>JARYHS010008074.1:375662314-375681741 GCA_031002005.1 Vandiemenella viatica
ATCGCAGACGTCATTTGGACAGAAGTAAAACGTCCCAGTGGACTAAAACAACAGAGTTTCAAAAAATCTTCGAAATCTAAACATTTCACTGTATGTGGAGATAATGAACAATACTTACTCAGACTATTGATAACAAGCTCAATATCAATGACCATAGTGTTAATTACTTTGCACAGTGAGACACAATTCCCCCAAACGGGTAATGTTTTTTTCTAACATTGCCTCTTCGTTTTCATTTGCTTCTGGCGTAATGCCTAGTCGATGTTGAGGTCATTAAATGCGGGATGGAACTTGGCCATAACATTTTGAATAACCAAGAAAAACTCAAATCTGGATGGCCGAATGCGAGGCCAGGACATTACCGCTCACCTACCACGCTCGGTTCTAACATTGCGCCTTGATAGTAACAGAGTAGTGTGTGTTAGGGGTGAAGAGGAAAGAAAAGTTGTTTATTACTTCTCTATAGGTATCTACTAACACCTTCCACGCAGATACCAGCACGCAACAACTAGGGATTGCAATCCAGCAAAGCGGGATCCCGCAATCCCGCGGGATCCCGCAATCCCGCGGGATCCCGCATCATTAGACAATCTGGCGGATCCCGCACAAAATTAAGCGGATCCGCAATCCGCAAAATCCGGCGGAAACGCATGTTAGTCTGCGTGACTCGCTAACCCACTCGGTCTCTGTCGGATATTTTGTACTGTTTGCCTGTACCCTTCCAGTTGGCATTTGACTCATGTGATCAAGCGTTTGTTTTTGTCAACCTTCTTCACGCGTAAGCAAATAAATACACTTTTACGTATTCATCAAAACTTACGTTTGTTTCGAGTACACATTTCTGTAATTTGAGTTATGGTGCGTATTTAGTACGATTTTCTAACTATATAATTATTTTTTAAGTGTCACACACGTTATCTGAGCTACACGGTTACAGCTTTTTATTCACGGTTTCATTATTCCCATTTTCTGTATTTGCAAATAAAGTAATTGCGACAATTTCCTAATTTGCTGCTGAAAATTTGATTATTTGTTGATATGAAACTAATGTTATCGTAATTTTAACGATCACGTACCTACTTATTTAGCAGCTATCAAAAGGAAATTGTATATCCTTTCTTGTTTTGACCGCTGCCTCAATGCATTTATTTGACGAAAGCCACCTGTTTACATGTGCCGCTCAGGCTATCGATTAATCCCTCTTCTCCTTGTTATTATTTCGACTAAAGGTAAAAAAAGTTATAATGAAATTTTCACGGGTGTATCGACGAATTGTGTTATAGGAACACCATACTTCGACGGCTGCCTCCGCCGTCTTCCTCACGTGCGTAATTTCGTGTGTTTGCAATGAAATCCAGAGATACAACCTATGAGGACTTCACTGCAATCATTCGCCAAGAAAGTCTCCTTTCTTACTAAAAAATAATAATTTCCAGTCTAAAAATGTAAGTAAATCTGAAATACTTGACAGTTACGTGTTGGTGAGTAGTTTCTTTTAATAACATTGAATCAACTGTAATATCAATCAAGGAATCAGGAGATATAATAATGAATCACGCAAAAAAGGCCAAGTCTCGTGCTTGTGCAGTGACAAAAAGTTATGAGATCTTGTTCTGAGCCAAGTCTACACTTTACAGAGTATATTCATTTTGTGAAATGGAATTGTAATAGCTATTTTACCATTACGTAACCGACTGCTAGTCACCCAACACTAAGCTGCAACCGCCTTACTCCAAATTGTCATTGGCCCCTCATAACCACAGCCGGTGACGATTATTAGTGGGGTGATTAGTCGATTAGCCAGGAATGGCAAGTGGTAGGCACTGTAGCCTCTTAACACTTACTTGCATGGAGTGCCGCACACCCTCGAAAGTCCTCTCTTCAGCTTTCTTCAGGGTTGGCTCTAACTCCCCTGAAAGACGACTTGGACACGAATGGAGAAAGTCCGTAAATACTTTAAACCCCTTTATTACTTTACGTTAGTCTGAGTCTACACACGCTATGTTGTCCCATGGAGCACTAATCCAGGCGCTGGTAACAGTACTTAGAGCAGTTACTAGAACATCCGATCGAGCAGATGGAAACACGATCGGAACCGAGTTCGGACCCGGTCGGACACAGCTGGCTTCCTAAACGGACATGGTGGCGACGTCGATCAGTATAACACTTCCGAGCCCCGAGGCCCTCTGAAACCTCGGTTATATAGTACAGCAGTGTACTGACTTAGCAGACCTTGATCGAAGTTCGTTGTCCATTCTAGAAAACTCTCGCAGCTCGAGAGCTACTCAGCATATAACGGACGTCAGCTTCGAATGTTCCCGAAGCTGCCTGAATGTAAGCGTTCACCCGATACCGCTCGCTCAGTGCTGAATCTGCCTTTGTCAGCGTCTGTCTCGACCACTACCGGTCTCGCGATTTACACAGCTGTCGCCTTCACTCAACCTGTATTTCCACAATTTATTACTTTATTCATTTTAATTGTTATTCATTAAATTTGTCCATTACAGAATGCTTTTCTCGGTGTTATGGAACGTTTATTTAGAATTAAAAAAAAAAAAAAAACTCTGGTAACTTTGCCATTAAGCAAACCATATTTTTAAACTTATGTGATGTATTGTAAGGCACATAATATGACCTAAGACACAATATTTTCCATTTTTATTAGTTATTTAAAAATTGGTTTAGATTAAAAAACAAATATTGAAAACCTCGAAACACGCTTAAGACACGCTAAAAAGTTTTAATGTAATTTTGCCAATCAAAATGTTGTTAAATGTTAATTTTTATCATTTAACATTAAAAATGATTTATTAATTTAATTATTATTTAATTTATTAACATTTTAAGTAACTATGTTTTAAATATATGCGTTAAAAAACTGTTTGTACCAATCCCGCATGGATCCCGCGGGATTGGCGCAAATCCCGCGCGGATCCCGCGGGATTGAAAACACTGCGGGATTGCAATCCTTAGACACAGACGATCTTTTGATCCAGATCATGATGAAGTATCTGTTATCTCTCGCCATGATCGGAGATAAAAGAAATTTTGATAAGTTTATATATGTATTATTTCAATTATGTTTATTTTAAAAAAAAGGGATTTATATATATAATGTGCTTAAGTAGAATTAAGGTTGAATGCAATGTAGTAGTTAGAACATGATAAAGATTACAGCAAGTAGAATTAAAAATGTGCAAACATTTGATCAAATCCATTGGTGTAGTCAATTCAAGACAAATTATGTAATCAACAATTAGTAGTTTTAGAAAATGTTATCCCAGAAGCTGAATATAATAACAAATAGAAGATAGTGTTAAGACAGATATCTAATCTTTTCAAGGCACTTTTATTTAATCAACATTTATTGAGTATTTTTGTTTAAGCATTTGAGTCCAGATTTTGCAGACTACCAGGTAAGAGTCTCACCTAGGCTAAAGCCCTGGGTTCGACTCTTCACCAAGGGGGGAAGTGTAGTATATTGAGAGATTTTAGCTATAATATGTTTTAACTTTCGCTCGGGATAATTTTTCTCAAGCTGCAGCTATGTAATGTAATTCCACCCAACGAAGCTCAAGGTTGGGCAAAGTCACTTCCTGTGGGAAGCAGTCCCCCTACCAGGGTAACCCCGAAAGCCCTTAGCCAGGGATTTTAGATGAATAGGAATAGGTCACCTGACTTCTCCCCACCACGTTTCTACTCTGGAGAGTGCAGTCGGGAGCAGCCTCCAGGGGCAGTCGATTCGTCGATTCACAGGATGGACGACGTCGCCATACGGCATGCAGATTTTATTAGGTAATGGCTAATGCAAGTTATACCCTCTGGCAGGCTGAGAAAGAATATCCCGAGTGGCAGGATTTTATTAGTAGCATTTGCCTTTTATGAGAGCTAGTTTATGCAGTATATTTCAAGTGTATTTTATGTGCCTATTTTTATTGAAGCTATTAAAGTCACTCCATTCTATCAACTACATGTTTTCATTTGCATCGCTGATTCCTGCTCATTACTAGCAATAAGTGTGGGCAGAACGTAGTCACTCTGATCTTATGGCCACATATCTTCGAAAGCTAATCTAGGAGTGGTTGATCAGAGGCGAATCCAAACTTTGGCCGTGGTGACTTGCCGCTCAGTTACTACAGTATGTGACACATATTTTGCTTATGAAATACAGACATTGGAGGGGTGCAAAGAAGGGCTGCTAGATTTGTCTCTGGAAATTATTGCAGTGACAGATATGATAAAGGAGGTGGAATGAGGTTCGTCAGGAGACAGCAAGAGGATGAAGACAGTCATCAGAGTATGCAATGATGATATTGGCAATGAGGCTTGGAACAATATTGGTGGAAGAATTGAGAGAGGTGGATGGAAGGGAAAATTCAACCATGACCACAAGTGTGCACTAGCATACGTGTGTGGAAAAATTCCCTTTCCTAGGTTAAAGGGTAAGGGATTGAGATAAATTATCAAGAGGAATGATAATTTACAAAAAACACCGATTTGTAGAAGCAAAAGGAGATGGTTATAGGAAAGGGGAAAAATGGGTGTGTATAAAAATTGCCACCAGAGCATGTGCTCCATTTCAATAGCATCAAATTATATTAAATTCTTTCTGAGTGAATCTGTTTTATATTTTCTAACTTCTCAATAATTTTCTGTACCACACACTCTATGTAATTGAAGGTTACAGCCATCTGTCTTCCCAAATAATCAATATTTTTCATTTTTCTCCAAATATTAACTTCAAAGAATAAATTATTACACTGTTCCAGCTGTTTATAAATATTAAAATTTGTCTGTGCACACTAAAATATGAATTTTTTTTTTTTTTGCATTATCTTGGTATCTTCAGTTTTTTTTGCAGGAAATTCAGCTGAGTAATTTTCTGTGTTCCATCACAAATTAAATTAAAGTGAAGATTCATATGCCATACTTTGAAACCATTATCTAAATACTGAAGTGAACAGTTTACACCAGAAACTATAAGTGGCGTGGTAGGATAAATATACGGAAAATAAAAATGGGTATCTGGTTTTTTCTTTACTCCGCACAGACTAATGTTGTCATAATACTGAGATAGTCAATATGACATTTTTTTAAGCTGTAATTCGTTCATGTTAGTCCAGGATGTTTTACAACTTATTCACTTCTAGAAAATAATACGTTTGTGACTGACTTCTGCAGTATTAGACGAGCAGTGGATATGTAAAAAAAATACTGGTATTCTTGAAGTTTTAATATCTCACAAAATATGCATAATTTATACTCATACATGTGATGAGTCTCAGTGTGTACACATTAGATCATCTTGTCCACTAGTCATGATTAAGGTTTATACCAAAATATTGTAAAGAGTGTTCATTTTTGGTGTGTTAATTGTGGCCCTCCTGACTTCAGCTTTGGTGAGTGATCGGTTTGCTTTCTCTATCCTCCTTTCTTGTTTGCTTTATTGATAATTGTTTTCCCATTTATATTTTGTAATACTTGTTTTTAGGTAATGATTTCTGTGTTTTAAAAAAATTAGCTCTGATGATTTCCTGTGAATAAAAAAAGGAAAAGGTGTGTATAGGAAAGGAAAAGAGATCTAGCCGTCCCATAACTTCTATTAGTTTTAGTTTTAGAAGTGGTAGACACTATTCCTGTATGCTTTGTGCATTAGCCTTATATAAATGATAATACATATAACAAAAGTAGATCAGTCTAAGATGGTGTAGTTCAGTGTATTCGTTTACTATAGTTTGAGATAAATTACCTCTTCCATTAGATTCTGAGCATACCAGCAATATATGAACATCCCAACTGTCATATACAGCAAATACATCACAAATTTCATGAACACAGCCACATTTTCTGCATTCTGGAAAGAGAGCAAGTCATAGTTAACTGTAAATGTATTTACCATTGTGTGGTGTATTTTTAAGTTAACATTAAAAGGTATCAATTTTGATATAGCTTATGCCCCGGTAGCAGTTTCCCTTCAAGCTTATTTTTCAGTTGCATAAATTTTTTCTTTAAAATTTCTTTGTGTCGCGGGGAAAATATTGAGATCTTGATTAATACATTTTTTCATTCCAATTCAGTTATGTTTGAAATCAAGTGTCAATTTATGGTCACTCTTTCCTACCATATACAACTCCCAATAATTTTCTAAAAATCCATCTTTCGTTGCCAGCATATGTTTAATACACATCCATCACAAGCTTCCTGTTTTACAACTCCACTGTCAAATCAGCTAGTGATTGCAGTCAATAGCAATTTCTGAAAATAAATCTAGCTGTCTACCTTTGTCCACCACCCTGCCAACAACTGTATATTATACTCTTAAAATGGTTCACATACTATCAAACCATATAAAAGCAATTACCTAACCAGGCTTTAGCCCAGTTCCTTTACTTCCCTGGTATATCTCCTCATCATCTTCTTATAGAATCAGGATTTAGAAACCTTTTTCTAATTTCTCCCCATATTTTTTCTGTCCAGCTGAGTTGATGATGAAATGATATTTTAAGATATTTACATGTTATGCCTTCAACAAAGTGATTTCTCTCCACCACATTGTTCAAAACTCTGTTGGGCATTTATCTCCACTCCATGTGGAACTGTCATTGGTAGCATTTTGTAGCATTGGTTTATTAGTTTTAAGATTCCAAGACAGTACAACGGTGTAAGACCACACTGTTTTACCTGACACCAGTGTCCAACATCACTGGCGTAGTAGTCCTCACTGTGAGAAAGTCAACCTTCACACTTTGTTCATGAGGAACACAACTACTTAGCATGTGATGTACACGACCAAACGGCATAATATTCAGCCAATGGTAGAAGCAGATTCCCCACTTTCAGACCTGGGGATGATTCATGGTGGCAGCGACGCCACCCCAGTCCATGATGTGAAATGATGTAGGGCGGACCTGTTATTTATTTAATAATTTAATGGCTTTTGGCTTTTAAATAAATAACAGGTCTGCTCTACACAAAATTGCCATTTTTAGGCAAAGTCTATCATCCTTCCCTCTGCTGGCTCCAGAAGCAATTGCCACCACTTTGGATCCTATGATCCGCTATTTTACTATTGAAAAAGCCTCTGATTTATGAACCCATCATTTTAATATTGCCATGCAACATTTTTTTCTGTAATAAATCCAGTTAACCACAAATCTCGATATTCCAAGGAGTATCTACATCCTCATTCTAAGTAACACAAAGTATCTGTTTGTTTTAACCTAGCCAGGTACTTACAGATGCCAAATGGAACCTGAAACTGCAGCCGACAGTAAGCAAGAGCTAGGGTGGACCCAGAAGTTGGGGTAAGTGTCACAGTTCGCTCGGTCAACACACGACAGAGCTACCCAACTATAAATCATGTCACATGCCTCGGTGTCTTTTCTTAATCATCCTGTAATTTAATCCTATTAAAGAACTCTATTTCATATAACAGTAAACAGATAACAAAATTATTCATTAGAATAATAAATAGCAATGGCCCTAGTACATCATCCTGTAGAAGTCCATCATTACTTTCATCTTCAGTGGCAGCCATTTTCTTACATTGTCTCTTTGATTAGTGCCCCTTGAGAATTAATAATGATGAGACACTTTCTGAGGGGGAGCAACAATAATATACTCACAATTATTAATCACAAGAAACAAAATTGGGACATTTCAAAGGAGAAATAATAATAATAATAATAATAATAATAATAAAAATCGAAAATAAATTTGGAGTGAGGTCTATATCTATTGTAGTGGCCAGTGATCGGTATAACAGGGTGAGAATGGAAGGAATTATCTGAAATGGAGGCCTGGGGAGAGTCTAGTCTGCAGAATGTGTTGGTAGGCCAATTCTCACCTGCAGAGTTCAGATTGGGAGGTAGTATCTCGAAGAACTCTAATGGCTCTGACTGTGAGGTCATATGTATTGTGAGTGCTGGGATGGAATGCTTTGTGTGATACTGGCAGCTGTCAAAATGCAGATACCGTTGTAGGTTAGTGCATTTGAAGTGGACAGAGGTGTGTAAGTGACCTTTCTGTACACAGATCCTGTACGTTCCATCCCATACAGCCTTGCTATCCAAGCCTAATGCATCTGTTCTGACGAGGAATACTTTGCTCTTTACTCCAACAACCTGACCCAGGCACTCATAAACCGCAACTAACCTTCATAATTAGTACAAAAGCAGATATCAAGAGTCATGAACTCTGTCCACCACACTGACACGCACAACCCAAAACCAACAGGAACTCTGTTTTTCTCACCCAGTTTTTCCCTGGCTTGGAATCACTAAACCAAATTCTTCATTTTCCCAGCTTCATTCCTGAAATGCATCACACTCTTCCCATTATCCTTCCCACCACACTGTGTGTCACCTTCAGCAGACCACCTAACCTAAAAAATATACTTGTACACAAATATCAACCCCCTGATTCTCCTGGACCACCATTCAGATCCTTCCCATGTAACAGGCCCCAATGCAAAATGTGCAGTATGCATCCACTTACCACAACATATTACAATCCTAATACTGGTGAAACCTACCCCATCATAGGCCATGCAATTTGTACCACAACTTATCTCACATACCAACTCACCTGCCTCCACTGCCGAAGTTCCTACATCAGCCTTACCTCAAATTCATTATCCTTCAGAATGAATGGTCACAGGCAAACAGTTTACTCCCAAAACCTATACCTTCCTGTTGCTCGCTATGCCAGCACTCACTATACCCATGACCTCAATAACTGCTTCTCAGCCATCAGAGTTCTTCTAGATACTACCGCCCAACCTCAACTCCGCAGGTGGGAATTGGCCTACCAACACATCCTGCATACTAGACACCCCCCAGGTCTCAATTTCAGATAATTCCTTCCATCCTCACCCTGTTGTACCGATCACTGGCCAGTACAATAGATTCATTGTATATAGGTCTTATTCCAAATTTATTTTCGATTTTTATTATAATTATTTCTCCTTTGAAATGTCCTATTTTTCTTTCTTGCAATGAATACTTGTGAGTATATTATCGTTGCCCTCCCGACCACCTCCAATGGTCAATTTCATTCTGCATGTGGCTGTTTTGACCATGAGGCTTGTGCAGGCTGTCACATGTTTCTTTCTACTTGACAAAGGGTTAGCTCTGAAATATTGTTTTTTTTAATATTATTTCGTGTTGCTGCTACCTTCCTCCTTTCAACTTTGGTGAGTGTTGAGTATAGTTTATCTTTCCTTTCTACATAAATATCGCCTCATGGCAGTTCTTTCACTTTATAGTTACTGATATTTTTCAATAAAACAATATATATTGTTCATATCACAATTATAATATTTAATATAAAAAATTGAGAAAAGTAACCTTTTTTGCATTCTGGACTAGAATATTCTACTCCCTAATAATGTTGCTCACTCTTGTGGAAACTTTGGTGAGATCTGTTTTCTAACTGTTTATTTCATCTGAAATATTTTGCACTTATGCCAACAGAGAAATCTGAAAATAATACAATACACTTGGCAAATAAATATTCAAAAACCTCCAACATTGGGGTAAGTACACCACAAGTCTGTTCATCATTACCAATGTATTTCTGCCCCCACCAGTTACAATTATTAGCCCCGTTTTTTCGTTAGAGATATAATGGGAAATTTAAGTAGTTTATACACAGGGTTCCCATGGGCCTTAATTTCCATTTTGATTTTTAAGGGCCCTTAAATTTGCTCAAAAGCCTGATTTTTATAACACCAAGATATGGCGTAGTAAACTTCACTATCCCAGCGATGCGCTGATCGGCAGATTTCTCTCTGGCTCAACCTTTACCAAGTGTGAGTCAAAGTGCTTATATTTCAAGAGAGTAGCAGAGTCTTTGCACTGAACCTATCTTATGTAGTTCTGCTGCGAACATGCCTGCGTCTTACATTTCTTGGCAATTTCTCACTAGTTTCTTATGTATATATTATTTTATTATATATTAAAGCTTAATTTACGTTCACTTTTTTTTCGTATGATTTACATTTAATATATTATGGTTAAATAATGAAGATGACAAACATTGGCTCGCTCCATCCCATGATAAATACAAAGGATATTGCAGTGTTTTCTGTAAAGATTTTGAACTCGGGAAACATCAGATGTTGCTGTTGTATCGGCTAATTCTTTGGATTTTGCTGTTCCTCCTCCAAGTACAACAAATACTTTGACAGTTCTCAAGAACTCAGTACTTGATGCTGAAATAAGGTGGACTGTGAAGTGTGTGACTAGTCATTATTCGTATAATTCTTGCAAAGACATCAATTTGTTATTCCAAGAAATCAAGAAATGTTTAGTGACAGCCAGATAGCTAAAATAATTTCCTGTGGACCAACAAAATGTGCTTTGCTTATCTGCTTTGTTTTGGCCTTGCACCATTTTATAGAAATTTGTTGTATGACTCTCTGAAAAATTGCAGTTATTATGTTTTATTATTTGACGACAGTTTAAACAACTTTTTACAAAGTAAACAACTCTATGTCCATGTGCGATACTGGAATGAATGTTCAAACACAATTGAAACCTCATATTTAACTTCTGTTTTTATGGGCCATGCCAAAGCTGAAGATTTGATTGAACATTTTTTGGAAGCATTTGAGAAGTTATCTCTCAAAAAATCGATACAGGTTTCAATGGATGATCCATCCTTAAATTTGAAATTTTTTAAAATGTTGCATAAGAAATTAAGAACTGGATTTAATTGTGAAATGTTGGATGTGGGAACATATGGTTTACGTGTTGTAAATAATGCATTTAAACATGGTTGCCAAGCTTCTGGCTGGCACCTTGATTCAGTCCTAGTTTCCTTATTTTGGTTATTTAAAGATTCACCCGTCAAGAGAGAGGATTTCTTCAATATTTCCACTTGTGCAAAAATGGCCTCAAAATTTTGTTCGCACAGGTGGTTGAAAAATTTACCTGCAGCAGAAACGGCATTAAAAATATGGGACGATGTTAAAAGCTACATACCGAATGTGGAAAAGATCTCTTTGCCTAAACCTACATGTAAGTCCTTTTTAACAATTCAACAGGCAGTGAAAGATAATCTTATTTGTTCAAAACTGAAATTTTTCATTTCTGTGTCTAAAATGACAACCCCATTCTTGGCTTTTTATCAGAGCACAAAACCTCTCTTGCCATTTATGGCAGAGGATATAAGAAAATTTACTACAAATTTTATTGTTATCTTCAATGTTTTTAAGAAAGAACACACAAAAGTATTGACTAATGTACAAAAAGTGGCTACATTAGACCTGAGTGATGTGTTGAAGCATTCCTGTGCTAGCAACATCTGTTTAGGAGTTGCAGGCGATCAACTTATCAAGGCTATGCTATGCAACAAGAAGGTGTCTGAAAAAGAAGTTTTCAAGATGAAAATGGAGGTCAAAGGCTTCATTTTTACGATGATTAAGCACATACTGGACAAATCTCATATAAATTATAGAGTTGTAAGAAGTATGACTTGATCCTAGACAGATGGCGCTAAATAGCAGCAACTGTTATGAAAAGATGAAATATCTTCTGATTCACTGGTCAAAAATAAATTTAATTGGAGAAGGAGACTGTGATGAAATTCTTTTACAGTATCACAGTTCTTTCATCACAAGTTGCCTCAAATGCTTCGAACCACTTCAGGTCATTTAATCCACATGATGAGCATACACGATTAGATATCTTTTTAGAGAAGTATCTAGGCAAAGAAGATTATAACAGAGTACACAGAGTTGTAAAAATATTGTTGCTGTTACCACATGGACAAGCAGATGTTGAATGAGGCTTCTCTGTGAATGAGCAGTTGGAAGTTGAAAATTTAAAAGAAGTCTTTAGTGGCTCAGAGATTAGTTAGTCAACATTTCAAAAACAGTCTTTCTCTGATGTAACTGCCAATGTGCTATAATGTATAAAAACAAATTAAGTTAAAATATATATTTATTTGTTAGTAATTCTTATTACTAAGATGGTAATGTTTCTTTTTGCCCTTGTGTCAGTTTTCTGGGGTATAGTAGTTTTTTTATTTTTTTATTTTATGTTTAATATATGAAAAGGGAAAAAGTTTCAATATTCACTGTATTGTGTGAAAACAAAAGTAAATTTATTAGAAATTTATTATTTATTAATTTATAAACTCGATTAAAGCTTATTTCTTCATAATCTTAACATGCATATTTTAATTTCTTTGCTGTAAGTTGCATATTAGTTTTTTCACAACATTTTAATATACGTTAAATATAGCCTACAGAAATATGAAAAATTTCCTTAAAAAGCCTTAAAAAGGCCTTAATTTTTCTTTTGCTAAAAGAGTGGGAACCCTGATACAGAAAAAAGTGTTTCAATTAATGGAAAGTAATACTGGAATGTTTCTCATGATTAAGGATAAAAAAAACTCCTACTTTCACAACTCATACAGTTCATTTTCTAAGCTCTTTACCATCCATACTTATTGTATTTCTTAAAAAAAAAAAAAGAAATTTATTTGTAACTACCCACACAAATTTATTCATAATGTGTATAACAGAGAAGTCATTTTACCCCTGTAAATTCAATAATTTTGGATTATGTTAAAGTAGATTAAGATCTCTACCTAAAAGTATATTTCATCTACAGAAAAGGCTTTTTAGTGGATGTCAAGATTAGATGTTATTTTGTATTGGAAAAAACTATCAATTTTGGTTAGACAAATAGGCTATTTGAGAGTATTAAAAAAAATATTATAAATTGAACTCATTCTCGTAGATTAATGCTTCAGGAAGCTAATTTTTTCAATTTTGAAAAGAAAAGTGGATTTTTTAAAATAAAAAAGCAAAATAAAAATTATACCTTTCTTACCTCTGGTCACGTGACAAAAAAACGCTCTAGGATTGGTGGTCGCTTGAGTGACGTCACACGTCTGTAAACTCTGTGGCCGGGAATGGAGCGTTTCGTATTATCCAAGTTTTCAACTATTTTTATTGTTTGTTGCTGGTCATTTCTTATTATTAATGAAATTTCATTTTGAATACTAAATCGAGCACAATTTGTAAAAGCCTACAGCGGAAAAATATCGAAAATAGACGCCTTATTTGCGGGGCTGACTATAAAAAAAACCACTGACTTTTATTCTGCTGAGCTTAAAAATGTAACAGCTTCAATTTGAAACTCATTTATATTTAAATTGAAAGTTAGAGATTAATTGTTTTGCGTTAGCAAACCATACCTCGAAAAATTTTGTACGCGAAATTTGTGCAGTCATGCTGAAAATGAGCATGTCATTTGCTCGAACATTATGAAGTTTCTAGATGAGCACGAGTTACTTATACCGTGTCAACACCGATTTCGGAAAAATAGATCGTGTGAAACACAGTTAGCCCTATTTTCCCATGACATAATGAAAGTGATCGATGCAGGTTCGCAAGTTGATGCAGTTTTCTTGGATTTTCAGAAAGCTTTTGATTCTGTACCACACAACCGACTTTCAGCGAAGATTAGAGCTTATGGTATTTCGGCTCAGATCTGCAAGTGGATACGTGATTTTCTAATTGATCGATCACAGTATGTCGTTGTCGAGGGGAAGCCTCTTCTAAGATAAATGTTACTTCAGGCGTTCCTCAAGGAAGTGTAATAGGACCTCTTCTTTTCTTAATATTTATAAAAAATCTAGGTGATAACGTCAAATGCTGGTTGCGATTGTTTGCCAACGATGCAGTTATCTATAGGGAAATAAGGTGCTCCAACGATTGCTTAGAAATTCAGCGCGATTTGGATGCTATTTTCGATTGGTGCCGTAAATGGCAGCTTACACTTAATTGCAAAAAGTGCAAGGCAATGTGGATAAGTAACAAAAAGAATCAGTTTGTTCACGAGTACAAAATAAACAATACAGCTGTTGACACGGTTGATTCCCTAAAGTATCTGAGGGTGATAGTACAAAGCAACATGAAATGGAACATGCACATAACTTCCGTCGTAGGCAAGGCAAATTCTAAATTACGATTCATAGGTCGTATTCTGAGGAATTTTAATGCTCATTCAAAGGAGATAGTGCGTAGAACACTAGTGCGTCCCCATCTAGATTACTGTTGTGGAGTTTGAGATCCGTATCGCAAGGTTCTGATGGACTCAGTGGAGAGGGTGCAGAGGAGGGCCGCTCGATTCGTGACTGGTTGCTACAGCCCTTATGAAAGCGTCACAGAATTGATACATATATTGGGCTGGGATAGTTTGGAAGACAAACGATGTTGCTTGCGTTCGAATTTTTTGGAGAATATGCGAAAAAATTTAAATTTCGAGTGCAATGAAATACTTCTTCCGCCAACCTATCTAGGTCGCAATGACCGGAGGGATAAGATTAGAGAAATAAGATGCCGTACGGATGCTTTTATGTTTTCCTTCTTTCCTCGCGCTACTCGGGATTTAAATGCGCGGGTGTAGGATTGGTGTTTAGCACCCTCTGCCACCCACAATGTTTGTGACTTGCAGAGTATGGATGTAGATGTAGAAAGGAAAGTTGTATGGGTGTCGCAAATATGCAGATTAAAGATAAATGATATTTTTTTTGTCAATAAAACTGAATTTGTTTGTTTATTCATTTACCTACCTCGTTTCACTTCATCTCACATGAAGAAACTGTGAAGTGTTTACTATTAACATAAAGAGAAGCAATTAAGAAGTAGTGTCCGGATAGCTGCGTGATTGAAGAGTGGTAATGGAATTCAGAACGTCTTACGTTCGAACCTCGGTTGGGATAATATTTTTTGCGTGCATTTTTTCCATTTTTTGTTTGCTGTTTTTTGCACTACCATGTTTTTATTGGAAGAATTCATAATAGTTGCTATGCGTCATGTAAACGTTTGAAATAAATTGCTACATACATGAAAACTTTTAATTTCCAAACTTACCGGAGAGAGAATATCATGCAAAAAATACAGGTGCACGCCGGTGAATCATGGAATTTATTTTAGAAGTGACATCACTTGTAGAAATTTCATGCTTATCTCGCAACAGTTCCGAAACGCTTTGCGTCCTTTTCGTTGGAATTTTTACATGACGACACAGCTGCAGGTTACCTTCCTGACATAACTGCGTCTATTAGGCGGTATTTACTTTTAATGTGCAAGTATATTTTTTTCGGTGTGCAAGTAACGTCCAATTTCCTTTTTGAAATATTCTTTGGTTGTTTCAAATGGTTGTAATTCGCTTGTTATCCAAAAAGATGTGAAGCCTTCAGAAAAAAGAAAAATTAAATTGATGTTTTGGTGGATTTTCGGGGAAAAATGACTATCCGATGCAACCAACAGCATCTAGTATCCAACTACAATGACAAAAGAAAACAAATTGAATATATTCCGAAGCGGGGATCGAACCTTAGGACCCTAACCCTAATAATTCCCACCTTAAACGTATTACATTTAACTCTACGAAATTGCGGTGTGAGCTTCACAGAAAATCGTAAGTGACTTTGTGGCAATATCAAATTGAAGTTGTTACATTTTTAAGCTCCACAGAATAAAAATCAGTGGTTGTTTCTATAGCTAGCCCCACAAATGAGGTGTCTACTTTCAATATTTTTCGGCTGTAGGCTTTTACAAATTGTTTTCGATTTTATATTAAAAACGAACTTTCATTAATAACAAGAAATAACCAGCAACAAACAATAAAAATAATTGAAAACTTGGGTAATAGGAAACGCTCCATTCGCAGCGGCAGCGTTTACAGATGTGTGACGTTACGAGTGTCGTCGCACGCGCAGTGGCGTAGCTAGGTCAACAAGGGCCCCGGTGCAAAAATTTTTTTTGAGCCCTCAGGCCAAATGGGCGACCTGTTTTTTTTTTGCTTTGTGTTGCTAGTAGGGGCCCCCTGAGCTGAGGATGGGAGCCCTTGAGTTGTGCTTAGGGGCCCCTTGAGCAGTGAGGGCCCTTAGTGAGAGGCTTCCTGTGTCCCAGGGGCCCCCTTAGACGACGGTAGAGCTAAAAAAAAAGTGGCCAGTTTGCCGTGAAGGCTCATGGGCCCCTCTGAACTGCGCTTGGGGACCCCCAGAGGTGCCCATTGGGGCCACCTGAGCGTAGGAGCCCCGGTGCACTGCACCGCCTAGCACCATAGTAGCTACGCTCCTGCGCACGCGCCAGGCAGCGAAGGAGCGTTTTGGCGGGCTTTTAAATTCTTTAAATTTTACGCAAAATAATGCACTTTCGTCAAAAAATCTCTTTACTCGGTGAATAAGATGTACCAATAAACAATTTAAAACCTTTTTCAAGAAATAGTCAAATACCCTACTTAAAAAAAATATTTGAAGACAGAAAAACCTACAAGTGGGTTACTGAAATTTCAGGAAATGAACATTCCAACTTTGTTCTCTGAACTTCACATACACATTAATTTTCCAATTGATCACCTTATCTTTCTCACCTATTCTTCCACTGCAATACGTAGCCTTAGCCCAATTTGTTTGTGAATACTAGCTAATTGTGATGATCATTACTAACAAGTCTGAGTGCTCTTTTTGTTTGTGCAGTAGAGTGTAAAAAAACCAGGGAAAGCTCACCATCAAGAATGCCTTCCTTTAACCCCTGTATCTACCACTTTGGGGACATATCCACTAAGTTAGTGAACTCTGTAAATTCATTCATTTTTTCCCCACAATTTAGATAAAGTTCCCCAAAATTGGACAAAATTTTCACATTTCTTAATTGCCCCTTCTATAGTTTTGTCAGCTTCCCATATCGGTAATAAGTCTTCCTTTGGTTATCTGTTATTACCTAACCCCCAGAGCAATCTGGTAGCTCAGTTGCATGACTATTGAATGGAAGGTTTAAATAATGGCTTTGGATGGAATTTTTATGGGCCATAAAATTGACTTTCACCTCTGGAAAAGCTTTGTTTTGTTCATGTGAAGTATGCCAGGGTGATATTTGGTTTGGATTCCACATAAAGCTGTTTAGGGCATCCACGACAGAGGCGCATGCGCAGGTAATTGAAACCCTGTAATGCAGTGCCCAAACAATCTTTTGGTGTCTACTAGGTAACAATGCCATACACATTTATGTTTACCCACCCACCTACAGTTTTAGGCATCAAAAAGACATTATCTTGACACATTATAATTAATTGGAGCCTCCCTTTACAGATTTAGGTAACAGTAGATTTAAGTAAGATCTACACCACCAGGTGGATGCTTAGGATATTCTAAACCTACCTGCCAGTCATGTTTAGATCCCATCAAATTTTCTCTCGTCACATCACCTGCATCACTTTTACCCTAAATGTTTTGCCTTTTTCTCCAGCTTACGCAGGTTACTTGTTTCACCTACTTATACGACTTCCTGCACTACCCATCCTTTGATTGTATATCCTCTATTAATTGACAAGGTGAAAAATTGGAATTAAATAGACTTGTGATCCTGTATGCTTTCTGTGTCAGTGGACCTGCATCTCTTTCCCCTCAGTCTTTAACCTTCACTCCTCTACTGCTTACAGACCACTACACCTTAACTACTCCTACAACTCAATGATGCTCATCCCTCCTTGCCTGTGTGTATCTAACATTCTTCTTCTATTTGACTTATTTGATCTCTGACCTGTTGCCAGCGACTATTTTTTTTTTAACTCTTCAATTAATTTCTTTAGTTTCGTTTTCACATGTGGAGGTTGTAATGCCGATTCTGTATTCACCTACTTCTTTGTTTTTCTTGAGATGTCAAATCTACATATCACTATAAGAAATCCTACTGTACCATGGAAGACCATTTTGCATACCCTTCTTCCTCATTACCAAATTCCACACAGTGAAACCATCTTTCACATGTTTAAACTTTACTTTCCTTAAATTTAACGTATTCAATTGTGTAGCCTTCCAGCAGTTTTATTTTATGCTTAAAAAAATACTTAATATTGAAGTTATAAGTATGAACACTTGAAACAAATTATTATAACTGTCAATGAAACAAAAAATAGCTAAGCAAATGCCAATGAACTCTGTCAAAATTGAGAATGAAAAATTAGTCCTACACTCTAAACTAACAAGTATGCAAACTGAAATGTACTAATGATATATTTGTGTATGTTAAAATATTCACCAACACATTCAAGCTTGTTTATTTTGATGTTTTGAACTACCAGTATTCAAGTCATAAATATTTAGCTATTACTAAGCAAGTAAGTCCTACAATGTCAACCATTTGTTCTTACCTTCATCCACTAACAAATCAGCTAATGCCTCATGCCTTAAAATGTCAGCCTCCTCCACAAAATTCTTTCCTTCCCCTTTATTTTCAAAACATATTTAGTTAATACTACAAGAACCCAATTAATTTTCAATTTCCTTCTGTAGCTCCACATGTCAAATGTTTAAATTTTCCTCTTTTGTGTTGTTTCTAAAGTTCAAGCTTGACTTTCATGACAGACTTTGATTCCTTCAGAAAGATTTATAATTGCTTTTCTGAGACCAAAGTGATTGAAACTCAAAGAATTTTTTGTAGTAAGTCTGTTTTCAATTGCTGTTTTGCTTTTTAAATCATTATTGCATGACCATTTCCTACATAACTTCCATTATTCTGCTCCATCATATATTATATTTTTAATTAGTTTATTGTTATTTTCATTTTTGCTTTTATTCATGGTATTATTTAGATAAAATTTTTCTTCCAATTTTTTCCCCTGATGGATTTACACCTCATTGACATTGAGGTCATTAGAGGTCAGGACTGGGGAGAAAGGATGGGATGAAATTTGCAGTAGCCTTTTTAGGGAATCATCCCAGCATTCACCTGGAGTGATTTTGTGAAACAATGGAAAACTGCAATTTGGATGACTGGATGGCGATTTGAACCGATGTTGTCCAGAATGTGTAAACAGAGCATTAACACTCATTTATCAAACTAGATTTCTTAATCCAGTTTTTATATTTATGCAATTCAGTTCTTTCTGTTTATCCTCACCCTTGTTTTTGGACGGAACAATGTTTTCAGCAAATCAAACCATACTGATTACTTTTCCCCAAACCCCTGTGCCACATTCAAATTTAACCTTGCTTTTCTATGGTTACTTCATCTACATACAATTATGGGTTAGAGGGTAAGGGCTACTATTGCTTGTCTCTCATTATTTTCTACTTTTATTATAGCCACTTCATTCTTATAAAGTTAGATGTCAAAATACTGGTGGAAGGTATTCAATGTGGTAGCTCAGAAAATATTAAGCATTGCGTGATGGTGATTCTGAGAACTAATCTTTTAAAGATGAAAGGATCTGTTTGCCTATTGCAGGGAGGGAGATGTTACTCTATTTATAAGAAGAAAACCGCAATTACAGATAATCTTTTAATTCCCCAATGTTGAATACTAAATAATTATTTGTTGTTGTGTTATAAACAGTTGATTTGCTTATTTGTGGTAGTTCCTAAAATCATGTTGCCCATTTTAATTTTGATATAGCCATAGT
>JARYHS010008074.1:375682741-375724750 GCA_031002005.1 Vandiemenella viatica
CCTTAGACGACGGTAGAGCTAAAAAAAAAAAAAAAAGGTCGCCAGTTTGCCGTGAAGGCTCGTGGGGCCGTCTTAACTGCGCTTGAGGGCCCCTAGAGATGCTCTTTGTGGCCCCTTGAGGTATGCTTGGGGGCCCCCTGAGCGTGAGGGCCCCGGTGCACTGCACCGCCTAGCCCCATAGTAGCTACGCCCCTGCCTTCCGCGTCCGACTTAAGTTCAGCTTTTAAATCATTAAGCTTGGAATCAAAGGTTTGGGTACTTAACTTAAGTTTTGAATTTAAATGTTCAAATTTATCATGGAGGATTTCAGTACTTAAGGTTCAAATTTAAGTTTCCAAACTTGGAATTTAGGATCTCAGAATTTGTATTTAAACTTTCCAATTTGGAATTTTGGATTTCAATATTCGTATTTAAATTTTCCAACTTGGAATTTAGTAACTCATTTATCACTCGGACCATTTCCGCCATATCTACATTAGAGCTTCCCTCGGTCTGGCATGATTATAACTTCCCAAACAAAGTATCACAAAATATTGCAAATTCACTTCTCGCGAATCAGACAACCAAACCACAACAACGCCGTTATACACGAAGCGCCAGCCGCAACAAACTAGCTAAGCATGCCATTTAAAGCAAGAAAAGGGAAACAAAAAGGTTGCACTATAGGTATTACTACAAATGGAGTTGAAGTAATTGCTTCCGTCATCACTGATGACAAAGGAGAAGAAAATGCAATTTCAAGTTAGGAGAGAAAATCTTGTTCGATTTTCTTCCTCGATATTTTGCAGAAAAAAAGGAAAATTCTCAGGTAAAATTAGGAAAGGATTTAAGCCTTCAAAATAGCCAATTAAGCAGCGCACAGCGCGTCCTTAACTTTTGACGACTCTGCACGACGATTCTTCTTAATGCAAGATGCCTTCCTCCCGCACTCGTCGTCTCGGCTGCACGGCACCGCGTCGAATAATGTAGAGTATCTCCTTCATTGTTCTCTGACCAACCGCGCTGTCTTCGTCGAGTAGAATCTCTTTCGAATCTTTGGGTATTGTCGACACCGTTCTAATTGTCGTTGTTACAATATCACTAATTTCCCTTTTATCTTTTGTGCGTTTTCCCAGGGTTTGAGAAAAACTGTCTCTCCTCCTAGTACTAATTTTTACCACACAGTCCGTCATGCACCGACATGTAAGAACTTAATTTTAATTTGAGTAGTTCGTAACTTGGTACCTCTCGAAATATTTTCACTCAATGTCACAGTTCTCTAAGCCAACTAATTTAATTTTATATAGTTCGTTGTGCCGCCGGTCGCCAGATAATGAAAGCCATCCTAAGCAGTAATTTTTATAACTATGGAAGAATAAATAACTAAATAGAATAGAAAATGATTTTATTTTTACACTAATATCAGAACTTTAATATCAATGTGTTTGATCTCAAGCAGTTAATGATTTGTAAAGAGATTTTAAAGGTTTTAGTTCCCAAATACATTTCATTTCAGTGAATCAGTGAATTAATTTGTAATTATTTTTCATTTTGACTAATTTTTTATCTACAAAATCTCGCTTTTACAATTCTTGGAGGCTGGATTAACTGTTCCCAGTTATCCATAAAATTAGACATAGTAATAATAGTCAAGGTTCCGTATATGTTCGCTTCATTATTATCTATACTGCAAAATCATTGAAACGTTATGTTGTATCAGCATAAGTTTCTTTTACAGCAGCAAATATTTCATATTTTCTGACGGGAACTGGAACTGAAATTAAAACTGACCTGCCACAGTAAAGCGGTTGCCTTCAGGATGCCCACCGCAACGGTTGTCATCACGCAGAAGTTGAGCGTTGCGTATGATAGATCAGCGCTCATCCAAACCAACGCCATCGACTGTGTCACGAGCAGCAACACCTGCATCGAGTAAAAAATAGATGTCATCAAAGAAACACATGTTTTGCTTACTAAAAAAATCACATTCGCCTATCGTCAGGCTTGATACTATCCGCCCAGAAGTTGACAGATTGGAGTCAGTAGGTACAGTACTCCCAATGGAATGGCACAAATTCAAAGTGCCACTCAGCACAATTATGACACCAATATAAAGGATCAACTACCACAAGTGATCCTTAATAAGAACATTCAAGGGTTTCCCATAAAGGCTGGTTATAACGGTCAAAGCTGGGTTTTTCCCTAACGCGTATCAAAGCGAATCAAACAATCTATTCGAAACAGTAGATTAAGCTACATCAATAGCGAGGCTACAAAACGCCGTTGAGGCAGTGAAAAAAAAAAAAAAAAATCCTATGCTCACCAAGCTATTCTGAAAGTTGTTGGAGTCGATCATAGATTATTCCATGTTGAAAAGGTAAATATGTTTACAGAATCTACATAATCTTCGCGGGTTCACTGTCGGATTGTATAGGTGAAGGACGAGGTTCGGCGACGAACTCTGCCGCCATCTTCAGGTCTGGTACTTACGCTGTGACGAGCAGAGCTGCAATTTTTTTTTAACTTATGGCTTTACGCCTCGTCGAGGTCATTAGATTCGGTATGGGACTGGGTACAAGGACGGGAAGGAATTCGGCCATGGCCTTTTCACCTGAGCAATTTGGAGAAATCATGGAAAACCCAAATCTGGATGCCCGGGCGGGGATTCGAACCTTCGTCCTCCCGGATGTGAGGCCAGAGTGTTAACCGCCCACCCACCACGCTCGGTAGCTTGTCTTTCATCTACACAATCCGGAAGCGAACTCGCGAAGATTATATTGCAGCGACACGCCGGGAAAGCCTTCGTTCACACAAGTTTATAGAATGCCGCGAGTAAGGGATCGTGCGTAAACCACGTAGCTCCATTTTTGCTTCCTGTAAACCCCCCCTCTCCCCCCCACCTAGCGCTACGTGGCTTTTGCCTCTACCCCCCTCCCCCCACGTAGCACGTAGCTTTTTTCCCTTTTAATTCCAGAAGACATTTTGTACTGTTTTCTTTCGTCAGACTATTATAAATTACATACGGAGATAATTAACTGAGGGAAATAAATATTCACATGCTATTGTGAGTTCTGTTCCTCATTTTAACTGTGAAAAATATTATGAAAGGAAAGCTACGTGGTCTGACTCGGAACCCCCTCCTCCCCCCACGTAGTCCAGCGTAGCCTTCTAGCCAACCCCCCCCCCCCCCTGGACCGAACCACGTAGTTTGTGCACGGTCCCTGAATTCTGATTGTTTGTAGAGAATGATTATTATCATTTTTCGAAGGATTTCATTGTACGTAGTTTACCCACAGCATCATCATCTCTTACGTACGTCGACAACTTTTGAGACTCTCATCCTTACACATGATTTTACATATTACTGCTGGAACAGAGATATTAGTGACTCTTACGGAATAGTGATTCTACGCAAAAAAAAAAAAAAAAAAAATTGTAAGCACCTTGAGCTAAAACAAAAATTGATCCGAAGGATAAAGGAGCTGAAATGGGATTCATCGGAATGCAGTAGGAGGTTTAAGAGGATCATGGCTGTGTACAAGGCGTATGTTGGTGAAGAAGCGTGGAAAGATATTGGTGGAAGACTTACGAGAGGTGCTAGAAGGGAAAAAATGATCGTGACCACAAACTGGCACTAGATTTCTGGCAAAAGGGTATCGTAAGATTTTCATTCGTAAATAAGGGGTTCAGGGATTGGAGTAAATTACCAAGAGAAACGATGAAAAGTTCACAAAAAATGCGGAAAGAATTTAAAATTGAAATTAGTAGAGGGCAAAAGTATGTATGTATTGGAATTGCCACCGGAGCAAGCGCTCAAATTAAATTTTATATATATACTAGCTCGTACCCGCGACTTCGTACCCGTGGATTAAGAATTTTTTTGCCAGAATTAAATATAGAAAGTTGTTGGTGACGAAGGATTGGTCCCAAACAATATCGAGTCGGAATAATATGACAGGAAACCTATCACTATATCATTGTACCGTCGAACCTGTCTCTTGAAGACAATCAATTTCCAACATATTTCTGTCACCATTCGATAAGGTCTCAAAATTTCGTGACTACAACTGTTAATCATACTGGAAAAAATATCCTGTGCCCTTCATACACATTTCCTTATAAAATTCCTTATATAATATCACAGCGATATAGCCATTTAGTCGTCAAAACGTAACAAAAAGACAGAGACTTACTTCCGTATTTATGATAATATTACTGTGGTTCACACTCACACACTGACTACGAACAACACCTGAGGGATCATTATAACCTAAAAAAGTGTACACCTACAACATTGCAAGACTACCTACGATTTGCCTCGCATTGCACCCGTAACTTTCTAATATCTACAGTTTAACATTCAATCCGAATAACCTACGGCCCAGGCCTGACTCTTACGATGAAAAACAATTTTTAAAAATCTTAACCTCAACGGAGATTTGAACCGGAGACCACGACGTTCGTAAGCAAGCGCTTTAACCACTGAGCTGCCAGTCCACTACACGGAAAAAACGGTACGGAGACGTCCATATCCAACGTGTCTGTCTATCGCCGTATTTCGAAGTTATGAGACAACATGTGTTATTTATACAGATAATTTTTCGTACACAGTATTTTTCTCCTTGTTTCAAAGGATAAGTGTGCAAAGTTTCATCGAGATAGGATGAAAACTGTGGATTTGTATGAAGAACAAACAAACATACATTCATTTTTATATATAAAGATATATGCGAGGGTTATTCCAAAACTAAGGTCTGATTCGCTGTAACTATTTGAATTGGACGCCAAGGACAAAACACGCATGCGCGCCGACTCCCGGCATGCCTTGCGCGTCAAGCGCCGCCATTAGCGTTGTTACTGTTGCTATGTGCTGTTTGTAGTGTCAGTTCACAATGTTTAAGACAATTTATCGGCCCGCCGATTGTGAAGTAAGGGCAGTGATACAGTTTTTGTCTGCAAGAAACGTTTCAGCGGCAGAAATTCATCGGCAGATTACTGAAGTTTACGGTCTTAACATAATGAGTGACAGTAGAGTGCGCAAGTGGGTGCGAGCTTTTAATGAAGGTCGTGAAAATGTGCATGATGAACCACGGTCTGGCCGACCATCAGTGATTTCAGAAGATTTGGTCAATGCAGTTGACCAAAAAATTCGTGAAGATCGACGATTCACTATTTCAGATCTCGAAATACTCGTACGGGTAGATTTCCCGAATGTGAGTAGAACGACTTTGTACAGAATTGTGTCTGAACATTTGAATTTTCACAAGTTGTGTGCCTGTTGGGTTCCCAGGCTGCTTACTGAGTCCCAACAAATGGAAAGAATGGCTTATGCTCTTGTTTTTTTTGGAGCGATATCATAAGGAAGGTGACAGTCTTTTAGACCATATTGTCACAGGGGATGAGACATCGGTTTCTCACATAACCCCCGAGTCTAAACGTCAGTCGATGGAATGGCGTCACACGTCATCGCCAGTCAAGGTCAAGGCAAAGCAGACAATCTCAACACGCAAGGCTATGGCGACCGTGTTTTGGGATAGACATGGAGTATTGTTAGTCGACTTTATGGAAAGAGGGACAACGATCAATAAAGCAGCCTACTGCTAAAGGAGTTTCTTGGCGGCAAGCACTTCGACACAGATGATGAAGTGAAAGAAGCAGTTAAAAACTGGTTATCTTCGCAGGCGGCCGATTTCTACAACTTAGGCATTCAAAAGCTTGCTGAACGATGTGACAAATGTTTAAATAAGCATGGAAATTATGTAGAAAAATAGAGAAATATGCAAGGAATGTAAATAAAACAATTGTTTTTGAAAAAAATTGATTTTGATTTTTTTTTCTTAACCGGACCTTACTTTTGGAATAACCCTCGTATATAAACTTCTGTATAAAGTGTAATTTGTAGAGTGTTTCTTTCAACTCTTTCTGGCGTAGTTGTAATCGAAGAGACAAACGATCATGTCGGAGAAGGCACAGTTCTTTCTGATAACTGTTTGAAGCATTAAAAGAACGGAGTAAAAATGAGGCTTGATACATCGATTAAGCAGTGGTATATTATGACATAAGAATATCTAATTCTTATTTAGTAAATACGCCAATACAACTGTTGTTGGATATTCTTTATTTTTTCGGACGCGTTTCGCCTCTCGTCGAGGTATCTTGAGCGTACATTGTTTTCTGTAATATGCGATTAGTTACAATTTGAAAAAAAAAAATGTTTTTGTTTTGTTTACATATAACGAAATTATTCTATCTATAGGATGCATAATATGACTTATATTTACATACCAGTTATGAATTATTATATAGAACGTTTGTTTATATCGGTGTAATAGGATAGGATACATATTGCAACTTACATTTACATTTTGAGGTGTGGTAGTTGGTCTTCTGTGACCACAACCAGCATGCTGTTTCCACTATTGTATTTAGTTATACAGTTTGATATAGTGTGGTTCTTATGCCTCCACTGGTAGTCAACTTTGAAGCACAGTTTTATGCACGTCATTATCAACCTTCAGTTTCGCGTGCGCGCAGCTGCTGTTCAGCTGTTTTTCCGGCGGTGCTCTGTCGGAAGTGTCGTGAGCGGAGAGTTTGAATTGTGTAATTGCATTCGTGTGTGTTTTGCTTTGTTTTAGCTAAAATGTGCATGTGTGGTGGATGGGGGAGACGCAAAGTGGTGTTAAATTATTGTTATGGTAAAGTTTGTGTTTTTAATGCAGTTTTGTGTCAATTTCGATGTTTATTAACTTGAATAAGGTTTGGTTTGTTAAGTTTACATGGTCATTAAGTACGTGTTTTCCTGAGACTATTGCTTTTTGAATTTGATAGTTCTCTTGCAGAGTTAGGATATTGTGGTTGAGAAGACCAACTACCACACCTCAAAATGTAAATGTAAGTTGCAATATGTATTCTATCCTATTACACCAATATAAAAAAACGTTCTATATGATAATTCATATCTGGTATGTAAATATAAGTCATATTATGCATCCTATAGATAGAATAATTTCGTTATATGTAAACAAAACAAACACATTTTTTTTCAACTAATCGCATATTACAGCAAACAATGTACGCTGAAGATACCTCGACGAGAGGCGAAACACGTTCGAAAAATAAAGAATATCCAACAACAGTTGTATTGGCGTATTTACTAAATAATAATTAGTTTAACAAGCAACTGTGGAAGAAATGGCCTGCAATAATCACATATCATAAGAATATCGTCACTATAATCTTATAAAGGTCGACGAAATCTGTAAGCTAAAGAAACTAAAATAAGTTTTAGAAAAACGTTGAGTAATAAAGTTAACCTGTCGCATCCTGAGCCTTACACCACGTCTCGTACACCATAACGAGAGTGATACCCAAATATAGCAGACTTGACGAATTTCAAAGGGAAAGACGTGTTTGTTGTAATCCTGGAACCGTAATAACTTTTGTGATCAGAAACAAGGAAGAGAGCATATGGTTTTTATTTTTGCGATTGGGGAAATAACGCTGATTATTTTGAAATATTTAAGGCTCTCAAACCAGGTTGCTCTGTTTATTGAGGTACAAAAAATTAGCGAACCAGACAAAGGTTGCACTGATCTAGATGTTTGACATAAACAACGGAATAAGATTTAATAGCCTCTAGTATAGTTTTCACTCCACTGGCCGGGTCTATCTGGAACATAGGCCTCTGTCCTCCCACTGTTCCTCTTGATATATCACTGTCCAATTCGTTCCTTTGTCTTGCATACTTCATTGTACTTCGGATGGACATGTTAAGCATGGCGGCTCCCTTCGGTATCTCTCGAAAGAGTAGGCCTGAATCTGTCGGCAACGCTCTACCTTCTCCCATCTTTCATTAATTTACAATACAAAATACATACTCTATTAATCATACACTCGCCACAGTCACCCAAATATTACAATAAACACGCACATACCCAACCATCTCTGGGAAAAACTACTGGAAACCACCCAACTTCTGGTTTACTATCATAAGAAGTACTTGTCAACCTAACAATTGAGAACCAAAAGAAGAATATCTGATTTATGAATGCTTTGTGCTTATTCACTTTTTACTTCTATCGGCCTCATACAAAGTGACTTTCACGAATGGCTTTACATGCAAAGTCTTTGATTAATCACTCTAAGCTTTTGATAGATAATCTACTGTTTCGCGTTGTCCAGATGATAATTACCGTTCAATGTGTAAGAATCATTTATTTGAAAACGAAGTTGATCCTAAACAATCCAGCTAAAAACTTAACACTCGAGTAATACTACTAAAAATATAGCAGTAAAACAGGGTCTGAAATGATAGGCAATACATTCGAAGCACAACTAAGCCGAAATTTTTGATTAATTAGTATCTCATCAGTATTATGATAAGTATTATTTTCTCTGATTTCAGCCAAAGCTAGAATACGTAATACTTCAATGTTAGATAATAACTTGCGTCTCTGTTATGTCTCCTAAGCTAAGAGGAATTACTGCAATTGAATAAAGGTTTATTACTTCGATTAGTGAATAGGGATTCTTAAGACGATGTACTAAAATTCACTTGAAAGCTAGTTAATGTGGCCTTAAATACAAAAGATACCATTAATAAAATGATAAATGTAAAGACTACATAAGCTTGGCTACATAGAACGTGAATTACATTGTATGTGCACTAAAACTAACTCGGTTCCGCATTACAAAATAGGGGCCCTACCTCCGCAGGAATCTATGGAACAAGAGAAATAAATAATATAAAACACAAACATCTGGAACGGAAAACTAGAGGTCAGGTCATCAGCAAATGGAGAATTTTCCACATCAGAACTGACGAATGACGTAATTCAAATAACTGAATGTCTATGTAACTCAAACTTGCTTATGCATTTGATACCTCACTGTCTTGATGATTATTAACATTATATCAACTGTAAAACATTTTATAACTTAAGCAGAAAGCATTCAAATAAATAATAAAACTTATAATAACTCCATGGTAATAACTTGGTCACGGAATAATTAGTTAAAAAGAGTGCTTAAATTGTATGTAAATGAGCTATACTTTTACGGAAGACCGTTAGTTTATAATTTCCATTTAGCCGTGGTCGTTAAGGCGGAATGATCAGATGCGATGCGTTCGAAGTTCGATCTCACCAACCGCGATTTTTTTCTGTGTTTTTTTTTGCCATTTCATCTTGTATCGTTAAAAATTTGTTTTGAAACAAAATCTATTTTTTTTTATTTTCCTTTGACAAATACGCAAATATTAGGATGGTATAAATCATAAAAACATTTGAAGCAAAAATTACGTGCACACCAGGAACATTTTATGAAAGATATGTTTCGACAGTCACATACAGTATTTATTATTGATTTAGGAAAGCAGGTTTCGTTAACATTTGTAAATTTCGGCCTTTTATTAGTTAATTTTCAACCATACCAGGAATATTTTATCGTGTCATAAAATACAGGCGCTCGCAAAATGTGGTGAATAAGAGAATATATCTTAACAGCATCTTCACGAGAAGATATTGCACGGTTATCTTGCAACAGTTCCTGTGCATTTTGAAGCTTTTTTATTAGTATTTTTACATGATGATAGAAATACACATCACATGGCTGACATAAATGCGTACATTTCGGTGGTACCATCCTAATATTTGAGTATTTGTCAAAGGAAAATAAAAAAAATTGTAGAATTTTTTTCAAAACAATTTTTTATGCTACAACATAGAATAATAATAACTAAAATACAAATATAAAGAAAAAAAATGTGGGTGGGGCTATGGAACCTAGGACCCATTGCATCTGATGACACCGCCTCAACGCGCACGACTGAATAGACATTTACATACAATTTAAGCATTTTTTAATCACCGATTTCTCTTAAACGGAGGCCCACCAGGCAGAACTGCTTTAGGGCGAGAAACCAGAGGTGACGTACTATTTCCCAGACTTGTTCGTTCTACGATTGCGATTTCCACACTGAAAACCTCCCCTTGTGAATGTTAACGGACATGAGGCCTCCGCACTAGGTCACGTCATACCTGCACGCATGCGCCTGGCCGGCTGTAATGCGACATACGATAGATGAACAGAAAAATTTGAGGCGATGGAATAAAAGTTTCACTTTAAAAATAAAAAAATATTAAGATGCACAAAAGCAAACGTAATAAAGAGATGTGGGAAAAGCGGTGTATCGCAGGGTAGACATTAAATGAAGTCTCGCCAAAAATAGTTAATTTTTCTCTTCCAGATTGGGATAGATCAGATAAAAGACCAATATTTATTCTTGACTGTAAACGTACTGCTAAGTCATTTGCTTGATACACCCATCTATGCATGTTGATCTTACACTTTCTCACTTGTGTACAGAAACGGCGGAATGATAATTTCTCGCTTTTCCCCGATGGAAATTGCTCCTAAGGCTTCACAATTAACGCTATACTCCTGTTAATAACGACAATTAATTAAACCATCAATGCCCGAAATGGTACTTGAATAGACAGACGCGGTGCCAGCGTACCAGCACTGTTGTGTTGAAAACTGAATCTGATTCTCACAAAACTTGTCGCAGTTAGAGACGCAAATGGAAATTATGTTCTATCGAACAACGTAGTGTGAAGATCCATATGACAGATAATTTATTACTGCTACCGCGTATGATGAAAACGAGGAAGAATTCATAATCGAGATCGCAGGTTGACCTTTTTTTTTTTTCCTGGACATTTTGAATATGGTACATATTGGTTTCAAGGGAGTGAGAATCTGGGTGATTTATTTTGTGATTTAGGTAAGTTTGAGCATGACACAGTTTATTTTCTGCGACAAATGTTGATACGACTTCAGAGAGTCACATTGATTGTTAGACTCTCAGAAAGTGGAGAGTGAGACCTTATAGATGTCAAGTTATGATTAAGGAGGGTTTACATACTCGAACCATTTGCAAACACTGTTTGCGCAAGCCGGATTGTGCAAATGAACTGAATAAAATGTTGCCGTACTCATGTTCAGTTTGGAAGCTGTAGTCTGCGGTGTTCAAAACGGAAGAACTAATTCATGCAGAGGCTGCGGTTTGTATTATAAAAAAATAAGAGATAAAATTTAAGGCGAATAAAAGGAAATGGTCTAAACCATGGTTGCTAAAAAGGGATTTGTTTTCTCGTACCAATTTAATAGCTGAATAACGTAGTGAGCCTGACGATTTTGCATCTATTGGCATATGGACGAAGCTACATATCACCTTATACCAAATTTAACTACACCAATGATATCAACAGTAGACACTGCTTGAAATTTTCCTACTAAGGTTTTATGCTCATGAGAGTCAGCATTGCGATCGCTGTACTCTTTATTCTTAAATTTCCACAAACACGGAAACGACTTGTACTGTTCAATAAATTCAACAAGTAATTCTTTCTCTTTGGACATTTTGAGCAATACAATAAACAAACTAAACAACATTGAACACGAACTGAATGATAAAAATGGATCTGGAATATCCGAGATTAATATAACTCGTCATTTTTTGACCGACCACCATGAAAGTTGGCACATATGTATATATATATCTATAAAGAAAGTTTCTGATATATATATATATACATTCAAACAACCACCCTCCTCAACTTTTATACAAACCCAGTTTTATCCGATTTCGATGGAATTTTGCAAACCTATACTTTAAAACAAAGAGAAAAATACTGTCTACATTTAGTTTAGAAAGCCGACCCCCTCTCCCCATCACCCCATAAGAAAATTTACCCTTGCAACGAGTCAGTTTTTTTTTCACAAATGTCTTGAAAAGATAAATGTTACTGAATAGATAACTGCCAAGTGATAATGTCAGGAGAACGGGTGGACGAACGTCACCATCACCCATGCGCATGAGCGAGGTAGGAGTTGAGGCTTCTGCCTTCTTTAGACGCTCATGCCGATACACCAACCTCAAGCCGATTTTCTGTTGGGACAGATTTTACTCAAACCAAACTTTTTGGCTTGCGCAGCCTTCATACCTACGTTCACACGCTACGATTTACTTGCACAAACTAGCTTGTGGAAGCCAGTTTGTGTAAATGGCTTGAGCGTGTAAACCCGCCCTAAGTGGACCAGGCACAATTACTGAGCGTGGTCAATGAGCGGTAACACTCTGGCCTCGCATTCGGGAGGACGTGGGTTCGAATCGCGGACCGGCCATCCAGATTTTAGTTTTCCACGGTTTCCCCAAATCACTTCAGGCGATTGCCGGGATGGTTCCTTCAAAAGGTGATGGCCTAACTACTTCGACGAGGCGTGAATCAAGAAGCAAGAAGAATCCAACAGTGTTTACTGAGATTTTTCTAACGTTAGCACTGTTTTGTTTCTTCTTTCCCCAGCAGTAATTCCAATGCTGTAAAATCCAGTTAACTATTTTTTACTTATTCTTGTGATTGCGTTAAACAATTTTCTGAAATTTTCCGCGGGGGTGAAAACACTTTTTGTCGTTTTTAATTCGTTTATGTTGAAGTGTAGCAATTTTGCAATTGACTGCTTTTTATTAAGCTTGTGTTTATCCTATTGCTCTTACAAGAAGTATTTCTTAACAATCCACGTCATTATTGTATTTGAGGATAAACTGTTTTTTTTTTTAAATTAATAATAGGGCGCATAAAAATCTGATAAACCTTTAAAACAGGCATGGCCAACCAGTGACCTGCGGAGCTTGATCATTACATATATAAACTTCATCTTTCAACTGCGATATCAAACATTTCAACATTCAGTACCTTACTTTGATTTTAAATCTATACCACCACTCGTTTGATATGCCACCATCCTTCCGACATGAATATTGATGCACGTAGTTCTGCCAAAAAATTCAAATTATTATCTTTTTAATACTTCATTAAATTTGCATATTTCATTTACAGTGTTTTTTTTTCATAAAAATATTTAAGAATTTTTTCCAAGAAGGTAGAAATGCAGCCTGATAGGGTATTCTTTTTCTAAAATTTGGCCCAGCTGCTGAAAAGGTTGGCAACCACTGCTTTAAAACAAACAATGGCTACATTCAGTTCAGTGTGGCTAATAGGAATATTGATACAAAATTAGAAGTCATTGTTACAAACGTTTATTTCCGTGGTAGAATGCAGTACGTAGTATACTGTTACGGCTATACGAAACCTGTAGTAATAACTCATAAATCTGCTTACGTTTGGATGCAATTGAAATGAAAAGCATTATTTGAGTATATTGATACAGACTAACTTACATCCTACAATATCTTGCTTTATTTCATACCTGTGTTTGTGATATTTTAATAGTAACCTTGAGATTAATTGAATAATCAACATTATATTCGCATTTAGACGGATTTCAGCGTTCGACTAAATGACATGGTTTTGTAATATTTTCTGTTCTTTTTTCTACACTCTTCTCGTTGCGCTTACAAAATGGCAATAGGCTAGATTGCAACAGCGATGAGTCAACCAACGCGATTCCCTCAACCACGTCCCAGTTCGGCAGCAGAAGAGACGTTCGACTATGTGGCGGTACTAGCCGGATACTTTAGCCTCTACTACTCTTTCAGGACGCTGTTGCATATTTCTATTTCTTTTCCGAAGGTGAGAGTGTGTTGGAATGAAAGGGTAAGTCTCATAAAGGTTGTACTGTGGGAAATTTAATGGAAAAGTAGTTGGAAGGAAATCTGGGGATATATTTTCGTAACTGCTTTAGAGGTGTGTCTCAAATCTTTCTCCAAAGATCTAGCTGCTGCGAGAATCGAGTTGATCCTCTGTGATCTAGTTCTTTTCGGTGTAAAGAATTCAAGAATTCGAATTGATACAGTGTATTGAATGACATTTGAGTAAAAGATCAGTATAATACGATTACAAGACAAATGAAGGGTGACGCTATGAATTTTTATCAGAGACAGCTATGGCAGGGAGTGAAACGTTCAAGAGACAGCCATTCTCTTTTGCTCTCATTTATAGAACAAAGTGAAATGCTGAACGAGAGTTAAATAACTGCACTGTCCTTATTTATTAACTAGCTGGTGCCTACGACTTCGTTCGTGTTTGTAAAGAATTTGGATTGACAGCTACCGACATCTAACCACCATAGTGCACGATGGGAGACTCGATGAAATTACCACACACAAACGCCAGCTATCTGCGCTATGTAGTTCTTGCAGCAAAGTTAAATAAGCGGACACACATGTCTTTGGTCGAAATACGAAAATATTCTCGATCGACCACTTTCAACCACCTTATCTCCCAAACTACCACAGTTTACGAAATTCGGCCGACGTTGTGGTTGACGGGTGCTCTGTGCTACTAACACACACAAACACCAGTGATCTGCGCTAGATAGTTTTGGTTGAAAAGTGATACATCATGACATATACGTCTTTGCTAGAAATATGAAAGTGGCGCAGGTCGACCACTTTCAACCACCATATCTCCCACACCTCCATAGCTACTGACATCTAACCACCATAGTGCACGATGGGAGATTCGATGTTATTACTACACACAAACATCAATGGTCTATCTTATGTAGTTGTGGCAGGAAAGAGAAGTATAAGGATACACAAGTCTTTGGTCGAAATATGAAAATGCCATGCATCGACCACTTTTAACCATCATATCTCCCACAGCTATCGGCATTCGGCTAACGTTGTTCACGACAGGAAACGCCATGCTTCTTCCACACACAAACACCAGTGATCTGTGATAGGTAGTGGTGGCTGAAAAGTGAAATAAAGGGAAACACACGTCGATTTTTATATACATATAAGATTAGGAAAATCCAATAACAGATTACATTTATTGTTTATTTTTGTTAGTGAGAGCCACCTAGATTTTTCATCATGTAACTGGTGAGAAAGCGTAAGTGTTTTATTGAAGGAGTTGGGTTGGTAAGATCTAGAACATCTAAGCCATTGCTCTCGCCAGAAGCTAATAAAAAAATTCACGATGGACCTATTTCAGGATGATAGCAAACGCATATCATTACCAAAAAAATTTATATCTAGAAATGACCATGAAAATAATATAAGAGAAATCAGGGCCAGAACCGACACTTTCATGTACTCATTTTTTCCATGAACGATTATAGAATGGAATAGGAAGGATTTATAAAGCTAGAAAACTTAGAATCCGACAGGAATCAGTCTTGAGAAACTACTCCGCCCATCTGGATTTTCCATGGTTTTTTTCCAGATCATTCCAGGCGAATGCCGGGATGGTTCCGCAAAAACGACCATGGGTGCATCCTACCATAGGCCCGTATATCCCTTATCATGCTGAAATGATTACACATTAAGATAAATGCTACACACCCTCCGCCACACACTTTCAGTGAATCGCGGACTAATAATAATAATAATTTTTCGAAATGGATTTCCTTAATCTCTGACGTAGTGAACTCTAAATTTGTAAGTCATCTATTATATAATTTCTTAAGCTCGCTCATTCAATCACGATAGCTATTGACGTGTCAGCCTTCGCTCGCAATACAGCGACCAGCGATACTATTAGAAGAAATTCGTGGTTATGCCCACAATTTAATAGCTAAGCAATTACTACCAAATTAATTACCATAATACATTCATTAAGTTTGATTTTCGTAGAGTTTCATAGTTAAAAAAAATATTGATAAATTTTACGGCTGAAAAAACGTGGATCCGCTTTTCTGTAACATATTGCTAATGAAAGCATCTTAAAAAAAGCTTTAAAAAATTAAATTACTTATGGTTTATGCTGTAACCACGAATTCAATGGTCATTACGGCTAAGTATGAATTTCAATTTAATTAAAGCTTTCACCAATGTTGATGCTTGACCAAATTTTATGAATTACGGTTTATTTGCTTTTTAGGTATTTTACTGACCACTTTCGTTAATGGTATTCGTTCATGTTCGCTGTACGTGAGTTATTAGTTTACTTTAAGTGGACATCAGACCAAATATGTTACCGAATCAACTATTCTGGCAATTAATTTCTCCGGAGTTGCTCAACTGTTTTATAATATGGAATGGCCGTTACAGATACTATGACCGGTGATTACATTATGAGTGTTGGGCCAGTCTCAATAAAAACAACTTGATGCTTTCGAAGCAAACAAGAATGTTTTAAATTTTGCAGAGTTAACTTTAAGGGTCAAATACAAGCCAAGTTTGTGTTTAAGCAATTATACGATTGCACTATCGGCCCTGTTCGTGTTTAATACATACCTCTATTAATACTTCTGAGTTCTTCTAGTTCAAGAGATTTTATTCACGCTGAAACACAGGTCAAGTTTATATTTGGTCAAATCTTTCATCCTAAAAACTGGAACTATTCTAGACCAGTGACGTTTCACGAAAAACAGTCACGGGCTTACACTAAATAGATTATAAAACCACTATCTTAGCCCAAAAAAATCTGATCGTATTAACATCTAAAGTATAATGTAAATTAATAATTAGAGATTAAAAATCTAGCTCTGTGAAATTAAATGCTATTTATATTGAATTTTTTAAACACAATTATTGTGGAAAGTATATTTGTTTCAATTTTTTTCAGTATAAATTTTGTACGAAGTTTGTTTGATTTAGTGATTCATTTTTTCTAGCAATAGAATCATTAAGGTGGACTCAGAGCTTCAAGTGATTAACAAGAGTCAGATATATATTGAATGAAGTGGATAGCGGTGAGATTGTGGAACACGTAACTGTGGTTCATCGCCTCTCACTGACCTGCAGGCCGAGGGCGAGTGCCGTGTAGCCCCAGGAGAGCAGCCGACGGCCGCGCGAATGTGTGTCGCGGGCGCTGATTGGCCAGAGCCCGGCCAGGCGCAGGATGGACACATTCAGCGACAGAGCTGACATCGGGCCGCTCGCTGAGCTGCGAACAGGCAACTGCTCGTATCCACTTTCGTCTACTCGTAAAGCTAAATTGTTTCGTCAACCCCTTCGTCTCATAAGAAAGATGTAAGAACTTATGTAAGATTTAGGGCCTTATTACACTAGGCGACTTGGCGGCGCAACCAGCCGCGGCACTGGTGTCTCTGTTGGATTCTGGTGGCGCCGCCAGCCAGCCACTCGCACAACCGAGCAGTCACTTTGCTGTTATCCTCGCATTGTACGCGAATTGCATAGTTGAATATGTCCAGTGAACTACAGAATGTCACTGTGGAAATGAGTGGAAGTGAAAGTGTAGAGAAGACAAAGGGGTAAAGCAAGAAGAATTTCTCATTTTCGTATCTTTCCCGGTAATATCAACCTTTACTAAGTACAATGATTAAAAGAAAGACGATTTAGACATCCTTAAGTAATTAAAAAACTTGTTGTCCGAATACAGTTTAATTGCGATGGAGCTAACACTCCGGTAGCAATTTGCACATTTACAGCACTCTCTTCACCCTCCTCCTTTCCTCCAATGAGTCCCAATCCTGCTCCTGTATCATATCAGTTACTGACTGGGTCCTGCGATAATTTCCACAAACAAATCTAGCTGCTCTTCTTTGCACACCTTCCAACTCCTGTATTTGATCTCCAAAATGTGGTCCCAAACTACGCCACCATATTCAACAAATGATCTGACCAAAGTTTTGTAACCCAACTCCCTAACTTCTCTGTTACATCCTCTCATCACCCTCTTCAGCAAATGAAGGATTTTGTAACCTTTTTCTACCACCTGCCCAATTGAGTTTATCAAACGTTATGCAAAGAATTTACACTTCATCAAGCAAATCTGACCCCACTCTGTAATCATAATTAACCTTTAGATCTATTTATCTTTGTATCTTATAAGCCGACTCTTCTTGGCATTTATCTTCATTCCATGCTGACCTACCCATTTAGATATTCTATCCAGATCATCCTGCAACTGTTCAGTCTTCACCTGTTTTTATCCTATTGTATACCATTGTATCATTTGAAAAATACCTAGATTCTGACCGTAACACAGTCATTCATTAGAATAATGAACAGCAACTCCCATATTTACTTCCACTTCTCTTGATAATGTATTTCCTACTCTAACCCTTTGCTTTCTGACTTTTAAGAATTTCTGTGCCCAGCAAGTAGCTTTTTCATTCAATTCAATACATTTCAGTTTATTTAAAACCATTTTATGGCTCACTCTGTCAAATGCCTTAGAAAGATCTAGTGCCACACTATCAACTTGGCCTCCCATTTCAAATTCATTTGAAATATCTTGCATATAGCCCACTATCTGAGATTCAAATGAGTATCCTTGCCTAAAGCTATGTTGTCGATCTGAAAACTAGTTTCGTTCTTCACAGACATTTCTGATATAGTTGCATATCAATGTCTCAATCATTCTGCCCATCACTGATGACAAACTAATTGACCAGGAATTTTCACCATATTTTTAACCCTTCCTTTATGAACTGGTACTACTATCGGTCTTTTCCAATCCTTTGGTAAGCAGCAAGTCTCCAAACTCATTTTAAACAAAATTTTAAGGTAAGGTACAATATCCTATCCCACAATCTTTAATAAATCTGTAGTAATATTACCTACACCAGTTACACCAGTTTTAGCTTTCTGAGTTACTTCGCAATTTCCTGAAAATTTATTTCAAATTTTGTAGGTTCGTCATTCATTCCCTCCCATCACAGGATGACTGTCCCCAGTTGTCTCACCAAACCTGACACTCAGTATCTCTGCAATTTTAAAATTGTAAAGTAGGAAGGGGCATATGAACAGTAGACTGAACGCGTGGTGGCGAGTCTGGCGGCGCCGCCAGGTGGCCTAGTGTAATAAGCTACGTAAGATACAATGCCCCGCCACGACTCTCGGCCACCAGTGGTTGCCCGCCTGGTCGCCGGGCAGGGCAGCCAGCCGGCCGCCAGTTTCTGGCGGCGCCACTGGCTGCCCTAGTGTAATAAGCTCCATAAGACCCTGTGCCCAGCGACGAGCAGAGCCACCAGTGGCCCGGCTGGTGGCGCCGCCAAGTCGCCTAGTGTAATAAGGCCCTTACAGTCATTTCAAATGCAAAACCAAGGAAAAAGTAATAGTGCTACAAGTCAGTTCCAAGTGCGGAATTTAGACACATTATTTCAGATATACAGTAATTGTTATTTCCAATGGAATATTGTTGAAAGCATTTACAACGAAAATGTGACGGTTTTTAAGAAGAACATCGAGGATTCTGAGTAATGTTGCGTTTTAATCTGCTTTGTTTGCGTCCTAAAGTCATCTTGCAAAATCAGAATCTGAAGATACAGAAATTAAGAAAATTTATTAGAACACAAGCAAAACTTGAATGTGAGGATGGTGTCCCGAACGGCTAGGTACTCTTACTCTGAGCTCAATAAAACATTTAACCTCGACAACCCGGTGAGGTGAAAAACAGAGGAAGAATCGCGTTGATATGGAGGATCGTGTAATATCTGCACCAATGCCAAACCTTTAAGAAGATTTCAAGGAGAAGCTAAATCTTGAAAACAGACAATGTGAGAATTGCTCATAGGAAGGTTATGGAATTATTTGTTTAGTGGACTTCAGAAGGCCACGGTAATTTTAGGCTTTAGTGTCTTAGTGAGTACTTCAAGTGAGCGATGTACCTTAAGAAAACAGTAATCGGAAATGCACAAATTAGCAGAGGGAGCAAGTCTCACTTTCAGATAAAACAGATGAACTTACTTCAAAAAGGAAGATGTTTCGATAAGTCATATTAAATTTACGTTATTATTGTAGATCTGGTGTAATTAAATTTGTACTCACTTTTTTACCTTTTTGCGTTTAACTGTCACCTGCCCGTATGTAGTGCTGGCTGTTATTGTAGAGAACTATAACTGCAGCGTAGAAACGGCAGTGTGAGGATAACGCATGAGAACGAAAATGAAGCTTACTACACACTTCACTGGTTATTAATGTAGCGGCACGACGTGGTTTTTGGAGTTGTAAATAATAAATTTGAATGGTATATAAGCAACAATCATACGATCAAATTCGTGCAACGCAAATACCGGGCAGCAAACGTGATGCGTGGGATCTCTGCAGCTGTTCTTTGTGTAACTTACTACATATTTTAGTGGCCGAAACAACGTCATGAGAAGAGAATGCTGCATTCATCGTAAAATCTGTAATCTAATATGATTACGCTATATTCTTCTGATCTATCAAATATTCCAATTACTACCTGCGAAAGGAAAAAAAATTGCTGTGTGTGGAAACTTGTTTGGAGTTGCATTTTCTGGATATATACTGTTTGGAGTGTATGGACGTAACTGGTTGTATACCTTAAGGGAAACTACAAATTTTCTGTTTTTCAGAAGAGTTTCGGTATTCGATATTGTTAAGGTTCTTTGGGTGGTTTAATTACTGCATTAATTAAAAGTCCACCAAAAAACAAGGTTATGTGAAGATGTTCGTTTATTTTGAACAAATCAAAACAAGTCTGCGACATTCACAAGCATAGTTGTTACAATCCAAAGATGCAATACTGACTTACTAACTGAAGACTGAATGAAAACTTGCATGAATGTCTCTGTAACACTGAATTAATACTAATGCAAAACTGACTTCTCTGTCCAGGCGATCTGTTTATATAGAGTCTATCGAAATTACGAGAATTCTTCAAAGGCATCCGCCCGATATTTCTCGATCATTAACAATCACTCAAACAATCAAACATATTAAAAACAATCGGAATTGATACAAAATTAATTAATAACATTACAAAATGATTAGAAATGGTAATTATAGATACTTAAATACAAAATTATTTACAGAAATCCTTTCAAATGGTGGAAAATTGTCCTGTAGACATCGTAACATACATTAATACAAGTAATTACAAACTTTTAAGAAATTCTCTTGCACCATTCGGTTCTTAAACATATTAAATGGTCTTTAAATAATTTTTCTTACCTAAAACAAAGTCTATATACACTTATTTACAAGAATTTACAAAATAAACATATCAAATCACTTTCAAGCAAACTTTGGCTGACTACAAATATTTCACACAGTCCAATGCTATTCAAAATACAGGTATTAGGGCTGTTACAATATGTTTGTTAAAATACGGGAAGCTAGCCCATACAAAACTAGGAGCGAGAGTATTTAATGAACATGTGGGAATGATAGACCGTCTTTGTTAATAAATTTTGCATGTAGAATCTGGGAACTGATATTAAATATTATTCTTCAGCTAATTTAGGACATATAAATACATTTATCTTCGACATGTGCTCTAAACATTGTAATTAATAATTAGTTGAATTAAGATAAAGCTGTATCTAATTTTTTCAGTTCTATTGTATTACTAGGCAGGTACAATCACCAAGCAAGTATATTAGAGACCACAATGATGACTGATATCTTGTTATACCGATAACTGATAGAAAAGTCGACTGATAGCAGAAAAATGTTAAGTTGTTTGTCGTTACGGGTAATTAAATTTTTACTACCCTAATATTCACTGAGAAAGTTCTGGAAGAATGGGTTGGAAAATAGCAAAATAATACAAAATTAAATATGAATCTTAAATCGATTAAATTAATTTTTGTTAGTAAAAAAATTACTTGCAAAAATTCTTAGAATATTTTGAAACAGATGCGATCAGAAGAAATAATAATAATGATCTGGTGACATTGTTTCTGCGTAATCCACCCTTTCGTCACCGCCTAACCTAACCCAGTAGTCCTACCGGGTACAGAGGACATACATTTTAATGTGAAATCCGAAACTTGGCAGCGTTCTGGCTTACTTCACCTTATACAGCAAGATTTTCTTTGAAAATCCCAGCCTAGACAACTATTCGAATCGGAAACCTTTCGATTAGTCAGCGGATCAGAAGAGAATGTATGGCATTCATTTGGGACACGTGGTAGCTTCTGGTTTAGTAAAACATCGCAAAAAATATTTTTTTCTTTGTCTACAGTACACGAAGACTCAAGCTGGACACCAAGCGCAATTAAAAAAAAAATCCCTACTGGTGAATACAATACCCTCAATATTTAACTGTGACTGATGATTTTTTTGGTCATTGAATTTGTAGAAGACGTGATTTCAACTTAATGACCGCGACGTGTCTTTGACTATTAACAGCTGGAGTCTGATTTAAATAAATTGCAACGTTGAAGATTCTTCAAACCAAGAATCTGGCGATGTAAGTTTCCTAATCATTCGCAGGAATTGTCCAAATTGTTCCTCAAACCAATCATGAAAGATTTTTGCCAGGTGACATGGTGCATTGCATTCCTTAAAAAGAACATGGCTCCATGGCCTCGTGGAGTCTGCGCCATACTCGAACACTACAATCAACTCTCGTCAGCTGGAATCGTGACTCATTCCACCACACTACCTTTTTCCAGTCATCTAGAGCTGAAACGTCCAGGAGTGGCGCTGCAGCCGATGACATTTTGTTAACGCAGGTCGAGTTGATTTGCTGCCATATCCCATCAACGCCAAAATTCGCTGCACTGTCCGCACGGATACGTCTGTTGTACGTCCCCCACTGAGTGTTGCTGTTTTGGTCGCAGTGTTACCTGTCTGCAAAAACTGAAACATCAACGCTGATGACGCTCGCCTCGGTTTTAAGTAGACATGTCTAATTTAATTGCAATGGAGCACACCCATTTTTTCCCTTTCCTGCGTAAAAACATCTTCCCACACCTTTCTGCCTAAAATCAAGTGTCAGCCTTTGGTCATTGCCATCTTTTCCCTTCCACGGATTATTCTTAATTCTTACACCAATATCTTTCCATGTCTCATCTATACTATTATAAATCTGTAAGCAAGCTGCGTTTGTAGTGAGGCTTGATCTCTAATAACGCAAAAACTACCGCATCAATTTGCACGGTGTTTCCAATTTTTTAAAGCTAATGTTGCTGATCAACATCTGCAGAAGTAGCTAACGACTAATATGTACCATGGGAAGAAGAAAGTCAGTAAAAAACTTCAGAAATGTGAAACTGTAGACCACAGATAATTATACACATTCAGACGGTCACTCCTTTCATAAAGAGACCTGACAAAATTTAGGATTTCCTTTTTTTTTTTTTTTTTACTTCTGCGATTCATTTTTCTGGACCGCAGTACTTCAAAATAAAAAGAATACGTGAATCAAGTATAATCAGCATTTACTTGAATCGTAACAGGTCTGTTGAATTACGAAAAAGTTGTATTACAAATATTGAAGACGTATTGTCTCTGGTAGACTGTTATACAGTTTGTCTCTGGAACAAAATTGCTACGTGAATTCTGTACAATACAGCCACAATAAGCCAATACTTAATACGAAATTCAGTTTTTTCTCGAAGAGCGAAGTCTGAAAAACAGCTATTATAAATATCAGCAAGTAATAAAACATACTTCTTTCATAATGACTTGTGGGGAATTGCACATATTTGGAAGTACTTTATTCGATTAATATGTCTCGTGGCTATAACGTGCAAATATAACTAGGCATCCGAAAATTCAGGTACATGCGACTCAAATAATTACATAGAAAATACGGATATATTGAAAGAAACTCAAATAAAAATTTTCAGATCCTAATGCTACACCGCGTAAATTATAAAGCTAAAAGAATCGTCCCTTTGGCCTATAACAAAGCATATGAGCTGTCATCACTGTCCAGGTTGCATTTCAATCGATTTACAACTTGCGATAATTTTGCCACTCAGAAATAATTGCTTGAGTTACATGCACATTAGTACATATACTGTACCGTGATCCATTTTGACATTTTTGAATTAATTATATCTGACTGAAATAATGACAATAATGATACGACGGTTTGAAACCAAGATTAACTCCAATTCACGTAAATTTCTATTTTAAAGCAGGAATAATTGATGGTGTATCAACATAAAATAAAACCAATATCCAAACAGCAAAAAATAAATAAATCAGAAAAAATTGAGATGCTGTGATTATTGGTAACGAATTTTTATTTCAAATATAACTAGGCATCCTAAAATTCTATTCTACACCGCGTAAATTTTAAAACTAAACCCGTTATGCCTGATGCTAAACAAAACGAGTCAATTGTCATCTGGTCCAGGCGGTTGTTTCGCCAGGTACTTACATGCGACTGAAATAATTCCAAAGAAAATACGGCTATATTGAAAGAAACTTAAATTAAAAATGTTTCATATCCTAATGCTACACCGCGTAGATTATAAAGCTGCAGGCATCGTCTCTTAGGCCTATAACAAAGCATCATATCAGCTGTCAGGTTGCATTTCAAGCGATTCACAACTTGTGATAATGTTGCCACTCAGAAATAATTGTTTCAGTTACATGCACGTTACTACATAAACTGTACCATGATCACATCTCGACATTTTTTGGATTAATTATATCTGACTGAAATAGTGACAGTAATGATACGACGATTTGAAATCAAGAGTAGCTCCAATTCACGTAAATTTCTATTTTAAAGCAGGAATAATTGATGGTGTACCAACATAAAATAAAACCAATATCCAAACAACAAAAAATAAAAAACAACAAAAATAAATAAATCAGAAAAATTGAGATGCTGTGATTATTGGTAACGAATTTTTATATTTCAGCACACTTCCAAGAGTAATAAGTCGTAGATTACTGCTATATTTACATAAATTTATGGCACCGCGGTTATGTTGCAATCCTCGGTATCCACATTTAAAAATAAACTTTTTTTTAGTTAAGTATCATGGAAAGAATATTTTTCATTAAATCCACAGATACATCCTTAACAAAGCTTATACCTAGCTATACAATCCCAGGCAAAGTTTACACATAAAATCGCCAAAAAAATTACACATAATGATTATAATATCAGCTTTCTTAACGTTACAACTGTTATATATCCATTTAAATTTTCGGTACCACGGTTAACGTGGAATCCTCCATATCAGCATTTAAAAATATTATGTTTTAGCTGAGTTAAATATTGCTTTCAGAAATAATATTCGGCTAAATGAGAGTGAAATAGACCGACAACATCGTCTGCAACGTCAAAGAGAACTAGATGAAATAGCTAGAGCAAATGAAAGTAACCTGCACCGAGAAAAGCGATTGACCTATAACCGGGTTCTATACGCTAAATCCATAGCTTCTGAAAGCGCACAGAAGAAAGAACGTCGTTTGAACCGTGAAAGCCTTTCTAAACAATAAATGTTTATACTTCGCACAATAATTACAACCACGAATTACTACTGTTAATTTTTCAGGAACCTTTTCTACTATTGAATCAATTACATCACGTTAAAATATGAATAAAACAACTCTCTGACATCAGTATGAAAACCGAACCTAACGTATTAACCGAAACAAAACGAAACTATTCAGAATACATTAACAGTTCATGCCTTTCCACGTTAATGTCTGATAAGAGAATAAAATCGGTAAATAATTTCTACACCTGCCAAAGCACGCGCGCGTGAAGCAGCGGGCAAATGCTAGTCACAAATAAATGCCTTGTACACTCCGATGATTCTTAATCTTCTTCTTTCTTCCAAAGAATCCTATTACAGCTCTTTTATCATATTGATTACTGATTGTGTTCTGCGGTAATTTCCAGAGACAAATGTAGCAACTCTTCTTTGTAACCACTCCAACTCCTATATTTGATACACAAAATGTGGGTCCGATACTACGCCATCATATTCAAGCAATTGATCTGACCAGAGTTTTGTAACCCAATTCCTTTACTTCTCTTCTACATTATGGCATATGCTACCACACCAATTATTCAGTTAATAGTTTTGTAATTATTATGTTATTAAAGCTACTGTTTGTTTGTATGATCAATTTATATACCTTAGTGGAAATGTATATGTTTGGGTATGTATGAGGGTAGTAACAGCTGTGTCAAAGAGGGAAGGTATAAGACTGGATGGATCCATTTGAAAAATGGACTAAAAACAAAGAAGTGTCATATCACCACTGTTATTTATTATGGCTATGGATGAAATATTGAAGAAGGTGCGCAGAGCATTGGGGAAGGAAAAATAAACGCAATGATAGTTGCGGAGGATCTATCAGTTTGAAGAAAGGATTAAAAAGAGGTGCAGGATCTGCTGGATGTGTGGGAGATAGTAGTTGCAGCATATGGCATGTAGTTCTCTGCGAGAAAAAGTGGCGATAAAAACAAGAAAGCAAAACAGGACGGACATAGGCATATCACATGGAGGAGAGCAATGAAATAGAGTGGAATGTTTCAAATATTTGGGAAGTTGGATTGAAGAAAATGAAGGAAACAGAATGGAGATAAACGAAAGATGTGCAGATGGATTTTTAAGAGTATCAGAAGTCTGGTATGGAGTAGGGATGTCCTGAAAAAGAGCAAAGAGGCAACGTGTAAAACATACTTTGTGCCAATTTTAATGTATGGGTCGGAAATCTGGGGGATGAAGGAGAGAGACAAAGGGAGAGTGTGATGGACTGGCGAATCTTTTAGTTTTCACCCTGCCACTTCCCGAGAGGTGCATTAAATTGTGGGTACGTGAATAGTAGTTTTTCACAAATGATACTCTCAGTAAGATATATACACCATTTACATTTATTTACACAATTCTTTATACATAATTAATCCTCCATATATTCCTTGAACCCTTCAACTTGTAAGTCTCCTACTACTTGCTTCTAAAGATTGGTATCCCCAGTACATGTTCCTAAATGGTTTCATCCCCCCTGTTGGATTCAATGATGATGGTGTAGGCTTCTCGTTGCTTCCATCACTGGTTCTGCTGGTCTCGACGGCTACTGCCCGTCTCTAACATCACCACGGCCGGCTCCTTCTCATCGACCTGAAACAAGAGCCTTTGACTTGGCTTGTTAGCTGGCTGGTTGCTCCTCCGTGCACCTGGGTTTTGATCTCCGGTCTCCCACCATTCTTGAGTGGTAGGGAGGCTTTTCGACCAATCGCGGCCGCTGCGCTACTCCAATCCTCTGCCAATTGACGTCATGTTTCAGCTTATTCTTACTGACCCCTGACCTGTTTTCTTGGGCGTTGGCTCCTGCATAGCCACACTCCAACGTCGGCAGTTGTTTTTCTTTGCTGTTCAAATTGACCTGTTTTTCTAGAGCTGTATGAAATTGTAGCTACTGCCATCCGTTACCAAAATTCCCGTGGGCTACTACAAGAGTACAATCTATGGAAATGAAATTTCAGAGGGATAGAGTAGTAGTAACAAGAAAAGACAGAATAAAGAATGAGAGAATCAGGGAGATGATAAAGGAAGAATCGCTACAACAGAGAATTGAAAAATCTAGGTTACAGTGGTACGGGCATATAAAGAGAATGGGAGAGGAGAAGTTACCAAGGAAGATGCTGGACATTGAGCTGAAAGTGAAGAGTCCTAGAGGAAGACCCAGGGACAGATGTTAAGAGGAGGAAAAGAGGAAATGGGTGATAGTGGAAGAAGAGATATGGTGGTTAGACAGGAAGCGCTGGCGAGGCTTTTGTTCCCAGCAGACCCGGCCAACGGCTGCAAGCTGTCTTAGATGATGATGATGATGATGATGAATGGAAATTTAATAATATGTATTACATATTACTGTTCTAGAATTCCACAGACTATGTCATTGGGTATCTTTACTTAGATTTGTAAAAAGTAATAATGGGGGCTTTGGTCCACTAGTGCGGACAGAGAGAGTAGTTACAGTCGCGCTCTGAAAGTAGTAGGAGGGATATCGCTGATCGCATACAAGGAGCCAGCGATATATGTTGCATGCTGCGACATAAATTGTTGGTTTCGTGTGTATAACGCGACTAGCACTGAAGTATTGTAAAACGACTTGTAACTAGTGTTTAGTTGATTAGTTTGATATTAAAGCCAATCATAGTGGATTATAACTAGCGTATTTATCATTGAGTAAAAGTAGCAACCCAACATTGTAGTAGAAGTGAGGTTAATTATCGCATAAATTAAAGTAACCCCCCTGCTACTACCGCGTGTCAAGAAACGGTATTAAGGGCCAAAACCGTTCAAAGACCTGTAGTAATAGTCGCCAATAATTTGGAGCCAAAATTGATTAGGAAATTATGTCAGGCGACTTTCAGCTTGAAGCAGTTAAATAAAGAAGGGGATGATAACATCCCCTCATCATTCTCTCTAACAAGTACAGGATTTTGAAACCTTTACCTACTACCTGTCCAATTGAGCTTGTTATCAAATGTTATGCCAAGATATTTACATTTTAAGTCTTCAACAAGCAATTTTTTCCTCACCTTTATAATCATAAATAATAATTAGCTTTTATCTGTGTACCTAATAAGCCAACTCTTCTTTGCATTTATCGTCATCCAATATTCTGTCCATATCACCTTGCACTGTTCACAGTACTCTACAGTTTTTATCCTAATATATAACATTATTTCATCTGCATACAACCTAACGTCTAACAGTAAACCATCATTCATTAGAATAATGAATGTCATTTATCCCATTGAGCTACTCTGCGGCAACTGCGTTATACATGGCGGGAAGTAATGCCGGAAATTACCTGTTTATGACACACTCTTAGCACAATGGACGAAGAAATGTTGATTTCACGAAAAATTTCCGAAATGAAATGCCCCATGCGTGCAGTGCGAACTAACGCTCTACGTTCAAAGTATGTGCAGCCATGAACACGTCAAAAAAACCTTTCAAGCGACTCGGGTCACATTTATTCGTTTCTACCACGGCGCTACCGCCAAGCAGATATTTGCATTTTCCTATCCCAAGATTTTCGGCACTTCAGTGTATATTATGTAATGAATAGATTTCAGCGAAACTGAATATAGTGAACGTCTATGTCAACAGCTCATATGTATGTCTAGTTACCCCAAATAATGCGATATATCGTCCATGAGGAATCTTTATATCTAGTAGATCAATAACATAGTTCACGACGAAACAGAGGCAAAAACATTAAATTGTGGAATCTTTGCCTGTATGAAAGCGTCTCATGCAAGAACTAATGAATGGATTTCAACGTGACTACACGTGAAGTTAATGGTAGTAATTAACAAGGTGAAGGAAAGTGATCGAGAGCCTCTCCGGTACACGTGTACGAAATCACGGGCTCTGCTAGGTAAGATATAGTTATGATTTTTTTTACTAATGTTAAGTAAGTTCATATTATAATAATAATAATTGATAAAATTTCGATGGAGCTCCCGCTCCGGTGGCAATCCTTTCTCCTTTCCTTTTCCAACCTACTTTTGCCCTTTACCAATTTTTACTTTAAATTCCTTCAGTGTTTCTAGTAAATTATTCATCACTTCTCTTGGCAATTTATTCCAGCCCCCTACAACCTTTCCTACGAAAGAAAATTTTCCCACACCCTTATGCCTGAAATCAAGTGCCAACTTGTGGTCATGTTCAACCTTACCCTTCCAAGCACCTCTCTTAATTTTCCCACCAATATCTTTTACCGAGCGTGGTGGTGTAACGGATAGCGTTCTGGCCTCGCATTCGGGAGGACGGCGGTTCGAATCCCCGTCCGGGCATCCAGATTTGGGTTTTCCATGGTTTCCCCAAATCACTCCAGGTGAATGCCGGGATGCTTCCTTCAAAAGGCCATGGCCGAATTCCTTCCCATTCCTTGCCCCCATCCTTTCCCGTCTCTAAAGACCACGTTGTTAAAAAGGGACGTTAAACTGTTACAAAAAAAAAAAAAAAAAAAAAAACCAATATCTTACCATGCTTCATCACCAGTATAGGCCTTGTGCACTCCCATGACTCTCTTCACCTTCTTTCTATCCTGCAATGAATCCCACTCCAGCTCCTTTATCATATTAGTTACCGATTGTGTTCTGCGGTAATTTCCAAAGACAAATCTGGCAGCCCGCCTCTGCACCCGCTCCAACTCCTGTATTTGATACCCAAAATATGGGTCCCAAACTACACTACCATATTCCAGCAGTGGTTTGACCAAAGTTTTGTACCCCAATTTCCTTACTTCTCTAGCGCACACCCTCATCGTTATTTCCAACAGGTGAAGGATTTTGAACCCTTTCTCTGTTGCCTGTCCATTGTGTCCTGCTCAATTAAGTCTGTTATCAAATGTTATGCCAAGGTATTTACATTTCGAGTCTTCAATAAGTAGTTCCTTCCCAACTTTATAATCATAATCAACCTTTAGCTTTTATCTGTGTACCTAATAAGCCGGCTCTTTCTTGCATTTATCTTCATCCCATGTTGACTCACTCATCTAGTTATCCCATCTAGATCACCATGCAGCTGTTTACAGTCTTCTATTGTTTTGATAATTTTATATAACATTATGTCATTTTCAAACAATCTAACTTCTGACAGTAAACCATTAACACAATCATTCATTAGAATAACGAATAACAATGGTCCCAATACACTGCCCTGTGGAACTCCCATGTTCACTCCTACTTCTTTTGATACTGCATTTCCTACCCTTACGTTTTGCGTTCTATCTTTTAGGAATTCTTCTACCCAGCAAATCACCTTTTTTTATTAACTCCAATAGCTTTTACCCTGTTTAGCTCCATTTTATGGCTCACTCTGTCAAAAGCCTTTGAAAGATCTAGTTCTTTACTATCAACTTGACCTCCCCTTTCCATTTCATCAGAAATTCTCGTATCTTGGATATAGCCCACTAACTGAAATTCGTATGAATATGCTTGTCTAAAGCTATGTTGCCGACTTGAAAACCATTTACACTCCTCACAGAAACTTCTAATATGGTTGTATATTAATCTCTCCATTAATTTACCTACCACTGATGTTAAGCTGATTGGCCTATAGTTTTCAACCCTGTTTGTCACCCCTCCTTTATGGACCGGCACTACTAGAGTACTTTTCCAGTCATCTGGTAAAGAACAAGTATCCAGACTCAATTTAAATAATATTTCAAGGTAAGGTACAATGTCCAGTCCTACTATCTTTAAGACATCTGTAGTAATATTATCAACATCGGTCCCTTTGCGCATTTTTAGATTCCTTAGTTCCTTCATTGATATCTTCATATTTAATTTCAAATTTTCTAATCTGCTCACATCACACTTGCGGATAGGCTCGTTTTCTGATATAACCACTGAATTATTGTCCCTAATGGTCTCACAGAACCAGTTACCTACTTTTTTTATATCCTCAGTTACTTCTTCTCCATCCTTATCTATAAATGTCTTAGGTGGCCTGGAGACCTTGTCTCTTCAAGATTAAATATGATTTCCGATGTCACCAGAAGGAGGTGAAATAAAAAACAGACGGATGTAAGTCACTATATAATTAAATAATATAGTACATCATCTGGCCAAAGGAATTTGCGACACATAGGAAGATAGATGGAAGATTCATGAGGTTTATGAAAACGCAAAAGGGGAAGACAATCAGAAATATGGTACTAGTAAACATACCTAAAACCGAAATGGGACCTGGTATGGATGGTGAAAGGTAATCTTTGGACGTACAAAAGAAGATGAGGAGATTTATCCAATACCTAGACACATTGAACTGGAGGAGGTGCCAAACGTGCAAATAAAGCTGCTAATTTCTTTCAGTGTAGTTTTTGAAATTTCTAAAGTGTTTAGTTAAGAGGGAGGCGCATACTATCGGTGGCAAACACTTCTAAGTAAGACTGGTAATACGCTTACATGCAGGTAAACCACATGTACATAAAGAAGGCTTTAAAGAATTTCCGGTAGTTGGCTGCTTTTTCAGGCGGATACTTAATCCTGTCGTAGGAAATGCGTATCTTACGTATTCTAGTAGGTTTGACGGCAAAAAAAAAAAAAAAAAACAGTTTTATTTATATAACAGTAGTCAGTCTGGTGACTCAACAACAAGGTCTATGACTGTAGCGATACTAAAAGTGATTTCATTGTTTTGAAAGAATGTGATAGAATGAAAATGCTAAAATAAAATCTTAGCTTCAGCCAACTAAATTTCACGAAGATTTGCGATCAGTACAATTTACAAAAATGTAAGTTTCTTACATAGTGTTTATGTGTGCAATGTGTTGCTGACAAGTTGGATGCATAAGGTACAATGTCCCATCCTACTATCTTTAAGACATCTGTAGTAATAATATTATTTATTATTATTAATTTTTATTTGGCTTTAGGCGCCTAGGCCCTATACAACCATCTTCCAATTGTACATACATATATAAACACTTTACATATAGATAAGAGAGCAAGACTTGACATGATTAGTAAAATATTAAGGATAGAACAAGGTACACTGATTAATCAGAAAGGAACATTTTTGTTTATCCCCTAAATGGGTTTGACACATTATGTTTAAATACAATTGCTCAGACATAATTACAAATGATATAGTGTAATATACATTATTGTTAGTTCCTGATAGTTGTTTTTTTCCGACATTACAATGAGTAGAATCCTTAAAATTAACTAGTTTTAGAGAGTGTATTCGGTTCTTTAATTGTTTCGTACTAGGTTGGTAAGAAAGTGACGAAGTGGGTCGAGTTGGGAAGTATCAGATGGAGCTGCTTGACATTCTTGAATCATCTTCAGAATCATTTTCAATATCGTCTCTATGAGTGCTACTTGTTCGGGTGAGGGGGACTTTTCCTTATCCTTGGGTTGAGGAGGGTAGGGATTCTGTGTGATAGGTGTTATTGGTATATGATGGGGTATATACATTCTTTGATAAACAGGAGGGTAATGGGGCTTTTGTGCTTTTGGGGTTGCTGGCCTTTGCTTGTTGCGGCCTACGGTAGTAGTAGTATATATCGGTTGGTTTGGAGAGAGCGCTTTACTTTGGTGACGTGACTCTTGATTTTGTTGGATAGGGATTATAGGACAGTTTTGGAATGCACTTGTTGAGGCTAAACTGGGTGGCTGCACTGCCATTGGAGAGAGCGGGGGGAATTGATTTTCGTCGTAATACAGCGGAGCGGCGCTGGCTGCCTGCGAATATGTATGACGATGGGTGGGATACCAGTTCGGCGTGGGAGAGGCTTTATTATGGGCCGCTGCCTCACGTGCTTTTTGTTGTTGAGCAGTTACGGGACATATTCTGTCATTGGATAAATGAGGACCGTGACAATGCACACATTGTGGATCAGCTGTGCTGGCACACGTCTCCATAGTATGTGGGCAACGGGGGGCGCTGCGGCATTGAGTTATACGATGGCCAAAACGTAAACAATTATCACAGACGAGAATTTGTGGGACATGAGGTTCGACTGGGCAACGTGCTCCAAAGATTGCTATGTGGTCCGGAATGGATTGTGATCTAAAGGTGATCATGCATATTGGTATCGGTATTCTCCTATCATTATTTTGCTATGAATTCTTCTTGGTAAACCGTTTAACTGCGATAACTGGATAGGGGCTTTCTATCGCCTGTAGGATTTCTTCTTCTGTCAGGGAGGTGTCTACGTCCCTGATAATACCTTGTTTGTTTATAAATTTTTTGGAATGAATGCTTCTAGGTTTCTGTCCTTGAATACTGTAGATTGAACCCACAAGTTAGCAGAGTCTGCTGAATTGGTTTAGATTTTTAACCTATTCCTCCCGGCCGCTATGATATTGATGATGTCATGCTTATGTGCTGGGCTATGTGTATAAAGAAGTTTCCCTATGGACATGGGGTGAAGTCTACCAATATTTTTATCCACGCTTTCTACAAAGACGAAGTATGGACCCGTGTCTGTGCGGCTGTATCGGTTATTCTTACTTCTGTCTTTATTGAAATTTAAGTTGACGCTTGGCACCTGGGGTATACTATTTTGGTTAGTAGGGTTCCGATTGATCGATAATATACTTTGATTCCTTCACGATCCGCGGGAATGCTTGTGATATCCATGCCCGTACCCTCGTTTAATGTTTTTTTTGGGTTGGATCACGGCTATCATATTGATGATCTAATTCTGCGACTGAAGTAATTGGGTAGAACACCGCTGAAGACATAGAAGCTAACTCCTGGGGCACACTCACTGGATTGTTTCAGTGGACATTTCCTCGTTCGGTAGCTCAGTAGGGTTTCCCTCTATGCGAGACCGTTTAACAGTTTTTTTTTTTTTTTTGTTTTTTTTTTTTTTTTTTTGGCGTCGGCTACTGGGCCATACAGCCAGCTCAATGTGATTTGTTGCTATCAAGAATTGACACAAGGACACTACAACACGGACAAGACATTCACAGACACAACACTTAAACACCCATGCCCTCGGCCGGACTCGAACCGGCGACCTTCGGCACGCGGAGCTAGCACTCTAGCCCCTACGCTACCGAGGCCGGCCGTTTAACAGTTCTTTCTTCCGAATTTACATTGTTCAACACTGCAATCGAGGGGCAGCTTGCAGAAGCAGCGTCGTTACCTGGGTAGTTGAGCGGATGAAGATGAGATGGCTGTGGCTGGATACCTTGCTGGAAGTGTATCAACGGCGGGGCTGAAGAGGCTGTTTCTGGAAAATAACATGGCTGCAGTGCCGCGTTGGGGGCTCTTCCATGTTAGGGCACGGCCCAGGCTTTCAGTAGATGCTAAGAATTGAAGCCTAGTTTAGTATATCTTCAGGCAATTCAAATTTTATACACACTTCACTGCACTGACGGACTGTAAGTTCACTTGACTGTTTACGAGACTGACTAAGCTCCGGAAAACGGAAGTGCTCGCTATGAGCGCATCAGCTGAACTGTAGTAATATTATCAACACCGGTCCATTTACGCATTTTTAGATTCCTTAGTCCCTTCATGATATTACACCACATCCTAATCCAACACTACTTATCAACTGGAAACTTTACTTATAGACCCAGCTACACTCTCCTGTCACCAGTCTCAAATATTTGTGTTCGTGAACTCAGGTAAGCAGCTGACGCCGACGCTGTGAGTGAAGGCTCCGCTGCCACATCCCATTAGCACCAAATCTCGCTGAACGGCCTACAAGAATACGTCTCTAGTGCGTCTCTCATCGATTGGGACAATCAGGTCACGCAGCGACGTTCTCCTGTAGGCTTGGACGCATCTGATAATCTATCGCTGATTTCAGCAGACGTGACCTGCCACTGCGGTATACGGTGCGGTCGGTAATACTGTCCATGTGGGTACTCGCACTACACGATTGGCACTATGGAATGTGGAATCCTTAATTTTACTACCACTTCCAAAATGTTATGTGCATTGGTCGGTCTACTACATAATTGGTCTTTAAAATTTGTTTAATTCTCGTCGGGAAGCCATTATCACTTCAGTAGAAATTTCATTTGACAGTCACAAGTCCAAATGGCAGCTGTGACAACCATCGTCTTTTGTGGCCTTTTGACGCTATGCCTGTGCCACCTATAGATTTGTATGCTGTTATCCCATGGCTTCCGGCCTGTTAATTTATCACGATAATACACTAATTTTCAATGACAAATCTAGCTGTTCTCTTTCGCATCCCCTCCAACCCCTGCACAATCTCCCACAAAGAAAAAAGGCGCCTGAAGTATACGTTGTATGCGTATGACATTGCTAAACCTTTAAAGGTAGTTAAGCTACCTACTTTATATCCCAGTTCAAAGTGGGATTTGAGCGGTGGATCATTCTACTTCATACACGAAAAGTGTCTGTAAAAGAACCCACCCATCATTGGGATTTAATCGCGGTGCTTACAGTTTTCAAAACCAGTATCTGAACAACTGTCTACGGTACCATGCTGAGAAAAGGCCTAAGTGTTTGTTTACGTAGTACAGCTCCCCTTGTCCCAGTAGAACAGTTGCTAGGATTTGTAAATCTTTCACTATCATCTCTACAGTGTGCCCTTCAGTTGATATAATTATCAAATAATTTGAAATACGCATTTCATAAAATTCCTGTTTCCGTATTTGTGTACTTAATTTGCTGACTCTCTTAGCAATTTGCTTCTCTCCTTGCTGACCTAGATATACTGTCTGTATCTTTTAGTGGCTAGTCACTACAATAACTTGTTGCTATAGTATTATGTTGTACAATATTATTTCTATGCAAACAACCTAACTTCTGATGGGAGAATAGAGTCTTCCGCGGCGTACTACCATGCTCATATTAATCCGAACGACCTGAATTGCACATCGCTACATTTCATCCTGGGACTTATTCAACCCATTATACACATCTACCAAGACAGTACTATACCCGGTAGGTGGTACATTCATGTTAATATCCAAAATTGAGACTCACCCACCTCACAAAAAAACGTGACATATTTTAACATATTCGTTATAGAAACGAAAATATGGATTGTATTTCGTTAATAAAAGAGTTGTGCAGACATTGAAAGCACTTCATTTTAGTTTTTTAAAACATTCAAGAGAAATTACGTGTCCATACAGAACATTAAAAGTTAACATTTTCAAACAAAAAGTTAATTTTGAAGAAACGCTAGCGTCAAAAGAAAGGAAGACGTTATACCGATCATCTTTCACTTAAAATAACTGACTATTAATGATAAAATCAATATTTGCCATGTAAAGATAGTTTTAGGTGAGTGCGTTGACAAATAATTGCAGATTTTTGAAGTTAGTTAATTTTGCGGTGTGCTATGAAGACATGTTGTTCCCTTACTACCACATTTAAAATTATTTTAGAAACATACGGAAAAAATTATAACTAAATGACTGTTGTCGGTGACATGAGATGTCGTCAACGCATTCTGAGTTGACAGTATTTTAGCGTAAAAAAAAACTAATTTTCACCTACCATTAATAACGAAAGCTGCTTAAGGCGAAATGAACACTCTTTTCAAAACAAAAACAAAACATGATGAGGGGTCAGTAGTTGAAGGCACAATTTCACAAATTGTTGTCACCTTTGTGGTTTTAGTGGTGTTTCATAAACAGGCAAAGAACAAAAATCTAATACGCCTTTTTAGCTATAGCAATATTCTGTGGGTGGTGCTGTTAAAACTCAAACGACAGGTGAAACGTTGGTTTGATGTTCTTACCGAAAACGTTATTGGTAAGTATCCAAGGACGTGGATTTAAAACATTTGGTAATTAACGAACTGCTGCGATTGCTAGCGGACACGTTTGAAATCATTAGTTTATTTCGCGATTTATACGCTTTTTGCTACTTGAAGTTATTATAGTAGGCCAACTTTTCACTCCATTCTGATGTTAATACTATGGTGAACTCTTCCGACAGTAGTCCGTAAAGAACCTGCACTGATTTGAGGGGTGAAATTGTTACCAGTCAACTGGTAACCCAGAATACAACCAGAAGTTTAACAAGTGCGAAAATTTTAGAAGCTGATACTAATCAATAATGAATGACAATGAACGATTGTTTCTATATTTTGTAACTGTTGTTTATGAGACATATAGTTTCGAGGAATACACAGGAAACTGGGAACAAGGAAACGTAATGCTGGCCAATATGTGTATAACAGTAGTTGACCCCTCTGCTGCGGTCTTGGTAGGACTCATCCGCTGCTACTGTAGGCATCGCGGGTGCCGACCCGGAAGAATGGTGGTTAGCGCTCGGGTAGTTCCTGGAGCAGACGGTTCGATTCCAGCCTCGGACATAAGTGATTTTCATGAACTGTTACGTTCTTCTTGTGTTTAATGTACTGTGGATCACTAAAATCACAACATACACCAACTGAGAAGCTAAAATAATGGAGAGGCTGCACGTATCGATAAACTTACACAAATGCTTTCTTGGTTTATTTTTTACCAATTCAGTCTTTAAATGAATGTTATATTTTTTAAATGTCACGGAAAAGATTATTTACCAAGGATTGTAAAGGAATCCGGCCACGGTATTCAAGTATGAACTAGTCCACTGTTAGCCTGAAATTATTTCGTTAATCCTCTGAAATCCAAAACATGGATTTTGTTGACCGTGACATACACAAAATTACTGACAAATATACTTGAAAGTGGACATCCAAAATGTCAGTGCCAACAGAACTGGTAAAAATTTCAATGATTTCATGAAAAGAAGTACAGCTTCCAAGGCTTACTTTTAACTTAGATAGAAAGGCAAGCCAAAGTTTCGATACGATAAAACTAGTTTTCGTAGCAGTTACTGATTCAAAATGCTATTCAGGCATCCTATCAGAAGAAATTGTTCTACTGTCATTGTTGTATACAACTAAGTAAGTGACGTTAAGAGCAAGTTATAGTCAGAACGGATAAACTTCTTGATCATAAAAATCTAACAATTTCCGTCAAATCGCTTAAATCAGTTAATGGTGATCTGTTACTGTGATCTTAACTGTCTCCTGTAGCACGCTTATTACTGAAAGATGTATCAACTAATTTGCTGTCATCACAGCTATAGAAGGATGGAGTTCAATACTGTGAAGACGTAACAATGTTTTTAATTGGTTAGGGCTTTACTACTAGTCGATTTCAAGGTCATTAGGGCACGGAGAACGCTGGGGAAAGTAACGCCAATTATCGCAACCATGGTAAATCGGGAAACACGTCGCGGCATTCGCTTGGAGTAACTTCGGAAAACCAAGGAAAACCGAAGTCAGGACAATCGGACCGGTGATCCAACATGCGAATTTCCGAATTCCAGTCTCGAGCGTTAACCACTCACCCAACAAGTTCGGTAACACAACAACCCCAAAATACCTTCCCAAAGAAGAAACGGTTATACGTGGATCTCAAGTTTCATTAAGTCTGAGTAACGGTCTCCAGTAATTTATCGAATTACTGAAGCTGTTGAACCAAAAAATAGTGTCAAAATACTAAAATACAACAGCGATGAATGAGGACGAATTTTACGTAAGGATCTGAAATAATTTAATATTTCGAATATTGAAAATTATGAGTCAGCTGAAAAGGAGACCCTGCGATCAAGAGCTTCACTGCAAACTGTTCCAAATTTTTATAGTTTAGCGCTGTTATTCTCTGCAGTTGGTTTGTAGAATAGCTGTTATAGTTGAAGGAGGAAATTGTAACTTTACGCAGAGCATTTGACCACTCGGAACTTGCTTTCCATTTAAAGCAGAGGGTCTGGCTGCGAGTAATATTATAACGTCTATAAGCTGAGTAATGATAAAAAGCTACATTATCACCTGTTTAAAAAAGTTTTCTCACTGATAGGAAGCTATTATTTGACTTCCGTAATTGCTGCGGATGATTCTTTTCAAACATTTCTAGGACTCATTTTCAGTGATATTTCATTGTATGTGTACTAAGATTTCAGATATGTCAAGATGATGTTTCGCATTGTGGTTGATAACTTCCCTGAGTTTAACAGAATTCATTTTACATAGGCCATATCAAAACTGATTACATCCTTCGCTTCCGTAAAAGTTTTTCATCGCAACAAAACTAAGTTCTGTGAATAGAAACTTAGAACGCGTCGCTACGAACGTGAAAGTAGGTATTTAAATAATCTCCCGGTACGTGGCTTCTCACGAAACGTAGCCCACCTCTGCAAGATTTTAACTCAACTGTCTTGTATTTAGGCAACATTAATCAAGCAATGTATTTACTGCAACTTGTCAGTTCCTTTCCTCCATTTTTCCATGTGTTTGTTTCATTCAAAAAAAAAAAAAAAAAATCCATCTGATGCGTATATCCGTAACAATTTTTCTCAGCAGGTAGAAGAATAAAAAATCCTGTTCCAGTGCCATAAGCATATCTGTCGGTTTCGCGTGAGACATTGCAAGGAACGGTAGTCATTCCACTAATATTTGTGACAGTCGGGCATTTAAACGTATGATTGTGGTCAGCTGCAGGGCTGAGAGATTTTAAGTCTCAAAACTACCTACGTTCTACTTCAGTAATCGCAGTGAAAGCTCACACTTTCGTTGAATCATAGGAGACACGAATATTGGTCAATTTTTAATTACTAGAAAATATAAATTAAAATTGGTCAGTTGCTAGTTTGGTTTATAGTGTATCAACTTCAATTCAGAATATATATACATTCATAAAGCAAACTAGTAAAAAATGTTTTTTAAAAAGAGTTTGCTTCCAATTTTGAGAAATTTCTTTTCAAATGGTATATACAAATCAAACAAAAGATATGAGTTATAAATCTTATATAAATTTTGAAAAGCTTGATGTGAATTTTAACAACATATTTACTCTCCGATTCGTGAAATTCAGTAAGAAAGGATTAATATAAATTTTTGTCGTAAAAATTGTCTGGAGTAGCCTTTAATTTGTTAAAATTACTCATTTAGTAATTTTGCGAAAAATATAAACCGGACGGAAATCGCTATTAGCTCTTCTATAAACATAAGGAGAAAGTCGTTCAGAATGAATTAACTGATCAGTAGTTTCGTAAATACAGCGAGAAATTAGATTTTTTTCTGATTTTTACAAAAGCTTAGTAGAAATCGGCAAATAAAAATGTAAACATTTTAAACGTCACTGGTTTCATTTCATCTGTAAGAAGATTATGCCAAGAAAATTTTTCTTCGGTCTGCCAATAAGATCTTTATTATTTTTTCCCATCCCATGTTTTTCAAAAATTAAAACTAAATTAAGGTTATAAATAATTAAAGTCGTTCGCAATCACAAATATTAAAGAACGAATTATTCCCCGACGTTGGCCATAAATACAATTCTCTCGGGTGACAAGCTGAGTGAACAAGTGTTTCCCTACTTCGTTGGAAGATGGTGGCGTTTTTATCGCCGTAATATATAGTGGAAACTCTTTGTTCACTCCGCTTGTCATGCGAGGGGATTATTATATCGAAGTTTAAGGGTTCAGACTGATAGACAAAGAAACAGACAGTGTAAGTTAGGGCGTTGGCATGTGTGTGTGTTTCTTTAATTGATCTGATCGTTATGTATTATCTATATTGTGTTGAAAAACAAATGTTTGTAGTTATGCAGATGATGGAAACGTGATTACTCGTGGCCAAACAGTATGATTTAAAACGTGTGGTGCAATTAAAATGAAAAATAGGAAATAAAGTAGAAACAAGCTTCGGCAATAACCAGATTCAGTTAGCTCAATATTTCGACTGGACTTGTCTGCACCAAGCAGAAATTATCAAGCCTGAATGGACAGCATAGGCACTGTTTACACATTGTGTTTATGAGCTTCCTTCCTCATTCGAACTCGACTGTAAGCTTAATGAGAGATTTCCATCTGCAGTTTTCTGACACTAGCTTGAGGTGTTCTGAATGTTAAAACTTTTAGATTTGTATATTTCTTACTATTTTGTTGTTGAGACGCATTATAACGTATTTTTGCTGTCAAGTTTATGAAGATAAAACCTACCAGCCTTTCTGCCAGTCGTTCATTGCCTTTTAGCAGACGTCTTATTCTAGGTCCGTAGACTTTCAAATCCTAAATAAACCCTGCCGGTTGGAAAAGATTTCTCGCTAGCATTTGCAAATAACCCTATCGTCAGCTATTGTTGTACGGTTCCCTTTTCCATTTTTCATTTTTTTTAATTTTTATTAATTGTTTATTACAGAAATTACATATGTTATATGTAAGAGTGGGTATGTTGGAATGGTTTGAAAACGAAAGGAAAAAAAATAATCACCCAACATAGTTTCGAACCTACGACCGCACAGTTAGTAGCCGGGAACCTTCACCGCTAGACCATACAGCCGGCTATGCGAGCTTTCTCATCCAGTCGGTAAACAAACCATCCTATATGGAACTTCCTAGCATCAGAATATTGCAGAAGGAAATCGTTGTTTCAGCTGTGCAGTCGAATTTGATAGAGGAAGGAAAGTTCTTTAACGGAATAAACCGAATGCGTTAACAGTGTGTCTGCCTTGCATTCTAACTTTGTAATAAATTCTAAATATAAACCTAATGACACTGCATAAAATCATATATATTATTTCTATAAGGTATTTTTTTGTCACAAGCCTGTATCTTCTTTCATACATAACCGAAATCAATGAATGAGGTGGTCATTTTAAAGCTTATGGTCTCCACTTTGGTCACATCATATTTAAGAAATGAAGTTTTCGGAATTCGACCCTTAAAGGGCAAAATGTCAATCTTTCTAAAATGCTGTTTTGTGTGTTACGAGTCATTTATCTCCCTGGATACGTATATGAAAATCGTTTAATGTAGTATCATTTAAAGATTAAGATCTTTGGCTTTAGTGACGTCATATATTAAGACAGATATTTTTCGGAATTCGACCCTTAAGGGCAAAAGTATCAATATTTTTGCAATGCGTATTGTGTCACGAGCGATTATCTCTCTTATATGTAA
>JARYHS010008074.1:375725750-375757145 GCA_031002005.1 Vandiemenella viatica
GTATCATTTTAAGATTAAGATCTTTGCTTAGTAGACGTCATATATTAAGACAGATATTTTTCGGAATTCGACCCTTAAAAGGGCAAAAGTATCAATATTTTTGCAATGCGTAATTGTGTCACGAGCGATTTATCTCTCTTAATATGTACCGATATAGATAAATGAGGTATCATATTAAGATATCGAGGTCTCCGCCGTGGTAACATTATATTCTAAGAAAGGAATTTTCGTTTTTCGACCCTTAAAGCGAAAAATGGCGATTTTCTAAATGCGTTTTTGTATCTCGAGCCATTTATCTCCCTGGATATCTAACCAAAATCGATAAATGAAGTAGGAATATGAAGAGTATGTCTCAGCTTTGTGACATGATATATTAAGAAACAATGTTTTTGGAATTAAACCCTTAAAGGGAAAAAGTATAAATTTTTCAATAACGCATTTTTGTGTCACGAGTGATTTATCTCCCTTAATATCTAACCGATATAGATAAATGAGGTATCATATTAAAGAATAAAGTTTCCGCCGTGGTAACATTATATTTTAAGAAAGGAATTGTTCGTAATTGGACCCTAAAAGGGCAAAAATGTCAACTTTTCTAAAATTCGTTTTTTATGTCTTGAGCAATTTGTCTCCCAGGATATCTAACCAAAATCGATAAATGAAGTAGGATTATGAGGAGTAATGTCTCAGCTTTGTGACATAATATTTTAAGAAAGAATGTTTTTGGAATTCAACCCTTAAAGGGAAAAAGATTAAATTTTCAATAACGCATTTTTGTGTCACGAGCGATTTATCTCCCTTAATATCTAACCGATATAGATAAATGAGATATCATATTAACGAATAAGGTTTCCGCCGTGGTAACATTATATTTTAAGAAAGGAATTGTTCGTAATTGGACCCTTAAAGGGCAAAAATGTCAATTTTTCTAAAATTCGTTTTTTATGTCTTGAGCCATTTATCTCCCTGGATATCTAACCAAAATCGATAAATGAAGTAGGAATATGAAGAGTAATGTCTCAGCTTTGTGACATGATATATTAAGAAACAATGTTTTTGGAATTAAACCCTTAAAGGGAAAAAGTATAAATTTTTCAATAACGCATTTTTGTGTCACGAGTGATTTATCTCCCTTAATATCTAACCGATATAGATAAATGAGGTATCATATTAAAGAATAAAGTTTCCGCCGTGGTAACATTATATTTTAAGAAAGGAATTGTTCGTAATTGGACCCTAAAAGGGCAAAAATGTCAACTTTTCTAAAATTCGTTTTTTATGTCTTGAGCAATTTGTCTCCCAGGATATCTAACCAAAATCGATAAATGAAGTAGGATTATGAGGAGTAATGTCTCAGCTTTGTGACATAATATTTTAAGAAAGAATGTTTTTGGAATTCAACCCTTAAAGGGAAAAAGATTAAATTTTTCAATAACGCATTTTTGTGTCACGAGCGATTTATCTCCCTTAATATCTAACCGATATAGATAAATGAGATATCATATTAACGAATAAGGTTTCCGCCGTGGTAACATTATATTTTAAGAAAGGAATTGTTCGTAATTGGACCCTTAAAGGGCAAAAATGTCAATTTTTCTAAAATTCGTTTTTTATGTCTTGAGCCATTTATATCCCTAGATATCTAACCAAAATCGATAAATGAAGTAGGATTATGAGGAGTAATGTCTCAGCTTTGTGACATAATAGTTTAAGAAAGAATGTTTTTGGAATTCAACCTTAAAGGGAAAAAGATTAAATTTTTCAATAACGCATTTTTGTGTCACGAGCGATTTATCTCCCTTGATTTCTAACCGATATAGATAAATGAGATATTATATTAAAGACTAAGGTCTCCGCCGTGGTAACATTATATTCTAAGAAAGGAATTTTTCATTTTTCGACCCTTAAAGCGAAAAAATGGCGATTTTTCTAAAATGCGTTTTTTTGTATCTCGAACCATTTATCTTCCTGGATATCTAACCAAAATCGATAAATGAAGTAGGATTATCAGGAGTAATGTCTCAGATTTGTGACATAATATTTTAAGAAAGAATGTTTTTGGAATTCAACCCTTAAAGGGAAAAAGTTCAAGTTTTTCAATAACTTATTTTTGTGTTACGAGCGATTTATCTCCCTTAATATCTAACCGATATAGATAAATGAGGTATCATATTAACGAATAACGTTTCCGCCGTGGTAACATTATATTTTAAGAAAGTAATTGTTCGTAATTGGGCCCTTAAAGGGCAAAAATGTCAATATTTCTAAAATTCGTTTTTTATGTCTTGATCTATTTATCTCCCTGGATATCTAACCAAAATCCATAAATCAAGTAGGGGTATGAGGATTAATGTCTCAGCTTTGTGACATCATATTTTAAGAAAGAATGTTTTTGGAATTCAACCATTAAAGGGAAAAGTATGAATTTTTCTATAATGCATTTTTGTGTCACGAGCCATTTATCTCCCTTGATATATAACCGATATAGATAAATGAGGTATCATAGTAAAGTCACATAGTCACATTATATTTTAAGAATGAATTTTTCGTTATTTGACCCTTAAAGGGCATAAATATCAGTATTTCTAAAATGCGTTTTTTGTGTCTCAAGTCTTTTACCTCCGTTGACAATTAAACAAAATTGATAAACGAGGTATCATTTAAAAGATTAAGGTCTTCGTAATTTCTTCGGTTCCGTTACCACATTTTAAGAAAGAAATTTTTAAAGATTCTAACCTTAGAGGGCAAAAGTATTAATATTTTTACAACGCATTTTTCTGTCATTAGCTATTTATTTCCCTTGATATCTAATCTAAATCAATAAATGACGTATCGATTTAAATATTAAATTATCCACTATCGTCACATCATATTTTAAGAAAAACTTTCTCCAAATTACACCCTTAAGGGGCAAAAATAACATCATTTCTCAAAACTTTTTTTTTTTTTTTTTTTTTTTTTTTTTTTTTTTTTTTTTTTACCTTGCTTGATAACTAACCGAAATCGATAAATGAGGTATCATTTTAAAGACCAAGGTGGCTGCTTTGGTCACACCATATTTTATAAAAGATTTTTTTTTTTTTGTAATTCGACCCTTAAAGGGCAAAAGTATCAAAATTAGTTATAGAACGTGTTGATTTTTTAAATTTTTGTTTTTATTATATGCCATTTATCTTCTTCGATACCTAGCTGAAATCGATAAATGGCATATCGTTTTAAAAATCAAGGTCTCCAGCTAGGTAAAATCATAAATTAAGAAAAAAATGTTCTGAATTTCGTGCTAAAAGTGGTAGCGCGTATGAGACTGTTCAGAGCCAAGTCCCCAGATTTCAGCAGCGGATATCACAAAGAAGTCAAAAAACTTTTTTTTTATTCAATAAGTAGTTTTTCGTATATGTTTTTTTCTTTTACGGAAACACTGTCGTTTTGCTATACAATTCCAATGTAATAATTTTATTCGCTCAGCAACAAATATCACAGAGATGTTGATATGTTGTGTGCAGTTTGTTGAGGTTTGTTTTATTCTACCAAGGTCAGTGACAGTTTGTCATAAATAAAGTGTGTTTTAAATTTTCCTAACTGTTTCATAATATGTTGTGAGTATTTTTTCTGTGTACCTATTACACTAAAAAAAAATATTTGCTACAAAACTACAGTTCCACTATTCATTATATTACAAGCATTCAACCTCACTATTCGTCGTATTTTATTCGCGAAATTTTCGCACGGGTCGTCTAGTCTCTCTAATAAGTTTTTGTCTTATTATCGATCGCGACATCTTATTGTTAGACCAACATTCACAATATCACAAACAGTTCTATCACATTCACTGCTTAAAGATTCAGGATCGTGAACTTAATACTTGATGTTTTTCAAATCATCTGAAAAATCATTAGATGAAAGCAATGATATCAGTGACTGATAAGGATTTGGGTCAAATAACTGCATTACATTAAAATGGGTATTCATATAGTACGTAATCATGGAAACAGTTACCACGGATTTAAATGAACAATAGAACAAAGAATAGCCCTTCGGCAATGAAAAATGGAAAAGGGAACCGTACAACAATAGCTGACGATAGGGTTATTTGCAAATGCTAGCGAGAAATCTTTTCCAACCGGCAGGGTTTATTTAGGATTTGAAAGTCTACGGACCTAGAATAAGACGTCTGCTAAAAGGCAATGAACGACTGGCAGAAAGGCTGGTAGGTTTTATCTTCATCAGCAGCACTTACAGCAAAAATACGTTATAATGCGTCTCAACAACAAAATAGTAAGAAATATACAAATCTAAAAGTTTTAACATTCAGAACACCTCAAGCTAGTGTCAGAAAACTGCAGATGGAAATCTCTCATTAAGCTTACAGTCGAGTTCGAATGAGGAAGGAAGCTCATAAACACAATGTGTAAACAGTGCCTATGCTGTCCATTCAGGCTTGATAATTTCTGCTTGGTGCAGACAAGTCCAGTCGAAATATTGAGCTAACTGAATCTGGTTATTGCCGAAGCTTGTTTCTACTTTATTTCCTATTTTTCATTTTAATTGCACCACACGTTTTAAATCATACTGTTTGGCCACGAGTAATCACGTTTCCATCATCTGCATAACTACAAACATTTGTTTTTCAACACAATATAGATAATACATAACGATCAGATCAATTAAAGAAACACACACACATGCCAACGCCCTAACTTACACTGTCTGTTTCTTTGTCTATCAGTCTGAACCCTTAAACTTCGATATAATAATCCCCTCGCATGACAAGCGGAGTGAACAAAGAGTTTCCACTATATATTACGGCGATAAAAACGCCACCATCTTCCAACGAAGTAGGGAAACACTTGTTCACTCAGCTTGTCACCCGAGAGAATTGTATTTATGGCCAACGTCGGGGAATAATTCGTTCTTTAATATTTGTGATTGCGAACGACTTTAATTATTTATAACCTTAATTTAGTTTTAATTTTTGAAAAACATGGGATGGGAAAAAATAATAAAGATCTTATTGGCAGACCGAAGAAAAATTTTCTTGGCATAATCTTCTTACAGATGAAATGAAACCAGTGACGTTTAAAATGTTTACATTTTTATTTGCCGATTTCTACTAAGCTTTTGTAAAAATCAGAAAAAAATCTAATTTCTCGCTGTATTTACGAAACTACTGATCAGTTAATTCATTCTGAACGACTTTCTCCTTATGTTTATAGAAGAGCTAATAGCGATTTCCGTCCGGTTTATATTTTTCGCAAAATTACTAAATGAGTAATTTTAACAAATTAAAGGCTACTCCAGACAATTTTTACGACAAAAATTTATATTAATCCTTTCTTACTGAATTTCACGAATCGGAGAGTAAATATGTTGTTAAAATTCACATCAAGCTTTTCAAAATTTATATAAGATTTATAACTCATATCTTTTGTTTGATTTGTATATACCATTTGAAAAGAAATTTCTCAAAATTGGAAGCAAACTCTTTTTAAAAAACATTTTTTACTAGTTTGCTTTATGAATGTATATATATTCTGAATTGAAGTTGATACACTATAAACCAAACTAGCAACTGACCAATTTTAATTTATATTTTCTAGTAATTAAAAATTGACCAATATTCGTGTCTCCTATGATTCAACGAAAGTGTGAGCTTTCACTGCGATTACTGAAGTAGAACGTAGGTAGTTTTGCCCTGCAGCTGACCACAATCATACGTTTAAATGCCCGACTGTCACAAATATTAGTGGAATGACTACCGTTCCTTGCAATGTCTCACGCGAAACCGACAGATATGCTTATGGCACTGGAACAGATTTTTTTTATTCTTCTACCTGCTGAGAAAAATTGTTACGGATATACGCATCAGATGGATTTTTTTTTTTTTTTTAAATGAAACAAACACATGGAAAAATGGAGGAAAGGAACTGACAAGTTGCAGTAAATACATTGCTTGATTAATGTTGCCTAAATACAAGACAGTTGAGTTAAAATCTTGCAGAGGTGGGCTACGTTTCGTGAGAAGCCACGTACCGGGAGATTATTTAAATACCTACTTTCACGTTCGTAGCGACGCGTTCTAAGTTTCTATTCACAGAACTTAGTTTTGTTGCGATGAAAAACTTTTACGGAAGCAGAAGGATGTAATCAGTTTTGATATGGCCTATGTAAAATGAATTCTGTTAAACTCAGGGAAGTTATCAACCACAATGCGAAACATCATCTTGACATATCTGAAATCTTAGTACACATACAATGAAATATCACTGAAAATGAGTCCTAGAAATGTTTGAAAAGAATCATCCGCAGCAATTACGGAAGTCAAATAATAGCTTCCTATCAGTGAGAAAACTTTTTTAAACAGGTGATAATGTAGCTTTTTATCATTACTCAGCTTATAGACGTTATAATATTACTCGCAGCCAGACCCTCTGCTTTAAATGGAAAGCAAGTTCCGAGTGGTCAAATGCTCTGCGTAAAGTTACAATTTCCTCCTTCAACTATAACAGCTATTCTACAAACCAACTGCAGAGAATAACAGCGCTAAACTATAAAAATTTGGAACAGTTTGCAGTGAAGCTCTTGATCGCAGGGTCTCCTTTTCAGCTGACTCATAATTTTCAATATTCGAAATATTAAATTATTTCAGATCCTTACGTAAAATTCGTCCTCATTCATCGCTGTTGTATTTTAGTATTTTGACACTATTTTTTGGTTCAACAGCTTCAGTAATTCGATAAATTACTGGAGACCGTTACTCAGACTTAATGAAACTTGAGATCCACCGTTTCTTCTTTGGGAAGGTATTTTGGGGTTGTTGTGTTACCGAACTTGTTGGGTGAGTGGTTAACGCTCGAGACTGGAATTCGGAAATTCGCATGTTGGATCACCGGTCCGATTGTCCTGACTTCGGTTTTCCTTGGTTTTCCGAAGTTACTCCAAGCGAATGCCGCGACGTGTTTCCCGATTTACCATGGTTGCGATAATTGGCGTTACTTTCCCCAGCGTTCTCCGTGCCCTAATGACCTTGAAATCGACTAGTAGTAAAGCCCTAACCAATTAAAAACATTGTTACGTCTTCACAGTATTGAACTCCATCCTTCTATAGCTGTGATGACAGCAAATTAGTTGATACATAGATTAGATTGGTGAACATAAATCAATAATTTTCTTTCAGTAATAAGCGTGCTACAGGAGACAGTTAAGATCACAGTAACAGATCACCATTAACTGATTTAAGCGATTTGACGGAAATTGTTAGATTTTTATGATCAAGAAGTTTATCCGTTCTGACTATAACTTTGCTCTTAACGTCACTTACTTAGTTGTATACAACAATGACAGTAGAACAATTTCTTCTGATAGGATGCCTGAATAGCATTTTGAATCAGTAACTGCTACGAAAACTAGTTTTATCGTATCGAAACTTTGGCTTGCCTTTCTATCTAAGTTAAAAGTAAGCCTTGGAAGCTGTACTTCTTTTCATGAAATCATTGAAATTTTTACCAGTTCTGTTGGCACTGACATTTTGGATGTCCACTTTCAAGTATATTTGTCAGTAATTTTGTGTATGTCACGGTCAACAAAATCCATGTTTTGGATTTCAGAGGATTAACGAAATAATTTCAGGCTAACAGTGGACTAGTTCATACTTGAATACCGTGGCCGGATTCCTTTACAATCCTTGGTAAATAATCTTTTCCGTGACATTTAAAAAATATAACATTCATTTAAAGACTGAATTGGTAAAAAATAAACCAAGAAAGCATTTGTGTAAGTTTATCGATACGTGCAGCCTCTCCATTATTTTAGCTTCTCAGTTGGTGTATGTTGTGATTTTAGTGATCCACAGTACATTAAACACAAGAAGAACGTAACAGTTCATGAAAATCACTTATGTCCGAGGCTGGAATCGAACCGTCTGCTCCAGGAACTACCCGAGCGCTAACCACCATTCTTCCGGGTCGGCACCCGCGATGCCTACAGTAGCAGCGGATGAGTCCTACCAAGACCGCAGCAGAGGGGTCAACTACTGTTATACACATATTGGCCAGCATTACGTTTCCTTGTTCCCAGTTTCCTGTGTATTCCTCGAAACTATATGTCTCATAAACAACAGTTACAAAATATAGAAACAATCGTTCATTGTCATTCATTATTGATTAGTATCAGCTTCTAAAATTTTCGCACTTGTTAAACTTCTGGTTGTATTCTGGGTTACCAGTTGACTGGTAACAATTTCACCCCTCAAATCAGTGCAGGTTCTTTACGGACTACTGTCGGAAGAGTTCACCATAGTATTAACATCAGAATGGAGTGAAAAGTTGGCCTACTATAATAACTTCAAGTAGCAAAAAGCGTATAAATCGCGAAATAACTAATGATTTCGAAACGTGTCCGCTAGCAATCGCAGCAGTTCGTTAATTACCAAATGTTTTAAATCCACGTCCTTGGATACTTACCAATAACGTTTTCGGTAAGAACATCAAACCAACGTTTCACCTGTCGTTTGAGTTTTAACAGCACCACCCACAGAATATTGCTATAGCTAAAAAAGGCGTATTAGATTTTTGTTCTTTGCCTGTTTATGAAACACCACTAAAACCACAAAGGTGACAACAATTTGTGAAATTGTGCCTTCAACTACTGACCCCTCATCATGTTTTGTTTTTGTTTTGAAAAGAGTGTTCATTTCGCCTTAAGCAGCTTTCGTTATTAATGGTAGGTGAAAATTAGTTTTTTTGACGCTAAAATACTGTCAACTCAGAATGCGTTGACGACATCTCATGTCACCGACAACAGTCATTTAGTTATAATTTTTTCCGTATGTTTCTAAAATAATTTTAAATGTGGTAGTAAGGGAACAACATGTCTTCATAGCACACCGCAAAATTAACTAACTTCAAAAATCTGCAATTATTTGTCAACGCACTCACCTAAAACTATCTTTACATGGCAAATATTGATTTTATCATTAATAGTCAGTTATTTTAAGTGAAAGATGATCGGTATAACGTCTTCCTTTCTTTTGACGCTAGCGTTTCTTCAAAATTAACTTTTTGTTTGAAAATGTTAACTTTTAATGTTCTGTATGGACACGTAATTTCTCTTGAATGTTTTAAAAAACTAAAATGAAGTGCTTTCAATGTCTGCACAACTCTTTTATTAACGAAATACAATCCATATTTTCGTTTCTATAACGAATATGTTAAAATATGTCACGTTTTTTTGTGAGGTGGGTGAGTCTCAATTTTGGATATTAACATGAATGTACCACCTACCGGGTATAGTACTGTCTTGGTAGATGTGTATAATGGGTTGAATAAGTCCCAGGATGAAATGTAGCGATGTGCAATTCAGGTCGTTCGGATTAATATGAGCATGGTAGTACATATGACAAAAATTCTTCTCGGGTGTTCCGCCGGATCAGTTCTTCCATGTGCGACGTTTTGACAACAACCTCTGTGGTCGAAACGTCGCACTTGGAAGAACTGATCCGGTAGAACACCGGAGAGGAATTTTTGTAACCTAACTTCTGAATTTAAAGTAACAACGAACAATGAACATCAACGGTTTCAATACACTGACTTGTGACTGTTTCCCACTCAAGTTCCCCTGACAACGAATTTTATACGCGAACTCTTCTTCTTTCTTCTAAAAAAAAAAAAAAAAAAAAGGCATATCTAGAATATTTCCACTTCAAGCTTTAATTACAGATCTCAACTGAATCTATTTATTTTTCAAGCCTTGTTTAAAATTGTGACAAGTTGGTGACCGATGTGGGAGAAATCTCTCAATATTGGATCCTCAAATTATCGCATACTATAAAGCTAGTACAGTTAGCTTCACATTCATTGTTTTGAGAAATATATAGCAGAAAAAAAAATCGCTGTCAATAATGATATTACCACAAAATTAAATAACTTTCGAACAATTGAAGAAATGAGACGTGATGGTATACATCAAAAAATTGTTAATTCAGCATCACCTTATCATACAAATTGTTGTTACTTTATTAACACTGCATTTTGAAATATCATTTTCCGGTCAGAAACAGAAGAATTTTTCAAAAACTGATTCGGCATTTTCGTTGTCTTTCACCTATATAGGCCTCTCTTGAGCTAGGGATATCCTACCTACCACGAAAAAATTTTTCTTGATACTTTTATATAAAACCGGACCAATCCTGCGTATTGTATATACGAGTTATTGTACATCACACAGAAGCACGCTTGTAAATGTGATACGTAGCACGTGTAGATATATTTACGCTAACCGAGCAGCATGTTTACGAACGAAGACATGCTGCTCAGTTTGGATCCCTCCAGTGATGAAAAAATCTAAAAAAAAAAAAGTAAAAGGTGGAACAATTATTTAAAAAACTGACAACTTTCTCAATACAATCAGAAAGATCGTTTCAGAAGGTTTCTCACGTTTCGAGATTCTATTAAGAATATTTCGTTACCTGCATACTGGTGTCAGTACATCGACAAGTTTGAAACAGTTTATATTATTATTGAAATTCGATAGCATGAAATTTTGTATTTATTCTGTATTTGAAACAAGCTTTTGACTGCTGTCACTAAAGTGCAACTATATGGCGCTTGAACCAAGATTGCAGACAACTCTTTAAAAAGCTCAATATTCTTACAATGATTTCTCAGTATGAATATTCTCTCATGTGCTTCGTCATAGAACATTTTAACCTGTTTACATCTAATTCACAGGTACACAATTTCAATACAATAAACAGAAATAAATTGCACAAAACACAAACATAGCTGTCGTTAATACAAAGAGAAGTTAATTATTGTGGGAAACATCTGTTTAATTAACTTCCCAAAAGTATAAAACAGTTTGTAGATAATAAAGATATATTTAAAGAAAAAATTAGATACTATCTTATTGGCAACTCCTTCTAGTCCGTTCAAGAATACAAAATAATTAATTGTTTCCAACATGACATTTACAAAACTCAGTTGTAAAAATGAATGTTTTTTTGTCTTTCTAATATATAATTTGTCTCTTTGATTATTGTTCTTATTGTATGTATGTGTACTAACCATGACATTTTTTACATCCTAGAGATCCTTCCTCGACAGGAATCCATGGAACAAGATTGATAAATAAAATAAATTCCTTCGTTTTACAGAGGAAGCAACGAGAGGTGCAGCTACACATTGGCTGATTACCTGATTTTAACTAAAGTAATCATCAGAATCGGAAATCTCTCCGCTGTATTTTGGTATCTTTGAATAATAACAGTTGATGAGTCCCAGCACAGAATTTGAACACTGTCTTCTGTTGTCTTCACTACCAACATCACTTAACAGGCGTTCAATGAGATTAACTACAAATATTTACTGACATGAAAAACAGATACTAGCCACTCTACTTTTGATAATCAATGTTTGATTACGCCTTTTGCGATAGCTTTGCTTGACCTGCTTCTTATGGAGGCACAATAAAGCATTTTATTTCAGATCTTTTCTTGTAACATAACGTGTCATTAGTCCCACTTAAAAGGCTTAAACTATATCAGGCAGGTGCGTGTGTTTTCCTGCGATTTTTGGTTGATTAATTAAGTAGTGCTGAAATTGCATCATATCAGTCAGTCAGTTTTGAGCTGTTGTTGTTATATCATTGCAGCATGGCTCTTTCCGAACGTTAAGAACGTAAGTTTGTAAATTGCCATTTATACGAAAGTCAAGCAGTTATTTTGTTTTCTCTGTCTGAATCATTGTAGTCATATCAGCTACGTTGTTCCAGACGTCGCGTCAGTACAATTTTCTGTAATATATTACAATTTTTTAATATCAATTTAAAGTCATTTTGTGGAGTTACCAGATTTCTATACTCTTGTACCCGCATTTAGCGGTGACGTGTAACCTTACCGCTCCTCCTACAGCATCATTTTTTCAGAATGTGATACATCAAGCCGTTGCTGTTGGTAATTAAAACTCTAGTATATTCATGGTTTGTGAGAATGCGGCACGTAGGGTTCATTGTAGGTTGACTAATAAACCAATTAACTATTGCGCGTCCAAGACCAGTTATAATATCTCTTAACTTTTGTCGTTGCCATATCGATTTTAATTGAAGTTCAGTAACATTTTATTTAAAATCACTTCCGTTTTTGATTTTAAAATATAAGTATGTTAATTGCTTATGGATACAATCTTCCTCGAATATCACTTTATTCCTAAGAATTTTATTTTAAGGCGTGTATGTGTGTGTGAATGTATGTATGTGTGTATGAGTATAAGGTTAACCAACAGTTATTAAAGTGGATAAATTATATGAACTTGTACGTTGTAAACTCGTTGCACTAGAATCTGCAAATCTTCGGAATAAGCTATTTCCGTTTGCTTAATTCGGTTATAAGTTAAAAATTATATCTCAAGTTATCGGTTACATTATTTTCTTTTATCCTTGCTACAACAAACTGGTAGGTTTAATAAATTAATATTACGAACTGAATGAACCCGTATTGACTGCGAAGGTGTAATCGAAGTCTTATTAATTAATTTTTAAACCAAATACACTGTGATGCATCAAAAATTTGTATGAGATTAGGTGCATGAAATTACAATGCGATTGTGGAATGTGAACTTCGATTTAACACTTGTGCTCTTATTCATAAGGTGTAACATTAATGTAAGGGACTGTTATAAATTTTTCAGTTACTTAAATGCTATAAACGTACCATGAAATGCATTCTCAGCAATAACTTCATTTTGAATAAAGCTCGTGTTTGACTTTTCAAGCATTGCGTGAAATCGCCGCTACAGTATAAGCAGATATCTCCACCTTCTAAACTGTTTTAAGGAATTCTTTAATCATATTAATCAATCTTGGTTGAGGAAAAGGAAGGTGGACCTATTCGCAGATTGTACGGCGTGCGGAATGAATATTCGAGCCGCAACCAGAACTTTATTAAAAATATTTTCTGGCTGCGACCTACGCTCTGATTATGTACCTGAGCGGCATGGTGGTTCAGTGGTTAAGCAGTCTGACTAGAGATCGAAAGGTCTCCGGTTCGAATCTACGGGGATTTTCATAGGCTCTTAACCCGACCTTCACCTCCGGCACAGCTTGCTATTTAATGTGAAGTACGCAAAAACGTTTTCATGATTATTGATTAGGATTCCCCGTTGAACTGTAGGTCCCCTGTAGGGGGATTACTGGGTTACGCAAGTCCGATAGGAGCGGAAATAGCAGCTGATAAGAAATCCCATCATTACGATCACACGAATTTACTTATCATGTCCAACTTTTCGCGTTCGTAATTTCCCGTCCCAAAATTAAACTTCGGAACGCAGTATGGCATAGATCCCGGCTTGGAACATACAAACATTAGGAGTAAAACAAGTAAATGCATGCTGAAAATTTTGCAACGACATAGTGCAGAAACTTCGGAAACTGCCTGAAAATAAGTCCTCCTGATGATTAAATTCCAACACCATGACGTTAGGTATGATATAAAATTTAATTGCAGATGATAAGAAGATGGATAATGAATTGTGACTGGAATAGCGAACGTTATAATCCGTATCAGTAAAAGGAGATGCCAAAGAACGTAATTCCTTTCTGACTGAAAGTAACAAGGAATACAAGTTTATTTCACAATGGAGATATTGCACGCCAATCTGAAAATAATGAACGGAATTTACGGAACCTTATTTCAACTCTAGTCTTCGCAGCACAGATTCTTTTAGATGTGTTGCTCTGATACAGTGGTCCACAAAATCCCCAAGAGATTGTTTACAGGGTACATCCCATGATGTCTCCGGGCTAATCTGCTGTGTCTGATTATGCAGGTGCTTCCGATATGAATGCGGTATCCAGCACCACATACAATATCGCCTCGATCAAATGCATTCTGTTATCGACGTCTGCATTCAAAACGGCACTAATTACAGTCAATGACTAAGAGGATGGATTTATCTGATTTTCATAACGGATTGTGTTTTCTGTTTCGTATCAAGCTACCAACCAATTTAGGCTTTGATACTGATGCGTCTAAACTATACAGTTTGTAATTGTCCTACGTCTCGTTGTTAAGTAAAATGTAAAAAATTGTGATATGAATAATATTTAACTTATGCATAATAATTATGAAGTAATGTTATAAAATATTAATAAGAGGTTTTGTTAAGATTCTTTGACAAAAAGGAAAAAATACCAGGACTGGTCATGAAGATTATATAAGAAAAATATGGAAGTTAATTTAAGTGAAGGAAAATGAATTGATGGAATGGAAATGGACTGAGTAAAACTGTACGATATGATACTGGAAATGGTGCTAGTAGAGAATTGCCGCACTTTGAAAGGATATTCAGTTATGAATAAATATGTATGGCTGCGGCTAAAGAGAACATTTGATGTTGATTAATTTGCATAGTGATAATTTTTCATAGTTTTTGTTTAAGTGTTATAATATACAGAGTACAGTAGAAAGATCTCTTGCTGTGTTGATTTTATTTAAAAGAAGCAATTGTAAAAGAATATCAGGTACAGTTTAAAACTTAATTAAATATTAGTGAGAAGATGGATAATGAATTGTGACTGGAATAGCGAACGTTATAATCCGTATCAGTAACAGGAGATGGCAAAGAACATAATTCCTTTCTGACGGAAAGTAACAAGGAACACAACCATGTAAAGAAGAGTATCTTAATTTTCTTTCTTTATTTTTTTTTCTGTCATCAGCCTTCCGATGATCTGATGCAATCCTCCATCCCTTCCTATCTTGAGTTAACCTCTTCATCCCAACATACCCCTTACAACCCACGTCCTCAATTAACTGCTTCATATATTCTAATCTCTGTCTTCCTCTACAGTTCTTACCTTCGACTGTTCCCTTCACTAACAAACTATCCAATGTCTCAAAATATGACCCACCAGCCTGTCTCTTCGTAATCATTGTTAAATGACCAAGTGGGAATTTTAATGTTGTTTGCTTGAGATAAAAATTATACATCCTTTAATAGACATATCAACGTGCTGCCTAATTAGTATAGCATGTATTTTGAGTATAATTAAAGAAACGGACATGCGGCTGCTGTAGTTTCAAAATTATAACATAGTAGACATATACGAGGCGCGTCCAGAAAGTAAGTTCCGTTTGGTAATAAAATGAAATTGTACACAGATACAGAAGAAATTTATATTGCACAAAATTCTACAACTCTTAAACTACTTTTCCACATAACTGCCGAAATTTTGCAGGCATTTGTCATAGCGTGGCACTAGGTTTTGTATACCTTCTTCATAGAAATCTGCCGCCTGTGTCTTCAACCAGTTGGAAACAGTTTCTTTCAGCTCGTCGTCATTGATGACCGTCAAGGAAAGACTTGAGATGTAAGAACAGATGAAAGTCTTGCCAGTTCTTCTGTAACCAAAGGTGGACGCCCACTTCGTTCTTCATCGTGCACATCACTACGCCCGCCATTGAACTGTCGGACCCATCTTCTCACCATCGAATCACTCATCGCATTTGGTCCGTAAACATCTCAAATTTGCCGATAAATTTCACTTGGTTTCACTTTCCTCGCATTCAGAAACCGAATCACAGACCTGATTTCACAGGCGGCGGGATTTTCAATCAACGCCGACATTTCAAACAAGCACAACAAAGCGTACGTACCTGACAGCGATCTCCAAATGGCGGACGTTCTTCCCCTTGATACACATCGTCTACAGCACATGTGCGGAACTGCAATCGCAGCGCTGCAGCGGAGATAAATTGAAACGGAACTTACTTTCTGGATGCGCCTCGTATTTATATGCTAGAGTAATAGTGTCTTTCATTTTTGACTTCTGAGGCTTGGGTCAAGACAGATAAATAGGTTGTAACCAAAATCCGTGACGGCCATTATGCAGAGTCAATGTAGCCTTAGAATAGGAGGTTTTATTTTGACATGAATACGTGTTCCTAATTCGATACTGGGTGGCATCCCGAAATTACGAGCGACCTGAAAACTGTTCACTGAAAGGACCAATACTCAAAGACTATCGGGTAAAAAGCATTCCACAGAGAAAGCTTTAAAGGTATAAACGTACTAAGCTATATCTCTCGCCACCACCGTACGAGGCGGGAAAGGTACGCGATTGTTCGGGTAACGAAACGGCGAATAAGTGCACTCCGACAAGCGACAACCCTTACTGAACAGGTGAAGTTGAAGATGAATATCGATGTCTAGGTATAACTGCTAGAGTTTATCGAAGTTTTGCAAACCTCTGTGAGACCAACGTTGTGTAGATTTTGTATTTATCTTGAGCATCCTTTGCTTTGTGTAGCCTGCAATCATTCTTGAAAGTAATAAAGTTAGCGATATTGATGAACTATCGGTAGTCAAAAAGTGGTGACTGCTTTCTACAGCTGGTAACAAAGAGTTCAGTTCACACCCAATAAATGAACAAACGCTTAATGACAGATTCCATGCATACCTAACAATGACACAAGAATCTTTTCAATACAACAAAATCCTGGACAAACGATACGATACAAAAGCCGAACTGCATGCTGATTCCAGAGAGCAGTGCAAATAAGTGTAGAAGGAAATCACGTATCCTAACTCAACCAGTCAGAGCCAAGCGGATCTCCAGTATAGTATCGTTCAAGTCCACTATGGGGGGGGGGGAACCCAGGGTGGTGGCTGAGCTCTGGCTTCGCATTCTGGAGGACCTGGATTCGAATCTCCGTCCGGCCATACAGATTTGGGTTTTCCATGGTTTTCCCCAATCATTCCAGGCGAATGCCGAGATGGTTCCTTCAAAAGGTCATGGTCGAATTACTTCCCGTTCCTTGCCTCCAGTTCCATCCCACCTCTAATGTTCTCGATAAGTGGTAAAGCTATAAGCAAAATGAGGGAAGACTGGCGGTGGCAAAGGCATGGTTGATCTCGGCATGCGCTTATCCATTACTTTTGTTGCTTTAGTTTCACATTGTTGAAACAAGTACTGCGATCGCAACATTAATCTTCACCGCAATCTGCTAGGCATGTTTTTCCCATTGGCGACCACACCCCGTTCGTTTTCCTCATGAATCAAGGCAAAATAATATCACCAGAAGATGACGTCGGAGACCAACTTCGAATCGTCGCATTAAATTGACACGCTCCCCTGGTAGGAGTCCCGAGAACATTTTATACAGAATAATATCATTTTGTATGAATAAAACTATCGTAAACAATTAGAGATAATTTCAAGATCGATAAATGTAAATTTCGATAAGCTGTGGCACTTTAAAAGAGAAAATGTCAAAGCACATGATAAGAAGTTTTAAGAAGGGCAAGCAAATGCTTTTGTAAATGTTATGGGGTGATGGCTTGCAATTGAGCAAGAAAACTGGGGGGGGGGGGGGAGGGAAGCCATTAGAGCACATCCTAAGCGACACGCAGCGGTGTTGTGGTGGAAGGGGATACAGCAACGAAACTGCCTCCAATGGACGTATACTGCCAAGTGTAACACAATATTACTGCACTAGAGCAGCCTGGACGTTTTGTACTGCTATAAACCTCCTCTGATACAGGTGTTGTGCTAGTTAATGCTGTGTAGTTAAGTTTCTCTCGTATACCTACAAAACATACAGCAGTTAATTATCTAGTAGTAAGATCGGTCTGATAGCGATCGAAAGGGTCCCAGTACGAATTCTTGTCTCGTCGGGATTTTCATAGGCCAGGAATGGCGAACCTTTATCGATCTACGTGCCATTTTTTTCAAAAGAAATATTGAATGAAACCATGACGTGCCATCAAACCATCATGACTTAATGATTAATGAGAAAAGAAATAAAACTAAATACTATCACCTGAAATCTTTATATTTGCAACCAGAAATATACAATCTTGTATACTAAGCAGTAATAACAACAATTTTTGTATATATTTAAATAGATGAAACTACTGCAAAATCTGTTGTTACAAATTAGATGTCAAATAACTTATGTTAGGTTTATACTTTGTTACTTTTAGCAGAATTCAATCTGAATTGGAGTCATCTGATACAAGTTTTCGAAGTGAATTTTGAATGTTGATCATTTCTGGAAATTACATCATTACTTTCGACAACTTACAACGGTATAAATGGAGATGACTTGATGTCATTTTTTTTTCAGCCAGTATTCTATCTTTTATTGTAGTCTATCTCTGGATAAAGGGGGATCTTTGATGCGCGGAATTGGCTTGTTTCCACTAAGAATAAATCGGGCGTATAGTAGTTTTTAATGATTAATCATGCTAAAGAGATAACAAAAAACAACCTTATTTAATATAAAAGATAAAGATTAGAATTATTTGTAGAAAATAAAATCGACAAAATCAGCCATAGTGACACGTGACCGCGAACGCCAATGAGAAAGCATTACGTCATAGCGTCCCTAGCGCCACAGAAGTGGTTGACATTTACATCTAATAGAACACCTTGCGTAGTAAATTTTTCGTTTGTAGCAACTTCTGTATTGGTAATTTAGTTATTGTTAATTATTTGGCGAAAGAGAAGTTTAATTCATTATGGAACAAGGTTTTAGCAAAGCAACCAGTTGTAATTTGCCCAAAATTGACGCCGTTGCCGTTGGAAGATTTTTCGCCTCAAACATAGACTTCTGCTCGTCGGAATTATATACAAGTGTCAAATATATATTATAAGCTGAAATCAGTTTCGTAAACAATAATCTATTGCTTAGACGTACGTTTTTAAGTTAATTGATATGGTTTTGATGTTACTTTTGCGAAGTATAATGTGGTATGACATAGAGCCACATTGACGTGCGGTTTCTGGCCAACACAACAAGGCACGCATTACGCTGGCTTAGAAGGACACTCTGCAGGACAGGGGTCAGCGAATTCAAGTATTACGGCGAATTCTGCATTCAAGCTGGAAGAAAGACTAAACACAATAGCTGCCAGTTTGAAAAGGCAGATTTACGACCTTTCACTGCTCAGTATGGGGTCGGCCGCAGTTCTATGCCTTGGCAGTGTTGACGGGTGAGATGTATATAGCGTGACCAATTGCAGATACGTGATAACGTCAAGACACGCCAAATTAGAGATTCTGTGAGTGCTCACTGCGTGAAAATAGTAAAACCGAGTGGACACGAAAGAAAAACGACAGTTACCGAACAAAATCCTCCAACCCCGTCATAGGACCAGAGAGTGCTTGGAGGGGCGAATGTTTTGCCAATAGTATTTTAATATATAGAATAGTTCTTATTTTTTTTGTATAATCTTGTTCATGTCCGCCAATGAGGAGAAAGACAGGAACGTCTATATCGCCGATGGGACCAAAGAAAATCGGCTGGAGTAGGAGAAGCGGCATCCCGAAGTTTTAAAAGGTGCTGCGAGATGCTCTTCGAGGTCTTTCTGGTCGTCTTTTCGGGTCGTCTTTTGGGTCTGACTGGTTCCTGTTCACTTGTGCTGGCGCACAAGAACGACCCAGAAAGCCGACAGCATATAATGCGATTGGTTGTGTCTGCATTTTGAGTCACAAGGTGACAAATAAATTCAGTGTGGGTTCGGAGTTTGCTGACTTCGCCAATGCCGGACAGACGGTAAAAGACAAAACATTGCAGCAGTTAGTAATATTGTGTTTGCACTCTACCCAACATAACGCTCTGAGCGGAGAAGTCCGCACGATAAGAGTTCTCACTCTCCGATAGATAAACTGAGATGTTAGCCGTGGCATTATTTTTTTTTTTTTACTTGATTCAGTTGTTTCTGTGATTGAAACGGACATTAGCAACTATCAGATAGTCTCATTACGTGTCTTGCCGAAGACTGTAAACTGTTATTTTATATATGGAAATCTGAACGGATATTTTGTCGTTTTGTATTGCTTAATTTAGTGGCCATTAATGTAGGGCAAAGGTGTTGTTTGTAAATAATTTTGATTGTGTATATTTATTAAATTTAAATTCACCTTATGCCTGTTGGCCTTCGTTCAGAGAATATATATATGGTCAGGTTAAGACTTTTCCATCCTTATTAGTAATTTTAAATCATTTTAAGAACCCTTTTCAATCCACAATATAAATACTCATATGCTTTTGGTAAAATTAAAATAAATATTAATTACCATTCAGTACAGCGGTACACCGTACCCGCTTCAATAAGCAACTGTTAGGGAGTTCTATAATTACCGTGACGTCGCAATCAGATAACGAATTCATGTAGAACTCGACGAAACAAATCGAAAATAAAGAATAATGTTTTTTGATATCTCGCTTCGTTTTCGAGATATAGCACGTTAAAAATGAGTTATAGTTCCTTGTGCTTTTGGTAACGTTGTTTGGTACTATTATTTCTGTGCCGTGTCTTAAATATTCAGCTGCATCACGCCAAAGGTATGTTTCTTTTTATATATTTTTATAAAACTTTTCTAGAAAAATATATCCTCAAAAACAGGTGTGGTAAATTTTAAAGCTATGGCACTGCCAGTTTCCAGTCTGCTCTAAGCTTCATATCAGCCTAACAACATCATCTTTCAGTGACGATATCTCGAGAACCAAGAGAGATATTAAAAACAATTATTCTTTATTTTCGAATTGTTTCGTCAACCTGCTTAAGAATCTATCATCAGATTGTTGCGCCACTTAATGATGTTTATTCTATGAAAAATAACACTAAAGAAAGATTTTAGAACATAAAACCAAAACAAACTCAACTCATACCTTATTACATTATCATTACTTGAAAAGTACTGGTTCTGCAAAATTCATCATTTTTGCTTTGGATTTAGAAATATATTATGCACAAACACTTACATCAAAATGGTCTTCACAAAAATAAATACTTCTGTCTGCAGGTAAACTGTGAGCATCCTCCCTCCTTGCAAGTTTTAACCACTTTCTCCGTATTTTTTCATTGTTTGGAACATATATGAATAACTTATCTGGTGTTTTTATTGTTGTGCTTCTACACTTCGGCACTACACAGTACTTATACAACGAGAAACTCATGTTTAACTAAAGAAAATCTACACCTGCCATATACGTACACGACTGTTTACATTCATATCAGACGCTATGACGTCATCCAAGACGCCATGACAATCTAGAGCGTTTTTGAGCTAAATTTAAATTCCCTTTTACAAATGCAAAATACATAATGTAAATGTTCGATTCTTTACAAAATAAGATGTTTTTTGAGTAAAATAGATAATAAGGTGAAGTATTAACCTATTTTTCAAATTTAGTCAACTACCCAATTATCTTATATTTATTTTCAAAATCTTCAAAAAATGAAGGGGCGCATGTTAACCAGGCTTCCTTCGAAACTTTCCGTCCCTAAAAAGTTTACCGTGCCGAAAAACTTGCGGCACTAGCAAGACAATCCTTGCCAAGATACTTAACCGTAGACGTCAGTTTTTTTTTTTTTAGTTGCACATTCGATTTATTCTTTTTGCTCTGGTTCGCTTTTTTAAGAAAGAAATTTGTTTCATAGCGCGTTTTACAAATGATGTTCTACTTACCACTGCATAAAACACATGCCCCTTTAACACCTTTATTAATCATGCCATATTTCCATAAATATTGAAATTCTATACTACACTTATCTTGCACTTTTTTCCGACTAAACTAGCTGTGTTGAAAGGGTGTAAATATAAATCAAACAAACTTAGACAGCAGCTGTGTTAAAGAAATTAGTTTAAAAACCGCAAGAACTATGCTTAATTGGTAAAAGCAGTCAACGACATCAACAAAACAAACAAGTGAATGTGTTAGCTTCCCGACGCTTACTATGTCCGTACGGTCAGAAACTCCCTCGAAATCTAACTTTCTTTGCGCAATCTGTAGTCGTTCCGGCACCCTTAGCGTAATCTTAAATTATGTAGACGAAAATATAAATTATCTATTTCGAATAGGCACCTACTTAATTAACGCCGTGCCCAAATTATTTGATCGCGTGCTATCACCGGCACGCGTGCCATAGGTTCGCCATCCCTGTCATAGGCCATTAGTCCGACCTTTACCTCTGGTACAGCTTGCTGTGTAATGTGAAGTGCGTTGGAACGCTTCCCTACAACATGGGCGGAAAGCGCAGCCAATAGAAAGCCTATCACCAGGTTATTACGACCACACGGAACTATTATCATCACCGAGTAGTAGTTTCTCTTGTGTACCTGAATAAAATGTTAAGTTGTAAATAATATTTGTTGTTTCTTTGGTTATCTGGATTAAGAAAGACGTATCACGTTAACACTTTCCTCTGTACTAATCGTTAGAAGCAACTTACTAATTGGCGGGAAAATATCGAGACATGCAAAACTATTTAGGAGACTATGTATAATGTGACAGTGGCATCAGCTAGGATTTCAGCTTCTTTAATTATGCAACGTTATACAACATACTCCTGTCAAACAGAATTAAAGTTATCCGTAGTTAACAGTTGTCGATGCTTTCAGTTTCGAAATCGTTTTTTTTTTTTTGACAACCATCTTTATAGCATACAGAAAAAATAAAAGTTGGGGAAATTAGCATCAATACCGGCACAAAGTTTTCATTCTCGCCTAGCCCTATTATACCCTTGTGATATATGCTGTGTGTATTCCAAGTATAGGTGTAAAAAAACTACAGATCCGTGGAGTTGGGACCGGACGGCTTCAAGGGAAAGAAGGTGGTCACCCCATTAACCAGTTACCATGATAATGAGATCTGGCCTTAATATGTTACGAGCTGAAAGAAGACTATTGTGGGGGTGTTGACGTAGTCTGCAATCGTATACTATGCATGCCTGTTCTATGACGCAGCGTCGGATACGCTGCTACAGAAATTAAAACAAATGCCAGTACAGTACAAAGCTCTCAGATTGGATCTGCATAAACTAATCCCTTTTTTGGTGCACATTAATAAAATCCGTACTCTCTTAGGATAGAGATATCTGTCTATTAAATAACTCAATGAACACGTCATATTAGCAAGATTTCTGAATTAGCAGTCAAGTGTCTCGCTGAGCGATACTGTATTTGTAAAAAAAACTATCTCCGCTAGCGAGCAATAGGTTTTCCTATGGTGCAATAACACTACCTAATCTTAACGTTTCTATGTTTTCCGATCACCATTTTTCAACACTGTTAGCAAACGAATTAGTAGTTTCCGCGTCCGATAGTTCATCAGATGTTATCTCACACAGTGGAAAACCAGGTATACAGACGGATCCAAGAACAGTTACAGTACGGTATATATCATTTTAGACGGCATTAGGAAACAGTACGACCAATTTAAACTTCCCACTGAAGCATCCATGTTTACTGCGTAACTCACAATCTTTTGGGAAGGTTTTAAAGTCGTTGCAGGTCTATTTGAATACACTATCATTAACCTACCTGATTCAATAAAGGCTTGACATTATTGTCAGAGCATTTCATTAGCAACACGAATATTCGCTTAATCTATCATTGTGGTGTAGTAGAGAAAGACCAAGTGTGTTAACTAACCAAAATGGCACAGACCTATTTGTTCCTCTACCGTACAGTGTCATTTTTCTCAGGGCGTGAAGGAATCTAATATGTTAATTGGTCGTATCGAACAAAAGGGTGAATTGGTTCAAAGTATCTCTTTACGACCATGATTCAAAAGCTGCAAACTGTTAAGAAATTTTAATACCTCCAAGGATCGGTTACGTTTCAATCATAGTCGCCTCAGGAAACCCTATACATGCTAAATTTGGTCATCTCTGGTTACACCAGGGGTCCCCAAACTTTTTATCACGTCGACCCCCTCATAGAACATTTGTCTTCTCATCGACCCCCAGATTAAACGTTTAATAAAAACCAGTGCCGGATCTGGGGGGGGGGGTGTAGACCGGGGTGCCAAGTTGAAGGGGGCGGCAAAATCATGTTTGAAGGTCGGCGATTTAAGTCGCGGAAACCATTTTTTAGCTCTACTAGTACACTGGGCGCCGGGCGGCGACAACAATGAGTTTGACCAACAATCGGCGCGGCGACAACAATGTGTTTGGCCGACAATCGAGGTGGCGACACTTGGGGTCAGTTTTTGCCCGGTTCGAAAAATTCCTGGATCCGCCAATGATGAAAATTTTAAACCATTATTAGCATTTCTGATGTTAAACAATAAGGAAACTTGCATAACAACCCAAAGAAAGTATTTATAGTTCCCACACCTTAAAAAATCCACCCAACAACACTAACAGAAAAAGGAGATATTTTACACTGCTATTATAATCGTAAAAAATAATAACAAAATTATAGTTAGATGGAAACTAGCCTATAGCCGTAAGTGTCATAAATGTAAAATAAAAAATAATACTTGAAAATTTAAATAAATTATATTCGATAAAAAAAAACATCTACCATTTTACGACTACTATTGAATACATTAAAAATAAGTTAACATACCTTTTTATTAAAGTATCTGATATTAGTGAGATGGATGGATCTGAAGGGCAGCAACAAGATTACTGATGTTCGGTTGAAAATTGGTAAGTTTTAGTCACAAATCACCACGGTTTTCCAAGTTCAGTCTGTTTCTCTGTCTTGTCAAAATAGCGTTCGCGTGGCTAAAGCAGCTTCAACCATGTATGAAGTTGGGAATGCAAGTAAGAAAGGTTCGGCTTCTGCTCTGAGCTTGGGATATTTTGTAGCGATATTGTTATCGCTCCAAAATTCGCTGAGGTTTTTATTTTTAAACAACGCTTTAGCTTCCAGATTTACGCATATTTCAATCATTTCATCTTCTAAGCCAGGTTCATTACCTTCATTATCAATTTTAACATCAAATGGAGAAGCAAACCATTCAGGAACATGCATGTTCTCCAAGTCTTCGAAACGTGCTTTGAAGTCTTCTCTTAATTTATCGAGATGTTTAATATATATCTCCAAATCACTGTCGGGTATCTCTTCATTTTCTTTTAGTAGTCGAAAGTTTGAAAAATATTTTAAATCTTTACGTGCCAGTGAAGATTTTAACAGGTCCATTTTTAGTTGAAAGGCCATTATAATTGTTCGAGCTTGAACAATTGTAACATTTTTTCCTTGTAAACGCTTCTGTACTTCGTTAAATTCCGAATAAAGATCTGCCAAATAGAACAGATGGTTCTTGCACTGTTTAACTTGTCACATAGTAATGGATCCACATTCTTAAGAAACTCTGCAGACGAGTCATACAAGTCAACAAGCCTCTGCAAACTATCACCTTTTGACAACCACCTTACCTCAGTGTGTAAAAGTAATTGATTGAAAGGTTCATCATTTTCTTCACATAACTTCGGAAACAGTCGGGAATTGAGAGGATGAGCTTTAATTTTATTAATTGACCTAATGCACACTTTTAGAGTATCATGCAGCTCGCCACTCAATTTTTTGGCTATAAGATGCTGCCTGTGTAGGACACAGTGAACGGTATGTACATTAGGAACTTTTTCCTTCAGAAAGACGAAAAATCCTCTATAACGGCCTACCATAGCAGGTGAACCGTCAGTAGCTACTGCAGTAATATTCCCGAAAGGAATGTTGTGCTTGTTCAAATAATCTTGCAAACATAAAAAAATTGTTTCACCTTTTGAATCAGTTTGTACATATTTAGCAAACAGAAATTCATCAACAGTGTCATTCAGGAATGGACTATGGAACCTAACATAAGCCATGAGAAGATTTGAACTTTCGAAAGTTGATTCGTCAAGTTGAATAGCAAACTTACAATGCTGGAACTCAGAGGTCAAAGATCTTTCAACATCATCGGCCATTTCCTCTATATGTCGCTGCACAGTATTTGCACTCAATGGTATGCACTTTAAAAATAGTTGAGAGTCTTTCTTCATAACATTTTCAATTGCCTCTTTTATAGCTGGTACTATAATCTCTTCACCAATAGTGTACGGTTTGCCTTTCTTTGCTATGTTAAAAGAGATGCTCAGAATGTCCTCAGTCCTCCATCACTGTCAGCGCTAGCAGATGACTTCAAATAAGTACTTAAATTTGGCCGATCTCTCATTTCTCTTTTAGCATTTTGAAATACTCAAATTCTTTGTTTTTCTTATCAGAATGGATCCTTCCAAGTGGTCTTTCATTTCGCTGGCTTCATAGCATCATTGCTGAAAGTTTTTTCACATAAAAAAGCCATAGGAATAGTTTCATTAGCAAAAGATTGCACAAAACCGTATTTCAAATACTCGTGTGAATATTGTCTGCATTTCTTCTTAGCACTGGTAGACAACATTGTAGGTATTAAACTCAGATTTATAATATGAACAACAGGATACGATCGCGGCACAACAAAACAGCGGCAGTAAGAGACGCAACTTATTACCGCACGAGATATAAAGAACTCCCTGTTCTTCTCAGAGTGCATTGTTGCTACTTTTTGCTAACAATAGATATCTAGCCTTGGAAGGAATAATAATTACATCTAAAAGTAACCTAGTCAATTTATTAGATAGGAAAAAGATAAAAAAGAAGTATCTAAATTTAATGGTTTTCGGTATATTACGATGTTTTCTATGTAAAGGACAAAATCTGCATTTGATATACAATACATAGAGTGGAAACCATACTAGAGGTTTAACAAGTGCAATTTGTTGTATAATGACCAGCAGCGTTCACTTCCCCCCCCCCCCCTCCTTTCTCTGTGGCTTTACGTCTCGTCGACAGTGCGGTCATTAGAGGCGGGATGGAACTGCGGACAAGGAACTGGAAGGAATTCGGCCAAGGCGTTTTTGGAGGAAGCGTCCCGGTATTAGCCTTGAGGATTTGGGGAAACCATGGAAATCCCAAATCCGTATGCCCGGAGGGGATTCGAACCGGCGTCCTCCCGAATATAAAATAGTTAAATAACCGAAGTAAATAAAAAAATAAAGTTTTAATACTTGTTGAGTTCATCACGTAGCTTAGCTAAAATAAAATAATTGTGATGTTTAACTTCTTTCTTATCCCTATACCGACCACTTTGGGGACCCCTGGTGTAAACAGACATCAGAGATGCCTGTCTTTTAATTGATAATTTCAGCTAACTTCCTATTTTTTCGAAAATGTAGAATTTCATTCCAAGAGACACAATTCGTAAATTGGTCTACATTCGTTTCTCACAGGAATGACCACTAGCAAACCAGCAATATGAGTGAAGAATAAAGCGGTGAAATCAAACAATTTAAATGCTAAGCTTTGCTCCATTATTACCTCACCGCTTTGAACCCAGTATGAGTCACCGCATCAATCCAATTGGTTTTCGTTGCTTTGTTCTTCACTCTTGTCGTTGCTATGCTCTCCGCTCCAGTATGTTTTCTCCTTAACACATACCTAAAGCGACGCAGGCTTCGGTAAAACTTAAATTATAACGGAGGTAGTCAGTTATTTTGGATTTTTGTTGGAATATTCCCATTTTTTCCCTAAACAATTTAATTGATCCTCTTTTTATCAATCGACCCCCTTTCGACCCCCGGGTATTAATCGACCCCCAGAGAACTCTTATCGACCCCCAGGGGTCGATACCGACCACTTGGGGACCCCTGGGTTACACAGATGCTTCCCAAATGGCAAATAAAAAATAATAAAACTGAATATGGTAGGAGGTCATGTAATTGTCATGTAGCGTATCTAACCATAGAATTTTTTAAGTGATTAACAAGGCTGCTTCGTTGTTTCGCTAAGCAATATGAACACTGCCTTAAAAACATCAGAACGGACGGGGAGCGTTGCTGCGACCTAACACTCATCTTTATCCGACACCTAACATGTATATACTTATTTCTTTTCAGTCTTAGAGTAGTATAAGAAACAACTTCAAGTTTATTGAGCTCAACAATCGTTTAAATTTAGAAAAAAATAATAATAAAAGTAACCACCTTTTTCCCTTGGTGATAGTGCACACCGCGCATAATCAGCTACTGCCATAGGTTTTTCAACAGGTCATATATAGCATTTAACTATTCTGGAAAAAAGCAGCTACCACAACAAGCACTCTCACACTATGCCACAAAAGCTACAGATTTGAGAGATCATGGCAAGTGGTCACACGTTTGCCAAAATAAAGGAAAACATCAAGCTACATGTCTGGAAAACAACTTTCATAGAGAAAGTGATCCTCAGTATTACAGATGCTTGCATCTATGGCTTTTTATGATAGCTGTTAATTATCGAACGTGAACGAACAGATAAGGATATTGCCGGAAATATGCTTATGAGATTGTAATCTTACAGACATCTTTCACTCTGCAGTCAGTGATTGGTTAAAGTCTCTTCGTCTCTTATCAGTCATGATGAAAAGGGAACAGCGTCTCCCTCACTGAGTATCCAGGGCTGATGACAATAATCAGAGTGTCAAAACTTACGCCAATGTGAGCAAAAACAAATCGCAAGCGTGGTGTCTCATGGAACATTCGTGCATCGAAACACTGTTCAATTGTAGCTACCATTCGTTGTTGGCATCACAAACGAATGTAAAAACCTTAGTTGTTGAAATGTATTGTATATCCACTCAAGTCCTTAAAAAGTGTTTAGATATGCTTGTTATAGTTCTCTTTGATATGAATAGTAGAAAAGGAAAAATGGAATCCACCTTTAACATAGAACCTGACATGTAGTTTGTTTATTGTTAATGATTATTAATTTCCTTTTCCCCGTATCATATAAACGAAATAATTTTGATATAAAAAATTGTTTGGCAGACTTCAGTTGTCGAGATACTGCTTCCTATGTATTGGAGACATTCTCATATAGCTGGAAACGCTATTTATCGAAACCCGAATCCAAAGGCTCTTATCTCTCAGACACTTGACTTATGTAACTCTAGGTGCCACTGGACCCTGTACATGTTTACACACAAATTTCCATCTGTTTGGATTTTACAGCTCGATAAGAAAATCGGATACTTAATCCGAAAGAGTTTTGGATACTACAGATCTAGAAAAGAGTTCTCATAAAATTTTAATATAACAAGAAACAATTTGCATCAAGGATGTTTTAATTGTCTGACAGAGTTTTCAAACGAAAAGAAGGTCTGTAAAGTAAGTCAAAGTTTAGAAGATGTCATGCAGGTTATCGAGTATTTTTTGTTTAGGATGTTTAGTACTGGAAAAAATTCAACAGCAGTCTATGAAGAGTTAGAGAATTTCATTAATTGGATTAAGACGTTTAAGATAAAAGAAAAACCGTATTGATGTATTAGCAATACTCTTAATTGCAAGGAGTTTTGGCGGAGCAGTGGAAGTTCACCTAAATATCTGCTTGTGGTATACTGTATGTAGTGCCTACATTCTTATCTTGCTTTCTTTTACTGTTTGATTTGTGATTCCCAGCAGTCGCTTCAGTAACTCGTTTTCAATCTCTAAATGCCCTCTCACAAAAGAAAGCTGGTCCACTCTTCTATGTGTGACGTCAAGTGTTAATTTATGATAGTGGGTATTTTTCTTCCCAGCCACATAATACTCTTGATTTTAGCCAACACTCACGTGGCCCAAACTGTTAGACATACGTTCCATTCTCTTTATCTGTCTCGCCTCCTGAAAACTTCCAACCAGTTCGTTTATCATTCCAGTTACTGGCTGTTCTACATTAATTTCCCGAGATAGATCTATCACCACATTTTACCACCCACTTCACCTCACAACCCTCCATGGTACATCCCATCATTACCTTCTCTTTGATTCATTTTCCTACTTCCTCTCCAATCTGTCGTATCCATTCGAGGTTATTATTAAATTTTTTGTCAAAATATTTAACTCTGTCAGCCATATACATATAGATATATATATATATATATATGTTGTTTATCTATCTACCTAATTATATTACTTCTTTTTGGCATTTCTGAAAAATCTGGACTTTTACAGTAAACTGACAGTAGAATCATTCATCAGAATAATGATTATGAATGATCCTAGTACGCTATCCTGTTGCAATCCTTCTTTCACCTTCACCACCCCTAACCTCATTCCCTACCTTGAGATATTTGCTTGGTATCTCATAAACCAACAAGTTATATGCTGAGAGTACTCAACTGATTTATGCTTCATCACAATTTTATAGCTCTATTAAATGCCTTGGAGAGATCCAGAGGTACTCTGTCATCTTGTACATTTGTTATAAAATACCTTGAATACAATACACTAATGGATATTCATACACACGAATAAACTCTCCTAAAATTAAGTCGCTGATATAAACACGGCATCTTTCCACAAAGATGTTTTTGGTACAGTCGTATATCAGAATCTCAGTCAAATATTCTTCCACTAATCAGTCAATACATCTCAACCTTGCTTGTCTCCCACAATTCTGAAACCGTTTCTGCCATGACAGATTTTACATCGGCTGATATACGACAAGTCACCAGTCTCAACTAAAATAATATTTTTAGTTAAGGTTCAAAGTAACTTACAATTACCTTATGACACATATATGGTAGTAGTGTTACATATATCAGCAAATTAAAGTTATTTTAAACTTACGAACTCACACGTAAAATCCGCAGAGCCTACCTGTTCATAATTACGTAAGTGTCCCTGCTACCAGAGTATAGTTCCTAACGCTATAACCAAACCATTAATATTTCTACCTTTCTTATTCTCTTAGTAACTTCCTTCCCATTGGGTAATAGTCTGAACTGTTTTGCCTCCTCCCCTCATCTCAATATCCTAACACAACCATTGAAATATGTAGATTCATTATTTCACCTTACATTAAATCCTTCCTATAAACCTTACTTTCGACATTTACTGCTGCTGATTACACACACTTAGTTGTTTTAAATATTTCCTACTGCCCTGTTGCTTCCTTACTAATTTTTTAAAATTCTTCGTTTTCCTTTTAAATAATGTAAGGTCCATACTTCATTTTTGTTTGAAATTGAACATTATTCTTATTAGTAGCCACGCTATCCGGGTGGTGCATACGTTTCGACCCACGTGTTCCAACCTCCTTGTAGGGCAGCACTCCGTTGAGTGCAAATAGCTCCTAGTCTGCAACGTTCGGCGTTCAGGAAAGATGGACCGTTCTTGCCAATCAGGAAAGCGCAGCTGTCACGTGGCTCGTGTTTGAGTGGCTTGATATGCGTCGCGGCTTGAGTTGTTCCTTCATATTTTTTAAATTTGTTATTGGCAATGGGCCATACAGCCATAATACAGCTTATGAGTATTGTTTTACAAATATGTCCATAACAAAATTATTAATTATCTATCACATATAGTACATGATCACTATTGCCATACAACATTGTTAAATACATAATTTCAGTTACAAGATAACTCTCAATAGTTGGAAACTCTAATGTTCATAGGCATCTGTACGTTCAAATGTCCATCTCACAGTTTTTTTAGAAATCTGCATAGCAGTGTGTAGATCCTGGCGTCGTCGGTCGCAAGGAGGTGTGACACTTTTGTTGGTTGGCCGTGACCTAGTTTTGCAAGTTGTTCTATTAGGTCTGTGGTGTGTTGTATCTGTTCTGCA
>JARYHS010008074.1:375758145-375917779 GCA_031002005.1 Vandiemenella viatica
GAGCTCAATAAAACATTTAACCTCGACAACCCGGTGAGGTGAAAAACAGAGGAAGAATCGCGTTGATATGGAGGATCGTGTAATATCTGCACCAATGCCAAACCTTTAAGAAGATTTCAAGGAGAAGCTAAATCTTGAAAACAGACAATGTGAGAATTGCTCATAGGAAGGTTATGGAATTATTTGTTTAGCGGACTTCAGAAGGCCGCGGTAATTTTAGGCTTTAGTGTCTTAGTGAGTACTTCAAGTGAGCGATGTACCTTAAGAAAACAGTAATCGGAAATGCACAAATTAGCAGAGGGAGCAAGTCTCACTTTCAGATAAAACAGATGAACTTACTTCAAAAAGGAAGATGTTTCGATAAGTCATATTAAATTTACGTTATTATTGTAGATCTGGTGTAATTAAATTTGTACTCACTTTTTTACCTATTTGCGTTTAACTGTCACCTGCCTGTATGTAGTGCTGACTGTTATTGTAGAGAACTATAACTGCAGCGTAGAAACGGCAGTGTGAGGATAACGCATGAGAACGAAAAAGAAGCTTACTACACACTTCACTGGTTTTTAATGTAGCGGCACGACGTGGTTTTTGGAGTTGTAAATAATAAATTTGAATGGTATATAAGCAACAATCATACGATCAAATTCGTGCAACGCAAATACCGGGCAGCAAACATGATGCGTGGGATCTCTGCAGCTGTTCTTTGTGTAACTTACTTCATATTTTAGTGGCCGAAACAACGTCATGAGAAGAGAATGCTGCATTCATCGTAAAATCTGTAATCTAATATGATTACGCTATATTCTTCTGATCTATCAAATATTCCAATTACTACCTGCGAAAGGAAAAAAATTCTGTGTGTGGAAACTTGTTTGGAGTTGCATTTTCTGGATATATACTGTTTGGAGTGTATGGACGTAACTGGTTGTATACCTTAAGGGAAACTACAAATTTTCTGTTTTTCAGAAGAGTTTCGGTATTCGATATGTTTGTTAAAATACGGGAAGCTAGCCCATACAAAACTAGGAGCGAGAGTATTTAATGAACATGTGGGAATGATAGACCTTCTTTGTTAATAAATTTTGCATGTAAAATCTGGGAACTGATATTAAATATTATTCTTCAGCTAATTTAGGACATATAAATACATTTATCTTCGACATGTGCTCTAAACATTGTAATTTAATAATTAGTTGAATTAAGATAAAGCTGTATCTAATTTTTTCAGTTCTATTGTATTACTAGGCAGGTACAATCACCAAGCAAGTATATTAGAGACCACAGTGATGACTGATATCTTGTTATACCGATAACTGTTAGAAAAGTCGACTGATAGCAGAAAAATGTTAAGTTGTTTGTCGTTACGGGTAATTAAATTTTTACTACCCTAATATTCACTGAGAAAGTTCTGGAAGAATGGGTTGGAAAATAGCAAAATAATACAAAATTAAATATGAATCTTAAATCGATTAAATTACTTTTTGTTAGTAAAAAAATTACTTGCCAAAAATTCTTAGAATATTTTGAAACAGATGCGATCAGAAGAAATAATAATAATGATCTGGTGACATTGTTTCTGCATAATCCACCCTTTCGTGACCGCCTAACCTAACCCAGTAGTCCTACCGGGTACAGAGGACATACATTTTAATGTGAAATCCGAAACTTGGCAGCGTTCTGGCTTACTTCACCTTATACAGCAAGATTTTCTTTGAAAATCCCAGCCTAGACAACTATTCGAATCGGAAACCTTTCGATTAGTCAGCGGATCAGAAGAGAATGTGTGGCATTCATTTGGGACACGTGGTAGCTTCTGGTTTAGTAAAACATCGCAAAAAATATTTTTTTCTTTGTCTACAGTACACGAAGACTCAAGCTAGACACCAAGCGCAATTAAAAAAAAAAATCCCTACTGGTGAATACAATACCCTCAATATTTAACTGTGACTGATGATTTTTTTTGGTCATTGAATTTGTAGAAGACGTGATTTCAACTTAATGACCGCGACGTTTCTTTGACTATTAACAGCTGGAGTCTGATTTAAATAGATTGCAACGTTGAAGATTCTTCAAACCAAGAGTCTGGCGATGTAAGTTTCCTAATCATTCGCAGGAATTGTCCAAATTGTTCCTCAAACCAATCATGAAAGATTTTTGCCAGGTGACATGGTGCATTGCATTCCTTAAAAAGAACATGGCTCCATGGCCTCGTGGAGTCTGCGCCATACTCGAACACTACCATCAACTCTCGTCAGCCGGAATCGTGACTCATTCCACCACACTACCTTTTTCCAGTCATCTAGAGCTGAAACGTCCAGGAGTGGCGCTGCAGCCGATGACATTTTGTTAACGCAGGTCGCGTTGATCTGCTGCCATATCCCATCAACGCCAAAATTCGCTGCACTGTCCGCACGGATACGTCTGTTGTACGTCCCTCACTGAGTGTTGCTGTTCTTGGTCGCAGTGTTACCTGTCTGCAAAAACTGAAACATCGACGCTGATGACGCTCGACTCGGTTTTAAGTAGACATGTCTAATTTAATTGCAATGGAGCACACCCATTTTTTCCCTTTCCTGCGTAAAAACATCTTCCCACACCTTTCTGCCTAAAATCAAGTGTCAGCCTTTGGTCATTGCCATCTTTTCCCTTCCACGGATTATTCTTAATTCTTACACCAATATCTTTCCATGTCTCATCACAAATGAATGCCTTGCACACTCCGATGATTCTTAACCTTCTTCTTTCTTCCAAAGAATCCTATTACAGCTCTTTTATCATATTGATTACTGATTATGTTCTGCGGTAATTTCCAGAGACAAATGTAGCAACTCTTCTTTGTAACCACTCCAACTCCTATATTTGATACACAAAATGTGGGTCCGATACTACGCCATCATATTCAAGCAATTGATCTGACCAGAGTTTTGTAACCCAATTCCTTTTCTTCTCTTCTACATTATGGCATATGCTACCACACCAATTATTCAGTTAATAGTTTTGTAATTATTATGTTATTAAAGCTACTGTTTGTTTGTATGATCAATTTATATATCTTAGTGAAAATGTATATGTTTGGGTATGTATGAGGGTAGTAAGAGCTGTGTCAAAGAGGGAAGGTATAAGAGTGGATGGATCCATTTAAAAAATGGACTAAAAACAAAGAAGTGTCATATCACCACTGTTATTTATTATGGCTATGGATGAAATATTGAAGAAGGTGGGCAGAGCATTGGGGAAGGTAAAATAAACGCAATGATAGTTGCGGATGATCTATCAGTTTGAAGAAAGGATTAAAATGAGGTGCAGGATCTGCTGGATGTGTGGGAGATAGTAGTTGCAGCATATGGCATGTAGTTCTCTGCGAGAAAAAGTGGCGATAAAAACAAGAAAGCAAACAGGACGGACATAGGCATATCACATGGAGGAGAGCAATTAAATAGAGTGGAATGTTTCAAATATTTGGGAAGTTGGATTGAAGAAAATGAAGGAAACAGAATGGAGATAAACGAAAGATGTGCAGATGGATTTTTAAGAGTATCAGAAGTCTGGTATGGAGTATGGATGTCCTGAAAAAGAGCAAAGAGGCAACGTGTAAAACATACTTTGTGCCAATTTTAATGTATGGGTCGGAAATCTGGGGGATAAAGGAGAGAGACAAAGGGAGAGTGTGATGGACTGGCGAATCTTTTAGTTTTCACCCTGCCACTTCCCGAGAGGTGCATTAAATTGTGGGTACGTGAATAGTAGTTTTTCACAAATGATACTCTCAGTAAGATATATACACCATTTACATTTATTTACACAATTCTTTATACATAATTAATCCTCCATATATTCCTTGAACTCTTCAACTTGTAAGTCTCCTACTACTTGCTTCTAAAGATTGGTATCCCCAGTACATGTTCCTAAATGGTTTCATCCCACCTGTTGGATTCAATGATGATGGTGTATGCTTCTCGTTGCTTCCATCACTGGTTCTGCTGGTCTCGACGGCTACTGCCCGTCTCTAACATCACCACGGCTGGCTCCTTCTCATCGACCTGAAACAAGAGCCTCGAACCAAGTTTGACTTGGCTTGTTAGCTGGCTGGTTGCTCCTCCGTGCACCTGGGTTTTGATCTCCGGTCTCACACCATTCTTGAGTGGTAGGGAGGCTTTTCGACCAATCGCGGCCGCTGCGCTACTCCAATCCTCTGCCAATTGACGTCATGTTTCAGCTTATTCTTACTGACCCCTGACCTGTTTTCTTGGGCGTTGGCTCCTGCATAGCCACACTCCAACGTCGGCAGTTGTTTTTCTTTGCTGTTCAAATTGACCTGTTTTGCTAGAACTGTATGAAATTGTAGCTACTGCCATCCGTTACCAAAAATCCCGTGGGCTACTACAAGAGTACAATCTGTGGAAATGAAATTTCAGAGGGATAGAGTAGTATTAACAAGAAAAGACAGAATAAAGAATGAGAGAATCAGGGATATGATAAAGGAAGAATCGCTACAACAGAGAATTGAAAAATCTAGGTTACAGTGGTACGGGCATGTAAAGAGAATGGGAGAGGAGAAGTTACCAAGGAAGATGCTGGACATTGAGCTGAAAGTGAAGAGTCCTAGAGGAAGACCCAGGGACAGATGTTAAGAGGAGGAAAAGAGGAAATGGGTGATAGTGGAAGAAGAGATATGGTGGTTAGACAGGAAGCGCTGGCGAGGCTTTTGTTCCCAGCAGACCCGGCCAACGGCTGCAAGCTGTCTTAGATGATGATGATGATGATGAATGGAAATTTAATAATATGTATTACATATTACTGTTCTCGAATTCCACAGACTATGTCATTGGGTATCTTTACTTAGATTTGTAAAAAGTAATAATGGGGCCTTTGGCCCGCTAGTGCGGACAGAGTAGTTACAGTCGCACTCTGAAAGTAGTAGGAGGGATATCGCTGATCGCATACAAGGAGCGAGCAATATATGTTGCATGCTGCGACATAAATTGTTGGTTTCGTGTGTATAACGCGACTAGCACTGAAGTATTGTAAAACGACTTGTAACTAGTGTTTAGTTGATTAGTTTGATATTAAAGCCAATCATAGTGGATTATAACTAGCGTATTTATCATTGAGTAAAAGTAGCAACTCAACATTGTAGTAGAAGTGAGGTTAATTATCGCATAAATTAAAGTAACCCCTCTGCTACTGGCGCGTGTCAAGAAACGGTATTAAGGGCCAAAACCGATCAAAGACCTGTAGTAATAGTCGCCAATAATTTGGAGCCAAAATTGATTAGGAAATTATGTCAGGCGACTTTCAGCTTGAAGCAGTTAAATAAAGAAGGGGATGATAACATCCCCTCATCATTCTCTCTAACAAGTACAGGACTTTGAAACATTTTCCTACTACCTGACCAATTGAGCTTGTTATCAAATGTTATGCCAAGATATTTACATTTTAAGTCTTCAACAAGCAATTTTTTCCTCACCTTTATAATCATAAATAATAATTAGCTTTTATCTGTGTACCTAATAAGCCAACTCTTCTTTGCATTTATCGTCATCCAATATTCTGTCCATATCTCCTTGCACTGTTCACAGTACTCTACAGTTTTTATCCTAATATATAACATTATTTCATCTGCATACGACCTAACTTCTAACAGTAAACCATCATTCATTATAATAATGAATGTCAATTATCCCATTGAGCTACTCTGCGGCAACTGCGTTATACATGGCGGGAAGTAATGCCGGAAATTACCTGTTTATGACACACTCTTAGCACAATGGACGAAGGAATGTTGATTTCACGAAAAATTTCCGAAATGAAATGCCCCATGCGTGCAGTGCGAACTAACGCTCTACGTTCAAAGTATGTGCAGCCATGAACACGTCAAAAAACCTTTCAAGCGACTCGGGTCACATTTATTCGTTTCTACCACGGCGCTACCGCCAAGCAGATATTTGCATTTTCCTATCCCAAGATTTTCGGCACTTCAGTGTATATTATGTAATGAATAGATTTCAGCGAAACTGAATATAGTGAACGTCTATGTCAACAACTCATATGTATAAGTCTAGTTAGCCCAAATAATGCGATATATCGTCCATGAGGAATCTTTATATCTAGATTAATAACATAGTTTACGACGAAACAGAGGCAAAAACATTAAATTGTGGAATCTTTGCCTGTATGAAAGCGTCTCATGCAAGAACTAATGAATGGATTTCAACGTGACTACACGTGAAGTTAATGGTAGTAATTTACAAGGTGAAGGAAAGTGATCGAGAGCCTCTCCGGTACACGTGTATGAAATCACGGGCTCTGCTAGGTAAGATATAGTTATGATTTTTTTTACTAATTTTAAGTAAGTTCATATTATAATAATAATAATTGATAAAATTTCGATGGAGCTCCCGCTCCGGTGGCAATCCTTTCTCCTTTCCTTTTCCAACCTACTTTTGCCCTCTACCAATTTTTACTTTAAATTCCTTCAGTGTTTCTAGTAAATTATTCATCACTTCTCTTGGCACTTTATTCCAGCCCCCTTACACCCTTTGCTACGAAAGAAAATTTTCCCACACCCTTATGCCTGAAATCAACTGCCAACTTGTGGTCATGTTCAACCTTACCCTTCCAAGCACTTCTCTTAATTTTCCCACCAATATCTTTCCATGCTTCATCACCAGTATATGCCTTGTGCACTCCCATGACTCTCTTCACCTCCTTTCTATCCTGCAATGAATCCCACTCCATCTCCTTTATCATATTAGTTACCGATTGTGTTCTGCGGTAATTTCCAAAGACAAATCTGGCAGCCCTCCTCTGCACCCGCTCCAACTCCTGTATTTGATACCCAAAATATGGGTCCCAAACTACACCACCATATTCCAGCAGTGGTTTGACCAAAGTTTTGTACCCCAATTTCCTTACTTCTCTAGTGCACACCCTCATCACTATTTCCAACAGGTGAAGGATTTTGAACCCTTTCTCTGTTGCCTGTCCAATGTGTCCTGCTCAATTAAGTCTGTTATCAAATGTTATGCCAAGTTATTTACATTTCGAGTCTTCAATAAGTAGCTCCTTCCCAACTTTATAATCATAATCAACCTTTAGCTTTTTATCTGTGTACCTAATAAGCTGGCTCTTTCTTGCATTTATCTTCATCCCATGTTGACTCACTCAGCTAGTTATCCCATCTAGATCACCATGCAGCTGTTTACAGTCTTCTATTGTTTTGATAATTTTATATAACATTATGTCATTTGCAAACAATCTAACTTCTGACGGTAAACCATTAACACAATCATTCATTAGAATAACGAATAACAATGGTCCCAATACACTGCCCTGTGGAACTCCCATGTTCACTCCTACTTCTTTTGATATGGCATTTCCTACCCTTACGTTTTGCGTTCTATCTTTTAGGAATTCTTCTACCCAGCAAATCGCCTTTTTTATCAACTCCAATTGTTTTTACCCTATTTAGCTCCATTTTATGGCTCACTCTGTCAAAAGCTTTTGAAAGATCTAGTTCTTTACTATCAACTTGACCTCCCCTTTCAATTTCATCAGAAATACTCGTATCTTGCATATAGCCCACTAACTGAAATTCGTATGAATATGCTTGTCTAAAGCCATGTTGCCAACTTGAAAACCATTTACGCTCCTCACAGAAACTTCTAATATGGTTGTGTATTAATCTCTCCATTAATTTACCTACCACTGATGTCAAGCTGACTGGCCTATAGTTTTCAACCCTGTTTGTCACCCCTCCTTTATTGACCGGTACTACTAGAGCACTTTTCCAGTCATCTGGTAAAGAACAAGTATCCAGACTCAATTTAAATAATATTTCAAGGTAATGTACAATGTCCAATCCTACTATCTTTAAGACATCTGTAGTAATATTATCAACACCGGCCCCTTTACGCATTTTTAGATTCCTTAGTTCCTTCATGATATCTTCATATTTAATTTCAAATTTTCTAATCTGCTCACCTCACACTTGCGGATAGGCTCGTCTTCTGATATAACCACTGAATTATTGTCCCTAGTGGTCTCACAGAACCAGTTACTTACTTTTTTATATCCTCAGTTACTTCTTCTCCATCCTTATCTATAAATGTCTTAGGTGGCCCGGAGACCCTGTCTCTTCAAGATTAAATATGATTTCCGATGTCACCAGAAGGAGGTGAAATGAAAAACAGACGGATGTAAGTCACTATATAATTAGATAATATAGTACATCATGTGGCCAAAGGAATTTGCGACACATAGGAAGATAGATGAAAGATTTATGAGGTTTATGAAAACGCAAAAGAGGAAGAAAATCAGAAAGATGGAAGAATGGTACTAGTAAACATACTGAAAACCGAAATGGGACCTGGTATGGATGGTGAAAGGTAATCTTTGGACAAAAGAAGATGAGGAGATTATCCAATACCTAGACACATTGAACTGGAGGAGGTGCCAAACATGCAAATAAAGCTGCTAATTTCTTTCAATGTAGTTTTTTAAATTTCTAAAGTGTTTAGTGAAGATGGAGGCGCATACTATCGGTGGCAAACACTTCTATGTAAGACTGGTAATACGCTTACTTGCAGGCAAACCACATGTACAGTACATAAAGAAGGCTATGAGTTTGTTCAGCTGGAACTCCTTTAAAGAATTTCCGGTAGTTGGCTGCTTTGGATACTTAATCCTGTCGTAGGAAATGCGTATCTTACGTATTCTAGTAGGTTTGACTGCAAAAAATAAACAGTTTTATTTATATAACAGTAGTCAGTCTGGTGACTCAACAACAAGGTCTGTGACTGTAGCGATACTAAAAGTGATTTCATTGTTTTGAAAGAATGTGATAGAATGAAAATGCTACAATAAAATCTTAGCTTCAGCCAACTACCAATAATCTGCAAAAATAAAATTTCACGAAGATTTGCGATCAGTACAACTTACAAAAATCTAAGTTTCTTACGTAGTGTTTATGTGTGCAATGTGTTGCTGACAAGTTGGATGCATAAGGTACAATGTCCCATCCTACTATCTTTAAGACATCTGTAGTAATATTATTATTTATTATTATTAATTTTTATTTGGCCTTAAGCGCCTAGGCACTATACAACCATATTCCAATTGTACATACATATATAAATATTTTACATATAGGTAAGAGAGCAAAACTTGACATGATTAGTAAAATATTAAGGATAGAACAAGGTAAACTGATTAATCAGAAAGGAACATTTTTGTTTATCCCCTAAAGGGGTTTGACACATTATGTTCAAATACAATTGCTCAGACATAATTACAAATGATACAGTGAAATATACATTATTGTTGGTTCCTTATAGTTGTTTTTTTCCAACATTACAATGAGTAGAACCCTTACAATTAACTAGTTTTAGAGAGAGTATTCGGTTCTTTAATTGGTTCGTACTAGGTTGGTAAGAAAGGGACGAAGTGGGTCGAGTTAGGAAGTATCAGAGTGAGCTGCTTGACATTCTTGAATCATCTTCAGAATCATTTGCAATATCTTTCTCTATGAGTGCTACTTGTTCGGGTGAGGGGGACTTTTCCTTATCCTTGGGTTGAGGAGGGTAGGGATTCTGTGTGATAGGTGTTATTGGTTTATGATGGGGTACATACATTCTTTGATAAATAGGAGGCTAATTGGGCTTTTGTGCTTTTGGGGTTGCTGGCCTTTGCTTGTTGCGGCCTATGGTAGTAGTAGTATATATCGGTCGGTTTGGAGAGAGAGCTTTACTTTGGTGACGCGACTCTTGATTTTGTTGGATAGGGATTATAGGACAGTTTTGGAATGCACTTGTTGAGGCTAAACTGTGTGGCTGCACTGCCATTGGAGAGAGCGGGGGAATTGCTTTTCGTCGTAATACAGCGGAGCGGCGCTAGCTGTCTGCGAATATGTATGACGATGGGTGGGATACCAGTTCGGCGTGGTCGAGGCTTTATTATGGGCCACTGCCTCACGTGCTTTTTGTTGTTGAACAATTAGGGGACATATTCTGTCATTGGATAAATGAGGACCGTGACAATGCACACATTGTGGATCAGCTGTGCTGGCACACGTCTCCATAGTATGTGGGCCTCCGCACTTATTGCAACGGGGAGAGCTGCGGCATTGAGTTATACGATGGCCAAAACGTAAACAATTATCACAGACGAGAATTTGCGGGTCATGAGGTTCGGCTGGGCAACGTGCTCGAAAGATTGCTTTGTGGTCCGGAAGGGTTTGTGATCTAAAGGTGATCATGCATATTGGTATAGGTATTCTCCTATCATTATTTTGGTATGAATTCTTCTTGGTAAACCGTTTAACTGCGATAACTGGATAGGGGCTTTCTATCGTCTGTAGGATTTCTTCTTCTGACAGGGAGGTGTCTACGTCCCTGATAATACCTTGTTTGTTTATAAAAAAAATTGGAATGAATGCTTCTAGGTTCCTGTCCTTGAAAACTGTAGATTGAACCTACAAGTTAGCAGAGGCTGCTGAATTGGTTTCGATTTTTAACCTATTCCTCCCGGCCGCTATGATATTAATGATGTCATGCTTATGTGCTGGGCTATGTGTATAAAGAAGTTTCCCTATTGACATGGGGTGAAGTCTACCAATATTTTTATCCACGCTTTCTACAAAGATGAAGTATGGACCCGTGTCTGTGCGGCTGTATCGGTTATTCTTACTTCTGTCTTTATTGGAATTTAAGTTGAGGCTTGGCACCTGGGGTATACTATTTTGGTTAGTAGGGTTCCAATTGATCGATAATATACTTTAAACTCCTTCACGATCCGCGGGAATGCTTGTGATATCCATGCCCGTACCCTCGTTTGATATGGTTTGGGTTGGATCACGGCTATCATATTGATGATCTAATTCTGCAGCTGAAGTAGTTGGGTAGAACACCACTGATGACATGGTAGCTAACTCCTGGGGCACACTCACTGGATTGTTTACTGTTTCAGTGGACATTTCCTCGTTCGGTAGCTCAGTAGGGTTTCCCTCTATGCGAGACCGTTTAACAGTTCTTTCTTCCGAATTTACATTGTTCAACACTGCGATCGAGGGGCAGCTTGCAGAAGCAGAGTCGTTACCTGGGTAGTTGAGCGGATGAAAATGAGATGGCTGTGGCTGGATACCTTGCTGGAAGTGTATCAACGGCGGGGCTGAAGAGGCTGTTTCTGGAAAATAACATGGCTGCAGTGCCGCGTTGATTATTTGCCCCGTGTCTGGGGGCTCTTTCGTGTTAGGGCACGGCCCAGGCTTTCAGTAGATGCTAAGAATTGAAGCCTAGTTTAGTATATCTTCAGGCAATTCAAATTTTATACACACTTCACTGCACTGACGGACTGTAAGTTCACTTGACTGTTTACGAGACTGACTAAGCTCCGGAACACTCGCAACAGCTAGACTGTAGTAATATTATCAACGCAGGCCTCGGTAGCGTAGGGGCTAGAGTGCTAGCTCCGCGTACCGAAGGTCGCCGGTTCGAGTCCGGCCGAGGGCATGGGTGTTTAGTGTTGTGTCTGTGAATGTCTTGTCCGTGTTGTAGAGTCCATGTGTCAATACTTGATAGCAACAAATCACATTTAGCTGGCTGTATGGCCCAGTAGCCAAATGCCATTAAAAAAAAATCAACACCGGTCCCTTTACGCATTTTTAGATTCCTTAGTTCCTTCATGATATTACGCCACATCCGAATCCAACACTACGTACCAACTGGAAACTTTACTTATAGACCCAGCTACCCTCTCCTGTCACCAGTCTCAAATATTTGTGTTCGTGAACTCAGCTAAGCTGCTGACGCCGACGCTGTGAGTGAAGACTCCGCTGCCACATCCCATTAGCACCAAATCTCGCTGAACGGCCGACAAGAATACGTCTCTAGTGCGTCTCTCATCGTTTGGGACAATCAGGTCACGCAGCGACGTTCTCCTGTAGGCTTGGACGCATCTGCTAATCTATCGCTGATTTCAGCAGATGTGACCTGCCGGTGCGGTCGGTAATACCGTCCATGTGGGTACTCGCACTACACGATTGGCACTATGGAATGTGGAATCTTAAATTTTACTACCACTTCCAAAATGTTATGTGCATTGTTCGGTCTTCTACATAATTGGTCTTTAAAATTTGTTTAATTCTCGTCGGGAAGCCATTATCTCTTCAGTAGAAACTTCATTTGACAGTCACAAGTCCAAATGGCAGCTGTGACAATCATCGTCTTTTGTGGCCTTTTGACGCTATGCCTGTGCCACCTATAGATTTGTATGCTGTTATCCCATGACTTCCGGCCTGTTAATTTATCACGATAATACACTAATTTTCAATGACAAATCTAGCTGTTCTCTTTCGCATCCCCTCCAACCCCTGCAACCTATACACTCCCACAAAAAAAAAAGGCGCCTGAAGTATACGTTGTATGCGTATGGAATTGCTAAACCTTTGAAGGTAGTTAAGCTACCTACTTTATATCCCAGTTTAACGTGGAATTTGAGCGGTGGATCATTCTACTTCATACACGCAAAGTGTCTGTAAAAGAACCCACCCATCATTGGGATTTAATCGCGGTGCTTACAGTTTTCAAAGCCTGTATCTGAACAATTGTCTACGGTACCATACTGAGAAAAGGCCTAAGTGTTTGTTTACATAGTACATCTCCCCTTGTCTCAGTAGAACAGTTGCTAGGATTCGTAAATCTTTCACTATCATCTCTACAGTGTGCCCTTCAGTTGATATGATTATCAAATAATTTGATATACGCATTTCATAAAATTCCTGTTTCCGTATTTGTGTACTTAATTTGCTGACTCTCTTAGGAATTTGCTTCTCTCCTTGCTGACCTGGATATACTGTCTGTATCTTTCAGTGGCTAGTCACTACAATAACTTGTTGCTATACTATGATGTTGTACAATATTATTTCGTATGCAAACAACCTAACTTTTGATGGGAGAATTGAGTCTTCCGCGGCGTACATATGACAAAAATTCTTCTCGGGTGTTCCGCCGGATCAGTTCTTCCATGTGCGACGTTTTGACAACAACCTCTGTGGTCGAAACGTCGCACTTGGAGGAACTGATCCGGCAGAACACTGGAGAGGAATTTTTGTAACCTCACTTCTGAATTTAAAGTAACAACGAACAATGAACATCAACGGTTTCAATACACTGACTTGTGACTGTTTCCCACTCAAGTTCCCCTGACAACGAATTTTATACGCTAACACTTCTTCTTTTTTCTAAAAAAAAAAGCATATCTAGAATATCTCCACTTCAAGCTTTAATTACAGATCTCAACTGAATCTATTTATTTTTCAAGCCTTGTTTAAAATTGTGACAAGTTGGTGACAGATGTGGGAGAAATCTCTCAATATTGGAACCTCAAATTATCGCATACTGTAAGCTAGTACAGTTAGCTACACATTCATTGTTTGGAGAAATATGTAGCAGAAAAAAAATCGCTGTCAATAATGATATTGCCACAAAATGAAATTACTTTCGAACAATTGAAATGAGATGTGATTGTTAATCATACAAATTGTGGTTACTTTATTAACACTGCATTTTGAAATATCATATTCCGGTCAGAAACAGAAGAATTTTTCAAAAACTGATTCGGTATTTTCGATGTCTCTCACCTATATAGGCCTCTCTTAAGCTAGGGATATCCTACCTACCACGAAAAAAATTTTCGTGATACTTTTATATAAAACCGGACCAATCATGCGTATTGTATATACGAGTTATTGTACATCACACAGAAGCACGCTTGTAAATGTGATACGTAGCACGTGTAGATATATTTACGCTAACCGAGCAGCATGTTTACGAACGAAGACATGCTGCTCAGGTTGGATCCCTCCAGTGATGACAAAATGTAAAAAATGTAAAAGGTGGAACAATCATTTAAAAAACTGACAACTTTCTCAATACAATCAGAAAGATCGTTTCAGAAGGTTTCTCACGTTTCGAGATTCTATAAAGAATATTTCGTTACCTGCATACTGGTGTCAGTACATCTACAAGTTTGAAACAGTTTATATTATTATTGAAATTTGATAGCATGAAATGTTGTATTTATTCTGAATTTGAAACAAGCTTTTGATTGCTGTCACTAAAGTGCAACTATTTGGCGCTTGAACCGAGATTGCAGACGACTCTTTAAAAAGCTCAATATTCTAACAATGATTTCTCAGTATGAATATTCTCTCATGTGCTTCGTCATAGAACATTTTAACCTGTTTACATCTAATTCACAGGTACACAGTTTCAATACAAGAAACAGAAATAAATTGCACAAAACACAAACATAGCTTTCGTTAATACAAAGAGAAGTTAATTATTGTGGGAAACATCTGTTTAATAAACTTCCCAAAAGTATAAAACAGTTTGTAGATAATAAAGATATATTTAAAGAAAAATTAGATACTATCTTATTGGCAACTCCTTCTAGTCCGTTCAAGAATACAAAATAATTAATTGTTTCCAACATGACATTTGCAAAACTCAGTTGTAAAAATTAATGTTTTTTTTTTTTGTCTTTCTAATATATAATTTGTCTCTTAGATTATTGTTCTTATTGTATGTATGTGTATTAACCATGACATTTTTTACATCCTAGAGATCCTTCCTCGACAGGAATCCATGGAACAAGATTGATAAATAAAATAAATTCCTTCATTTTACCGAGGAAGCAACGAGAGGTGCAGCTACACATTGGTTGATTACCCGATTTTAACTAAAGTAATCATCAGAACCGCAAATCTCTCCGCTGTATTTTGGTATCTTTGAATAATAACAGTTGATGAGTCCCAGCACCGAATTTGAACATTGTCTTCTGTTATCTTCACTACCAACATCACTTAACAGGCGTTCATTGAGATTAACTACAAATATTTACTGACATGAAAAACAGATACTAGCCACTCTACTTTTGATACTCAATGTTTGATTACGCCTTTTGCGATAGCTTTGCTTGACCTGCTTCTTCTGGAGGCAACATGTATATATAAATCATTTTATTTCAGATCTTTTCTTTGTATCATAACGTGTCATTAGTCCCACTTAAAAGGCTTAAACTATATCAGGCAACTGCGTGTGTTTTCCTGCGATTTTTGGTTGATTAATTAAGTAGATCTGAAATTGCATCATATCAGTCAGTCAGTTTTGAGCTGTTGTTGTTATATCATTGCAGCATGGCTCTTTCCGAATGTTAAGAACGTAAGTTTGCAAATTTTACGATTGGCTATGCCTTCCACGGCACAATAAATTGCCATTTATACGATAGTCAAGCAATTATTTTGTTTTCTCTGTCTGAATAATTGTTGTCATATCAGCTACGTTGTTCCAGACGCCAGTACAATTTTCTGTAATATATTACAATTTTTTAATATTAATTTAAAGTCATTTTGTGGAGTTACCAGATTTCTATACTCTTGTACCCGCATTTAGCGGTGACGTGTAACCTTACCCCTCCTCCTATAGCATAATTTTTTCAGAATGTGATACATCAAGCCGTTGCTGTTGGTATGTAAAACTCTAGTATATTCATGGTTTGTGAGAATGCGGCACGTAGGGCTCATTATAGGTTGACTAATAAACCAATTAACTATTGCGCGTCCACGACCAGTTATAATATCTCTTAACTTTTGTCGTTGCCATATCGATTTTAATTGAAGTTCAGTAACATTTTATTTAAAATCACTTCCGTTTTTGATTTTGAAATATAAGTATGTTAATTGCTTATGGATACAATCTTCCTCTAATATCACTTTATTCCTAAGAATTTTATTTTAAGGCGTGTATGTGTGTATGAGTATAAGGTTAACAAACAGTTATTAAAGTGGATAAATTATATGAACTTGTACGTTGTAAACTCGTTGCACTAGAATCTGCAAATCTTCGGAATAAGCTATTTACGTTTGCTTAATTCGGTTATAAGTAAAAAATTGTATCTCAAGTTGTCGGTTACATTATTTTCTTTTATCCTTGCTACAACAAACTGGTAGTTTTAATAAATTAATATTACGAACTGAATGAACCCGTATTGACTGCGAAGGTGTAATCGAAGTCTTATTAATTAATTTTTAAACCAAACGCACTGTGATGCATCAAAAATTTGTATGAGATTAGGTGCATGAAATTACAATGCGATTGTGGAATGTGAACTTCGATTTGACACTTGTGCTCATATTCATAAGGTATAACATTAATGTAAGGGACTGTTATAAATTTTTCAGTGACTTAAATGCTATAAACGTACCATGAAATGCATTCTCAGCAATAACTTCATTTTGAATAAAGCTCGTGTTTGACTTTTCAAGCATTGCGTGAAATCGCCGCTACAGTATAAGCAGATATCTCCACCTTCTAAACTAAGGAATTCTTTAATCATATTAATCAATCTTGGTTGAGGAAAAGGAAGGTGGACCTATTCGCAGATTGTACGGCGTGCGGAATGAATATTCGAGTCGCAACCAGAACTTTATTAAAAATATTTTCTGGCTGCGACCTACGCTGTAATTATGTACCTGAGCGGCATGGTGGTTCAGTGGTTAAGGAGTCTGAATAGAGATCGAAAGGTTTCCGGTTCGAATCCTCGGGGATTTTCATAGGCTCTTAACCCGACCTTCACTTCCGGCACAGCTTGCTATTTAATGTGAAGTACGCAAAAACGTTTCCATGATTATTGATTAGGATTCACCGTTGAACTGTAGGTCCGTTGTAGGGGGATTACTGGGTTACGCAAGTCCGATAGGAGCGGAAATAATAGCCGATAAGAAAACCCATCATTACGACCACACGAATTTACTTATCATGTCCTACTTTTCGCGTTCGTAATTTCCTGTCCCAAAATTAAACTTCGGAACGCAGTATGGCATAGATCCTGGCTTGGAACATAAAAACATTAGGAATAAAACAAGTAAATGCATGATGAAAATTTTGCAACGACATAGTGCAGAAACTTCGGAAACTGCCTGAAAATAAGTCCTCCTGATGATTAAATTCCAACACCATGACGTTAGGTATGGTATAAAATTTAATTGCAGATGGTAAGAAGATGGATAATGAATTGTGACTGGAATAGCGAACGTTATAATCCGTATCAGTAAAAGGAGATGCCAAAGAACGTAATTCCTTTCTGACTGAAATTAACAAGGAATACAAGTTTATTTCACAATGGAGATATTACACGCCAATCCGAAAATAATGAACGGAATTTACGGAACCTTATTTCAACTCTAGTCTTCGCAGCACAGATTCTTTTAGATGTGTTGCTGTGATACAGTGGTCCACAAAATCCCCAAGAGATCGTTTACAGGGTACATCCCATGATGGCTCCGGGCTAATCTGCTGTGTCTGGTTATGCAGGTGCTTCCGATATGAATGCGGTATCCAGCACTACATACAATATCGCCTCGATCAAATGCATTCTGTTATCGACGTCTGCAAACAAAACGGCACTAATTACAGTCAATGACTAAGAGGATGGATTTATCTGATTTTCGTAACGGATTGTTTTCTGTTTCGTATCAAGCTACCAACCAATCTAGGCTTTGATACTGATACGTCTAAACTATACAGTTTGTAACTGTCCTACGTCTCGTTGTTAAGTAAAATGTAAAAAATTGTGGTATGAATAATATTTAATTTATGCATAATAATTATGAAGTAATGTTATAAAATATTAATAAGAGGTTTTGTTAAGATTCTTTGACAGAAAGGAAAAAATACCAGGACTGGTCATGAAGATTATATAAGAAAAATATGGAAGTTAATTTAAGTGAAGGAAAATGAATTGATGGAATGGAAATGGACTGAGTAAAACTGTACGATATGATACTCGAAATGGTGCTGGTAGAGAATTCTCGCACTATGAAAGGATATTCAGTTATGAATAAATATGTATGGCTGCGGCTAAAGAGAACATTGATGTTGATTAATTTGCATAATGATAATTTTTCATAGTTTTAAAAGTGTTGTTTAAGTGCAGTAGAAAAATCTCTTGCTGTGTTGATTTTATTTCAAAGAAGCAATTGGAAAAGAATATCAGGTACAGTATAAAACTTAATTAAAGATTAGTGAGAAGGTGGATAATGAATTGTGACTGGAATAGCGAACGTTATAATCCCTCTCAGTAAAAGGAGATGGCAAAGAACATAATTCCTTTCTGACGGGAAAGTAACAAGGAACACAACCATGTAAAGAAGAGTATCTTAATTTTCTTTCTTTATTTTTTTTTCTGTCATCAACCTTCCGAATGATCTGATGCAATCCTGCATCCCTTCCTATCTTGAGCTAACCTCTACATCCCAACATATCCCTTACAACCCACGTCCTCAATTAACTGCTTCATATATTCTAATCTCTGTCTTCCTCTACAGTTCTTACCTTCGACTGTTCCCTCCGCTAACAAATTATCCAATGTCTCAAAATATGACCTACCAGCCAGTCTCTTCATAATCATTGTTAAATGACCAAGTGATAATTTTAATATTGTTTGCTTGAGATAAAAAATATACATCCTTTAATAGTCATACCAACGTGCTGCGTAATTAGTATAACATGATTTTGAGTATAATTAAAGAAACGGACATGCGGCTGCTGTAGTTTCAAAATTATAATATAGTAGACATATATTTATTTATATGCTAGAGTAATAGTGTCTTTCATTTTTGACTTCTAAGGCTTGGGTCAAGACAGATAAATAGGTTGTAACCAAAATCCGTGACGGCCATTATGAAGAGTCCATGTAGCCTTAGAATAGGAGGTTTTATTTTGACATGAATACTTGTTCCAAATTCGATACTGGGTGGCATCCCTAAATTACGAGCGACCTGAAAACTGTTCACTGAAAGGACCAATACTCAAAGACTATCGGGTAAAACGCATTCCACAGAGAAAGCTTTAAAGGCATAAACGTACTAAGCTATATCTCTAGCGACCACCGTACGAGGCGGGAAAGGTACGCGATTGTTCGGGTAACGAAACGGCGAATAAGTGCACTCGGACAAGCGACAACCCTTACTGAGCAGGTGAAGTTGAAGATGAATATCGATGTCTAGGTATAACTGCTACAGTTTATCGAAGTTTTGCAAACCTCTGTGAGACCAACGTTGTGTAGATTTTGTATTTATCTTGAGCATCCTTGCTTTGTGTAGCCTGCAATCATTCTTGAAAGTAATAAAGTTAGCGATATTGATGAACTATCGGTAGTCAAAAAGTGGTGACTGCTTTCTACAGCTGGTAACAAAGAGTTCAGTTCACACCCAATAAATGAACAAACGCTTGATGACAGATTCCATGCATACCTACCAATGACACAAGAATCTTTTCAATATAACAAAATCCTGGACAAACGATACGATACAAAAGCCGAACTGCATGCTGATTCCAGGGAGCAGTGCAAACAAGTGTAGAAGGAAATCACGTATTCTAACTCAACCAGTCATAGCCAAGCGGATCTCCAGTATAGTATCGTTCTAGTCCACTATGGGGTGGGGGGGGGGGGGTGAACTCTGGCTTCGCATTCGGGAGGACGTGGATTCGAATCTCCGTCCGGCCATACAGATTTGGGTTTTCCATGGTTTTCCCAAATCATTCCAGGCGAATGCCGCGATGGTTCCTTCAGAAGGTCATGGTCGAATTACTTCCCGTTCCTTACCTCCAGTTCCATCCCACCTCTAATGTTCTCGATAAGTGGTAAAGCTATAAGCAAAATGAGGGAAGACTGGCGGTGGCAAAGGCATGGGTGATCTCGGCATGCGCTTATCCATTACTTTCGTTCCTTTTGTTTCACATTGATGAAACAAGTACTGCGATCACAACATTCATCTTCACCGCAATCTGCTAGGCTTTTTTCCATTGGCGACCACACCCTGTTCGTTTTCCTCATGAATCAAGGCAAAATAATATCACCAGAATATGACGTCGGAGACCAACTTCGAAACGTCGCATTAAATTGACGCGCTCCCCGGGTAGGAGTCCCAAGAACATTTTATACAGAATAATATCATTTTGTATGAATAAAACCATCGTAAACAATTAGAGATAATTTCAAGATCGATAAATGTAAATTTCGATAAGCTGTAGCTCTTTAAAAGAAAAAGTCAAAGCACATGGTAAGAAGTTTTAAGAAGGTTAAGCAAATGCTTTTGTAACTGTTGTGGGGTGAGGGCTTGCAATTGAGCAAGAAAACTGGGGGGGGGGGGAAGCCATTAGAGCACATCCTAAGTGACACGCAGCGGTGTGGTGGAAGGGGATACAGCAACGAAACTGCCTCCAATAGACGTATACTGCCAAGAGTAACACAATAATACTGCACTAGAGCAGCCTGGACGTTTTGTTCTGCTATAAACCTCCTCTGATACAGGTGTTGTGCTAGTTAAGTGCTGTGTAGTTAAGTATCTCTCGTATACCTACAAAACATGCAGCATTTAATTATCTAGTAGTAAGATCGGTCTGATGGCGATCGAAAGGGTCCCGTCGGGATTTTCATAGGCCAGGAATGGCGAGCCTTTATCGATCTACGTGCCATTTTTTTCAAAAGAAATTTTCAATGAAACCATCACGTGCAATCAAACCATCATGACAATCAGAAATATACAATCTTGTATACTAAGCAGTAATAACAACCATTTTTGTATATATTTAAATAGATGAAACTGCTGCAAAATCTGTTGTTACAAATTAGATGTCAAATAACTTATGTTAGGATCATACTTTGTTACTTTTAGCAGAATGTAAGCTGAATTGGAGTCATCTGATACAAGTTTTCGAAGCGAATGTTGAATGCTGATCATTTCTGGAAATTACATCATTACTTTCGACAACTTACAACGGTATAAATGAAGAAGACTTGATGTCATTATTTTTTTTATTTTTTTTTTTAATTTTTCCGCCAGTATTCTATCTTTTATTGTATTTCTGGATAAAGGAGGATCTTTGATGCGCGGAATTATCTTATATTTATTTTCAAAATCTTCAAAATATGAAGGGGGCGCATGTTAACCAGGCTTCCTTCAAAACTTCCCCTCCCTAAAAAGTTTACCGTGCCGAAAAACTTGCGGCACTAGCAAGACAATCCTTCCCAAGATACTTAACCATAGACGTCAGTTCTTTTTTCTTTTTTTTAGTTGCACATTCGATTTATTCTTTTTTCTCTGGTTCACTTTTTTAAGAAAGAAATTTGTTTCATAGCGCGTTTTACAAATGATGTTCTACTTACCACTGCATAAAACACATGCCCCTTTATCACCTTTATTAATCATGCCATATTTCCATAAATATTGAAATTCTATATTACACTTATCTTGCACTTTTTGCCGACTAAACTAGCTGTGTTGAATGGGTGTAAATATAACTCAAACAAACTTAGACAGCAGCTGTGTTAAAGAAATTAGTTTAAAAACCGCAAGAACTATGCTTGGTAAAAGCAGTCAACGGCATCAACAAAACAAACAAGTGAATGTGTTAGCTTCCCGACGCTTACTATGTCCGTACGGTCAGAAACTCCCTCGAAATCTAACTTTCTTTGCGCAATCTGTAGTCGTTCCGGCACACTTAGCGTGATCTTAAATTATGTAGACGAAAAAATAAATTATTTATTTCGCATAGGCGCCTACTTAATTAATGCCGTGCCCAAATTATCTGGTCGCGTGCCATAGGTTCGCCATCCCTGTCATAGGCTATTAGTCCGACCTTTACCTCTGGTACAGCTTGCTGTGTAATGTGAAGTACGTTGGAACGCTTCCCTACAACATGGGCGGAAAGCGCAGCCAACAGAAAGCCTATCACCAGGTTATTACGACCACATGGAATTATTATCATCACCGAGTAGTAGTTTCTCTTGTGTACCTGAATAAAATGTTAAATTGTAAATAATATTTGTTGTTTCTTTGGCTATTTGGATTAAGAAAGACGTATCACGTTAACACTTGCCTCTGTACTAATCGTTAGAAGCAACTTACTAATTGGCGGGAAAATATCGAGACATGCAAAACTGTTTAGGAGACTATGTATAATGTGACAGTGGCATCAGCTAGGATTTCAGCTTCTTTAATTATGAAACGTCTAACAGAATAAAAGTTGTCCGTAGTTAACAGTTGTCGATGCTTTCAGTTCCGAAATCGTTTTCTTGACAACCATCGTTATAGCATACAGAAAAAAATAAAAGTTGTGGAAATTAGCATCAATACCGGCACAAAGTTTTCATTATCGCCTAGACCTATTATACCCTCGTGATATATGCTGTGTGTATTCCAAGTATCGGTGTAAAAACTATAGATCCGTGGAGTTGGGAACGTACGGCTTCAAGGGATAGAAGGTGGTCAGATATCTTGGTGGTGTCACCCCATTAACCAATTACCATGATAATGAGATCTGGCCTTAATATGTTACGAGCTGAGAGAAGACTATTGTGGGGTGTTGACGTAGTCTGCAATCGTAGACTATGCATGCCTGTTCTATGACGCGCGTCGGATACGCTGCTACAGAAATTAAAACAAATGCCAGTACAGTACATAGCTCTCAGATGGGATCTGTATAAACTAATCCCTTTTTTGGTGCACATTACGACATAGATATCTGTCGATTAAATAACTCAAGGAACACGTCATATTAGCAAGATTTCTGAATTAGCAGTCAAGTGTCTCGCTGAGCGATTCTGTATTTGTAAAAAAAACTAACTCCGCTAGTGAACAATAGGTTTCCCTATGGTGCAATAACACTTCTTAATCTCATCGTTTCTATGTTTTCCGATCACCATTTCACAACACTGTTAGCAAACGAATTAGTAGTTTCTGCGTCCGATAGTTCATCAGATGTTATCTCACACGGTGGAAAGCCAGGCATACAGACGGATCCAAGAACAGTTACAGTACGGTGTATATCATTTTAGATGGCATTAGGAAACAGTACGACCAATTTAAACTTCCCACTGAAGCATCCATGTTTACTTCGTAACTCACAATCTTTTGGGAAGGTTTTAAAGTCGTTGCAGGTCTATTTGAATACACTATCATTAACCTACCTGATTCTATAAAGGCTTGACATTATTGTCAGACCATTTCATTAGCAACACGAATATCCTCTTAATCTATCACAGTGGTATAATAGAAAAAGGCCAAGCGTATTAACTAACCAATATGGCACAGACCTATTTGTTCCTCTACCGCAGCGATTCTCAAAGTGTGGTACGCGAACCCCTAGGGGTTCGCGAGTTGATCATAGGGGGTTCGCGGCGAGATTTACGTAATGGTGGCAGACTGATTGTATCACGCGTGTGACATGCATCATTTAATGCAATGCCTTCAAAGAAATATCGCTCCTTTCACTCGATGTGCCGAATAAGTATTCATAGATAATATGTAAATTTTTGAACGCCAAATATCTTTCAAGGTTCAAATTCTACATTATGCTATATATTTCCATTATTCGGCACCCTCACAATCGTGTTAGGTTTGGTAACAATAGGGGCGGAAAATAATGCCTTAAGAAAGGGCTACAATGGCTTGAAATTACGTAATAATTTGTGACTGACAAAAAGCGCGCGGCATTGTTTAGTATAGTTGTTTCTCAAGTCAGTGGTACTCCGCGCGCGCACTTATTTCGGCCGGCTGAAATAAAGTTGATAAGTAATTTTGATTAAAAAGTAAGTGAAAACATGAACCAGTGGTTAAAAACCGGATCAATACGCGGAAAATGCACAGATACTCAAAAGTTATCCAGTTCAGAAACATTGAAAACTTCGTTGAGTCAAATTGTGTCTACGTCTACTGAAAGTTCAATTTCGAAAGAAAATACGCGGAAAACAAGTAAACCAGAAGAACACTTCATTCCATCGACAAAGAAAAGAAAATGTGATGAAGATTATCTGAAAATTGGATTTGTGTGCAAAGAAGACACCCAGTACCCAGAGCCACAGTGTGTAATATGTTCAGAAGTTCTCGCAAATAGCTCGATGAAGCCATCATTGCTGCGAAGACATTTGGAGACAAAACATCAGCAGTACATAAACAAATCTTTAGATTTTTTTTGTTCGAAAAAAGAGGGAGTTGGAATCTTCAAAAAAAAAAAAAAAAAAAAAAAAAAAAACTGTGACAAATACTGCAACTACCAACGCTGATTATTTACGTGCGTCTTTCCTAGTGGCATACAAAATTGCAAAGACCGGCAAGTCATACAATATTGCTGAGGAATTAATTTTGCCAGCTGCTAAAGATATGGTCAGTTGCGTGCTAGGAGACAAATTAGCAAAATTGCTGGATAAAACACCGCTTTCAAATGACACAATCGCAAGGCGCATTCACGACATGGCACTCAATGTTGAAAATCAACTAGCAGAACGACTGCAAAATACTTATTTTGCAATTCAAGTTGACGAATCAACAGATATTACTGGACTGCCGAAAGTACTTAGTTTTGTTAGATATGTACACAGAAAAATTTCTGAAGAAGATTTTCTGTTATGCAAGAACTTTGAGACTACGACAAAAGGAGAAGATATTTTCAACGTCATCAATGATTTTTTTGAAGAACATGGCATAGACTGGAGAAGGTGTGTTGGTGTTTCGACTGATGGTGCCAAGGCCATGACAGGTAGGATATCTGGACTAATCACTAGAATTAAACATCTTGCTCCTGAAGCCAAAAGTATGCACTGTGCATTGCACAGAGTGACACTGGCGTGCAACAAAATGCCTGATTATTTAAAAACAGTATTGTCAGAGGTCGTAAAGATAATAAATTACATAAAAGCACGTCCGCTCAACTCGAGACTTTTTGCATTATTATGTCGGGACACGGGCAGTGAACATGTTTCATTACTCTTACATTGTGAAGTGCGTTGGTTGTCAAGAGGCAGGATGTTAGCTAGGTTTTTTGAACTGCGTCATGAAGTCTATTTATTTGTGAAGGACAGTGACTTCAACCTCAAGTTAAGATTTGAAGATGAAACCTGGCTTATATCTAGCTGATATTTTCTCTTCTCTCAACGAAACGAAAGCTTCTATGCAAGGCTCCACGTGTAACATATTCATTGTGCAGGATAAAATACAAGCCCTCATAAGAAAAATTGAATTTTGGAAAACTTGCATGATATCAGGTGTTATTGAATGTTTTCCTCTTCAGCATGAATTTGTTTCGACCAACACCTTATCACTGGATGCCGAAGTAAAAGCTGAAATTATTGTACATTTGTCTCAGCTCTCTGATGAACTGAAAAGGTATTTTCCAGATATCGGTAATGCTGAAGACTGGGTTCGAAATCCATTTATGGTCACAACCAAAAGCATAAATTCTGGTTTGAGCATTAAGCAACATGAATCATTGCTGGAAATGTCCACAGATCGTACTCTTCATGCTGATTTTAAAAAGATGTCTTTAATTGATTTTTGGGCAGCAAGACAGGAAGAATATCCGGAGCTCTCACGTAAAGCAGTTAATTTCCTTTTACCCTTCGTGACAACTTACTTATATGAGAGTGGGTTTTCACACCTGGTTATGATAAAAACGAAATACAGGAATCGAATGAATGTCGAATATGAAATGAGACTGAGATTGAGTAAAACTGTTCCTGATATTGACTCAACATGCGACAAAAAACAAGCTCATCTATCACATTAACTGACAACAATCTTCTGTATAAGTGTATTACTTTTATGAAAATAAAAATTCTTATTTTTTTTAAAGCTTTTTTTAAAAAAATTTTTAGGGGGTTCGCCACTGTCTGGAAAATTTAAAAGGGGTTCGCGGAGCATAAAAGTTTGAGAACCGCTGCTCTACCGTACAGCGTCATTGTTCGCAGGACGTGAAGGAATCTAATATGTTAATTGGTCGTATCAAACAAAAGGGTGAATTGGTTCTAAGTATCTCTTTACGACCATGATTCAAAAGGTGCAAATTGCAAAGAAATTTTAATACATCCAAGGATCGGTTACGTTTCAATCATAGTTGCCTCAGGAAACCCTATACATGCTAAATTTGGTCATCTCTGGTTACATAGATGCTACCCAAATGGTAAATAAATAATAATAAAACTGAATACGGTAGGAGGACATTTAATTGTCATGTAGTGTATCTAACCATAGAATTTTTAAGTAATAAACAAGGCTGCTTCGTTGTTTCGCTAAGCAATATGAACACTGCCTTAAAACATCAGAATGGACGGAGAGCGTCTCTGCGCCTCACACTAATCTTTATCCGAGATTTAACATGTTCCCAATAACCTCCAGCAAAAGTGAATGATATTCTTCAGGAATTTTCTAATGAAACAGTTATTACGAAGCTTATGTTAGCATCACCTGTCTGTTGAAAATCTTGCAACGGATATTTCACCAACTTACCAGTTTCCCATTGATAAGAAGCTTGGTACAAATTTTTATTTCCACTGACAATACAATATTCAATTATTGTTATTCGTAATTTTTTAAATTAATTAATCAAATAACTGTTTAAAATTGTGTAATGTAATTGCTTCTAACAGTCGAAATATTTACCGCTGTAACACAACAAAATCCGAAAGATTAGGCTCCCAAATTGGGAGGGCGTGCCCCCCACAGGGGGGCGCAATGACATGTCAAGGGAGGAGGGGGTGCTAGTTGCGAGGTAGCTTCGCCCCCAGTATTATATGGACGATATCCTAGCTCTACTCCGCCTCTTAGAGTTGAAAGCTTTCATTTTTTAACATCATATACTTAGTGAGTTTCCTCTGAGATCTCATTTTTTAGTACTGAGGAGTAGGCATTTACCTTTTTAGTAAGAAAATTTTGGTGGAAAAGGGGCGTGGGAACTTTACTTTTGACGCAAAGAAGGCGTGGTGAGAGGAAGTTTGGGAATCTCTACGATAGATCTTCTTGGGGAAATAATAGAGTAGACTGAGTTGTTTTGAAAGGATCCCTGACACACTACACTAACTAGCCTCCTGAGTTACACCAGATGGGAGTGAAATATTACTAATAAAAAACAGGCTTTCGATATAGGTTCACGCCTACGTTCGAGAAGAATCTTATGCCGAGATCGTACTAAGATCATCTCGATCAGTCATCGTCGACGTGGTGATTTGCTTTTGACAGAAGAGCTGTTTGTATATTTCTCAAAGCTGTTCTCAGAACTTGTTGTTTGCTTTGATGAATAATGTTTTTGTGTCGACTGTGATCTGTGTTCGTTGTTGAGAATGTTGTACGTAGTCTTGTTCCAGACGTTCATGATGTTCTTCGGCTGTTCCGGCGTCACTAGTTGTCCAAGTGAGTACTTTTCATTTTTTAAAATACTGTATATACTTATTTCTTTTCAATCGTTAGAGTACTATAAGAAACAACTTCAAATTTATTGAGCTCAACAATCGTTAAAATTCAGAAAAAAATATTTTAAAAAATAGCCACATTTTCCCCTTATTGACAGAAATATGGTGATAGTGCACACCGCGTATCAGCTACTGCCATAGGTTTTTCAACAGGTCAAATATAGCATCTAATTATTCTGGAAAAAATCAGCTACCACACAAAGCACTCTCACACTATGCCACAAAAGCTAAAGATTTGAGAGAGAATGGCAAGCGGTCACAGGTTTGCCAAAATAAAGGAAAACATCAAGCTACATGTCTGGAAAACAACTTTCATAGAGAAAGTGATCCTCGATATAACGGATGCTGGCATCTATGGCCTTTTATGATAGCTGCCAATTGTCGAACGTGAACGAACAGATATGGATATTGCCGGAAATACGCTTATGAGATTGAAATCCTACAGATATATTTCACTCTGCAGTCAGTGATTGGTTAAAGTCTCTTCATCTCTTATCAGTCATGATAGAAAAGGAACAGTGTCGACCTTACGGAGTATCCAGGGTTGATGACAATAATCAGAGCGTCAAAAAGTACGCCTAATCGCACGCGTGGTGTCTCATAGAACATTCATGCATCGAAACACTGTTCAATCGTGGCTACCATACGTTGTTGGCATCTCAAACGAATGTAAAAACCTTGGTTGCAGAAATGTCTTGTATATCCACTCAAGTCGTAAAACAGTGTTTTGATATGTTTGTTATAGTTCTCTTTGATATCGTTAATAACTTGGATGAAATGAATAATAGAAAAGGAAAAATGGAATCCACCTTTAACATAGAACATTACAAGTGGTATGTTTATTGCTAATGATTATTAATTTCCTTTTCCCCGTATCATATGAAGGAAATGATTTTGATATGCAAAATTGTTGGGCAGATTTCAGTTGTCGAGATACTCAGATACTGCTTCCTATGTATTGGAGACATTCTCATATAGTTGAAAACGCTATTTATCGAAACCAGAATTCAAAGGCCCTCCTATTGTTCAGTGAACGTTCAGTGAAAACAAACGTTACAACGTTCACTCTTATCTCTCAGGCACTTGACTTATGTAACTCTACCTGCCACTAGACCCTGTACATGTTTACACACAAATTTCCGTCTGTTGGGATTTTACAGCTCGATAAGAAAATCGGATACTTAATCCGAAAGAGTTTTGGATACTACAGATCTAGAAAAGAGTTCTCATAAAATTTTAATATAACAATAAACAATTTGCATCAAGGATGTTTTAATTGGCTGACAGAGTTTTCAAACGAAAAGAAGGTCTGTAAAGTAAGTCAAAGTTTAGAAGACATCATGCAGGTTATTGGGAATTTTTTGTTTAGGATGTTTAGTACTGGAAACAATTCAACCGAAGTGTATGAAGAATTAGAGAATTTCTTTAATTTGATTAAGACGTTTAAGATAAAAGAAAAACCGTATTGATGTATTAGCAATACTCTTAATTGCAAGGAGTTTTGGCGGAGCAATGGATGTTCACCTAAACATCTGCTTGTGCTATATGCACTACCTACATTCTTATGTTGCTTTCTGTTACTGTTTGACTTGTTATTCCCAGCAGTCCCTTCAGTAACTCGTTTTCAGTCTCTAAATGCCCTCTCACAAAAGAAAGCTAGTCCACTCTTCTACGTTTGACGTCAAGTGTTAATTTATGATAGTGGTATTTTCTTCCCTGCCACATAATACTCTTGATTTTTAGCCAACACTCACGTAGGCCATACCTGTTAGACAAACGTTCCATTCTCTTTGTCTATCTCGCCCCCTAAAAAATTCCAAACCAGTTCGTTTATCATCCCAGTTACTGGCTGTTCTACATTAATTTCCCGAGATAGATCTGTCACCACATTTTACGACCCACTCCACCTTACAAGCCTCCAAGGTACATCCCATCATTATCCTCTCTTTGATTCATTTTCCCACTTCCTCTCCAATCTGTCGTACCCAACCAAGCTTATTATTAAATGTTTTGTCAAAATATTTAACTTTCATGTATTCTGTCGACCAGTACCCCTTCACATACATATATTTATGTGTTTATATATGTACCTATTTATTTTACTTCTTTTTGGCATTTCTGAAAAGCCTTACTTTTCACAGTAAACCAACAGTAGAATCATTCATCAGAATAATGATTATGAATGGTCCTAGTACGCTATCCTGTTGCATCATTCTCTCACCTTCACCTCCCCTAACCTCATTCCCTACCTTGACATATTTGCTTGGTATCTCATAAACCAACAAGTTATATGCCGAGATTACTCAACCGATTTATCCTTCATCACTTTTTTTATAGCTCTATTAAATGCCTTGGAGAGATCCACAGGTACTCTGTTCATAATCATCTTGTACATTTGTTATAAAATACCTTGAATATATTACAGTAACTCCTAAAACTATGTCGCTGATATAAACACGGTGTTTTTCCACAAAGATGTTTTTGGTGCAGTCGTATATCAGAATCTCAGTCAAATCTTCTTCCACTAATCAGTCTATACATCTCAACGTTGTTTGTCTCCCACAATTCTGAACCGTTTCTGCCATGGCATATTTTACATCGGCTGATATAAAATCTAAACTAAATAATATTTTTTAGTTAAGGTTCAAAGTAACTTCCAATTAACTTATGACATATATAGTAGTGTTACATATATCAGCCAATTAAAGTTCTTTTAAACTTACGAACTCCCACGTAAAATCCTCAGAGCCTACCTGTTCCTAATTACGTAAGTGTCCCTGCTACCAGGGTACAGTCCATAACGCTATCACCAAACCAATTAATATTTCTACTTTTCTCATACTCCCAGTAACTTCCTTCCCATTAGCAATAGTCTGAACTGTTTTGCCTCCTCCCATCATCTGAATATCCAAACACAACCACTGAAATATCTAGAATCATTATTTCACCTTACATTAAATCCTTCCTATAAACCTTACTGTCAACATTTGCTGCTGCTGATTACACACACTTAGTTGTTTAAAATATTCCCTACTGCCCTTTTGCTTCCTTACTAATTTTTTCAAATTCTTCGCTTTCCTTTTAAATAATGTAAGTTCCATACTTCATTTGTGTTTGAAATTGATCATTATTCTTATTAGTAGCGACGCTATCCGGGTGGTGCCTACGTTTCGACCCACGTGTTCGATCCTCCCTGTAGGGCAGAACTGCGCAGCGATGTGCTCCGCACGCTCCATTCAGCGCAAGTAGCTTCCAGTATGGAACGTTCGGCGTTCTGGAAAGATGGACCGATCTTGCCAATCAGGAAAGCGCAACTGTCGCGTGGCTTGTGTTTGAATGGCTTGATGGGCGTCGCGGCTTCAGTAGTTCTCTTCATATTAAGGAATGCCACGCACCATAAAACTTTAGGACGTTAAGTAATATCTGGCGCCTATTTCATCCGCTGCAGCCATCAATGATATTTTTTTTTCAAAAGAAGTGTAGCATTTTGAACGCATGACCGGTCGTTGATGAACGCCGCGCAGTGTACGACTTAGCCGTATTGTTTATCTTGTAGTGTCGAATATGTTCACGTAATCTGACAGCTACCGTGTGGCCAGTCCGTCTCTCTCTTTTTTGCTTTGGGCTTTATGCCTCGTTGACATCGACGAGGTCATTACAGGAGAGAGAGAAGAGGGGAAGAGGAAGGAGAAGGAATTCTATCACGGCCTGTTGAAGGAACCATTCAGGCATGCGCCTGATTTCGGGAAACCATGGAAAGCAAAATTCTGGAAGTGAATTTGAGCCAGCGTCCTTCCGAATGTCAGGCTTGATAACTAATGCTCACCCACGGGGCTCATTGCCAGTGTCTCCAACAGTGTTAGAAATTCGTTTATAAATCTATGCGTATTTGTTACGCCCAACTTTCAAACTCAGGCGTAAAATGAAAATGTTAGGCGTAATTATATTATAATTATGAAAATACAAATGTTATAGCTTACAACCTACTCCAACACAATTTAAAACTGTAAATAGGCCCAGAAAAAATTAATATGGTTCGCATGTGCCAATACATCGTATACCAAAATTGTGAAATAAATTAATACGATTATTGATTTCTTTGTACTTTGACAGTAACTTTTGAATTTTACGCAATGATCTTCATCTTCAGAGATTTAATACCCAAATATTTTCGAATTTTTTCGGGATTCATCGCCAGAGAATTTTGTTTTAACACATTGACTGCCACGTGAGCCAATGTTGGCTCACAGTTGCATAGGTTATGACGCCACGTGAGCCATATTTGGTTCACGTATACATTGTGCAGTGAGCCGCGTGAGCCATAACTGGCTCACATGCAGAGTTGTGTTTAGAGGCCTCGTGAGTCTCATGGGGCTCACAGATAATGCGTTTCAACTATGGGTTTAAAAGTGGTGGCTCCACTGAACACTCTGATGTTCTTAGCAATCAATATTTTTGCATTTGGTAGCCCTGGTGATTCCTAACTGCAACCGTCAGAGATCAACTTACGACGACTCAGCTGTAGTACTGTTTTGTCTTGCTGATTGCTCGTGTATGCTATTTCAGGTTACGTTTGTGTATTGGTTAGTTTCCTAGTTTATTGTTATGGCCAAAACAAGACAAACTTTTGAAGAACTTGAACAGCTAGTGAATGAGGCTAGGCAAGATAGCTTATCAAGTTATCAATTCTATATGTAGCTAATATAAGCAAATATACTAAGAGTTTGAATCATTTCTTCAAAAACGATTTTTTTAATACCTATTGTGTTTTAAATGATGTGAGCCACATGTGGCTCACGTGACCACAGATCGTAATTGTGTTAAAATGTAGTTGTTGGGCCACGTGAGCCATATATGGCTCACACCTGTTATCAATCCAGATCAGTCATAACTTGATATTTTATGAAGTAACTTAGTTCTACATGATCAAAAGAAGACATCTGATGCAAAAAATCAATTTGGCCTCACAAGTAATATTCGTGATTTCAATGTGGCATAGCAATACTTAGTCCAAGTTTCATCATGACAGTCAATGTGTTAAATACAATATGTCAATATGTAAAATAAAAATTGTAATTTTCCTTGATGTACAAATTCTAAGAATAATTTGATTTCACAGTTTCTGTGTAGAATTTATCGATAAGATCGCAGAAACAAAAACATTCAGTTTATTGAATATATCGTAGCTGAATAGTAAATGCAATGAGTCTCCACTTTCAATATCAGGAAAAATGCCTTACGGCCTTAAATGAAGTGCTGTGTGTCACTTCATATCAAAGAATTCTGGTCTGCGAGGGTTCTGTGTGTTTTTCCACCAGTAAGACACAGCTGGGTTGGGATCAAAATCATGCAGTGAAGATCCATTCACTTTGAAGAGCAATAAGTCATCTACATTTAGGGTATCCAAACAATGTTATTTCCCCATTTTCATGTTGTTAAGCTCACTGAAACCTCGCTCACATATTGCAGTGGTGAATGGAAGAACACGGAAACATGAAATGATTTTTAATAAATTTAGATATTGGTTGTCTTCACTATTTTCGATATATACTCTGTTCCAAAGCTGACGACTTGATAGAGACTTCTTGTCCCTAGCCCATATTTTAAAGCGCAAAAAATCATCAGAAGCTTGTTCTTTGCTTATGGTCACTGCTGCAGGTAAATCCTTGAGGGCCTCTTCAAACTCCTTTACTCCATAATATAATATATCCTCATTTGGAATGTTAATTGCATAAAAAATGTGTATATTTTTAAACATGCGATTAGTTCGAAGATCTTCGAATCGTTTTGTTAATCCTGTTAAGAAATTTCTGATTATATCTTCGCAATCAAGTAAAAAATTCTGCAGACCCTTTTTACTCAGTTTTATGCTTTTATATTCACAAGTACCAGTACCCAAGTTACAGTCCTTATGAAATCGAGACAGAGTTGCTCCATTGGCAGCAATTAAACTTTTCAGTTTCATTTCGCAGATTTGTAAGTTCAGACATCACTTTCTCAATGTTCACCTTCTCATATTGAATATTTTTGGAAAATGTTGACAAAACATGAGTTAAATCAATCAGAAAGCACAAAAATTTCATGAACCGCACTGATTTTAAAGTTTTTAAGTAGTTCGTCACTTTTGCTTGAAGAATTTTATTGTAGTTTTTGTCAGCACAGTAGTCTTCAAAATACGAAACCGTGACTGTGAAATTCCTGAGCGATGCTTTTAAAGCTCTGTTTTTTGAAGAAATCCAGCTGGTGGATATGATAGACAGGTGGTTAACAACTGATTCATCCAATGCTTCAGCCAAATCTTTAAATTCTTTATATGCTTTGAACTTTTAGAAAAAAAAATGTATACACCTTTAATTACTTTTTCGCATGTTTGAGCGTAGTTTATGTTACTGAGGCTATCAGAAACGCATAGTTCTATCCGATGAGCAATACAATGCACCGATAAATATTCCCGCACAAGTTGCGCAATTTTGCAACCACACCATTTCTAAAACCCGTATTAACACTTGCCGCATCTAGACAAACACCTTCAAGTTTCTCTTTCTAAGAATCACCATCGAATATTTCATATAAACTGTGCAAATACATTCGAAAATGCTTTTAGCTGATCCGTCACTTAATGGCTTTAATTTTAAGAAATATACTCGTTCCTGCCCTTCTTTAAAAGATGCTACATAGATGATTTCACATTCAATTGCACCCTTATCGGTTGATCCGTCACACATAATTGATATATAGTCACTACTTGTAATTGGATACGTGAATTTGCTGCTATATTACTGATGAAAACAGTACACGACTTGTCATTTCTGTATGCTGAACCAATTTCGACACCGTTTTTTTTTCTTGTAACTCTAACAAACGTAGGTAATCTGTGAACGCAAAATTGCCTTTTGCAACAGAGTTGGCAGTATTAAATAAAACACAAATTTTTTGGTGTACTTTGTCACTCATGGCACTCAACGTAAGAGCTAACGGTGTATGCAATGATTATTTTTTTTCGCCACATCTGCCGCACACTAATTCTGATGGACTTCACTTTTGTCATGTTTTTTAACTGTTTCTAATATAGATATGACCTTTGCATTTACGAAACTCGTTAAAGATGAATTCGCAAACAGTCTACAAACGACGCAAAACGTACTATTTTCGCTGCCTTGATCTATTGATAACCAAGGAAAACTTTTTTGCCACTTACTTAATGTGTGTTTACCCACGGAATTAGTTGTCGATGTACTGGTGGTAACAACAGGCATAGTAGCTGATAAATTTTGAACTGTTTTTGATCGTTTACTTGCTTGTTGACCTCCTGGATTGCGTGAAATCGGAGCAGGCCTACTGGTAGTAGCTGAAGGGCCCGATGATTTGTCAGCAGCTGATGTTTCTTCATTTTCTGGTAGTCCCCGTTTATCGGTACTTGTAACACTTCTATCACCAATACTTGTCTTTACGAATGGTAAAAATTCAGTAATTTTACGAGACATCTTTTTACTTCCTTTGTTAAGCGAATAACAGAGAAAAATAACGTACGCGCTAGAATTGTCTTTTTTTTTCACTTCGTGGTACTTACCCCTACACTATTGCCACTTCTGAACTTCAGAAACGTATTACTGGAAACTTTGAAATAGATGAAAACGACAAGAATTGAAATTAATTATTGGAATTTAACCTTGAACATTCAAAACTGGAAACAAGTTCCGAAATGTAATTTTTTAAGTTTTGATGCTTAGGCATATTTTCTACGCCTTTGAAGGAGATTGCAGGCGTAAAACGAAAATATCCAGGCGTAATTACGCCTAACGCCCGGTCAATTTCGAGCACTGGTCTCCAATTTAGCTTAACTCACAGGTGCAAGGAACTCCATATATTATTATTATTACTATCCACAATACATACAATGAAGTGCCAAAATCTTTGAAAAGGAAGATGCAATTATCCAGATGGTGGTAAAGCCGTGAAAGAAACGAGTAAATGTGCCGTGCTTTGTTGGCACTTTCATTTGTGCGAAAGGTAATATGACGTGATTATGGCCACACAAAACAAAATAACAGGCTTTGAACACAGAATGGAAAATGTTTGTGAAATCAACATTCCGCAATCCACAGTGTCAAGAGACTGCCGAGAAAATGCAGTTTCCGACATTACCTTCCCACAGTGGAAAACGCAGTCGCACACCATGTCTACTTAAGCGTCGAGGTGTCAGTGTTTACAGACAGCAAATGCTGCCTCAAAGAGCAGCACTCAAGGTGGAAGATACGACAAACGTGTCCGTGTGAACATTGCAGCAAAATTTAGCGTTTATGGGATATTGCAGCATAAGACCGACGCGAGTGCCACTGACATAGAACTCCATCGGCTCTCCTGGGCTCGTGAACATATTGGATGAGCCCTAGATTACATGAGGCCATAGACCCAAGTTGTCAGGAAGGACTGTCCAAGCTAGTGGTGGCTCCATCCTGACGGGGACTGTGTTTATATGGCATCTGATGGGAACTCTGGTTAAACTGAGCCGACCATTGACTTTAAATGTTTATGTTTAGATGCTTGAAGACCGTTTTCAGCCATTCATGGCTTTCATGTTCCTAAACAACGATGCACTTTTCCAGGAAAACAATGTACCTGGCAAGAATCGTTCACGATTGGTTTGAGGTTGGCCACCTAGTTTCTCAGTCGTGAATCTAATCGAACATATCTGGTACATGATAGGAAAGTCAGTTCGCGAACAACATGCTGCACCGGCAACACTTTCGCAGCTATGGACGGCTGCAGAACAAGCATGGCTGAATATTCCTTCAGGGGACTTCCTACGATTTTCTGAGTCAATGCCACTTCCGGTTACGATACTTCGTTTTGCAGTAGGCAGTCCCACACAATATCAGGAGGTATCCATAAATTTGGTAATTCAGTGTATTATGAATATTACCCATAATGTGCAGGGTGACCCGCAAAAGTGGAAACGTCTGATTATGATGATGATGATCCATAATGAACACCTGAAGAATGTAAAAGTTATTGTCAACCAATACAAACAATCCTCCACAAACTCCTCCTCTACCTCCGAGATACTCTATAACTTCCAGAAAAAAACTTTAACGTCTAGCACATCCTCCTTTAACCAAAAGTGAGATCCCACTGTTCCCCATGATTGTGAATTTTGAATAAACTTCTAAAATCTGTACCTTTGCTGATACTATTCCTAAATTTCGCTAATATTATCCTGATATATGATTTTGGTAAATTATTATCCTTACTTCCCCCTTACTTTCACCAAGTACCCGTCGATCAATCCAACTTAGAAACTTCTTCGATATTAACAATTGTTTCCTTCTGTGTCGGTAATCATTCTCCCATCAATCAACTATTGTTTACCTTCACCAAAAACCTCTAAACTATTAAATTTGTCTCCTATCTTTACTAGGATCTAAATGGGTTCGCTTACAGTTTGAAAGAGCACCTTTTATGCTATTATTTAAATGGCATTACTTAAGGAACGTCATTTAACATTATTGTCAACAAATACATCTCCCTTAATGTTTCAGATAACTGACCCAATAAGTATCTCTACTCCAATGTCTCCCATCTCTAAGCAAGGTTCTGCAGAATATGATTTATTCCTATGGCTTTTCGCCTGGTCTACATCGATGTCATTAAGACGAGGGCGGTTTGGTGAAAAGGAACTTTAAGGTAATCGGGCATCGTATTTTAAAGAAACCACCCCGGCATTCGCCTAGAGTGGTTTTGAAAAACCATATAAAACCAAAATTGGAAGGTCGAACGGGGATTTGAACCCGCGTCCTCCTAAATGTCAGGCCTAAGCGCTACCGCTCAACAGACGTGACGCAATATGTTGAAGTAGCATATTTGTGAAGTCAAATTTGTGTGGCATGTTATTAACATTTATTTATTAATTTTTGTTTGGAAAGAGTGGGATTTTGGGCTCTTTTATTGAAAGAATTTATTCACAATACTTTTAATCAAAAGTACAGTAATTAATTAATAAATTACTGACTCTTTTAGAAAGTTTAATGACATTTGCGATTACATGATATATGACTGACTCTAATGTTTCGATTCATTTGGCACTCTTTTCAGAAAAAATATTTCTGGCTGATTACTTGAATAATATTGCACGGTTGAAAACACGTTTGTTTCTCGTTTTGTTAACGTTAATATTTAGCTGTGTCACGTTGTCGTGAATTTGATACCGAGCGTGGTGGTGTAACGGATAGCGTTCTGGCCTCGCATTCGGGAGGACGGCGGTTCGAATCCCCGTCCGGGCATCCAGATTTGGGTTTTCCATGGTTTCCCCAAATCACTCCAGGTGAATGCCGGATGCTTCCTTCAAAAGGCCATGGCCGAATTCCTTCCCATTCCTTGCCCCCATCCTTTCCCGTCTCTAAAGACCACGTTGTTAAAAAGGGACGTTAAACTGTTACAAAAAAAAAAAAAAAAAAGTGAATTTGATGCTGCAACCATCGTTTTCAACTGTTCTCATAATGTATTTGAATTGTCACGTGGATCACCTTGGAAGAAGTCAGAGCATCGCTTACACTCCTACAGGACCAAGACGTCGTATAGAGGGACGATGAACCAGGTAAGATCCCTTGGAGACTACACACAAGTCTTTCATGTCTCCCGTTCTGGCGACATGGTCACTTGAGTATCTCAGCAGAAGTATGGCCCACTCCAGATTCTTATGTAATTACCTACTCACTCGAGTACCCAAGCTGAAATAGTACTCACTCGTGCATTCCAGCACAAGTATTACTCACTCCAGCACCTATATAGTCGTAAGCTATTCTTCTCCTACAACCCTGCAGGAAAACTGAGTTTGCCTAAGGTATGGAGGCTGGTTAATATATTAATTAGAAATACGATCAAACCTAGTTTATTGCCTACGTGATGTGTCTCGCGGCGGACAAATCGAATTTTCCCAGCACGTGGGAAAGATTCATAGCTCACCTTCCCAACTTAATGATCAGGCCACCAAGGTCAGCGTGTGCCATATCTGTAGCCAGAATTGAGAAAAAATTTTGACCTGCATTTTGACAATACCTTCGTTAAGGTGCGTCCAGTACTGTGTCTAGAGGCATGCAAAATTCTCTTTCAGCACGAGATGATAAAAATGTATCAAACCGGAAAACCAAATACGAGGGATTCCCGGCCATCACCTGCTATTTTACATGTACAGGTATATTTGAATCTTTCCCTGTTTCCCACGCCATTTACGGCCTGCACAGTGGTCAGTGGTCAACAAGTGCTCCAATAAAAGGTACGACATCTCTACTCTGCTATGCTTTATCCGCTATAATTCAGCACTTATAACAAGAGTAGTAATCACAATTACTTCAAGATATCTTTATAACACTCCCTATGAATAGTATCGTGAAGAACCAAGAGCTAAAATATATGGTAAATTGGCCATCCTTCCGCAGTTGCTTGTTACACAATTGTAAATGAAAACACCGTCTGTTAGCAACTGGTTTTATTCATATAGGCTCAGACGAGTTTCGCCCTTGTGGAATGCGGCATCGTCAGAGACTGTGGATGTATATACATGTTGATGTTAACAAAATAATAATATTAATATACATAACTAACTAATAATAAACATTCTACTTACGGTTGAGGCAGTTACAAGGTGATCAGGAATAGCTCCATTTGCACTTTTTTGTGACCAGAACTGTAGTTGTGGTTCCACATAACTATTGAGAATAACTATTGTTACCCTTTTTTTGGAGGTAGGCCTAACCATACCACTGTTTCAAAATCTATTGAAATTTTCACTTTGTGTCTGACGAAAAGCAAAACCTTGTTGTTTACATTCGTTTACAGTGATGCCAACCTAATGTTTTTGCTTGCATTATAACGTCTATGTCTATGTATTATTAAAATATGTCTCTGTTTGTGCAATGGTATAAAAGTAAATTACAACACTGACACAATTGCACAAACAGAGACATATTTTAATAATTCCATTGTTACACCGAAAAATGTAATTTTCAGATTTCGAAATGTAACATTTATTGATCCTTGTCATATGAAAAATCGTGAATCAAAATCAAAACACAAAATCTACTTAACTCTATTAAAAATAAATACATAAAGGGGCAAATGAACAAAAGTCAGGCGCCACTCAGCAAAGTTCAGATTTACTATCTCAAAAACAAAACGGTAGACCCACTGAGAATAATTCTTATCTGTGCAGGGTGACCTGCAAGAGTGTGTTCAGTTCGATCAAAATGAAGCAATACAATGGAAATATATATTTCGTGTATTACCGTCGGATGTGGCGATCACTTCACCGCTGATTGCGTGGCCATCAATGCCACCTCACACTGTAGACATGTCAGGTCATTGCACTATTAATGTGCTACCTGGACATATAGACGCACTGTATGCGTCAGGAACACAAGCAAAACACTTCAAGCCGTCCATGCTTTACGTTGTCACGGCGACGCACTGTACGTGTCGGCACCACAGACGAGAAACCTCACGTACTCGGTGGCGCCTCGGTGGCATCCCGGCTTCCACCTCTCCCTGTTACAGCCACCGCTGGACAGCCTCGTCGATATCTGTCCAAGACCCGCCGAAACCAGAAATCAGAGAGAGAAAAATGTCTCGTTGGCTGAAGTTAAACTCCCACCCGGTTTATTTTCACCAATCTTTGCTACACGCGCAAAAACTTTGTGTCTGGCTCTCCCTCCAAGCTTTCTAAAGTTACTGACCCTACTCAGAACAACGGCCGATCAGCCTACCTCCCCCCTTCCCCCCTTGTTGTGCTTTTAGCGGTGACGACACTGAATGAATAGCACGTCCGGCCCCTATTGTGTGAAGAGTTCAGGCATCTGAAACTTATCCTTGATCGCTGTACACATTTTTTACGGTGTAACGATCTACAGCAGCCGAAATTCTGCTTTTGCTTTGCACTTAAAATCTGTTATTCACAAAAAAGTAATGAGTCAATAATTTGCTCATTACATAGGACTCGTCGCAACAAAATATAATTTTGTAAAGCGAGTATGTAATATAGCGGAACAAAATTCTGTACTTGGCTCTTTATTCTCACTTTTAGCCTATGCTTATTGTTAGCAAAAAGTTTCAATTACAATTTTTCCCTTTTCAAAAAGGGTTATGGGAAATTTATCCCATCTGCACCGAAGAAAAAAAAAAACTGCTTGGGTAATCATCTAACCGGTTCCTACCTATATTATAGATACTTGAACAGATGTATTCTCAATATAAATTTCCCAGCCCATAAGATCAATGGAAATGAACCAAGGCAACAATGTATATAATTCTACGTCATTTGGACATGTATCTTACATTTAACCACATGATCTTAAGTCTTAAAAAGTAATTAAACCAGCTAATACATAATATAAAATAAAACACGTCAACCAGACAAATCGCGATTACTGTATGAAAATCAGCTTTAAAATATGTGATATTCCAACATCTTTCATAAATGAAACTTAACTTCGCCGGCCTTGGAACCGCGAGGCTAGCGAGCTGGCATCGCGTTGCAAGGGTCGTCGGTTCGAGTCTGGCCCAGGGCAAGGGTGGTTTTAATTGATTGTTGTGCCAGTCCTGTGTTGTCCTGTCACTTATTATCATCAATAATAACACGAGAAGATTCTGCATACACAATTGAGGAATAAAAGAAACACAGTAGCTGGCTGAATGACTACAAGGCCGAAAACCAATTAAAAAAAATAAAAACACTTCACTTGTGATGGCGGACTTGATAGGTGCGTTGTTACTTTTGCTGACGACTCGACGTGTTAACCCCTGCAATTGCCGTCTATCGCTTGGTCACCGGTATCGCGTGATAGACGTGGACACGAACGGGATTCGACCAGAGTCTCACTGCGTGGCGTAATTACAGTGCAGTGATCAGTCCGCCTATCGGCAACCCGCAACAAAGATCTCCACTTGGACTTTGGCTTTCCGCCCACATGGATCAGAGTGACGTCGCCAGCACAGATGACGCTCCGTGTCAGTGCCTCAAGTTCCCACACACAGTCACTAAATTTTAATCCAATCTTCGATTAATTTATGCACGTGTTCAATCCTTAAGGGCCAAAGATTAAATCAGTTTCATGTTCTTTGCAATGCCATGTAATCTTTAGCCCATTCTAATTTTGTTTTGCTAGCCTCGTACGGATTAAAGTGTTTGTTGTCATTTAGAATTAGTAAATGAAGAGAGTTTGGATCTTTTACTTCAAAGACTTAATAAATGTAAATAAATTTATAAAAGGATTTTCATTCCAAAATTCCATATTAACAAGCTGACATAAATTGTTAATTTTAGTGATTATTAAATTTTTATTTAATTAAAACACGTTCATTTTGAATTTTATCTGTCCGCTTAATTTTTAACATCCTTCTCTATCTGCACTATTAAAAATCTTTCAATTTTCTTCTTTTTGGTTTTCAGACTTATATGCTAAGCTCCATATATAAACTTTTAGAAAAATTTTTCTGACACTTACTCCTAGGTCAATATGTTAACTATAAGAGCCCTATTTTTGAAACCGTTCTTTCTTTGGCCATCAATTATAATTTTTATGCAATCGTAGGTTTTCCCGGCGAATCTGATACAGCAATAATTGTAATTTTACTTTCTAAATAACGTGATTCTCTTACGTATTCAACTATTTTTAACACAATTTTATATTTTACCCACGGTTACTAATCACACTTAAGTTACAATTCATGAAATTCGTCTTACTTTAGCTTATATTTTACTTCAATACCTTTTCCGAATACTTTATAAATATCCTCATTCTTGACTGCTAACGGGCAGCAAAGATCATTGAGCTGATTGTTTCTCCTTTGAACTCATATGCCATGTTAAGATTTTTCTCTTATATCCTTCGTAGCTTTCTCTGTACTCAATGTTGAATATAAAGATACTAAACTTTTTCACGCTATTAATACTATTTCCCAAATTCCCCACCACATACTCTTTCGACTTTGTGAGGCATTTATAATCAGAAATGTATTTTTCTATCTAAAAATTAAACGCATATGCTGGCTGTTTTCTCCTGTATTAACAATGGACTATAGAACTTCTAAATACGTTTGTTAATTTTAAAATGGAATTTATAAAGATTACATATGATATTCCTTGAAGATTTACTGCCGAAGAAATTAAATTAATAATTGCTAAAATCGTCGGGTTTCGACCGTTCCTCGTTTTATATAAGACTCTAGCTTTCTGTAATGGTAATTATATATGACACAAAAAAAACAGGAAGTGCTCACTATGTTTTGATTGCTACAGAGTTAACAACAATTTTAACAGATAATTTCAGGAAATGTGTTATAAAGTGTGCCCTAGAGATAACAATGATAAATAAATCAAGCCTCTATCAACCCCCCTCCCCCTCACCCACTCTTAGGGTCCAGCCTTCAAGTTGATGAGGGCGCACAGTCAGTTTAATGTTAACACAAACACTCTCTACTGCAGACAGACTATTTTGAAAGATGGTTTGACGAAATAGATACACTTCGTAAAATGATTAACATTGAGGAAGAATAAATTTTCCAATTCTGGTACTACAAGAATAAAGCCTCTGCAAAGCTGAAAATTTGGGATCTAGTTCTGCTATTTTCCGACGCATAATGAACTTTGAAACGTATCGTACTCTTCAGAAAACCAAATTTGAGGAAATGTTATCTTAGTTATATTATTACACCATTTTTCTGTGTGTCCAAGGACAGAACTGTCTGTAACAAATTTCTGTAGAAGATTTAGCTGATTTATTGAAAGAATTATTAGGATTAGTATCAGGCCAGTCAGGTTGTTTCCTAGCCGTTTTAAATTTTCCTTAAGAATTTTTGTATTAAAAAAAATAGGGTAAGAAAATTCTACATCATAATCGTTAATAAAAGTAATAGGTGTAACAAATTTCCAGTGATCGTCTAACGATTTTGGTTTTTTATCTGATTGTGTGATTGTAAAACAATTTAAAATTATTAATTGTAGAAGCATTTTGAACTATTTTAACTAATTGTGGTATATTTCAATGCCTGAAAAGATGATAAATTAATTAATTAGTTTTATATCACGCGGGCAATTGATGTTGACGTAATAGGTGATCAATGAATAAAAACTGATGAAAAGTTACTACTGAACACACTGGTGAAAGAATTTTTGTTTCCAGCTTCACTGAGTCCAAACAGAAAATATGTTATGAACGAATGAAGAAATTCACAATATCTCCAAGTAAACGTTGGTGAGAACCGGCAGAAAAAACAATGAAAAAGTACCGGTGAGTTATATTGCCGTCGAAAGAGGGTTGCAGCCCGGTAAAAGGACTGCTTAACCGAGGGAGAGGTTGTCTGGAGGCAGACAGATAGTATCCACAAGTCTACCAAGACGGACGGCTGCAATATATCGCCCAATGAGACAACATTAATTAGCTGCGCAAGTTTGAGTTAACCAAATGGAGAGGCCAAGCGGAGAATCCGTATATTGGTATTCTTAAGTAACACTGACAGAGGTATTAAAATATCGTCAGACATGTTAAATGTATCAAATTTGTCTATAACTGCATGTACAATTAGTTTGAAATTCACCATATCTTTTTATTTAATATTCTCTGCATTAATAATTTGTGAGAGAAATTAATAAATTACGCTTAGGACGGCTTATACCTCTACTCAAGCTGTTTTTCATATTAATTTCAGTTTCGTGAAACCATATTTAAGTTTGATTTTCCACTATACAATTATAAAACCAAGAATCTTTGATCAATATGTGAATGTTTTCATTTGCGTTTCTTCTATTAATACCTTACTTCGTATGATTTCTCAATAAGCACCAATTTTTGGGTATAATTCTTAGAAAAATCACTACCTTCCAATAAAAGATTCATGACTGTTAAATATTAAAGAGCTTCAACTAAAATAATACTTTATCGCGTTTAGTATTTTCACGGAGGCGTTTTACTATGTACGTGAAAACTTGTACAATTTCGTATTTAAAATCTAAACTCTCTTTACAAGACCAAACATTTTATGAAATTAAAAACATGTTTTTTTTTGCTAATTTTTGTTTCCTTGTGGAGATATAATAAGATAATGGAATTTGTTAAGCTTTTTCAAAATCACTCTCCTGCTATAGCGTTATAACTATCTCACTATAATAGTAGTTTTACCAAATAACTTTTAATACCGACTTCAAATGTACATCTCTGTTGAACAATCACTAATCACCCAATCTTAGTTTTGTGCCTTCGTTAAATTCTTGGAACTTCCAGTAATACTTTATTGTACTTAGTATCTAGAGCTGTTTCTACGTACCATTTCGCGTCTATCGTTTCAGGAATTTTGTTTCTCTGTTGAATAACAGAGATCGTAAAAATGGATATCTGTGGGCTCAAACAGTGAAAGATTGATCTTTACTTGGATGAATATTCCCATATTACCGATTGGCGATTTGTATACTGTATTATTTCAATTCTTCAATCTATTTTTTTAATGCCTTGTATGTTTTATATTCCTTGCTTCATTTGGAATTACTTTACACAAAAATTGTATTAATCATTAAAAACTACATACGATTGTGGTAAAAGTATCTTCTTGTGTCCACTCTTTCATTTTTCGTAATTATTGAGGGAAAATTAAGTTTCATTTTCTGAACGGAACTAATAACTTTGTAAAACTGACTTTGTTACTGGAAATATCTCGAATACGATCTATACATAGCAGTGTCGATTCACAACACCACACAAAGCTGAGATGAATTATATAATCGCTAACACATTCGTTGTTACTTTTAAATTTTTGTTTATTTGAAGACGCTACGTTGCTGGTTTTGTTTCTTTTTATGTCGATGAATGATTGATCTTAATGAGACACTTCCTTGATATCATTACACGAGTATACGAATGTAAATTTTATAAAAATTCATTGCGATAATGTATTAGATTTTTTCTGTGTCATGCCCTGTGAATTTAAAATCAGTGGGAAAGCAGTCGTGTTGACAACATGTGTTGTGTACGTACCAATAAGAAGATACGGATACTTGCATCCAACAGTGATTAATTCGACTGTTTAGTGTGTAAAATCATAAATTTTTTTCTTTGTTTCTCATTTCGTAAAGCAGCTGGTTACGGGGCTCAAATCCTGATGAAGTATTCGCAGATCTCATGGCTCTGTACAAAATACTTCAAATAAGCTCTGGAAATTACCATAATAAAACTCCACCTTCATCAAACTGCATAAATCTCCCACATCGGATATGTAACTCACCTACTGAAAGGGTCTCTCAATGTGTGTTGTTGTTGTTCGTGATACTAGCCTTGAAGGTCTGTCGAAGAACATTTTATTTATAAAAATCGAACCACCCAAGAAAGCATTCAACTGAAGGTTCGTAGGACTCTACAACATGTTAAAAACAAAGTGCATAAATTTTTATTTTGGAGTTATTTAGACCATATAAAACATTGTATTGTGTATCATAAACTTATTCAGACATTTTAAATTATCTTTTGTATACTGAAATTAATTGTGTTTTTATTTTTACATATATACGGACAGTTAACTCGTGTTAAATGAAATTATAATGGTAAATGAGGTATGTAACAAAAATAACTATTTATTTATGTTATATTAACAATTTAACACGAAGAAAAATAATAAACATGTTAAAAGACTTACTCTTGTAAATAAACGCTGTTAAAAATCAACACATAAATATAAAGCATAGACTCAATATAAATTGAGTATTTTAATTGTGTTCACAGTATTTATATGATTAATTTATTATTCTAAATAAATCGAGTATTTTAATTGTGTTCAAAATATTTATATAATGAAACAATGTAGGCTTTCTCGGTGAGTCAGTTGTGTAAAATCTTCTCGGGCTTTCCACCGGGATAGCGCGACAGTAAAAATACAAAGCCTGCCTCTGGCTCCGAAACGTCGCTGTGTATTCGAAAAGTCCCCGGTTCGAATACCTGTCTCGGCGGAGATTTCCATAGGCCCTTAACCCGATCTTCACCTTTACTTCAGATTGCTGTGTAATGTGAAGTACGCCAGAACGCTTCCTTGGTTCGGATTTCACGTTAGACATTAGGTCCTCTGTAACAGGTAGGATTGCCCAATTAGGTTAAGGTGGCTGTGACAGAGGGGAATGCGCAGCCAAAAGAAACCCTTTCACCAGGTCATTACGACAGCAAGGAATTATTAATATACCAATCTGATAAATACGACGATATTGGCATATTTGTTCAGTGGCACTGACCAGCTGCTCGCTTGTAACACTGGTAAGCGGACCAGAAACATACCTTTCGACCGCTATTGTCAGTGTAGGATATGGACTGTTGTTCCAATAACAATGTCGGCATTGCGTTACAGATAAGACTGAAATCTTTCTTTCAAAACAGTTTGTTGATCTTCATATCCATTTGCCTCCATCAGATTATAGTGTGTATTCCAAAAACTCTCCATTTCTTGCTGTATGTTGGAGGGTGGCCAGATCAGTTCTGTAGAAACCGAGGGAACATATTCTCCGCTGCCGGAATGTGCTCCGTCAAAAAAAGATACTATTTCTGTCGCTTCAACAGCCACTTCATCGGTATTGTGGTGTGACAGAGTCACCCACAACGAATAATTAAATAATTAATTTATATTCGGATATTTTTTCTTTGTTATATTCAGATTTCGTTATGATATTTAATTATGTAGATCGAAAATATGGTAGATAATAGAAATATTATATAGGTAATAATTGTATATTCAACCCGGGCAGCCAAAGTCATTATTATTATAATTTAATTTCTGTAAAGCTCAGTGTTCAGTAACATTTGGTTTGGGAAGCTGAGAGCTGCCATTTTAACGGTCTGGGGACAGACAAAGTCGTTGAGGCTTCGCGACAGTGAGACGCCTACCCCCGAACAATGCAGGCACGCGCTGGAAAACCCGTTAGGGACAGTGAACTTGCTCCCTCCCTCCGACGCTGGCACGAGGCCACGAAAAGTGCGCGAACGGCGATAGCGTATGGAAGGGCGCGATAGAAACACGTGACGACGGACTTGTTTCAATGCACCAATCGTGAAAGTCATAAGGGTCCACAGTACTAATTCTAGGGAGTTTGTTACATGTGGAGAGACGACTTTCCGAGGAAGAAGGAAGAAGCCATCTTAAGCGGCACTTGCAGTCCGGACCGACAACCGAGCAGACGTGTTGAAGCCGACACGCTCACATCCAGCCATGAGTGACTGGGTCCGGTCACATTGACTTGTACTTTCTTGCTCAGGAGAGCGGGAAATTATATGGCAAGCCCGCCATAGCCTGAGCGTTATTGTGGAATGTGGCGAAACCACCATCCTGGTTTCGCAGCTGTTGTGGCATTATCTGCTGCACATTTCTTCACGTCGACGAATGGTAAAGTAACGAAGCATACGGTCGCATTCCGGTGGGTTTTTTGATAGACTTGTGAATCCTTAAGCGGCCCTGAGACAGACTCTCTTACCGTCCTATTAAATCACTGAGCTAGCTGATTTCATGATTAATTTCAATTTTAGCACCTTGCAGGTTTGTGTTAAATGCAAGACAGTGCTTCTTGTTTGTTTTAAACTGGCGCCCTGGGTTTCCCCCTTTCATTGTGAACGTTAACGTCAATATGATGGCCTGTGTTGCCGTTTTGATAATATGTTCATTTGTTCTTTGTTGAAATAGTTAATTCAATTTTTTTTGTTTTCTTTTATCTATGAATGTAACTGTCGGGTACAGCTGGTTTCCTTTGAAATATGATTAACGTAAAGTTAAATGTTACCTGGCATTGTATCATCCTTAAGACCCAATAAATCAATTTTATTTCTGGTGTAAAGTACATGGTTCTAGTTCACCTTGTAGCAACCATTAGATTAAAACCATTTTTAATATTTAGACTCATGTTAGAATATAAAGGTGAGAAGGTAAGGTTGGTCCAGGTGGAGATCTCCGGTATTCACCACTCCACTCCACCCTCCAGCCGGAGGGAGAGCTCTAATACAGTATTGAAATATTTCGATTTATTTCTTTGGTCCAGTATTGTCGCAGCCATCAATGAAGGGTGTCTTTTGATGTTCAATGACTCGTTTTTCATATTTTTCATCATCTCATCTTCGTTTTCTGATAGAACTTGCAGTTTGCGGGTTAATAGTGATATCAAAAGCATGCGTCATCAAATTATAAATCAAGTATATCAAAATGTCTGTGAGGTTCTTTATAACATCCCATTCACTAAAGAAAAAAATATCAATCCTACCATATTCAACACTGTACAAGTTGACTACATTCTTTTTGCTCTAAAAGCCTTTGTAAAATCAAGTATATGCTGTTCCTCCTCACATCAAAAACTTGCACTAAAGAATGTTCTGGTAGTCCTCATTGCTTTGACATTCTTTCAATTTTCCGGTTGCTTGCTTGTTATTGTTGAAATGGCCTATGATTTTTCTGCATTTTTTAAAATAAGTCTTTGGTTTCTTCGTCTGAAAATAGTGAGTGTTTTATCACCAACCGCAGCGTGTGTGCCACACAAACTATAGATTCATATTGACTATGCTTGGAGCAAACCAAGTTTGCTGCACTGTCACCAAGAACCTGAAAAGTCTTGCCGTTTAAACTCCATTTAATCACAATTTCTAGAAACGTTTGTCCAATTTATTTACTGGTATGATCCTGTTCCAGCACGCATGCACCCAGTATAACTTTTTGGCGTTGATGATTTACTATAAGCTGTAAAGCTGAAATGTTGGTCCAGATACCAGTGATAGCACTGACCCATTCGATTTTTGCTATCTAAGTCTTTATTTAGATTTTTTTGTCTTAATTTTCTCATATGTTTGTGGCATCTGTGATGTTTTAAAATATTTTTCATATTTCATCCGATGTTTGTGAACTGCGTGGGGATCAGTGGAATTAAGTCACCGCAATGCTTCGCCTTCCACCAAAGGATAAGGCAGCACGTCCTCAATTGTTACGTCCATCCTTTTTGCAATTTCATGATTATCATCCCATTGCACAAGTTTAGATTTAGAGGTAAAACTCGAGATTTGGTTGAACAAGATTTGGTTGGTCAGTACTCAATACTTCCAGTGAGATTTTTGAACCCATTCGCTTTAATTTAGCTTCATTTAAATAATTTTTCAATTCATCTATCGCTGACTGTCGTCTTAACACCTGCCTGTGTACCGTCCAATGAAGCTTTGATACATATTGTTTTACTCCAATACAATGTATGTTATTTGGGTTCGTTACTTACCAATGGACATGATTTATTATAAATTTTGCAAACATCTTTAGATGAATCGGTGTTTTTTTTTTTTTTTGAAAAACTACCAAATCATACTTTTTTCTTTTTGTGATATTGTTACCTGAAAGAAAATTGTGTAAGATAAATAAATAATTCCTCACATATCACATAAAATATAACTTCTATAATAAAGCAGGCATATGGCATTCATTCTAAATTAGAGAAATCATTTCAAGTAAACATGAATTCCAATTAGAAAAGAAAATTTGCACATACTACCCGTCCGAATTTACTAGGCACTTCGCGCAGTGGTGGCAACTTAACTCACATGAGCTACACGCGCTTTCTCACGGTTAAAATCAAGTTACTGATGGTCACACAACAGGTAGTTGTCTGGGTGGTCAAAATTAAAATACGGGGACAAAGTGTAATCCATCAACAATTACCTAAGAATGTAAGTAAGTTATGTGTGAATCAAACATAATCTCTTTCAACTATTACATAATTCTTATCACAAATAAATCCGAGTTAATAGTTTCGGCACAGCCGAAGTTTCGGCCTATTTTTGGCCGAAAACGAAACTGTGGCCGAAGCTAGATTTTTTTGGCCGAAATTGTCCGAAACCGAAACTGAATCTTCGGTCTGTCACTAATGTTTAGATATGTTATCTGGAAATTGCTCCATTATTAGATAAATCTTCGATATTTAATTTCGTATTAGCTTCTTTATTTTTTCCATTTGAGTGAGATAACAAATGGACCTGTGGAAAAACGGTTTACGTTGACTTCATAGCAAGATATTAAAAAAAACAATATAGAGAAGTTAACAAAATTCTTAGAAGAGAGACGTGTACAAAAAAGATAGAATTAAAAAAAAAAAACGGTTAAGTGTAAACTATTCTAGCGCTGAATGTAACCAAAATTGTTTATTTGAATTTTTTTTTTTAAGTTTCGGGTAGGTCTTTTAGAAAATGTTACAAAAATGATTTTAAGAATATTTATATTATCTGATTCAGGATACTTAATTATGTATATGGTTTTATGTCGAAAAATTGGATACTAAAGAATAAAATTAGCTAAAACTAGCTGATACCCGCTGCTTCGTACGCGTGGATTAAGAATTTCTTTGCCAGAAATGAATATAGAAAGTTGTTGGTAACGAAGGATTGGTCCGAAACAACACCAAGTTGACATAGTGTGACAGGAAAGCCATCACTATATCATTCTACCGTCGAATCTTTCTCTTGAAGAGAATCAATTTCCAACATATTTAAAAACAGAAAAACAAACGAAGGTGAGGGGATGTGGGGGTGGGGGGTGTTAACTAAGGGCAGCTTTATTTCAACTTTTTTCTTCTTTCTTCAGCATGAGCATCCGATTCTTCGGATCTAATAACCTTAGCTGGAAAAAATTTTGCTCTTACAGAATTGTTAGCCCACGTACAAAAGTGCCAAGCATTTCTCCCCAAAATTTGTGGGCTCTACAGTTTAATGTGGAATCCGTTAAACTGACCGTCCAGGCATGGCAAATACGATCAAAAAAAAAAAAATTGCCTCCATTGGGATTTGATTAGGCGGTATTCATATTAGTAGGCAAGCGCGTTAACCAATGGGCCACCTGCCCACCGTAGTGTATGGAACTACAGAGTCTTCAACCTCCTAAACGTCGGTCTATGTTCGTTTCGGTAATTTTCGGTAATTTTTCATGACAATATGACGGGAAATTGTTCAACCAAATGTAGACAGTATTTTTCTCCATGTTTCAAAGGATAAGTTTTCAAAGTTTCATCGAGATCGGATGAAAACTGTGGATTTGTATGAAGAACAAACAAACAAAAATTCATCTGGGATTACTGGAGATCGCGATTCCGCCAGGAGTTGTCATCATAATACTGCAATGGTCAAACGCAACACTCCACTAGAAATTCTTTCAGAAGCACATTTAACGGTTTCATGCTGGTCCAGGCTGTATTAAAACCTAATTTATGCTTGAAAATAATAGTCCAGGTTGTATTGCAACAGAATTACTGCTGGAAATAATACGTCTTGCGACTGACTACATCAGTACTTAAACGATGTTACTGAATGTTGTTGTAGCGGAATCACGATCTCCAGTAGACCCGAATGAAAAAAGTTTTTGAATCAGTAGTTTCTAAAACAGTATAATTTTTCGCCAATTTTGTACAAACCGTAAAAAAGTTGATTTGATATCCATGAAGATTATCTAAAAAAAATTACCTTCAACCCTCTTCATTAAACTACCTATAATTTTTTTTATCCCTGTAACTGTTCAGCATTTTACGTTATAAGCGTGTATTTGGTTAATAAGAACTAAAAAGGTGAGCAATTATAAATGTTTCAGTTAGAAGGTTTAGAAGATATGCGGCTATGGCAGACGGACAACTTGGGTGATTTCATAAGTTCTCCCTCTGTCATCCAGAAGATACGGAATCCTAAAATGTTTCGGTTGCAGTTTGTACTGCGAAACATTTATTTTTGTTTCGTACAGCAAAGAAAATTACGGTGATTTGTACCCCTCAATAGGGTAAGAACGTGTTTGAAAGTTTTTATCTTTCTTATATATAAAAATCAATGTTTGTGGGTTTGTTCGTCTTCTATGCTGTGGTGCGACAGCATCACCCACAATGAATATAATTAAATATGTTAATTATATTCAAAATTTTATTAATTATGTTCAATTTTTCTTAGTTAATATTCAATCTTGTGACGTGTAAATACCGTAAATAATAGGGATTGTATGGATAAATTAAATATATGTTAAACCAGGGCAGCCAGAGGTATACTTATTGTAAATTTATTTTCTGTAAAACTCGTAGCTCAGTAAGATAGTGAATGTTGGAGGATGAAACTGCCATTTTCGAACGGTTGAGAGCGGAACAATGAATGGGTCACCGACTTGACGGCGCCGGAGCCGCACAACAGCTATGGTTCCGTTAGAGAAGGGCGCTGACCTCACCCCTCTCCGCTGCTGCGCTGAAGGTCAGGCAGAAGTGCGCGAAGGGATACAGCAAATGCGAGGCGCGATATAAAACACGTGACGACGGACATGTGTAGATAACCAATCATGAACGTTTATTGGGGTTCCCAAATCTTAATGCAAGGGGATTCTGTTACATGTGGCGAGTGGGAGACAACTTTGGAGAAGAAGACGAGAAGAGGCCATTTTGGAGGACACTTGCTGCCGGGACGAGCTACTGAACAGACGTGTCAGCCGACACGCTCTCGTCCGGTGATCACTGTCTGGTTTTGATCACTCTCTTGCTTTGGGAAGCGAGAGGTTAAATGGCATGCCTGCCATTGTCTGGAAGTTGTTTTAATAACGCGGTCGTACCCGCTTATCTGGCTTCCACAGCTGCAGTGACATTGTGCGTGTCACGCTACATCACGGCGATGCATTTATGGTAATGTACCGGATGCAGACGGTCACTATTCATTGGGTTTTAACGGACTTGTGAGCCCTTAAGCGGCACTGGGATAAGACTCTGCTCCCGCCACTAAATCACTGAGCTAGCTGATTTTATGTTTCACTGTAAATTTCAAGCATCTTGCTAATTGTAAATTCACTATGATGCTTTTCTTTAACTTTATACGGCGCCCCTGGGATACTCCTTTGTTACAGTAAATGTTAGCTTCAATTTTAATGGCCTGTGTTGCCATGCTGTTCATATGTCAACTTTGCTATTTTGTTTGTTGAAATATTTCATTCAGTTATTGTTTGCTTTTCATCGGCGGATTGTAAACGTCGGGTATTGCTTGTTTTGTTGGTCTGAATATGTTTAACGTAAAGTTAACTATTACCCGGCCTTGTATAAGCCATAGGAATCAATAAATGGGATATTATTTTGTGTCTAATATTCATGGTTCTGATTCCTTTTAGCTCCCCTTTGTTCTATTTAAAATCAATTATTATGTATTGATAATAATCCCCCCTCCCCTTTTATGCAACTCACGATTTTTTTTCTCAACGTAGCATCTAATTGCATTTACTTCAATTGGCGCTACCAACGTTGGGCTCTAACACGTTGTAAGACGCTACATTTGGCGCAGACGAATGTTTGGTTAATTAATTTCCCAAGTCGAAATTATTTTCGGAAAAAAATTTTGCAAGTCTTAAAATCCATGGATCTATGTTGATTTATTTATTATTTTAGAATAAATTGTGTGTTGAAATTTGTTTTGCCATGCTTGAATTGAATTTAATGTTTTGTGATTTTTGATTTCAATCAATTGTTCAAATAAATGTTGCTCACTTGTATCAAGCATGATTAATTTAAAAGTAAATTTCGAGTCAGTGTTTTTGAAATTTTAATGCATGATAAGAATTAAAATTTTTCTTTATGCTAGTTTTGCTCATGTGTTGAAGTTTTGTGTCGCATGCAACATCGTTGTTTCCTTGTTGTTTCTTTTGGATGGGTTTATTTAATGTTGAGGGGATTTGTCCGCGGAATTTTTTTAATGCTGAGTCCAGTTGATTTTAAATCGTGCCGGATATATTTTATTTGTTGTCAATTGTTATAATTGTTCGAAGTTGGAATTTTGAGTCATACGGTCGATCTATGAAGTTAAGGTCACGTACCATTAATATGGCAGACCAGTCAGTCGTTCCTGAAATTTCCGAGCAAACGAGTGCATTAAGTCAAACACCGGAAGTACGCGAAATGCCGTTGGCGGACGAAGGTTGCATTAATACCTCAAGTACGCGAAGCATTGATTCCAATATGTCGCAAGATGGGGAACAGTTAGAAAATTTTCCAACCCCAGACAATGGAATTATCCAAAATCCACCCATGCGACCAGATCGGGAAACACGTTGTGCGTCGCAAAGCACGGCAGAATTGCCACAGCCGACGCTGCAGTACCAAAACCTGCTACACAACATGCTGACGGAATTAAGTCAACAATTAGATTTGCACAGGGAAGAAATGAATAAGCATTTTGCTGAACAAAGAAAACTTATTAGAGAATGTGGAATTGAAGTGCGAAGGAGCGTCCCAGCAGCAGAAAAGTTTACTAATGACGTTCAAGTAGTCTGTAATTCATTGGAGAATGCGAACGAAGGAGTCGCGTTAAAGCCGAACACCAGTGTAACAGAAATAAGTAACTCTACCGCTGTTAACCTTGAAAATTACGAGACGGCCACTATGGAATCAGAGTATGATCACTGCGATCAGACTGATGAAATTCCCCAGCCGGTAGAAATACAAATTCCGGGTCAGTCATTTGACACAGCTGCCACTGAGCGTCTAATAAAGGAAATTTTCAGCTTGAAAGCAAAATGTTATGACCTCAGGAATGTCAGTGGTAAAAATGATACTGTACCTACAGCAAGGAGGCAAAGGTTAATGAAACCTAAAACATCTGTAGGATGGGAATCGAAAGATTCGCAGTACATGTGCTTCCTTCAAGCCAGAGAAGTGTCCATAAAAACTTCATTGCTTGGAGAAAAGCGAAACGATCCACCGAGTTCGCGATCGCTAAACATCGGGTGGAAATTTTCCGTCCGCAATTTCGAGTGCAATGAGAGCCAATTTGTTCATTCCTTGCCCTCAGGAAATTCACGCTTACAAATGCGGGGTTTGAAATGTTTTTCTGAGTGGTTTCTTGACATTGGTCGGATTAAGATGGTTTTTGACGTGGCACCGAGTACGCAAAACCGTGTGGTCAGCCGTTTCGGTGATCTGAGTAACGGTACATATACCGGAACCACCAAACCATCTGCCGAATCCGCTACCAAACACCTGCAGCTTTACAAAACGGTGTTTCGAGAAATTCCGTTGGCTGGCGGGTCGATACAAAGAGAAGCTTGGGACCTTGTAAGTCCAAAGTTTCAAGCCACCCAAGATTCTGTCGAATGCGGTGAAGACGCATATTCTGCAAACAGACTCATTTTCCATAGAGAAGGTCCATGGACGACTCAAGTTCACTTTGTAGGCATTGTTATCGCGTTATTGAGCATGCCAAAAAGGGTGACAAACAGGCGAGTATTTGGACTTACTGGATTTTTGGGGTTGTATAAAATTTGCTAACGCCTGCAATTTACGGCAGCGACAGATATCTGTAAATATAGTTTAATGATCTATGAACATATAGTTAAGTTGTAGCATAAGGTATATGTGTTGAAAGTAAAAGTGTACCAGTCATCAGACGAATGCTAATGGCATAACGGGTTAGCGGTAACCTAACGACGCAGATAGGGAGGCGGCCGATGGTTTTACAACAGCTGCGAGCCGGTAGTTAGTTCCAGGAAGATTATAATCTCCGAGGCCAAGGACAGGTACCTGAAGCCGAAAGCTTCGAGGGACGGTATCAGCTGATGACAACAGAGCGGACCGTAACACTAAACGTAAACATTTGAAGCCATTCAACTTCGAGAGCTGAAAATTCACTGTACGGAGTGTCCAACATTTTTAGATGGCAAAAAGTAATTGTAAGAATCGAAGCACGCGAGCGTCGTTTAACGAGTTATGCGGCAAGGTATAAAAGAGTATGCTCTGATGATCAAGAGGACGATGTCGATTAGTTTGGTGACATAAGTCGCAAAAGTTCGCAACACCCACTGTCGGATCAGTATAACGACATCATGAGGTATGGTCAAATCCTAAAAAAATAGCGATCCCATTTTAAAAACCCATGAATGTCGATTTTTTTTCGTTTCCTCATACGTATCAGAGAGCTCAATAACTATCCTTAACCGATAGCTAATCGATTGCAATGTAACGACCCCTAATAATTTTACTCGCCCACCTTCAAATAATTCGCCATCTATGGAAATGCTTCCATTTCGTCATGTAGAGTGCACAGCATTGTTTTCACCAAGAATGGTCATTGAATGTATTGGCATGTATTAAAAGTTTAATTGAATTGCGGTATCATTGGCTATTGAAAATTACTTTGATGATGATAAAAAAACTGGAACAGCTAATGGCCTAATCGGATCGTTATATCCCGTATCCCTGTCGTAAATTTATCGCTTTGGCGTCGTCGTTACGATTGTAAGATTGTGAAGACGCAATGCTGTTATCTGCGGGGACTATCCTTTTTAATCTCGCGGGAAGTCATGTAACCCGTTGGTTGATTTTGTTTGTTTTATTTGCATTGGTGTGGTTTGGACATGCTTATGTCAACCGCGAAAATAACGTTCAGTGCGATCTATTTAGTTCTTGCTACAGTCATTTGACCACCGGTCATGTTAATCTGACTTCAACACATGTGCTGAATTTGCATAATCCATTGTAAATGATTAATTGATTTATCTAGCTTTAAGGTTGATGTTGTGTGAACAATCTGTTTTCATTTTTTTATGAACAGATCTAATTTATTGCTTATTTTGTCTCTTGTGATTTTTTCAATGTTTATGTTGTTTCACATGTATTAGTGTAAGGCATTTCATTATAACTTGTAAAATGGGTAACCAGAGTCACGTGTCGTATTTTCACATCTTAAGGTCACATGTATGCGATAAAAACTTAAGTGAACTGGAACCGTGAGACTATAGGGTAGGCAATATTTTATTGCGACTGTAGAGAGTTAGAATAGTTCAAATAAAATTATTTTCAATAATTTTATTTTGATTGGGTAGCAGGTATATTGTGGTGTGACAGCGTCACCCACAATGAATATAATTAAATATATTAATTATATTCAAAATTTTATTAATTATATTCAATTTTTCTTAGTTAATATTCAATCTTGTGACGTGTAAATACCGTAAATAATAGGGATTGTATGGATAAATTAAATATATGTTAAACCAGGGCAGCCAGAGGTATACTTATTGTAAATTTATTTTCTGTAAAACTCGTGGCTCAGTAAGATAGTGAATGTTGGAGGCTGAAACTGCCATTTTCGAACGGTTGAGAGCGGAACAATGAATGGGTCACCGACTTGACGGCGCCGGAGCCGCACAACAGCTATGGTTCCGTTAGAGAAGGGCGCTGACCTCACCCCTCTCCGCTGCTGCGCTGAAGGTCAGGCAGAAGTGCGCGAAGGGATACAGCAAATGCGAGGCGCGATATAAAACACGTGACGACGGACATGTGTAGATAACCAATCATGAACGTTTATTGGGGTTCCCAAATCTTAATGCAAGGGGATTCTGTTACATGTGGCGAGTGGGAGACAACTTTGGAGAAGAAGACGAGAAGAGGCCATTTTGGAGGACACTTGCTGCCGGGACGAGCTACTGAACAGACGTGTCAGCCGACACGCTCTCGTCCGGTGATCACTGTCTGGTTTTGATCACTCTCTTGCTTTGGGAAGCGAGAGGTTATATGGCATGCCTGCCATTGTCTGGAAGTTGTTTTAATAACGCGGTCGTACCCGCTTATCTGGCTTCCACAGCTGCAGTGACATTGTGCGTGTCACGCTACATCACGGCGATGCATTTATGGTAATGTACCGGATGCAGACGGTCACTATTCATTGGGTTTTAACGGACTTGTGAGCCCTTAAGCGGCACTGGGATAAGACTCTGCTCCCGCCACTAAATCACTGAGCTAGCTGATTTTATGTTTCACTGTAAATTTCAAGCATCTTGCTAATTGTAAATTCACTATGATGCTTTTCTTTAACTTTATACGGCGCCCCTGGGATACTCCTTTGTTACAGTAAATGTTAGCTTCAATTTTAATGGCCTGTGTTGCCATGCTGTTCATATGTCAACTTTGCTATTTTGTTTGTTGAAATATTTCATTCAGTTATTGTTTGCTTTTCATCGGCGGATTGTAAACGTCGGGTATTGCTTGTTTTGTTGGTCTGAATATGTTTAACGTAAAGTTGTATAAGCCATAGGAATCAATAAATGGGATATTATTTTGTGTCTAATATCCATGGTTCTGGTTCCTTTTAGCTCACCCTTTGTTCTATTTAAAATCAATTATTATGTATTAATAATAATCCCCCCTCCCCTTTTATGCAACTCACGTTTTTTTTTCTCAACGTAGCATCTAATTGCATTCTTCAATGCATTCCTATACCATTTATCAGATTGCAATGAAACGTTGGGGAGTTTTCGAGTGTGCGTCTGCGAAGGTTCCTGTGAAAATTTTTTTTCCAAAAAGTCACCCCCTATTCCCCACAACACCCCATAATTTAGGCAAAACCACATTTTTTATCCGATTTAGATAGGAATTTGTACACTTATACTTTAAAACAAACATAAAAATACTGCCTACATACGGTTTCTGAATATTTCCCTCGCCCCCTTTCCACCCCATAATTTTTTCAACCCATAATTTAGGCAATACCACATTTTTTATCCGATTTAGATAGGAATTTGTACACTTATACTTTAAAACAAACAGAAAAATATTGCCAACATATGGTTTCCGAATATTCGTCCCCTCACCCCCTTTCCAACCCCATTACGTTTTCACCCCATAATTTAGGCAAACCACATTTTTTATCCGATTTGGATAAGAATTTGTGCACTTATACTTTAAAACAAACAGAAAAATACTGCCTACCTACGGTTTCCGAATATTAATCCCCTCGCTCCCTTTCCACCCCCATAATTTTTTCACTGCATAATTTAGGCAATACCACATTTTTTATCCGATTTAGATAATAATTTGTACACTTTTACTTTAAAACAAACAGAAAAATACTGCTTACGTATGGTTTCCGAATATTCATCCCCTCTCCCCCTTTCCACCCCCATTACGTTTTCACCCCATAATTTAGGCAAACCACATTTTTTATTCGATTTAGATAAGAATTTGTACACTTATACTTTAAAACGAACAGTAAAATACTGCCTACGTATGGTTTCCGAATATTCATCCCCTCTCCCCCTTTCCAACCCCATTACGTTTTTACCCCATAATTTAGACAAAACCACATATTTCATCAGATTTCAATGGGAATTTGCACACTTATACAGAAAAATACTGCCTTCATATGTTTTCCAAAGCGCATCTCCTCTCACCCTTTCCAACTGAAAATGAATGAAACAACAGTTTAAAATGTATATGTAAATATTTTTTCATTTAATCTATGTCTACTCAAGTCCAGCAATAGTGAAGCATTGCCGGGTCAGCTAGTTAAAGTATGAAAACAAGAGGAGGCAGGTGATCATTCTGGTGCTTTATTGTTCGTATTACGAAAGGATTACAAATTTGAAATTTGACATGGATCCACGAACAACTCCCTGAAGCGCGCAGCACCCATTCATTTCCTAAGTTCTTTTCTCTAGTCACAGAGGCTTTAACATGAAACTTATTCCAATTTTTAATTGAAATTGTCGATTGGTCTGTGTAAGTGCCTCTGATAATTAAATTAGTTGATTAGATAACGTACACAAAGTAGCAAAAAACAGCTGATCAAGTTTTCGAGAGTTACTTAACGTGTGACATCTGAGTAAGCGATTACTTTCTCATCGCCAATTTTCCTCACTTTTCTTCTATGCAGCAATGATTGTCAACTCGTTATTGTTGTGTATTGGTAAGTGAGAGTCAGTTAAACTCGATGATTATTAAAGTTTGTGTCAAGAACAAGTTTATTTGGCTATTCGTTTGTTACTATTAGTGTTTAAGGTTACTAATCTGCTGTTTGTGAAAATCGTAATACAGTCAAAGCTCTTTATTCACGGTTTCGTTATTCGCGGATAAAATAATTGTGAAAACTTTCTGTATTCGCGGTTTGAAATTCTTATTGTTCGTGGTTCAGCAACTGAAAAAGTAGAAGCTGCGTTATCATTATGGATTGAAGACCGTAACCAGAAAAGAGTGCCCTTAAATGGTCCTATAACCCGCGAGAAGGAACAGCGTCTCTACGCGCATTTTAAAGAACCTGATGATGAACGTACAAGTCGAGGATTTCAAGCATCAGAAGGATGTCTCAATAAATTCACGATGCGACATTCATTGCATAACATCAAAATTTCTGGAGAAGCTGCATCTGTAGACACCGCCGCAGCGGAAGGATATCCTGAAGAAGTTTTAAACATAATTGCTGATGGTGGAACCTGCCCTGTTTTGGGAAAGGATGTCAAACAAAACTTTCATATCCATAATGCGCCTCTGGTTTCAAGGCAGCAAAAGATAGAGTCACACCGCTGCTGTGTTCTAATGTATCAGGTGAGTGTGTCACTAAGCCACTAATGCTTTACAGATCTTTAAATCCCCGTGCATTGAAAAATCAAAATTAGGAAAACCTGCCGTGTTTTGGCGTGCAAATAAGAAAGCGTGGGTTACAAGTGTTATTTTTTGTGACTGGTTCTGAAATTTTTTCGTTCGTGAAGTTGAAACTTATTTAAAGAAAAATAATTTATACCTTAAGGCCATTTTAGTTTTGGACAATGCATCAGGTCACTCTCGTGAGCTTGAAACCATGCATCCAAATATAAAGGTGATATTCTTGACTCCTAACACGACAGCTTTACTTCAACCTATGGAACAAGGAATAACCCAGGCCTTTAAGCTCTATTACATTAGCCAGACCTTCAAAATCAAACTGGACCCCATGGAATGCAAGCCTGATATGAATGTTATGCAACGCTGGGAAAATTTTTACACAGCAAAATGCATTATTACAATAAAATAATCGTTGCAAGTACTGAAATAATGATGGAATAAACTGTGGTCTGATCTCTCTGTAGGAAATGACGGAAAATCCGTGCAAATTAAAACTTTAACAGCAAACATTGCTCAAGTTGCGAATCGAATAGGACGAGATGGTTTAGAATATATAGAATCAAGTGGCATTCAAGAGTTGCTTGAATTGCAAGATGAAGATTTGACTGAAATCGACTTGGAGGAAATGTTAAATTCCCAACCCATTGAAGATGAGGATTCAACGAACACTGAAATTTTGATATTTAATTAAAATACCTGAGTGAAAGCCTAAGGATGGCAAATGGGCTTTGTAATCTATATATATAAAAATCAATGCCACTTTTCGTTGTAATTTTATAACTCAAGAACGGGCTCACCTACCCAAACCAAATGTTTAGGCTTTGTTCGGACTATTTAGTAGATGGTTTATGTGAAGTTTGCACAAAATCGGTAGAGCGGTTCTTCATTTATCACATTTTTTGTAACAAATGAATTCAATAAATGGCGGATCATTTTGTTAATGGGGATTGTGCTGTCAAATTGAAACTTTTTTCAGTGTTGACAGGCAAGCATGTTGTTATGTCATTCATGCGGTCATTTCATTTTGGACGTGCTTCGATTAAAGCAAATTGTCAGCGATATTGTTGAGTGCATACAAACGGTGAGTCTTGAATTGTTCAAATGTACTATGTATATGTGTGCGCAGGGGCGGATCCGGGGGGGGGGGGGCTAGGGGGCTCAAGGCCCCCCCGTAGCTTATCTAGGTCCACCCCTGACATTGTTGTTTTGAGACTTTTTTTTTTAGCTCTACGGATTTGAGGCCCGAGGAGGCTATAAATACTACCTTTTTCCCGACTCAAGCCCCCCCCCCAAAACCAAAACCCACTGAACGCAAGCCCTCTGAACCAAAATTCACTCAAGCCAAGCACCCCCCCCCAAACTAAAGTCCACTCAAGTCCCCCCCCCCCCAAAAAAAAAATCCTGGATCCGCCCCTGTGTGTGCGTGTACTCTTCTCAATTTTTTAGGGAGCCATCGGTGTTTCATATCGTTTACAGGCTTTATTTGAATTAAATTGTCAAACGCATTTACACAAACGGTAAGTTTTTAACTGTTGAATTGAATTACATGTATGTAAACATATTGTGTGCATACGGGTGTTTTATTTTGTAACAGATGAAAGCACGTCGATTTAAAAATTAATTATTTAATGACATTTTTATATACATTGACGTATGCAGTCATATATATTTCCATACACACATATACGCACATGTATAAATATTGATACACCGCTATTAATGTAGCAATTTGTTTTTAATTTGATTTATTCTTTTTTATATGAAGGAAAAATTCCACGAGCCAGACGAGCAAATATAGGTCGGCGAACGCGTAATGCAAATGATGGGGCATTACTAAAACGATCACAGACTGCAGATGAACGCGCACAAGCTAATGCATCGCAGCGTGAACGTAATGCACGAAATAGATCTGTTGGCCCTGTACTTGTACTGAATCTTGCACGGCGATCACAAATACGTCGTGCTGCTTTGGCTGAAATGATGCGTGCTGCTTTTTGTTACAACAGTCAAATTGATTATAGTATGTACGGATACATTGGAATGATGGACGCAATATGTCCACATTGTGATGCGGCTAACTTTCCAAGTGAAACGCCCGGCATGTGTTGTGCAAATGGCAAAGTGAGATTACTAGCATTAGAAACTCCATCCGAACCATTGTATTCATTCATTGAGTCATATTCAACAATACAATTCGGCATTTCAAATGACTTCTTTTGGTGCTTTGGTGCTACTAAAATTATTAGAGATAATTTTATGCCGACGTTTAAGGTAAATACTTCAATAGGATTGTCCCATGTTTATATCAATCTGAATCATAAAGTATTCGATAGTTTTAAAAATTCTGATCCGACATCTACCTGAAATTGCATACATGTTACAGATTCAGAACCAGAAGCTGGTTCGTTATTGCCATACCCCGACGCTGATCATCAATTTTTGCAAATTTATTTTATTGGTGATGAAAATCATGAATTGGATCAACGTTGTGCAATTGTTTCGAATACAAGACGAGAAATTATTCGTGAGCTACAAAGGCTTTTCCATTAGCATAACGCATTAGTTCAATTGTTCAAAATTGCTCTCGATCGTATGCCATCTGATAATCACAAAATCGTAATAAGGGCTGATAGACCACCTTTTGGAGAGCATGCAAGGCAATTCAATGCACCGACAATTGATGAGGTTGCAATTGTAATTCTTGGTGATCAGTTTCAATCCCGTGATATTGTACTTCATCGCAGAAATGAGCAATTGCAACGTGTTTCGGAACTTAATCGCAGTTACGATGCATTACAATACCCAATATTGTATTGGAAAGGTGACGATGGCTACCATATCAATATACCAATGATTGATCCACGAACAGGTAAATAATTGACCTATTTTCAGTGTGTTGACATTTCATTTGTATAATTTTCTAAAGTCACATTTTGCACTTATTTTCAGGTCTACATGTACAGAAAAAAGTTAGTGCCAAGAATTTTTATTCGTATCGATTGATGGTTCGTCCACAAGAATAAAATTATTTCTTGAGATGTGGTAAACTATATCATCAGTACATCGTTGATATATATTCCAAAATAGAAACTGAACGTCTTAATTTTATTCGTTTCAAACAAACAAAATTAAGATCCGAAGAATATATTCATTTGCAAGATGCGATAGCGACTGATGCTAATGTTAATGACATCGGACGTTTAACTATATTGCCATCTTCGTATATTGGTAGCCCACGGCATATGAACGAATATGCACAAGACGCAATGTCTTATGTACAAAAATACGGTCGACCGGATCTGTTCATTACATTTACATGTAATCCGCAGTGGGATGACATCAAAAACAATTTATTTGAAGGACAGTCGACAACTGATCGTCATGACATTAGAGCACGTGACTTTCGGCAAAAATTGAAAGCACGTATGGATTTAATTGTGAACTTATTTGTATTTGGAGAGGTGCGTTGCCATATGTGCTCCATCGAATGGCAAAAAAATGGATTGCCGCGCGCACATATATTAATTTGGCTGGTACATAAAATAACTCCGGATCAAATCGATAACGTTATATCAGCTGAAATTCCTGATCAAACTGTTGATCCTGAGTTATTTCACGTTGTCGTTAAAACATGATACATGGTCCCTGCGGTGAACTAAATATGAATTCGCCATGTATGATTGATGGAAAGTGTTCGAAACGATACCCAAGGCAATTGACTTCAGACACAATAACGGGCAATGACCGATATCCATTGTATCGACGTAGATCACCTAATGAAAATGGCAAAACGGCAACCATTAGAATGCGTAACCAGGACGTTGAAGTTGATAATCGTTGGGTGTTTCCGTATTGTCCATTATTATCGAAAATATTCAGTGCTCATATAAATGTGGAGTATTGTAATTCAGTCAAATCCATTAAATATACAGGGCGTTCGCCGGAAAACGCTACACTCCCAGTCTGTTGCCGTCGGCAACTTGCTCGGTCAGTGGAGCCAGCAGTTTCCGCCAACCGCCACCGTGAATCACCGCACTGTTTAACACCTCCGCTGCCCCAACAGTGCATTGCAGTATATTGGGACCCTTACATTGTTAAGAACGGTTTCTTTGCATTGTAGATAGTTTGTGACTTCAGTCTCTTATTAATCAGAGTTGTGAATAAACGTTTCTTTGCGGTTTGGCTGGTTTGGGGCTTCATACTCTTATTAATCTGTACCGTGTTTGAGTGTGAGTAAAATTATGGTACGTTACAGTTTGCAACAAAGAATATTTCTCTACGATACATATGTGAAGAAGAAGTCGTTTAAAAAGTGTCGCAGTAAATTTCGTCGCGAATTTCCTGGCGCTTTACTGCCAGCTAAATCAACAATTCTGCGTCTGGTTAAAAAAGTAAGAGAAACGGGTTCATTTTTTAACAAAAAGAGACTGTCGGTCAACCGTATTCTCACAGAGGAGAAAATTGACGATATCGCTTTTCGACTAGAACAGTCACCCAAAAAATCATTAAGTCAGTTAGGGCAGCGTGTGTCTCGAAATATGTTCAGAAGATGTGAAATGTGCATTACACAAGAGGGTCAACACTTCCAGCATCTTTTATAAGGTAAGCTAATGAATTACGCCACATTTAAATGCTTAGCACACAAGTTTATGAAGCGTAATTATTATGAAATAGTCCGCGGCCGACGGTCGAACAATGCCGGAAACTGAGCGCTCGCTCGCCGGGAGCTCAGTTTCTTCCTTGTAGCGCTAACAGTGGGTTGCGTTTCCCGGAGAACGTCCTGTATTTGCAAGTATGTAAACCAGCGACTACGTTGACCGCTTTTTTCAAATTATGCGAAACTGATACATTTGCGATAAATTTGTTATATTCTGAAGTGCCTCAGTATTACACATGGAATATGCCTTCGAAAAAATTTCAAAGACGTAAACAAGGAACAGCAGTAGATGGGCATCCAGGCATTTTCCAAACAGATGCAATTTGGAGAATATATACAGTACATCCAAACAACGCTGAGTATTTTTATTTCCGATTGTTATTAGTTAATGTCAATGGCCCAAAATCATTTCAAGAATTGAGAACAGTCAACGGTCATTTGTGTCAAACATATCGTGAAGCATGTCAACTCTTGCATTTGTTGGAGGATGATGTACATTGGGATTCAACACTTCATCTACTTCAGCTCATCCACAACAAATACGAATGCTATTTGCCATTATATTATCAACATGTATGCCATCAAATCCACTTGAATTATGGAACAAATATAAACATTATATGGCAGAAGATATTTTAATTCGTATGCGTCATCATGCAAGAAATCCTGATTTGTTGATTACCTTGGAAATGTACAACGAAGCTTTGATAATAATTGAAGATATGTGTCTAACGATTGCAAATAAAGCATTAGTACAATTGGGTATGACCGCACCAAATCGTGAGATGCATGATTTGTTTGATCGTGAATTGCAACGTGAGCAGGAATTCAATTTTAATGATTTGCGTTTATTTGTACAATCGAATATAACCAAATTGAATATTCAGCAAAAACATGTATATGACACAATCATGCAAGCCGTTTCCAATAATGCAGGTGGATTATATTTCTTGGATGCACCTGGTGGTACAGGCAAAACGTTCGTTATATCATTGATTTTAGCGACTATTCGATCGGAACAGAAAATTGCATTGGCACTTGCATCTTCGGGAATTGCTGCTACATTATTAGAAGGTGGTCGGACCGCACACTCTGCATTAAAATTGCCATTGAATGTACAGGTGATTGAAACTCCAACTTGCAATATTTCGAGAAATTCTGCTATGGCAAAAGTTCTGCGATTAACGTCAATTATTTTATGGGATGAGTGTACAATGGCGAATAAAAAATCACTAGAAGCATTTAATCGAACAATGCAAGATTTACGTGGTAATCAACAGCTTTTTGGTGGTGCTCTGATATTACTGTCAGGGGATTTTCGTCAAACATTGCCTGTCATTCCTCGATCAACTCCTGCTGATGAAATAAATGCCTGTTTGAAGTCATCAGTTCTTTGGAGATATGTACAAAAATTGACACTGAACATTAATATGCGTATTCACCTACAAAATGATCCAGCTGCCCATGAGTTTTCAAAACAATTGTTAGAAATTGGTGATGGCAAAATACAAATCGACAGTACCAACGGATTGATCGCTGTACCGAACAATTTTTGTACAATTGCGCAATCGATAGATGAATTGATTGAATGTGTTTTTCCGAATATTCTTCAGAATTACAGAAATCATGATTGGTTGAGAGAACGCGCCATTTTAGCACCGAAGAACATTCATATCAATGCCATTAATTTTCAAATTCAAGCGAAACTGCCAGGTGTAGTCACGACATATAAATCAATTGACAGTGTTATGAATCAAGATGAGGCAATGAATTATCCAATTGAATTTTTAAATTCATTGGAACCGGCTGGTATGCCACCGCATTGCTTGAATCTGAAAGTTGGTTCTTTGATTATATTATTGCGAAATATTAATCCACCAAAACTGTGTAATGGCACCAGATTGGCAGTGAAAAAGTTATTGCCAAATTTGATTGAAGCTACGATCTTAACTGGTAAATCAAAAGGAGAAGTTTGTTTGATACCGCGTATCCCTATGATTCCAACTGATATGCCATTTGAGTTCAAACGATTACAATATCCTGTGCGTTTATCATTTGCGATGTCCATCAACAAGGCCCAAGGGCAAACACTTCACGTTTGTGGTGTGAATTTGGAGGAATCATGTTTTTCACATGGCCAACTTTATGTTGCCTGTTCCAGAGTCGGTACCCCCAGCCGTTTGTTTATTCATGCTCAAAATGGAAAAACAAAAAATATTGTTTATCCAAATGTTTTGGATTGTTTTAAAATAGCTAGCAATTAATAAAATATTTTTTTGTTTGAATAAATGAATTTGATGTTCCAATAAATTTTTTTTTATTATTTCACTTTATACGTAGCGAAGCACGTACCGGGCCGCTAGTTTCTTCATAATTGATCCGTCTATGACAAAAAGTCTTGTTTTTAGAAACTAAATTTTTAATGTCACAGTTCGAATTGAAATATCTTTTAAAAGTGGTGAAACAAGGAAAAATTACTAAATTCTTTAAAACATTACCTAAGCCTGATAATAATAATTGAAACATGTTGCTTAAAATCTCTTAATTGATTTTAATTTGATTTTTTTTTTGAAACCTTGTAACGTATCCCTTATAATCCCATGCAAATTACCATTCCATATTTCCGAAATATTTACTGAACGTATCCCCCGTGAATAAGGAGCTTTTACTGTAGTTTGAATCACTCAAACATCAGAGGATATGTAAAATAGTGGAACCGTAATTACTGATTGAGATTGTACAAGATAGCGTGCGCAGCAGCGTCCTGTTTTATGAGACTGGACAGACTCGTCAGACGAGGTGGAAACTTGAAATTAGGTACCGGTGTGACTAGTCGAAGTCAATGGATGCAATATCAGCATGTGAGTGAGATCAAACGTGGTAGAACGATCTGGCGAATGTGTTTGTCGTACCGTGACATCGGGGCTCGTAAAGTGCACACAGCTACGACAGTGATGCGTGTGTGGAAGCAGTGGATAGAAAAGGGTCGTAAACAGTGACGAACGGCTACTGTACCAACCGGTGTAACTAAAGCGTGCGATGGCCATAACCGACAGAACAGCTTCGTCCACAGTATTTGCTTAACACAGGACCATTGCAGCGGTTGCGGATATGTCTCCATTGAAGGTTTGACGCAGGACTGGACTGGTGGCACGAATGTAATTGCGTGGGCTTCCATTGGCCAGAAATCTCCAATGCTTCAGACTGCAATGATCCGTGAATGCCGTCAGTGGCGTGCTGAGTAGAAAAATGTATTTTTTCTTTTCGGACTTGTCTCGCTTCAACTTGTCGTACGTTGTTGAGTGGCTTATCTGACACTTGCCAGTGTGATGGTTTGAAGCGCCATTGGAAGTAACTTGCGATTTCGCCTGATACATATTGAGGGCAATCAGGAAAGCAACCACTACAACAGGAAGGTTGAGGGCCCGAAGCACTGTCCTTCCTCCACATGGGCATATTGCAGCAGTGTGCCGTCACAGGTAGCGATAAGTGTGCAAACCTTCTACGATGAACGACTGTACCATTGCTTTCGTGGCCTGCACATTCGCCTGACATTTCATCCATCGCACATGTCGGTCATTCGACAATTTCATCACTATTGTTCTCTTGGAACCACTGTCGATGCTTTGTGGATGTGCCTATAAGCCGCGTGGGAATGTGTTCCCCAGCAACGTATCAAGGCTCCCTTCGATTCAATGCCACAACGTCTACAGGCTCTAATTTCAGGTATACTGGATTGTTACGATAAAATTGTATATACGCTTCTGTAAATATAATCATTTTTGTTTTGTTTTCATGTCCCTCAACTGTGGAATAAATTTTATTGTAATCACATATCTGCTTCTTGGTGTCGCAATTTTTACAAACAGTAGTGTATTTGAGCAAATGGCTTATCGGCAAACAAAAAGACTCACAACTCGGGAAAGGAGTGAATGGCTTGAATTATTGTAGGTCTATGAAAATAATATTGGTGGTAATCAAACCTATGATTACGCCACGTAAGCTAAAGCGAGCACTTTCGTTACTTCATGTTACTATAATTTATTTAACTAAGATGGAGCACACGCTTTGCCTGCATTTGCCGTATAATTATGCTTTTCCATTACAGGAATTTTCGCTTTAAATTGTTTAAGTGTTTGAGATCAGATGTTTAGTATGATGCTTTGTTTTGTTAACGCGGTCATATCGTACTTGTAAAAACAGTTCAGTTCATACAATAATTTGTGATCGCGTGCAGTATCATTCCTAGATGGCTTTTTATAAATCAGTTCTGTATAATTACCGGACCTGTTGTCCGTTGCAGATAATTTGGCAGAATTAACATTCAGCTGTACACTCCAGAATATTTCCTCAATATCCAGGCCCTTCATTGAACTATTCAGCATTTTTAACCCAGCCAATATGAATTAGAAACACTGATACAAGAAACTTCAGTGATGAAAATTTCAATAGACATCAAAAAAATTCGTGATAGAAAGCAATGTTCTCTAAAATATATGAGTGTCGCGCTTTTGGCTTATAATTATTTATTACACTAGGTGCTGACCCGTGACCGTGTTGGGGTTAGGTCTAGGATAGTACCAGTGTTAGGATCAAAGGTGATCTGGCTAAAATATGTGATGAACCTGTATGTGACTCTAAGGGTACACTATGCAAATTTTCAAGTGTTTTTGTCGATATTGAAGTGACTTGGAAGCAGTAAAGACAAAGATTTTCTCAGACAGACACTATCACACATTATAGAAAAGGTTCAAAGGTAAATGGCCACTTGACCCAATCTGGCTGCACTCTAAGGATTTGCTGTGAAAATTTTTAAGAATTTCAATGTAGTTTTGAAGGGTCGTAGAAATAATAAAGACAGAGGATTTGCCCCGACAGAGACTGCGCAGTTTATAAGTAGTAAAAGGGTCAAAGGTCACGTTAGTATGACTTGAAATCTGTACTAGACTTGTATGTGTGACAAAGGGTTCTCCGCACAATCTGAAGAATTTCTGAAGTTTGAAGGGAGTTAGAAAGCAAGTTACAGGATTTTAGTTTTTCATGGTTTCCCGAAATGAAAGGCTAGGCTTTATTTCTTTATATAGGCAATGGTGGATTTCCTTCCCGTCCTTTGTCATCAGTCCGAGTCCATTTCTAAAGACGTCACTGTCAATTAACCGTAAAACTCTCTCTGTCCTTTTATCTATTAGTATAATAGTCAAGTGTCACGCTGACGTCATGTCACGGGATGACGTCAATCTATGACGTTGCGCTATGACGTCACGCTTTACGATATTATTCGTGGGAATGCACGTTATTTAATAACATTTCCAAATTAACTCACAGAACACTGAAATTGCGTTAAAATAGACATATCAATCATTAGATTCTTATATTTACGTAATATTCTTTTGATATATAGAAGTGTTCCTTAAATTCTTTGTCCATAGATATTTAAGATAATAGCTTTTTATTTCGAGCATCAGTGCTCTGAAAGAACCCGCACGTTATATGTTGCCAAAATATAATATAACAATCACTCACTTTATGGTCTGTGCAGTTACCAAAAAATAAAGTATCTTGTTCTCGTGGCGTTTACTTGTGCCTACCTGGAAAGCATCAAGTACCGGTAATTAACAACATACAATGTTCTCTCTCTTCGGCGATGGTCACTTCAAACCTTCTCTGAAATATATAAAAGGTTAGAAGGGTATCTAAAAACTACTAAATCATAGATTAAATGATTTTCTTTCAAGTCTTTAATGCACAGCTTTCCTTAAATTTTGTTAGACCCACTGACCGGTAAATTATTTAAATTTCTACAGAAGATTCCTTACACAACAGATTTTTCACCAGGTAAATAATTTCTTCTTCTCCAAAAAATCAGAAGACAGTTCTGCTACGACCGCAAATAATCCCTTGATATTTCTTAATACTTTCCGCTAACAATCCCTAACCATTTCTTTGAACATCACACAAATTGCACAACATTGGAAATTTACGATTTCAAATTTCTGAAGTTCCTATCAATTTCTTGCTCACTTGTTGCACAATTATAAATTATAAAATCAATACTTGATGGCTGATATACAACTTCTAAACTGGAACAGAATTTAAAACAGTGGAATAGACGTTGCAAATTTAAACAATTGCGCAACCGCTAAGTGTCGACTAATAAGAAATTTCGCTGGTATTATTATTGCTTCCCTAACCTGACACACTTTATGTAAACTTAACTCTTGCTAGTTTCGACGAAAAAACCTAATTTGAGTGATTATACTAAAATCCTCACTTTCGATGAATAACAAAAATAAAATACCAGACGACTCACTTACTCCCCGAACAAAAACAAAAGACCAACTCAGACGGTTACCGCAAACACCTAGAAGTCACCTACTGCCACACAAATTTAAACTCTGCTCTGGACCGAAGGTCCGACTGCGATGAAGACTGGTGACGAAAAAGCGCCCCGCTCGGTGGTGTCTCGTCCTTTTATACTGACACTTGTTTTTGATGCAACACTTACCAAGACGCCAGAATTGTGTCGCAATTCTTGCCGCTACGCGTGCATCCAATATTACACCACGCTCGCAATTCATAATTTTTATAATACAACTCAGACAAATGTCTTAGAATACACTCTGTAAAGCTCTAGAACCGTCACATGCTGTGAAAAGTTTGGTTTAGAGTATTACTTAGCGTGGATCAGAATTACAAGTGGTATTTGACGTTACGGCAGATGGCATGAATAAATATTTGCGTTTGAATTGGCATAATAATCATCAGGTTTTTTTTTACTGAAATCATTACATGGTTTGAATGAAAGAACTTGCAAATTGATTATTATTATTATTATTATTATTATTACTCCGCGATTCACTAAAAGTGTGTGGCGGAGGGTGCATAGCACCTATCGAGAAGGGTTATGGTTTGGAAGGGTTATAAGGGATATGGCAGGAGGCGCCCATGGGCTATTGTGAGGAACCATCCCCGCATTCGCGTGGAGTGATCTGGGAAAACCATGGAAAACCCAGATCAGGATGGCTGGAGTGCTTTATCGAAAGCTACTCCTGTCGGATTTTAAGTTTACTCGCCCGGTAAATCCTTTCTATTCCATTCCCTAATCGCTCGTGGGAAAAATGAGTACAGAAATGAATCGGTTCTGGCCCTGATTTCTCTTATCTTATTTTCACGGTCATTTCGAGATATGAATGTTGATAGCAATATATGCGGCCTAAACCACAATTAAATATTACGTGGCATAGCGTAAGTTGTTAAGGTTTATTTTTAGCATCCTTCGTTCTCACTGGGGTCATTATTTCAGCCGATGTAAGCTTTCTCAGCCGTTAAAATATCGATCTTCATCACAGGTATTAAGAAAGAAAGGTGTCAGAACTTGTGAAGATTTGGGATCAAGTTTATATCGCGATGCATGATGACATTGACATGCGATACAGGAAATGTATTAATTTGCGCGTGATTGAAGCTTTGCTTTTCTTTCAGCAATATTAGTGGATATTGTTCTTAGGCTGAAATGCAACCTGGACCAAGTTTACAACTGAAGCTTTTGCTACAGCACAATGGACCATAAATTACAATGAGCTTTATTTTGTAACAATTATGTTTAGTTAAGCAACTGCAGAGAAATACCCACGTTATTTAATAACATTTCTAAGCATCCGCGAATAAATTAACTGACAGAACATATTTATTAGTTGCTTAGATTTATTTAATATTAGTTTATGTGGAAGTATTCGTTAAAATCACGTATATGTAAGTCAAAACCTTTAATTTTCGCGATGTTAGCGGCAGTTTTGATAGATTGTTATTACAATAATTATTGGCACTTGTAGTTACTAGAATTGGCACTTGAAGTTACAGCAGAGGACATGCGTTTTGTTCTTCTTAGTAATTTAATTTTTTCTGTTACTTAAATCATTACTTCGTTCTAAAAAAAGAAGCTAACATTTTGCGTTTGCGGAGTGTCTCACATTTCCGAATTTTTAATTTAATTCGTGGCGACTTTTCCGAAAAAGGAGGGTGCATATGTGAAGAAGTTGCCATTATAACAAAGCAATTGATACAAATTTCAACAGGGCAGTATCAGTTTCCGGCCGGTGGAGAATATCATCTTCCACCCATTAAAACTAATATTACGTTGGAATGACATAAGTTGTTAAGATTTATTTTTAATTTACTTTAGTTTTACTGATGCCTTATTTCAGCTGCATGTAAGTGTGTCAGCTATTCAAAGATTTTAGTATAATTCTGAATAACGAATACAAAAAATGAAGATTGAAGAACCCTTATAGATTTTTTATTTAGTTTATTTCGCGATGCAATGTGAACACTAAAATGCGATGTAGTACATGTATATGCGTGTGATTGAAGTATTGTTTCTCTGGCGGCAAGTGTTTTACGTGTTTAGGTTGAAATACAACCGGAACCAGGATAGCAACGAAAACCTTTTGTTACAGGGCAAGGCACTAGAAATTGCAGTGAGCTTTATTTTATAACAATTCTATTTAGGTAAGCAACTAAAAGGAAATTAATTGCCAGAACACATCATTAAACCCGTCATTTTTGACGGGCTTTGTGGCTATTATATATATAAAACAACGCCTGTTTGTTGCTCATATTATTTTAATCATTCTCAATTCCTTAACGATGTATCTTTAATGCACTATTTACTGTTCCAAAAAACCTTGTTTCTCGTGAAGATTCGCTCTGTTTTGCTTACATTAGTTAGCGACAAGTAAGCAGTAATTGTTTTCGGTTGGTTGGCGAGGATACTCTGATTGTAGTCTGTAGCTATTCTACTCGTACCTCCGTCAAATGGCAATGTAATCAGCAAGGTACAAGAAACAAAGTTCCATTAAATTTTCTGATTTCCACTTTTTAAAACAAATTCCTGTGGCATTATGAAAATTCCTCTCTGCCTCTACGGCTTTTCTTATGTTCCGCAGCCTTCGGCCGCTCTACACTATAGTTTCAGGTTGGGTTCTTTGGGGACACATTTTATTTGCACATTTTGAGGGAAAACTATGTCCTCTGTAATAGAGGACTTATGTAACCTTACCATTTTAAGGTTATTGTTATTTTTTTGTTAATTACCTTTTTTTTTTACCTGTCGAAATTTTTTGATTTTACACTGGTTGCTGGAAAATTGATAAGGGCACTTTAAACTTGTGTATTCGTAGGGGAATTGATATTCCAATCCGTTGTAATCTTGTTTCTTCTAATCGTAATGATTCTATCCTTGTATGAAGATTTGATGTCAATTTAATAATTTATTCTGCAATATATGGTGTGGAAGTAATATTGTGAATTTCCCTTATCGAAGTGTATCGTGGGGCGTTTAAATTTTGTCGAAGGAATCTGTTTTGCAGTCGTTGTATGTGACATAGGTTGGATTTCGATACCGTTCCCCACACCTGGCATCCGTATAAAAGGTATGGAAGGATTACCATTTTGTAAATTCGCAGCTTAGTTTCCATTGTTAGACTGATGGAGCGCATTATCGGGGCCAAATTTTGCGACAGGCCGAATCCTCCTCTTCTTCTGGTAAATACATGTTGCTTATATCTTAACTTAGTGTTAAGTGTAACCCCCAGGAACCGATAACTGGTAACCCACGGTATGGCTTGACCCATAAATTGAAGTTGGCGATTAATCTGTGGTCTTTTCCACGTAAAATATACATCTGCACATTTAGTAATATTTATTTGAACTTTGTTTAGTTTGCACCATTTTTCTATTTCATCCTGTGTGTGATTTCTTCCTGTTGCAGTTGTCACAGCTCCAACTTCAGCCTTACCGCTGCGTCTCCCTGTAAAATGCACCACTGACTGTCCTACCAGCGACGTGCTCCTGTCCACTACACCACCGGCGCTCTCCTCGGATCGACACGTGGGTCGTGGGTGGCTAACAACTCGGCCAGACCAAGTGGTAGTTAAGTCAATCCCTTTGGAAGTCACAAGCCGATCCTCCCTTCGCCAGCAGCCGCATCGCTCCAGTGGTCGGATGACACCCGCAGACAGACAATTCCATCATAAAGGGCCAATATCGTCTGAGCCGACGAACACTAATTACAAACACTTAACCAAGTTCCCACGGACTCGAATGACATCGCAAATGCTTACGCGGAAAAATCGTCGCTTCAGCAACTTTGATGCAGTAGACTCAGCAATCCACTACGGTTTTTCCCTTATTGGAAACAACAATTTAAAATATCGCTTGAATAAGGTTGATGACAGCACAGTAGCTATATCTGAAGTAGGTGAGATAGCCAAGCCACTTAAGAAGCACAATGGCATTTCCGTAAAAGATTGGTCTGGTAATAATACTGCAGATCAGTTGCGCTCGGAAACAAAGGTACCGTGGGCGGATCACAAGAGAGATTCTGCTAACGAAAACGAAAGCGTCGCTCAGAGATACGCTGATAACAATGCTAATGTCTACGAAATGTTCTTTTCGAAGGAAGGTAATGAGGAACTGAAGGATTTTAAGTATTCTAAAAATATTTTACCGAACAATGTTACTCGAGGCCGGCTGAAGACAGGCCTGATCCATGGAAAATCTGATTTCACTACACGGAGCTTTCGCGATTATACAACGGTCATATTGCAGGACAACAGTGGGGATTATGATTCAACTCTTCAAACGGAAGCCGGTGCTCTCGAAACCATTTCGCAAGAACCTACAACAACGCCCTCGGCTCTTCCAGGAAAGGAAGAAGAGGATGAAAACGAAGAAGTAGTAGTGGAAGTTAACATTACAGGTGACTTCACTCTTATCATTATTTTTTCCTGTTTAGCAGTTGGGACATGGGCTTTTGGAATAATACTTCGGAATGTAGCGAAAGATATAGCGAGAAGACAAAATGAAAAATGTAAGTTTACAGGAAGTAGTGAAATAAAAAATTTGCAGAAATACTAATATTTATTTTATCTCAGTATTTGTGGTCGTGTTACCATCGAAAGTTATATATAGATCTGACAATGTCTTTAGACAATTATTGCAAGTCGATATGATCTCGTTGCTCGTAATGTATACTATTATTTTTCTCTCTTTAAGGAACGCACAAAGAAATAAAGTCTGTTTCAGCAAAGCAATATAAATTGAACCATCTAATGAATGCTGTAATTTGTTAGTGAAATGACTGTAAATCATTGATCTGTTTGTTTCTTATTTTGAATAAACTGTATAAATGAGTTTGTAAAGTATCAGCATCTTTAATGTAATTCATCATTATTACTTATCAAACTGCACAAATATTATATAATCTGTTGCCTTTTCTACCACCAAAGATGGTACTTTTTCCGCTTATTTACTCTGCAACGTTACGACAATTGTGCCGCAGTATTATTCTCACATATGTGAACACAACGGAGAATCAATGTCAATCGTAAACTTATAGAATATTTGAAAATACTTTATTGACTTTTGTGCCAACCATATATAAAATTAAATTAATTAAGTAGTTAATTCAGAAGAGTAGTATTACATGGTAGGCTTTAAGCCATACTACCTTGGTACAAAATCATAGCTTATAGTGACAGGAAGAGCAGATAAGGATTTAATAGACGTCTTACTACTTGCAAACGCTGATCAGTTTTAGTATGTTGTGAAAACTTTTAGCGAAGTTAAATAAACTCAAAACTTATTTAGAAACAGTGCCGTTAAGCAAAGCCAACAATAACGCTGGTAGAAAAATAAATAGACTACTTAAAAACAGAAAAAATTAATCTCGTAAAAATTTGGTGTTCAATAGCTAATTACAGATCATTATTAGGATCACCTGAATGTTACTGGAACTATCAGTCACACTTAAGTTCCGATACTTTAAAGCTGAAACAAAAATAATTTTCGGTGATACTAACGTTACGAAACTTTCATCCACATTCAGGCCGATTTAATGTTCATATAGACCGGTCAGTAGACGACATATTTTTATAACGTGGGTCAAAGGTTACTTTTAACTGCTAAATTATTTGTCGAGCGTATTGCAGCCCCATTCATAAGGTAAATCGGGAAAAGTCACATACATTTTTAATTCAATTTTAAATGTTTATGAATCGCGGGATTCGATCGATTTCGATATTTTTATTATGACATATTTTAATTAAAGTTACATTGTCATGTCGAGCCCAGGGATACTGGCTTACATTCTTCGGAATTTCAAATGAATTAACAGAAAAAAATGGAAAATTCCTTTTTTTTTACAAATTGATTTTAAAGTCTTTAGGGAAAATGGTACATGGAGAGGATGGTTAGCTTCACAAGACAGGTACTGCAACCACAGACCTCGAAATTCTTCAAATATGGGGCGCAGCGTTTCTTTCCATTAACAGTAATGATCAACACATTTCAGCACCTTCAACTACAAGTAGTTTCTTACGAAACGACGTATTTCATGATAAATTTATGCTATAACCATAATGTTTAGTAATGAAATTACCAAAATTCCCCGCACCTTCAAAGTGTAATTGAAACTTCTAACAGTACATTGTTGCAATAGTGAATATGAGGAGCTAATAACGAAACCATGCTAACTTTCCGAGATCAAAAGTATTTTGTTAAAATATTACTTGTTAACAGATTATGAGACAAGCAAATCAGATTCAGTTCTTTTCCTCTGTTTTTAATCATTTTTACGTAAGACATAGTTAATAATCCGCCTGCGTCTGTGGTAAAGTGCGCTGGTGACAAATGTTAGATTTCAGAACCTTCTGTATCCTGAGCGTTGGAATGGATCATTTCAGATTAAAGAATTATTCTGCCTGCTGGCTTATCGTCTTTTGAATCAACGATTAAGAATGAATTATGAGCGACTACATCTTGCGGGCTCAGTTATACAGTTTTTAAATTTTTTTAACTGCTTTACGTCTCTCAACAGCGAGGTCTTTAGAGACGGGATAGGATGGGTGCAAGGAATGGGAAGGAATTCGGCCATGGCCTTTTTAAGGAAGCATCCCGGCATTTGCCTGGAGTGATTTGGGAAACCATGGAAAACCCAAATCTGGATGCCCGTACGGGGATTCGAACCGCCGTCCTCCCGAATGCGAGGCCAGAACGCTATCCGTTACACCACCACGCTCGGTTTTTAATTATTCAGTTTTCTGTATTCGCCCTTCAAGCATAGGTGTCACGGAAGCGCACAGTTTCCGTTACGTCATATTCCATCGCTTCATTAAGTGCTTTGTTTGCATTATTCTTTCCTTCAAGAACGCAAAGTGGTGAACGAGGGACTGAAGATCGATTAATGTAACGAACTCGGAGGTGAACTTCGAGCATTGTGTTCTGTTTCATTAAACAACAAGCCCCAATTAGAAGCACGATTAATTAACGATGGTGTGAATTCTTGTATAGCGACCGTTACGCTGTAGTGCCTGATGGCAGCGATGCTGTTTCGAGAGGAGGTAAACTGATATCGAGTTCGGCGTGGAGCTGATCCATTTTAACAGTATCTCAAGTGCCATTCAACTCAATTTCAGGATTCCTAGGGACCACGAAAGAGAATGTAGCGTCTCAGCTCCCGGATTAATAACTGGCTGGAAATAAAATTATTTTCTGGAATATTAATAATCATGACTGCCGGCCTCGGTAGCGTAGGGGCTAGAGTGCTGCTGGCTCCGCGTGCCGAAGGCCGCCGGTTCGAATCCGGCCACGGGCATGGATGTTTAAGTGTTGTGTGTCTGTGTGTCTGTGTGAATTTCCTGTCCGTCCTGTGGCGTCCATACATTGGAAAATACAATATACAATGGATGATGACATATACACTGAAAAACTACAAAATTGCATTGAGCTGGCTGTATGGCCTTCGTTGCCAAATGCCATTAAAAAAAATAAAATAAAAAAAAATAATCATGACTCATCTTAGCAATGGAATAGTGATAATTACACTTCACTGAATGATTCTAAAACGCAAATAACCATAGTATAGCTCAAATTTAAGAAATTGCTCTTCAGAAACCGCCTGTCCCCTGCATAAAGCTTTTTCTGCTCCAATAACCTTATGTCTCGAGCAAAGGATAAAATATAAAAACATTGCTATTATTCCCAATCCACCCCTAATATGCTGAACATCTACCTCTAGCTCTGACACACGCCAAATGCTTGGAAATGCTCTTCTCACTGTAGGATGCGATTTATAGTCTTTTTCAGATATTTCTAGTGGACCTGCGAACTACTCAGGATTTTTTTTTTTTTGTCGTCATTCTCTCGACTGGTTTGATGCAATCCTCCATCCCTTCCTATCTTGCGCTAATCTTTTCATCTCAACATACCCCTTGAAAATCACGTTCCCAGTTATCTGCTTCATATACTCTAATCTCTGTCTTCCTCTGCAGTTCTTACCTTCGACTGTTCTCTCCACTAAAAAGTAAACTAACCCTGCATTGTCGCGGGTAGTTACAGGGGTTGGACAAAATAATATGAACACCTGACAGTTACATACTATTGATTTATTAATATGCTGTTGGGCCACCTTGTAGAACAGCTGCAATTCTTCGCGGAATAAATTTGTGGAGTGTCTGAGTAGTTTCCAACGGAATATTGTCCCATTCTTTTACCAAATCATTTGCCCATTGCTTCAATGATGTTGGAGGTGGAAATCTGCTTCTTATTCCCTGCAGCAAAACTACCCACAACTGTTCAATTATATTGAGGTCTGGCGATTGTGCTGGCCAGGGAAGATGTTTGATGATACTCTGATGCCCCTCGAACCAGGACAGAACCTTTTTGGATGTGTGTATGGGCGCATTATCATCTTGGAAGTTGGCAGTGTTTGGCAGCAGTATTCTAGTCATAGTAAGAACTTCATCACTGAGGATGTCTAGATATTCATTCGCAGTCATGCGGCCAGTGATGTGAATGAGAGGACCAGCTGAATACCACGATATAACCACCCAAATCATATCGGAGCCTCCTCCAAGCTTGACTGTAGGACCCAGGCAGTCCGGATAGTAGGCTTCCTTTGGTGTTCTCCATACATAAACCCGGCTGTTAGTAGGAAACAATGTGAACGACGATTCATCGGACCACACCACATTCTTCCAATCATTAAGTGTCCAGTTTTTAAAATCGTGGCACCACTTGTTTCGCAGCTTAGCGTTGGTAGCCGTTATATGGGTTTTTCAATTGCAGCCCTTCCATGAATGTTAGCTTTGTGGAGCTCCCGCCATAGTGTTTTCGTCGAAGCAGTATTACTCAGGTGTGTGTTAAGTTCTGCTGTTACTTTTGCTGCGGTAGTTTTTTGTTGTCTGGCCACAATCCTTTTTATTGTTCGTCGGTCTCTGTCGGTTAACTTTGGTTTTCATGCACTATTCCTCTTCCCCGACGATGTTCTACCATGTTTTGTGTATGCTGTCATTACCGTGGATACTGTAGCTCGTGAGACATTAAACAGTTCAGTTGTTTTTGTCACAGACACTCCCGCTAACCGAGCTCCAACAATTTGCCCTCTTTTGAAGTCTGAGAGATCACGCATTTCACCGATCGCTTGTTAAAACCATCAGAGAACAAAGCGTATAGTACACTGACACATAACCTACAAGACCTGCCACGTCAACTATGCTGTACATGCGCGTCGCAGTATTCACACGGAAGTAGTGGTGCCAACATGCAACAACATGTGCTCTATCGCACGGTGTTCATATTATATTGTCAACCCTCTGTATTTTGTAGCATAGATTTATTAGCCATAAGATAGGCAGATTGCGTCGAACCCAGTACAACGGCGTAACGACTCACCGCTCTACTCGACGCCAGCGCCCAAGGTCGCTGAGCGTAGCAGTCCTCACTGTGGGAAACTCAACGTTCCCTTCTTCACGAGATAGAGAACTACCTAGCATGTGATGTACACGTCCAAACAGCATGATGCTCAGCCAATAGGAGAAGTAGATTCCCCACTTTCAGAGCCGGGCACGCTTTTTTGTGGTAGAGGCGTCCCCCAGTCCGCGATGTAAAGTTACTCAGGGCAGACCAGTTATAAACCAAAATTGCCGTTTATAGGCAAACTCTCCGTTTTCCCCTACGCTGGCTCCAGAAGCAACAGCTACCAATTCGGATCTGATGAAACATCATTTCAGTATCAAAAAACCTCCGATTTATGTACCCATCGTTGTATTAAATGCCATGCAACAGTTTTCTGTAATAAATTCAGTTAACCACTAATCTCGAGATCATTCCCAGGAGCACCTACGCCCTCATTCTAAGTAACTTTAAGTCTCTGTTTGTTTTTTTATCCTAGCCAGGTATTTGCAGATGTCGCCTGGAACCTAAAACCTCAGTAAGTAAGTGTTAGGACGGATCCACTAGTTGGGTAAGTGTCGCATCTCGGTCGGTCAACACGGGACAGCATGTTTCAAAATATGACCTACCATCCTGTCTCTTCTTTCTGTGAGACTCTTCCACAAACTTCTGTCCTGACCTATCATTTCCAAAACTCATTCGTTTCGTACTTTATCCGTCCACTTAATTTTCAGCATCCTCCTATAGCACCACTTTTCAAATGCTTTAATTTTCCTTCTTTCTGGTGTTCCTGAAGTCCTTGCATTGCTTTACACATAGAGTTTTAAAAAGTTCTTTCTGAGTCCTAGATCAATATTTGAAACTAAAGGATTTCTCCTTTTCATGAATGCTCCTTTTGTTAATGTCATTCCGTTTTAAACATCAGTCATGCTTCGGCCATCGGTTATAATTTTACTTCCTAAGTTGCAATATTCACTAACTTCTCCTATAGCATAATATCCTACTTATGTATTTAATCTACTACTAGCTGGGGCCCAAGACTTCATTCGTGTTTGTAAATATTTTGATTGACAGATACCGACATGTAACCACCATAGTGCCTGACGGGAGACTCGAGGCAAACACCAGTAATTTGCGCTGCATAGTTTTGACTTAAAAGCGAAATAGAGGGACACATACGTCTTTGGTCGAAATATGAAAGTGTTCCAGGTTGACCACTTGCAACCACCATATCTCCCACGCCCCCATAGCTGCTGACATCTAACCACCATAGCGCATGATGGGAGACTTGATACTACTACGACACAGAAACACCAGTGATCTGTGTTATGTAGTTGTGGCAGCAAAGTGAAATATAGGGACACACACGTCTATATGGTACATACGCTAAAAACGCAAGCTTTGCATCTGTAGGAAACAGCGAGTACCGACTTCGCGCCGGGCAGCGGACCGGAGCAGACGTACCTACAGCGAGGAGCAGCAGCAGGGGGCGAAGTGGTGGAATATTCTATTTTTTTTTTTTTTTAAAAAAAAAGCTTTGGCCATCATTCTCGTCTTCGGTGCGAGGGACTTCCAGTAGCCAACGCTAAGAAGGCCGGGGGCATCGTTGGCCGACCGCTGCTACGTGGATACAGGTGTCTGCCTCGTGGTGAACATCGGTGACTCTCTGCGGCGGGAACGCTCATGGAAACACCAAGGCGGGGCAATAGTGACCCGCGGTGGATTGAACGCCGGCCACCGCCCTGGCGTGAAAGTTGGTATGCACTGCACAACCGCCGCATACCGGGAACCGATGCAGTGCACAGCTGCAGCTGTAGCAACCACCGAATCCCGGGAACCGTTACAGTGTGCGGCGCCAGTGGAAGCGCTAGGGTGACGGGCCGGTCTATTTCTGCTGCGTGATTGCGGGCTAACTGCTGCGGTGCAGACGTGGGCTAAACGGCAACGGGTACGCTGGGAACACTGCTGGGGTATGGCGCTGGGGGAAGCGCGGTGGCGTGTGGGTCGGCGGGCAGCCGGGGCGCTCGGCCGTCTGATGGCTTCTGTGTCGAGCGGCGTAACCAACCAGACATAAGAAGACGACACCAGGAAGTAGATGGAGCGCCGGCTCGAAGCGGCGGGGTGATGTTGGCGGGGCGAGCTAGCGTGACGTTGGCCGCCTGCTGCTAGGCGGATATCGGTGTCTGCCTCGGTGTGTACGTCGGTGTCTCTCTGCTGTGGGAACGCTGGCAGAAACACCAAGGCGGGCCGGTAGCGGCCTGCGGTGGATTGAGCGCCAGCCACCGCCCTGGCACTACGCAACCGGGAGCCGTGCAGTACCACAGCTGTAGCAATCACCGAATACCGGAAACCGCAACAGTGTATGGCGACGGCCGAAGCGCTGGGGTGGCAATCTTGGCTGGTTTATTTCTACTGCGTGGGTGTGGGCAAACCGCTGCGGTGCAGACGCTGGCTCAACGCTAACGGGCACGCCAGGGGCGCGCTAGGGTATGATGCTGGGGAAAGTGCGGCATTGTGGGGGCCGACGGGCCGCCGGCTAGCTCTGCCAGCTGATGGCTGCTGTGTGGAGCGGCGAGCCAAGCCGGAAGGACGAAGATCACCACATCCCTGGCACGTACGCTGGCTACAGCACGGCGACGTTGAACTCAGCGAGCTACCTGGAGCAGACGCTGCAGACCTGCTGCTGTGCGTGATCTTTCAAACCTGCATGGCGAGGTTGTCGGTGCAAGCGCTAAGGTGTAGGCACCGTCGGCTCCTCGTGGCTGGGGCGCCATTGCATAAGCGGAAGCCGGTGTACCGCGCCTGGTGGGGACACTGGAGCTCAGTCGCGGTGAGGACGCTGGAATTATGTGGCTGCAAGTGAAATCGCTGCGGCGCAAGCCAGTGAAACCACTTCGGCTTTGTGGAGGCCGGTGAATGCTCCACTTACCCCTCGTGGCAGTACAGTCGCGTCGTGGTCAGCGGTCGTCGGCCTAGGTACGCGGATGCCGACGAGTCGTCCTGCGGGGGACCTGGTGGCGCGGACGTCGTACGTCGCACGTGCTGTACCTCTCCTTGGGTGAAACGTCGCAGCCTGGAGGCCGGAACCCGTGCTGACACAGGGGGACTACACTGGCGTGGCGGCTGCTAGGACACCGCGCCAGGCACAACAATATGTTATCCACACGGACATGAGATGGCATGCCGTTCCTGGGAAAGTTAGTGCATGACGCCCTAACCAATTAACAACACCTTCCACATCATCCTCAACTGTAGTATAGATTCTGTCGCGATTCTGGCAGTATTTTAGCCAGCCGCCCTTATATCCCACCTTAACTGTCGCAATGGTTTTTTTCCCGGGGGTAAAACCCTGGCACTTTTTTCCCTCTGCCCTGTCTCTTCTTTCAGAAGTTTCTGTCTATCTTATCCGATGGACCAATGTAAACGGGTTGACGCCTGGACGCATGGAATACATCACAATCCCGTCCCTGTGATCACCTATAGATTTACTAACGTAATGCATGTGTAGGGGAGAGCAGTAAATAACAGAAGGCCGCCTTGCTTGGAGGAGCGGGTTTTGGGGGCGCTCCTATAAAAATAAAATTCTGTAGGAAGTGACAGTCGTGCCAACCCGTCCTCCTGTAGCTATTCAGGACCGGAGCAAGGTATCATTACAAGCTCAAAGAAGAAAGGACTGAAGAGATTGTTAGCAGAGGAGTTCGAGATTCGAATAATCGTGGTTGTATTTCAATATACATTAAATAAAGGTTGTGACACGAAGGGAAGACCTTGGAGCAGACATAATTTTTACGGTGGACGTTTTTATTCACTGGGTATATTAAAGGGAGAGGAAAATTAGATAAAATAAAAGTAGTTAATATGATTTACAGTGAAATATAAGTATAATAAAAAGTAAATTTAATATTTCTGGTAACACAACACTTCTCACTAGCTAATATTCTCCTTACTTAATTTGCCCTGTGCAATTTACCAACCTAAAACCAGATTTCATGCAGAGTAATAAAAAATTTTACACTAAATCTCAATTTGGGTTTAAAAAAGGATCATCTATAAAAATGGCTATATATTTATTTTTAATAACACAGTTGAGGAACTGAACAATAAAATGAGCCCTGTAGGAATATTTTGTGATCTTGCTAAAGCATATGACTGTGTAAATCATGAATTACTTTTGAAGAAAATGGAATACTATGGTATTTATGGAACCGGAGGTAAATGGTTTAAATCATACATGGAAAGTCGAATGCAAAATCCATTTTTGATCCTAAAATCAGTAAAGATGCTTCATCAGACTGGGTGAAAATAAAAGATGGAATTCCACAAGGTTCTGTCCTAGGACCCCTCCTATTTTTGTTGTACATCAATGACCTTCCTGGAAAATTATCTGACAAAATTAAGAGTGTTTTATTTTCAGATGATACTAACCTGACTATTAGTATAACACCAAACATCAATCAAGAATTTAATGTAAATGAAGTACTTAGTGAAGTAGCAAATTGGTTTAAGTCAAATTCATTAGAAGTAAATTTTGAAAAACACATTATATTAGGTTTTAAAACAAAAAATTATGCAAAGCCAGATTTACAAGTAAGCTATAAAAATAACACAATGTTAGAAACAAAGAGTATAAAATTCCTTGGTATTAAAATAGATGAGAAACTCTGTTGGCACGAACATATCACTTCACTACTGAAGGGAGGACGGCGGTTCGAATCCCCGTCCGGGCATCCAGATTTGGGTTTTCCATGGTTTCCAAAATCACTCCAGGCAAATGCCGGGATGCTTACTTCAAAAGGCCATGGCCGAATTCCTTCCCATTCCTTTCCCATCTCTAAAGACCTCGCTGTTAGAGAGACGTTAAGCAGATAAAAGAAAAGAAAAAAAAGAAATGAATTCACTAATGAATAAGTTAAGTAGTGCCACCTTTGCAATAAAAAACACTTTCTCTAACAGCAGATCTAGAAATAACGAAACAGGTGTACTCCTCATATTTTCATTCAATGATAATTTTTGGGGAAACTTAACAAAGTAAAAAAGTTTTCATAGCACAGAAAAGAGCTATTAGGATGTTGTGTAGGATAAAACCAAGAACTTCTTGCAGACAACTTTTTTTTTAAAAAACTCAATATTCTTACTATGACTTCTCAGTATATACATTCTCTCATGTGCTTTATCATAGATCATTTTAACCTGTTTACTTTTAATTCACAGGTACACAATTTTAATACAAAAAAAAACAAAAACAGAAATAACTTACACAAAACACAAACATCTCTGTCATTAGTTCAAAGAGGAGTTAATTATTCTGGTATACATCTGTTTAATAAACTTCCCAAGAGCATAAAAAAGTTTGCAGATAATAAAGATACATTCAAAGAAAAACTGAGAGATTATCTTACTGGCAACTCCTTCTACTCCATTGAAGAATTTTAACAAATTAATTAATTGTAATCAATATGACTTTTGCAAAATTCAGATGTAAAAATTAATGTTTATTGTTATTTTATTTATTTGTCTTTGGAACGTATAATTGTTTTTACTATGATTATTACTCATATTGTATTTATATGTATTAACCATGACATGTTTCATATCCTAGAGGTCCTTCTTCAGCAGGGATCCATGAAACAAATTTGATAAATAAATAAATAAAAATATTTCTGACATGGTATTTTGTGACTAACTGATTGTGCAAAGTAGTCCCACACTTCTCCCGAGACTACTAAATAGCAAACTTTTTCTTCCTGTTTTTTACACTCCCTACCGGGTTCCCAAAGCTGCACTTAACCCACATCTCCGTCTGCAAGAGGATACTCCTCCTTCCCCAACACAAGTAAAATATAGTTCTCCTAACAAGTTCCGAAATATCCAGTACCATGAATTTGTTTTATTGCCTGTTGCTATTTCTCCTCCCAAATTAATTTACTATATTTCAATTCTGGCGCTGCCAGGTGATTCTGAAGAGATCTGCTCATTTACTCCTCCTTCCCAATTCTTTTCTCCAGCTCCGAAATCTTACTATGTCTTAAACAAAGTGTACAATAACATGAAAGAGCCTCTTTCACATTATCTTTTCCTAGGCTACTACAATCCTCCAGTGGAATCTTTTTTCACACCTGGTGTAATAAACATAAGCAGTATACTCCATAGTTCTGCGACTAGTGCTAACCTTGGCAGATATGATTTTCACAACTAATTGAAAGATAACAATAAATTATATTTTTGGTACCTCTAAGAAGATGTTTAAAAATAAAAGTAGCCTACTTTGCAAGAATTTTAAAAGTAGGTACTGCTTTTATGTGTGTAATACTTTATTTTCGTGGTTTAAAAGAATTAAAAGACAACAATTTGTCTATCAGTAGCGAAAATTATGCCTACAATATACATTGTGAATAAAACGCCATCAATTGGACACACAAACTTTTTATTATGATCCTCGGCTACAAGACTGTGTTCTATACTCGTGATTAAAATTATTCCGAATTTGAAACCGATATATTGTGTGCAATACACTATTAGTATTATGTGCTTTTCTCAAATGAATGGCTGACTGACAACGTTTTATCTGCTCAGTTTAAAATAATCAGCGAACTCTTCCTCATTAGATAAATATTTTCGAAGAAATATGTAGAGCACTTAGCATACACCACAAAAAAAATGATAATTAAAATTGAAACGATGTTATCTGAGTCAGTGGAGAAATTTTGAGCAAATTAACGGAAAATAGTACATTCAAACAAAGAAACCGACAATAGCACTGTTGATAATGATGCTTCGTAAGACACTTATTTCTTGTTTCTCGTTGGAATATGCTGCTTACAGCTATTTGGTATACCTCCTTCACCGAATCCAAGGAATATACGTATTTAATACGTCTGTAGACTGAGGTCAGCAGAGACCGCCAGCCAAGGTAATCCGCATTTAACGAGCTGTTTTCGAAGGTCTGTGTACGTTAGGTAGCCCCGATACCGGGGTTCACGACTGGCTGGTTTGTCAGGTGAGGCTTTTCTGCATGGTTTAATGAGCTCGCACACGACAGGCTGGAAGTAAACATGTTAATACTCCTCTATACAAGGTCGGCCTCAGATGCTTTGATTAGCATGAAACTGGGGAGTTTGCTATAATGCGGTGCCATAAATTGAGATTATTGCATGCGACGTGATATAATGCCACAAATTTATTTAAAATAGTGAGACTAATACAGATATGAAAATAATATTTAAGAGATAAAGATTAACTTATTTTTAAAATGTGATCCTTTTATGTATTTACTTAAAGACTGGCATTTACCTGCTGCTTTGCACTCGCGGATCTTGATGTGTGTAGAAATTCGGGTTGTCGGCCTCTTTCTCCACCAATCCGAAACTGGTAATAAGATTTTGAAATTTGGAATAACTGCTTCCACAAAATGTCCTCTTCACGTTTTGAACTGTCCTTTTTAGGAAAATTTTCCACATGTTAAGTAAAAAATGCCGAAATATGTGACCGCAACCGCGTAATGTTGCCAGCACTGTAAAAATGACCTTATATCGATTCTAAGATAGCAATCGTTGTTGTACTACATCTCGGACAAATATTTTTTATTTGTTAACTAGCTGGTACCCACAACTTCGTTCGTGATTGTAACGAATTCATATTGACAGCTATAAACATCTAACCACCATAGTGCACGATGGGAGACTCGATACTATTACCACACACAAATACCAGTCTTCTGCGCTATGTAGTTCCGGCAGCAAAGTAAAATTTACGGATACACACAAGTCTTTGGATGAAATACGAAAATATTCATGATCGACCAATTTCAAACACCATATCTCACACACTCCCACAGTTACCGAATTTCGGGCAACGTTGTGATCGATGAGAGACTCTGTGTTACTACCACACACGAACGCCAGTTATCTGTGATCTATAGTTTTCGCTGAAAAGTGATACACCATGACACTTTTCTCTTTGGCAGAAGTATGAAATTGCCACAGGTCGACCACTTTCAACCCCAATTTCTCCCACACCCCCATAGTTACCGACATCTAACAACCATAGTGCACTACATGAGATACGATTCTACTACCAAACACAAACACCAATTCACTATGCTATGTAGTTGTGGCAGAAAAGTGACATATGCGGAGACAGTCGAAATACGAAAATATCCTTGGTCGGCCACTTACAACCACCATATCTACCACAGTACGACAGTTTCTGAAATTCGGCCGCTGTTGTGATCGAAAGGTGACTCTGTGCTACTACTATACACAAACGCCAGTTATCTGTGATCTATAGTTTTCGCTGAAAAGTGATACACCATGACACTTTTGTCTTTGGCAGAAGTATGAAATTGCCACAGGTCGACCACTTTCAACCCCCATTTCTCCGACACCCCCATAGCTACCGACATCTAACAACCATAGTGCACTACATGAGATACGATTCTACTACCACACACAAACACCAATTCACTATGCTATGTAGTTGGGGCAGATAAGTGACATATGTGGAGACAGTCGAAATACGAAAATATCCTTGGTCGGCCACTTACAACCACCATATCTACCACAGTACCACAGTTTCTGAAATTCGGCCGCTGTTGTTATCGAAAGGTGACTCTGTGCTACTACTACACACAAACGCCAGTTATCTGTGATCTATAGTTTTCGCTGAAAAGTGATACACCATGACACTTTTGTCTTTGGCAGAAGTATGAAATTGCCACAGGTCGACCACTTTCAACCCCCATTTCTCCCACACCCCCATAGCTACCGACATCTAACAACCATAGTGCACTACATGAGATACGATTCTACTACCAAACAAAAACACCAATGCTCTATGGTATGTAGTTGTGGCCGAAAAGTGACATATGTGGAAACAGTCGAAATACGAAAATATCCTTGGTCGGCCACTTACAACCACCATATCTACCACAGTACGACAGTTTCTGAAATTCGGCCGCTGTTGTGATCGAAAGGTGACTCTGTGCTACTACTACACACAAACGCCAGTTATCTGTGATCTATAGTTTTCGCTGAAAAGTGATACACCATGACACTTTTGTCTTTGGCAGAAGTATGAAATTGCCACAGGTCGACCAATTTCAACCCCCATATCTCCCACACCCCCATAGCTACCGACATCTAACAACCATAGTGCATGACAGGAAAGACGATTCTACTACCACACACAAACACCAAAGGTCTATGTTATGTAGTTGGGGCAGGAAAGAGAAGTAAACAGAGATACTAATTTTTGGTCGAAATATGAAAACGCCCTGCACTGACCAACTTTAATCATTATATCTCCCACATCTCCACAGCTATCGGCATTCGGCCAACGTTGTGCACGACAGGAAACTCCATGCTACTTCCACCCACAAACATCAGTGATCTGTGCTAGGTAGTGGTGGCTGAAAAGTGAAATATAGGAAAAAACGCGTCTATTTTTATATATATATAAGATTTCGTGTAACTTTTAATGTCTGAGAGAAGGGGAAACGGCAAGAAAACATTACAATAAAGGACTTGACCAACATTTAAATAGATTTTCGTTAATTTTGCAGCGCCGGTAGCATCTAATATTTGGGCGTCTCTCTCATATTTTGGCATTTTTAATTTAATTTGTGGCGACTTTTTCGAAAAAGGAGAGTGCAAAACGTGAAGAGGACATTTATAACGAAGTTATTAATCCAAATTTCAAACGTTTAGTACCAATAGTAGGCAACCCCCACCCAAAAATGCCTTACCCTTTTTATTTTAGTTTCAAATATTAATGCGGAGAAGAAAAATATATAATTTTCCTGTCTTTTTGTTATTACCTTAGATTCGGTTTTCATACTGATTTTCGAAACTTTTTTTGTTGGACTTATATAAGAAACTAAAGCTACATGAAACATTATCACTAACAGTCCAGTAAGGGCATACTGAGAATCAATTATCATTCAGGTCAGAAATTTCCTGAGGACATACCTTTCGAGAAAAAGTGCATGTTATAGCAAAAAGAAATGTACCTTAGATATAACGCAAAACGAAAGTTACTGTCTGCCATAGAAATGGCGGTTAATTCTAAACTATCTACGCCGCCAACGATAGCATTTGCAGCAACGAGTGTACTAAGATCACTCGCAAGATTTCTTAATTCCATATGAATATATTCCTAAGCCGTAAGTAATAACATGTATCTTTTTTTTAATAGCTTTTATGCAACTACCCACATTTCGAACCATTTTCGGGGGCTGCACCACTTTCGGAACCTACGCGAAACTGATACTAACCTGTTGAAATTTGGTTCAGTCGCTTCGTCAATATGTTCTCTTCACGTTTTGCGCTCTTGCTTTGCGTAAAACTTGGCCGGAATTTAATTAAAAATATGACAGTGACGCACAGCCAGTAAATGCTGCCAGCGTATTCAACCTAACCACGATTTCTATGACAAAACAAAACTGTTTAGGTTTATACGATCCCTGTACCGATAATTTTTATGTTATCTTTGCAGTGTTGATAAATTTCACAGTTGCTCAATCTCTCCTATTTCGGCATTTTAAATTAAATTTCTATCGACTTTTCCGCAAAGCAAGAGCGCAAAACGTGAAGAGGACATGTTGACGAAGCGACTGAACCAAATTTCCACATATTAGTACCAGTTTAGAGTAGGTTCCAAAAGTGGTGCAGTCCTCCTATTTTCTTTCACCGTATCTCAAAACTGAAGTGGTTATTTTGAAATGAAGCCTGGAACAGAAATTTTTTTTGCCAAAACCATCAGGAAATACACACTAGACATGCACTATAGGTGGTAGCTTACTTCGCGATACATGTGATCACTAACATGACATTCATTAAAACAGCTTATTAATTACTAACAATAATTGAAATCGTCATGGCTTATATTTTTGAAAGAACATTCTGGGTCAGGCTGCATTTAAAACTAACCACAACTTATACTGATATTGCCGTTACAAAATCAACAATTCAGATACGCCTAAACACATTAAATATTTCACTAACTACGGTTTGGGTAGTGATAACATTGTGAATTTTAGGATAGAATAAATTATAACAACTAATTTAATAATAAACCTTTATTTTGAACTGCTACAGGGCTACAACACGAACAATAATAAATATACTGTATCGCAATGTAAAGTTAGCGGTTGTGGATAGGTTGAAATGCGGACGAGATTTCACAATCAATTGCAGCGACAATAAAAACCTTGAATATATATAAATTAAGCTCTAAGTTACTAACAGTAAATATCACAATTATTTTATTCTTATTGAAGATTTAATATATTATATAGTAGTTTGAGTAACTAATTACTAAAAGCGAGTAACTATAACCAAAGACAAATACAGTATAAGCAATTCAAAGATTAGTATATTCATCTTTGGTCAAACTCTTTAAACGCGTAATTTTTACAGTAAATTAAATATTGGTAATGATCATTACGTTTGATATAGGTATTCCGTTTATTTACTCCATTCCAGAAAATTGAAAATTTAAATATTCGAGGTCGAAATATTAAACAATCATTAGTTAAGCTGTGTGAATTTTGTCAGATTATTGCGGAAGTAGTGCATGTCTGATAGTGCATAATGATCCATGGCCTGCAATTTTCCATATAAAAAGGTTTTTAATTGCCTGTTCCTTCCGAAGGTACATATAAGACATTAGGTATTTTAACAGATTTTGATTCGGACCATTAGCTCTAAAAACTTGAGAAACACATCCAAATTGCTGCGGTATTTATTGCGCGGTACTCGTTCAAATAAAGAGACACATGCAGCTTGCTTACAGATTTATAATAGTATAGATTCGTCGTGTTATCTGAACGCATTAGAAAAGAAAATTGCACTAAGAAATCAAAGAGGAATTAATCGAAGCCATTAGTATTATAAATCTCAAGAAAGGTGATCTGAACTGGGAACGTATTTTATCTGAAACGAGTGCCATGCCTGCAAGCGGTCATTTAATAGAGACGTAACCACTAAACTGGCAAACACAAGTAAATGGTTACTTAGTGATAATAGTTCGGATAGGAACTTCCAGAGAAATTCAAGCAGATACCTCTGCATGCAGAATGCAGCATTTGTCAGGGATACAAGAATATCTCAGAAAAGTTATCTTAAGCATCGAGTATGAAGTCTGCTGAAAGTCTTCTCGATCAAATGTTCTGCTATGTTGCTAAGTGCAAAGACTCAGGTTGATGATCAGTGACTGAGTAACGAATGGAATAGCGGGGGCAGCAATTCGAGGAGATTATAAAGACTACTCTTGCGCGACTCAAGGTCCTCCCCCCCCCCCCCAAACCAAACTCCACTCAAGCCCCTCCCAAACCACATCCTGGATCCGCTTCTGGAACAGGGGATACACTTCCAGTTTTCATGAGTTATCCAAACTCCGTTACCTTCCCACCAGATATGAAAGCATTATGATTCCACTCCAGCTTTTATAATTGACTGCGGGATCCTGAGATCTCAAAACAAATTTAAAGATACAAATTACTTATTGACGCTTACGGTTTTTTTTTTGGTTATAATGTCGTCGGTATGTAAGGAGCTAACGCTGTTTGGATCTCGTTGGTGGTTCTTGCATTCGCTTCCATGTTTAATTATTACTAAATATTTCATACCTTTTAGGTAGAGATATCCGATACAACTAAAAAGTATTTATTTTGATATTTGTTAAAACTATATATAGTAAGATAAGTGAATTCGATTAAAATTTATTGGTAACAAGCGAGCATCTGAATCTGTAGTCACGTGTATATCAATTACTGAATATGATTAGTCAACACATGTCGCCACTGGCAATGTTTGAGGCAATATGGTTTACACAAGACTATGACATTACTTAATTAAAACCTCTCTGCCCTCGGCCGGACTTGAACCGGTGACTCTTTCAAGCGGAGGACCATGTGCTGGCAATACCGTCAAATCATGGAACCTGTTGATCAAAAGTAAGCTGTTCGTTTCTCTTACAGTTAGGGAAGGCCGACTCGCAGCCGCAACTGTTGCTCTGTTAGACCGAAGAGACATTTCAGCACTATACTAGTCAACCATTCTTCGGGAGCCACCAGAAACACTGCCACGTAACATGGTGTCGTGCGTCAGTTAACAACACAGCCGTCTAGTTCATGCCAGTACAACATTTGGAGAACTGGTCGTTCCAGCAGAACTATTTCTGAGAATACTGTAACATCTACAAGAATTTACTAACAAATTTTAATTTTCGATTTTAACGAATTCTAATTATTACCTCTTCTATCCTTCCGTCGGGTAAAGAATGAAATTGTGTAGATTTTGATGTACTGGACAACCTAGCTGTCTATTTCAATAATCACGTCTTTATCTATATGTATACAAAGCTACTTGGTCAATATGTTATTGTGTCCGTGAAGCTGACGTAACGTGCCCAGCCAAAGATGTTACTTCGAAAAATAGGTTATAGGTATTATTCAGTAACAGTTCTTTTCACTTAAGCAACCGCGAAGAAATAAATTTCCTGAACACTGAAAAGAGTAAATATTGCATTTAAATTAATTTATGAACTATTAATTGTTCTTTGTTTATTTACTCATATATACAGTCGGTGTAGATGTTTTCTTATACTCTCTGTCCGTTACATGAAACTAAGAAATATGTACCACATTACATCATTTTTAACGTTATGAGAATTATTTAATTTAGTAAGCAACTGCGAGGAAATGAACTACCAAAACACAGCGCTCAACCCTTTATTTTGACGGGCTTAGAAGCTAGTTAATGAATATATTACTGTCCATATCAATGTATTCTGGAGACTCGCCGGTAAGAAACTTAATGCCTGTAGGAAAATCTCCAAACTGCAGATCCCATTAGTATCATTTTATTACCGAACGGTAAACAGTGAAAGAAACTCCACTTCAGTAGATATTTCTTAGGAATAAATTGTTTTACTTGAATACATTTTAAAAATTAATGTTGAACTAGTGACAGAACGACGGGAATATTGAAACGTTAATTTTACAGATGATTCTGAAAGTCCCTTGGAGAAATATCAGCGGATAAATAAGGAAAAAAGTGTTTAATTTCGATTCTTTCCGGTTATTAACTGTGAATGAATGTAATAAGTATTTCTACAAATACAGGGCGTAATGTATGATAAATAATTTTGTTTCGGGACAAAAAATGTTTTTTTTTTTTTTTTTTTTTTTTTTTTTTTTTTTAGTTTCCACACGCACGTATTTTAGATTTCAGTTGTAAAGATTTACAGAAACTAAATGAGAAATGACTACCATAAAATCAAGAGAAAATTCATTGAATCTTTCAGATAAAAGTTTCCAATAATATTCCTGTTTTTTTTTGTGTGTTCTTAACGATTTGTTAACTTGGAACAGTAACTGTAAACACGTATTTCCAGTTAATTCTCTTTCAAAGCAAGACAGGGGAAGGGCATTGTCTTGTATACTGTCTGGAGTCTCTGTATAAGGTGTCTCAGTGATTTAAAAAAAAAATTAACATAAACGTTTGACTATATCGTATATTAGCAGAGTTCCCGGCGTTCCCCGGTCGATTTGGCGTTGATTTATCCATACACTATTTTTATTCATGCAATGAGAAACGTGTACCAAGTCTCATACAATTTATGCCATCCATTTACAGAATTAAAGCAAACCTAGATTCACCCACACCTTATCATGAAAGGAGTGCGTTGAACTCGTAGACTATTTTTATTGGTCCAAAAAGATTCGTGCCTACCAAGCTTGATTGATTTCGAACGGTGATTTAGCAGCACAGTTCTAAGAATGGGGTGGTTTGGATGCCTTTATACGTAATGTTAGTTCTCACTTTAGTCCAGGATACATTTCAGCCTAGTTACATCTGCTAATGTTGCTGCTCGAAAATCAATATATGAACCGTACGCGCATTAATGCATATCACATACATAAAAAAGTATCTGGAATGTATCTGTTTATTACGGCATCATGCAGAAAATACAGATTTTGAATGGATTTTAAGGATTTGAAAGCTTGTGGTCAAAGCTAAATTTAATGTATGTTTTAAGGCGTTACGACACATTTATTTTACGAATAATCTAGAATTACCTGAAAACTGCTGAATCGATTTTGGCTCGGTTTTCACGGTATTAAATATTAGAAGTGTCTGTCTCATTATGCTGCTGCATCGGCCGCTGGAGCTAAAAATTGTCTCATTGTGCGCTACTTCATCTGGCACAGGAGCTCAAAATTAAAATATATTCGGTACCTGTAAAAAATTATTTTCTTTCGATTTGTTTCAGACTGTTACCTGCGGTGCCATTGTTTTGTAAACAGAACGCTAAAGACGATTGCCAGAGACATTGTAATTGTCCTGAAAGAGATTGTGATCAAAGATAATCTCTTTTGTTTTTTCGTTACTAGACTGCCCGTGCGAAAATTTCGCTAAGAAAATACGATGAATAATGAGGTTGAATGCATGTAATATAATGAAAAGTGGAACCGAACTTTTGTAGAAAATATTTGTAACAGGTACGCATCAAAATACTTACAACATGTTAAGAAACAGTCAGGAAACTTTAAAACACATTGTATGTACGACTAACTGTTACTGATCTTAAAAGAATACAATCAACCTAAACAAAGTGCACACAGCATATCAACATCTCTGTGATATGCGTTGCTACGCGAATAAAATTATTACACTGGAATTCTATAGTCCAACAAAAATGTTTCCATAACAGAAAAAAATATCTGAAAATTTACTTATTGTATAAAAAAGTCTATTGACATTTCTGAGATATATGCTGCTGCAATCTAGGGACTTGGCTCTGAACTGTCTCAAACGCGCGACTCTTTATGCATCAAATTCCGAATAATTAATTCTTAATTTATGATTTTACCTAATTGGAGACCTTAATCTTTAAAACTATATGTCATTTATCAATTTCGGTTAGGTACCGAAGGAAATAGATAGCTCGTAATAATATTAATAAAAAAACAAGTTGTAGAAATAATACTGATGCTTTTGACCTTTAAGGGTTGAATTCCAAAAAATTCCTTTTCATAAAATAAGCTGTGACCAAAGGGGACACCTTGGTCTTTAAAATGATACCTCATTTATCGATTTCGGTTTGGTAAATGACACGTGACAGAAAATGCGTTGCAGAAATATAAATTCTTTTGCCATTTAAGGGTCGAATTTTGAAAAAATCAATTTTCAAAATATGGTGTAACGAAACCGCAGATCTTACGAAAACCTTACTAAGACCTCAGTCTTTAAAATAATACTTTGTTTATCAATTTTGTTTAGTTATCAAGGGAGATAAATAGCTCGTGACACAAAAAACGCATTTTAGAAATAGTAATATTTTTTCCCTTCATGTGTTAAATTCAGAAAAATCACTTTCTTAAAATATGATGTGACCACAACGGAGACCTTAATGTTAAATTTGATACCTCATTTATCTATATCGGTTAGATATGAAGGGAGATAAATGGCTAGTGACACAAAAATGCGTTGTAGAACAATTGATACTTTTTCCCCTTAAGGGTTGAATTCCAAAAAAAAAAAAAAAAATCCTGTCTTAAAATATTATGTCATCATAACTGAGACATTACTCTTCATAATCCTACTTCATTTATCGATTTCGGTTAGATATCCATGGAGATAAATGGCTGGAGACACAAAAAACGCATTTTAGAAATATTGATATTTTTGTCCTTTAAGGGTCGAATTACAAAAAATTCCTTTCTTAAAATATAATGTGACCACGGCGGAGACCTTAATGTTAAATTTGATAGCTCATTTATCTTTATCGGTTACATATGAAGGGAGATATATGGCTTGTAACACAAAAACGCGTTGCATAAATAATAACACTTTTGCCCTGTAAGGGTCAAATTCCGAAAAATTCCTGTCTTAATATATGACGTCACCAAAGCGGAAATCTTAATCTTTAAAATGAAACTTCATTAAAGGATTTCAGATAGTTACCCAGGGAGATAAAAGACTCGTAACACATAAAGCAGCATTTTATAAATATTGACATTTTTTCCCTTTAAGGGCAAAATTCCGAAAAATTCCTTTCTTAAAATATGATGTGATCAAAGTGGAAACTATAAGGTTTAAAATGACATCGCATTATTTGATTTCGGTTAAGCATGAAGGGAGATAATGGTTTGTGACAAAAAAAACATCTTATGTAAATAATATATATGATTAGTTTCTCGCATTCAGTACAGGCAACTTTGGCGTTTAAAAACTGAATATCCGGAATTAAAGGAAAGAATATTTCAAGTTTTGTTTACTGTAAAATTATTTTATTGCTTTCATTAAAGACTATGGTTAGAGACATTGTAGTTGTGTGTTTAGTGCAAAGTATGCAACATCTAATCGTTCCACCTTTGAGATTTGTCACCATATGTTCAGAATTTCTTTTAATGCTCCTGCATTATGTAACGTTGAAACATAAGCAATACCAAACAAATAAATTGAGATTCTAAGCTTTTAAACGGTGAAAACCCCATCAATGTCTGCTCAGTAGTTTCTGATTTTTTATAACACAAACTTATACGTTTTTTGTTTTATAGATATGGATAGAAGATCGAAGAATAGATAGAAGAGAGATGGATTAAATGGTAACAGAGCAAGTTACTTTCGTGAAGTAATTTTCTGTGTAGGGAAGCTGAGCTGGTTAATACCGTGATGAGTATTGTTTCTTGCTTTTGGTTATCACTGTTTCAGATCAGAAATCATAACTGATGAACCAACCAATATTTTATCAAAACATTTAATCACTGTTACCAAAGACAACGAGGAACTTTACTAAGTACTTTTTTTGTTTTTGTTTCCATACTCTCGTTAGGTCTTGTGCTTCTTCCGAAATGGAGCAAGCTACATTAGCTTTTAACAAAACGAATGAATTGTTCGCTAATTAGTCGCTAATGAAGCAGATGGTGTGTATTGAGATCACTGTATTTTGAATAATTTGTTGCATTACCATCAGACTTATGAATTTTTCACCACTTGCAGCGCAACAAATCCGCCATTTATTATTAATTATTCAATCTAGTGTTTATGTTTAGATATTAATGATACATCAACAGTAGGAAACAATTTCCCTTATACCGTCAAAACATAGTCTCCAAAAATATTTCGTGCGCATTTTTGATCTTATGAATTATATACAGCAACATAATCACAATAAACAATGTGCCATCAATTAAATAGTCAGATATCTAGAAAATATTGCCAAACCATCGCTTGTTGATCTTGTTTTACGATTATGCCATTAATACGTTGGTAGAGACAATGCCTGCTTGAATAAAGTCGAAATCTATAAATAATCGGAAAATATTAAAGAGAATACTGTATAATTTATTGTGAGTTAATACATGGGTTCGAGGAGAGTACCTCTCTGGTGCTGATGTTAACTACTGGCGGGTCAGAAGTAGTTGTCGAGCAGCGACTTGGTTGCGATGTGCGGGAAGTGTTTGCGCTGCTTCACAGCCCGGATGTCGAGTCTCTGCTTGGGGCTGGGAGAGCGCGGCTTCTCCGGAGGCGGCTCCGACGGCTCATCCGGGTGGCGCATCTGGGGGTGGTCCCACACGTGGCACGGCAGCTTCTCCACGCACACGCCCGGCACGTACCTGTCACGCACGGGAACCTGTCAGAAATCTCTACTCTGTCTGTTCACGTCTAAATGGCTAGGCCCATATTGAAGAAATTTGACAAGTAAATAAATACTGTGTATAATTAGGAAGGACATACTTTTTTCTGGATAAATACCATATTTTGTCAAGAAGTTTTGAAAAAATAACCGAACGGTGAAAGACAGACGGACAAGGTGTGTAAGCCTCTGTAATGTAATACTGGTCGCTAAGGCTTCGTTTGTTTCGCATTCAGTTTGTGTATGAGCACCTTTAACATAATTTAAAGCTTTCTGTACCCAATTCTAGCAATAAAATTCTAAGTCCACTCTCACGAAGTCGCGCATAACAGCAAGCGTATAGTAAATGACATGAAACAACGGTTAAATTAATTGAAGTATCCATTCAACCTAAACTATCATATTCTCAACACGGCCTCTGCTGATTTTATTCCTATTCCTTAATTTATCCATTTTAATACTCTTCTTTCAACGAGACATGAAATATAAATCATACCACCACGTAAGCTGAACAGAAAATTGCATCGATCTAGATACAACTTGTTTTAAATTCCTAATAGACACTTTGTTAACAAATGTCAAGGTCTTGAAGAAAAAAGTGAAAGGATTTAAAGCTACGAAAGAATGTACTCATATATTGAAAATTTTTAGTAGGAGGTAAAATTCTAACAATGGAGTCCTATTTAAGACAGAAGATAAAAATTTAAAGGCTAAAATATCGCCTCATAACATCTGCTGCAGTCATTACCCTGGTGACAAATTGTAAAGGCGCAGAAGACGCACTATCGAGACGCAATCAGAAAAAAAAAATTGCTATTACGATTTTTACCACGAGTAGCAACGGTTAGCATCAGTCATATCACTGTATCAAAAGAAAACGGTAAGGATGCTTTTGAAATATTTTTTTTTTTTTGATAAATGAGTTTTTCTTGCTGTTATCAGTCTTTCGACTGGTTTGAAGCAATCCTCCATCACATCCAATCTTGTGTTAACCTCTTCATGTCTGCATATACCTTACAACCCACGTCCTCAATTATCTGCTTCATATATTCTAATCTCTGTCTTACTCTACACTTCTCACATTCGATTGTTCCCTCCACTAACAAATTATCCAATCCAGCATGTCTCAAAATATGACCTACCAGCCTGTCTCTTCTTTCTGTAAGCTTCTTCCACAAACTTCTTTCCTCAGCCATCATTTCCAAAACTCGTTCATTTCGTACATTGTCTGTACACTTAATTTTCAGCATCCTTCTGTAGTAACACATTTCAAATGCTTCAATTTTCTTTCTTTCTGGTATTCCTGAAGTCCATGCTCCGTGCTGTACTCCACACATAGAGTTTTAAAAAGGCCTTTCTAATTCCTCGATCTATGTTTGAAACTAAAATTTTTCTCATTTTCATGAAGGCTCTTTTTGCTAGTGCTATTCTGTTTTTAACATCATCCTTGCTTCGGCCATCAGTTGTAATTTTACTTCCGAAGTATCAGTATTCACTTACTTCTCCCATTTTTATATTTAATGTAAAGTGATTGGTATCATTTTTACTACATTTCATCACTTTTGTTTTACTTTGATTCATATTCAGTCCAAAATCTTCGTTCAGTATGTTGTTCATGCCATTCAATAGCTTGTCAATATCCTCAGCCAGTTCTGATAACAAGACAATGTCATCAGCAAATCGTAGCATTCTGATTTTTCTCCCTGAATTATGCCACATTAAAATTTTTCTTTTACTTCCTTTATTGCTTCTTCTACATACAAGTTGAATATTAAGGGGGGTAGACTAAACCCTTGTCTCACACCCTTTTTAACTGATGCATGTCTCTCATGGTTCTCTTATTATAGCCACTTGATTCATATATAGTTTATAAAGTATTCTTCTATTTCGATATTTTAGACCTGACACCTTTAAAATTTTGAACATCTTGTCCACCTAACATTATAAAAAGTTTTTTTCTAAATCAATTAACGCCAAAATAGTGTCCACCCTTCAAGTATTAATCTTAAAGCCAGAATTGCTTCCCTCGTACAGTGATTTTTCCTAAACCGAAACTGATCTTCACCTACTATCTCTTCTGCTACCCTTTCCATTCTTCTGTATATTATTGTGGTCAGTAATTTTGAAGCATGTGATGTTAGACTAATGGTGCGATAATTCTCACATTTGTTGGCTTGTGCTTTCTTTGGAAGTGTGAAGATGATATTTTTATTAAAATCGGTTGGAATTTCTCCTGTTTCATAACTGTTTGATATCAGCTTGAATTATCTATCGATTCCTTCTTCTCCTAGGGATTTAAGAAGTTCTGCATGTATCTCATCAGTTCCTATTGTCTTATTGATGAGATCTCTGCAGAACTTCTTAAATCCCCAGGAAAAGAAGTAATCGAAAGATTATTCAAGCTGATATCAAAAAATTATCAAACAGGAGAAACAGGGGTTTTCCTTTGAATTAGAATTTACATTGATTTTGATTTACAAATCAAACTTAGATCTAGTAATAGATAATTTATTGCACATAATTAAGAAGTACATACTAAAAACTATTTGCAATTTATCATAAGCAGCATGCTAATAAACAGGACTTGTTTAAAGTATTAAAATGTGCACGATTTAACAGCTAGAAACATCCGTACCGTAAAATATTTATCTTAGTAGCATCTCTAATTATTACTGCTACCAACCATGAATTTGTGTGGCTCGATTGTGTATTTAATGTCATTATTATTCATAAATGGCCTCAATGGAAAATAAAACTCAATTTCCAAGTAACAGTGAGCGACTGTTGAGACAGCGTACGGAGGAAAGAAACTTTGTCCTAAAATCAATATATAAAATTTTAGAATTTCAATTTGAATAGTCGTATTCCGATGAGGATACATAAAATTCTGTTAAGGAAATTTTACGTTAGCTAACGACTTGCATCGGACATCAAGTACGTTGGGAACAAAGAGGTATGAAAAGCTAAAATTTATATTAATGGATTCACCTACGCCGATACGAAATTCAGTTAAAACCACAGAAACATACCTTTATGTGCTACGTCTGTAACTGAAATGTGCAGTTTATTTACCAAGCTATGTTCTTGAACCGTGTTTATTTAATAATGTCATCTTGAACGTTTGAGACGGTTAGCTAAAAAATACGGAAGCACAAAAATAACGCGTTTTTCGAGCTGCTGGCAAACCACTTACGGTTGTCTCTTGTTGCCAAGAGCTAACAGTTAAAATAAACGTGTTTCATGATGCTTTCGATCTATACTCGTACTTGAATCGCTGGCGACTAGTAGCGATTTTTAAATATCATGGTGGTATTGAGCATTCAGATACAAAATTTGCAAATCGCTGTTTTGACAAGATTTCTTCGTTTGCTTGATCATCCAGGTTATCCTACATGCTACTAGTAGGATTCTTCCCTAGGATAACGCTATGGACTCGGCGTCCAGATAGGCTTCGATAGTATAAAAAAGGAACAGGGCTCAAGTGAGCACTATCACTAAAAACATTCTGGAAGATACCGAAACAGGAATTGTTTGTTGACGTTGCAAGAAAACTCAAGTTTACATGACATAAAATTTATTTGTCGTGGAGTAATCTGATGAAAGGCCTGTGCTTTAGAATTTTGTTTCATAACGTTTTATTATTTTAATGATTTTACTGTAACCATAGAACGGACAAACCTGATGTTCTCGTGCTTTCCTTACACAAAAACACTTGAGAGATATCTTTATTTCAATGTATCCTGCCGATACGGATCGTTGGCTTCGAATTAATCTGGTGGGATGATTTTCGTGAGACGTCTTCGGTGAACTAAGCTGATGTATTAAAGGATGATATTCCGGAAACGCCAGATACTGTTAAACACTTATTACCTAGAAGGGATGTAACATGAATTTTGTACACCAAAGCGTATGTTCTTTGTCGGAAACCAGTGTCGGCTCATCGAACGTCTTTACTGGGACAGTTTTACTGCTGTTGTGTTTGTTATATAATTCTCTGACATGGGCGTAATACCTACGTCCCAAGCGGTTCGGTCTTTGTTATCATGCCTATCCTCGGAACGAGAATTTCCCCGTTACTGCACAAGTAACCATGTGTAGTCAATAGTATAGACGTATTTACCAGTAACAGAAAATGATACCGTAGTCGGCGAAATATAAGCTACCAGCTTATGAGTGTGGTTTTTACGTAGTTTTCCGCAATCATCTAGGAGAAAGAAGAGATATTTTTTGTTTTTTATTTATTATTGCTTTACGCCTCGTCGACGTCATTAGAGGCGTGAAAGGATGGGGGACAAGGAATGGGAAGGAATTCGGCCATGGCTTTTCGTAGGAAGCATGCCTGCATTCGCCTGGTGTGATTTGGAGAAACCATGGAAAACCCAAATCTGGATGCCCGGACCCACGTCCTCCCGACTGCGAAGCCAGGTTGTTAACCCCTTCACCCACCACCCTCGGTAGCACCTTTCGTTCGAAACTAAAACAACACATTTTTCCGTGGCAGGGACATGTTAACTGTCATGTAGGTGAGTAACAACCAAATCATTTGGATGCATTTTGCACACCAAGCTTATATCCTCTGTCAGAAACAAGTGTGGGCTCATCGAACAACTTTACTGGGACATCTTTACTACAGTTGTGTTTGTTAAATAGTTACATGGGTGTAATACCTACGTCCCAGCAGTCAGATCTTATGAAATGATTTTTATTAAATGACTTCAGTTAGTTGGCATATGAGGCCTTCGTGACTACACGAATGTGTCTCGGGGACCCCTCAGTTTTAGATGTCTGTGCTTCAGAATAGCGAAATAAATAATCTGAAATTTGGATTTGGATTGACACAGTTCAATCGTAATCTTTTGACAGAGTTTCAGTTTTTTGGTACTGTTTAACATGCCACAAGCATTTAGGCTACAGTTATAATGTTCGACAGCGGTTATCAGCTTTTGTAAAAAATCGAGCAATTGACACTATGATTGTCTAAGGATGTAAATACTAAAAAAAAAAAAAAAAATCATTTTTACCTCTTAAATGAGTTTGTAGCTCTACATTTATGTAATAATTAGTAGTCAATACTCTGTTTTGACACAGCACTCAATACTGACTATTAACACGAAATTATTAGCAACTTCACTCACGTAAACAGCTTTTGATAAAACCATGTTTCAGTTATACGGTCAAGCTTCGGTATTAACATAGTAAGTACTTTGTTGTCGTAAGGTATCATTCAACCGTTTCTTACCAAAAAAATCTTTATTTAAATAACAATTACTTTCTGAAATAAAATCTGGATGTGAACAAACACTTCGATTAACGTCTTAAAAAATCTTTCTGCGAATTTGTCATCATAGAAAGTATCTGATATATTTCAGTTAGTTAATTCGATTATTTTCATGTAAAACCTATACTAATAAAATGGTAAGCTTGGCCATTGTGTAGCTCAATCCGTCACTTCATTGCTGGATTAAGGACGTCCAGGGATGCTACTACATAGAGGTTATGAATGCTGTTCAATATTAGTTCTATTCGGTTAAGCACCCGAGAAGAAATAAATTGCCAAAACTCTTAAGAAAAGTATTTATTATGCTTAAATTAACATACTAATTATTAGTTTCTTTTATTTATTTATATTCGTTCGATGTAAATGTTTTCATTAAATTCTCTGTCCATTGATATGTAAGACAAATTCTTCAATTTTCAATCGATCATTAAAGTTAAAGCATTTTTTTATTGTTATTTATTTATTTATTTTTTGTTGTTTTTTATTGTTATTTAGCCCTAGTCAGAATTATAACTGGTATTTGACGTTACTGCAGAGGGCATGAGTAATTTAAATTTTTTTTTTTTTTTTAAACAATAATATGTTTTAATGAAAGTAGTTCCACATTGATAGCAACTTATGTGCCATAGACCACAATTAAAACTAATATTACGTGACATAACGTAAGTCGTTAAGTTTTATTTTTTTTTGCTTTCACTGACACCATATTACTGAGATAATTAATTCAAGGGCAAGTAACTGTTACCCGTTCAAATGTTGCAATATTGATCTAAATCATGGACATCACAAAAAAAAACTTAAGAACCCATGAAGATTTTGGGTCAAGCTGATATTGCGGTGCATGATATGATGCCACTAACATGCGATACAGTGAATGTGTTAATTCGCTTGTGGTTGAAGCTTTGATTTTCTAGCGGCAATATTGGCGGAGCTTATGGCTAGGTTGAAATGCAACCTGGACTAGGATGACTCCTTGTTACAGCGCAATATATGTGGAAAAGTGTTGAACGTTATTACTTAACAGCTAGTGTAAGCCCGTGACCGTTTTTTGCGTATCGTCACGGGTCTAGAACAGTTATAGTTTTTTGGTCAAAATTTGTGATCAGACTAAATACGAATTTGTTCTGTGTTTCACTCTTAGGATGAATAAAATCTCTTGGGCGTGAAGAACCCTTAAGAACTAATAGACTTATTAACCACAGACAGGGACAATAGTGGTATCGTAAAATAGTTTCAATGGTCATAGACTCGAACTTGCTGAAATATGAACTTGTATTTGACCTTAAAAGGGTTAGTGTGCTAAGTACGGCAAGTAAAAAAAGCTGTTAGTTTGGGTTGAAAATACGGCTAGCTGCTTCTTTGTCACTTATTCTTTAAGGAAAAGTGTACCCGAAAGCCGTAGAATATGTAGCAAATTAGTAATTAACGCCGAAACATACGATTACGCACATTACTGCTTAAGTGTTAATAGACATCTTGAGCCGCCTGTGACGTTTTTGTCGAATTCGCGTTCACTTTTTCTTGAATACTAATGCCTAAGGAGTCGTTAATCACATTTTCATCCCGAAATAACAGTTTGTTATACTGGCAATATTAGATAAAGGTTTAACTCAATTGACATTTAGCGTATGCTGGAGTGGAAATTGGCATTCGTAGTTATAGCAGAGATTATGAATAATTTAAGCCCTTTAAAGTTTTTTATGTTTCTTTCAGTAGCGACACATTACTAAAATGCAGTTCGACGTTTTTTAAGCCGTAAAGGATTTCTATTTTTTTTTAACTATGAGACGCTACGAAAAGCAAACGTAATGACTGTATTATGGCAATTAATCTGGTAGTAGTTGCTTAGCTATTAAATTGTAGACATAACCACGAATTTCTTGTAATGGTATCTCTGGTCGCTGTTTTGCGAGCCAAGGCTGGCCCATGACGTCACCATTTTCCAACCAATAGCTATCAAGGTGAGTGGGTGAGCTTACGAAATTATATAGTAGAGATTAGGAACTGCGAAAAAAATGGCTTGCCATCTTTATTTTTGACGGCATTTGAGGCTAATGTTATATAATCCGCAAATGTTAAGATAAAAAGATCGCTGAAATCAATGTGCGGAATTAGCGAACGATCAACATTAAAAAAAAATCTGCTAAAGGAGTAAGCTCTAATTGCAGCCGCATTGCACATTCTTGGACTTTAACTACGGAAAAAGGCAGATAAACAAGAACACCTTTCACAAGAAATACAACTCAATGCAAATTGTAGAACGAGGAATAAAATTTCCTGTTGGTTCATGTTCAGTATTTTGTGGAAAAAGACATATTGTATGAAATCATTACACTTTTATATACAAGCTAATAGAGACTGCAAGTTCATATGAAAATAAGATTTATGACACAATTATCAGTATGCAACCTTTTAATTAAAATATACTGAAGAGAATTCCATTTAGCGAAAACAGAGGACGTACAAATATTTATAATTGATTTCTTTCAAACAGTGTTTATATTTTGATTAATTAGCAATGGAAACACAACATTTAACAGAGAGATCTGAGTATTTAAGGCACACGGTTACAAGCTTTTAATAAAAAAATTATTATTTTCCAGTTATGAACTACATCTCTGAACATGGTACCAAAGTAGCCTTTATTTTTTGCGTAATGCAATTTCTACTATATAAGCGTGCTAGCTCTCCTGCTCTGAAAGACAAGACAAGTGTGTGTGTGTGTGTGAAAAATGTGCCTGCTCTTTGAATTTCAAAAGGAGCATGCGGTGTTATGATGTGAATGATCTTATAGAATTGATCTGAAACAGAACACTGGATTATAACATGTATATTACTAGAGCAAGCCAATACATCTTATATCGTTAAAGTGAGAAGCAGTTTTTAATAAATGTTGCCACGACCTTTGCGCATATTCTAGTGTCATGGCAGATCTGAGACTTGGTGGTAGAGGGGTAACACTTGGTCCTTGCATTCTGGAAGATGTGGGTTCAAATCCCCGTCCGGACATCCCGATTACTGTAGGCGAATGGCAGAATGATTCCTTCAATAGTTTGTTGCCAAATACCTTCCCGTTCCTCGTATCATATCCTTTCCCACCTCTAACGAATTCCAACTTTGACTAGACGTAAAGTCTTAAGCAGGGAAAAAAGAATGATATAAAAGTTTGAGTCTCTTCAAATAGAATGCCTTAGAAAAACAATTTCAAGAAGCGAAACAGTAAATAATCGGATGGAAGCGAGGAAAGGAAGTTGGGAGGAATTAATGGGCAATCATTCTTGTTTTCGAACCAATATATATATATATATATTTTTTATTTTTTATTTTTATTTGCACGATGACGCGACGCACACTGATCAGCACATAGAGTCATAGAGTCATAGAGTTTTTACTGGCGCAAGGACAGATGTAAAATCAAACTCATCATTTAATTGAAGGATTGTTTGTTGTATTCTGCCAGATCTCAACGCAGACACCTTGAGAGGGTGTGTAATTACACGTTACGTACTAGTTCATATTTACAACTCTGGATGCAGGAATATTTTGTCCAATGTGTTGTTCAGTATGGTGAAGAAATCAGTTGGAAACTTTACCACCCTTCATATATCTTTTTATGGATAAATGTAGCTTTGGTTACGGCCTGTTCCAAATTACATCAAAGGAGTCATTTCAGTGAAAGTGATTTGTAAATTGTTGGAAAGGCAGTGGGAAATGTTTAAAACAAATTTAGCCAGAATTGGAAAAAAAAATTTACGTGTTCTTTAAAAAAATCTGTTTAACTGGTAGTGAAAAGAAGAACGTTTTAAATTTAATTCGATTGGGGTGAACAATCATAGAAGGAAAATGATCCATGTTTTCAATACAACAAACATTTTACCAGTGGAATTATTGTGATTCATAATAGGTGCGAGTAAAATTTCACCCTGAGTCTTATTTCGGATCATTTCAGCGGTAAATGTAATATTTCAAACGTATAATAGGCATTCTGTTAGAGAGATTCCTTAAAAAAAAAGTTTATTCATCACAATTGAGTAGAAACGGTGCTATTTCTAAATACAGAAATACTGTCCAGCCCAGTAAGCTTCCAACTTCGACTGCAAACTAATATATCTGGCGTGGAGATTTTCCACCTGTTTGACTACTACACACATCATTAGCGATTGGTCCAGCACGAACATTAACAACGTGTGTTAACGCATTACAGAGTATGTCTGGTGATTAAATTAAATTCGCTTCGCTGCTCAAATTATGCACGTGGATAACACAAAGGCAATACATAGCTTCTACGCTCTACATTTCTGCCAGACCACTCCCTTTACGCCCACACATTGCATTGGTCACCAGTTTGAATTCTATCTTAGACATACCTAGTAAAGATCAGATTCTTTATACACGTCTGATAGTACATATACTCAAAAAAGAATAAACAGATTTTCGCAAAATGGTGATTGCTATTCACTGCTTGTGGCTTTTCTTTCTCTCCCTCTCTATTTTTCTTTCTGTAGTTCCTGTTAAACGTACGCCAGCAGAAAAATTTCTTCTTTGGGGTTGAAAATGTGGTTAACTGCTTTCTTGGCTTTTACTCTTCAAAAAAAAGTGTAACTCAAAGTCGGGAAATAGGTAACAAAGGTATTAATATTATTATATTTGGCCTTCAGCCATGTAGGCCATCTAGCCATTTTCCATTTACATGATTAGATACATTCATGTGGCCTGTTACATTATTCATTGTACACGCTAAATCGACAAATTGCATAATACATTCGGTACATTAAAATATCTAGTTTACAAGGTACAAAATTTACATCAAAGTTCTAATTATATAATTCCTTGTACACGTTACAATGACAATTGTGTACTACATTCGGTACATTAAAATACAGGTATCTAGTTTACAATTACAAAATTTACATCAAAGTTTTAATTACATAATTCATTGGACACGTTAAAATGATAAATTGTATACTTCATTCGGTACATTAAAATATCTAGTTTACAAGGTACAAAATTTACATCAAAGTTTTAGTTACATAATTCATTGTACAGATTAAAATGATGAACTCTATACTACATTCGGCACATTAAAAAAAAAACTGGTTTACAGGGTAAAAATATACATTAAAACCTTTATAATACATAGTGAGCCTTGCAATGATAGGATTTGTCTGTTACAATTATTAATACAGCTGTTTTTATAATTTCAGTTTGATTTGTCGTAAGAAAGCGTACATGAGGGAAAAGATTTTGTGTTTGTTAGTGGCTAAAAGAGTAGAAACATTTGTTGGCAGTTGCTGCCGCAGCTGCGCCAGTTTCTTAGTAAGGTTGTCGCATATGTCTTTTTTTTTGTGGACAACCAAAGAATAAATGGTTAACGTCTTCTTCCTGACCACATTCACAGTACGGATCGTCTACCACACTCATCCTATATAGATGCTTCTTGAAGCGCGCATGCCCAAATTTTAGTCGAGATATACTGGTGTATAGTTTCCTGAGGCATCGAACATTTTGGAAACGTGATCGTTTAACAATTTCCGGGTGTAAGCTTGCATAGTATTTACCCTTCATGGTGGATGTGTGTTTCCATTCTTTGTCCCAGTCTTTGTATAGTTTGTCTTTTAATGTAACGATTAAGTCCGACATAGGTATCTTTACGTGGGTAGTTTTCCCACTAACGGTTGCTTCCTTTGCCAGTTGGTCGGCTAATTCATTGCCTCTACACCCGCAATGTCCTTTCACCCAGGACAGCACTACAAGTTTATTACTATTTTCCAGATCTGTGATTATTTTAATGATTTCATACACAATTGGGTTGTTACTTTGGTTTAAATAATGGTACTTTAGTGCCGTTAGCGCAGAGAGCGAGTCAGATAACACAATGATGTTGTTATCCTGTAAACTGCTGGCATATTTAAGGGCTTTTTAGATTTGCAATTAGTTCTGCTGTCACTCGGCAGTTTGAACGTGCCCTGTTCCATACTGTCCGGGTTGATGAATGCACTCCCTGCATAATTATTATTTCTAGACCCATCGGTGTATATGCATCTTGCTGGAAGCCATTTATTTAAAGATTTCTAAGTAAGTCTGTACATTGGGATTTTCTTGGGTTATTTGAGTATTTACTGTTACCTCTCTAGTGTGTGCCATAGTAGTAGTTCGTAGCAAAATAATTGTTTACTCTTGCAGACTTTGTCGCTTAGTGTTTTGGTTTCAAGATAAGCCGAAACCAAAGGTGGCAGTCGTTTGTCTCCAGTATCTTCTTGTTAGACAGTCCATTGCTAGTTTGTGGATAGCGTTAAATAGTTTATTATCCAACAGCTTTTCCTGTTTCAGTACGAATTTTGAGTTTAAGTAGGACCTGCGTAGGTGTAGTGGTGGTTCGCCTGCTTCTGCGCATAACGCGTTCGTGGGTGTCGATTGCATTGCTCCCAAGCAGGTGCGTAGTACTCTATACTGCAGAACATCTAACCTGGCTACTGTAAGTTCGGAAGCTGACCCGTAACAGATGCACCCATAGTCAAAATGTGGCCGTACTAAGGATCTGTACAACATCAGTGCAATTGGTGGGCTTGCTTCCCACTTAAGTCCTGTTACCGCTCGAATCAGGTTATTAGCTGAACAGACCTTTTTTTCTATTTGTGTGATGTGTTTACCCCATTTAAGTTTATTGTCTATTGTTAGTCCTAGGTATTTCACACTATTCTTTACTGGAAGATTGTAGGGTTCAAGGTTCATGTTCGTCATTGGAGGTATTCTACGGTGAATAAATATACAGACTGAGCTATTATTGATTGATATCTCTTGTCCATTAGCAAACAACCACTGTATCAGTATTCGCATCGCTTCATTTAATATAGTCTGACGACTTTCAATGCTTGTGCCTATTGCACAAATACAGATGTCGTCGGCGTATTGAAGAACTATGACCGACTGTGGTATTATCTTATGCAGGTCGTATATATTAAAAAGTAATGGAGAGAAGACTGATCCCTGTGGTGCCGCTTGGCTACATTTACTTGGCCCCCATTTGATGGATTTCCACTGAGCTACTATCCATCTATTGGTCATAATAGATACCAGCCTGGCTGTGAAGGGGCCTGGCACACCGTTCTCCATTTTTTTTTTCCCCAGGATCGGTGGCAAGACTTTGTCATAAGCGGATTTGAGATCTGTGAAGATGCAACCGTGTAGTTATTATTAGTAAGGCATGAGTGTATGCCGGTGGTGAGATGCGCTAGAATGTCGTTAGTGCCTTTACCTCTCCGAAAACCATATTGGGTAGATGGGAGTAACATGTTATGTTCGAACCACCATTCAAATCTGTGTTTGACCATCCTTTCTAGCACTTTGTAAATACAAGACAACAGGGATATTGGTCTGTATGCTGAGGTAAAATCAGCTGTCTTTCCAGGTTTTCTTATGATAATTATTCTAGCTGCCTTCATAGGTGGGATCTCGCTCTTCTCAGTCTAAATACGATTAATGAGTTCAAGCAGGTATGTTTTTCCATTAATAGGGAGTAGGCGGAGCATGAGACAGTGTATGTTATCCGACCCCGGTGCTGTAGATTTACCAAATGCAAGTGATCTGCTAACAAAGGTATAATGCGCAACGAAAGATACGGTTACGTACATTACTAACCTAACGGCAATAGACATCTATAGCCGATTCTGACTTCGTTATAGTCAAAATTGGACATGGCAGCCACCTTCTTCACTCAAAATCCAATAAGCATCATGGAATATTAGTTGACATTTTGATCCAAGCTGAATTTCAACCTAACCACATCAGTGATCACTATTACGCCCATTACTGACCTAGCGGCCATAGACGTATCGAGACACCTCTGACGTCATTAGAGTAAGAATACGATATGGACACCACCTTTTTCACTCAAAATCCACTATGCACCGTGGAATATTAATAGTCATAATGATCCATGCTACATTTCAACCTAAGTACAACCTTCGCTAATACAGCTCCCTGAAAACAAACACGTGTACCGCATACGGAAGAGTACATCCGCGATAATGATGGCAGCCACACACTGGCTAATACCGCACGTAATCCGACGATTTACATTTAATTACTTCTGTCTTACCAGTTTTTTCAGCTTCGTGAACAGATTTTCTTATACAGTAATGCCTAATTAATGTGCCAATCATATCTCGTATCTTCAACCCGAAACATTTTTTTTCCTTTTAACTGGCCGTGCTATGCACAGCAGCCCGTTCTTTCTTTTGATATGAAATACATCCTTGATTTCGCTATTTATATTCTGTAATCAAAATCTTAGACAGCATTGGGAACTCTCACTAGAATTGTGGTGGAATCAACAAAATCACTTAATAACTTCGCATCTCCCTAACAACAGCATCATATTTACACCTATCTGTGTCCTTCAAATGACGGAAAACAAGAGCCTCAGTAAGTTTAAATTTAATTCTCTTAAAGCTTTAATTATTTACATGAAATATTGTATCGTTATTGCGAAATGGTTTACTAACCATAAGAAGTGTTTGACGACGGAGGAAAATAGTATGAGTAACAAAGATTTCATGTCAAACGGCCTACTGTAAACAGTGCTGCCAATCTTGCATTTTTATGGCTAAATTTAGCATATTTTCAAGTGGGTTAGCATGAAAAAAAAATGATTTTAGCATATTTTTAGCATTTTTTTCTGATTACTTTACGCTTTTCTTGGAGTGATAAAATGTTAGTATCATTCATTTATTTATTAGAATAATCTATCACAACGAATTGTTATTAATTATTGTTATTTTTAAGTCGATTGTTTTATACATGTTTACTAGTGTAAAACAAGCATCTCTATAAAGGGATTTACACAACGGATTTTTTAAAACAAATTTAAATAATTCAGTTGTTATAAAACAATAAACATGTATTATTCGTTCTATTTTTAACTAAAATATGTAGGCCCTATTTAAGTATTGTTTCAGATAATTTTCAATATAAAATTTGCATACTAGGACATGTGTTTACAAACGCAAGCTAATTAATATTTTCTGCTCTTTTCATTGCATGATAAGTAGAAAAGAATGATTTTTCTGGTAGAGTTGTTTTTCGGTAGTGTTTGGAAATGATAAAGTTACATTACGGTAGGGTTTTTTAAGGTAAGGATGTTTGGGAGTATAAAATTACTCTAGTAAAGTTTTATTCTGGTAGTTTTATTATTTGGTTGGCATGATAATGGTAGGCTTGTAACTGGCAGAGAGTAGATGTGGTAGAAATATTTGTGGCAGATATTGCAGTTGGTAGAGATTCCCGGGATAGACAAGTTTATGGCAGCGTTTGATTCCTGTAGGTTTCGTAAATGGTAGAGATGTTAGTAAGTAGATATAACATTTAGTAGAATTGCTTATTGGTATAGTTATTTTTGGCAGAATTTAATTAATTCTAAAATCATCCCAAAACGTTGTAAGCAGCGTTTAATGAATCTAAACGAATTAAGCTTAGACGAATTTTAATTTTTGTAGGTTGTTAGCACTGTTAGTTGACAAACTGTACCTGCAAGGTGGCAGTTTTGGAAACGGGAGCCCTCCTCTGGAAAGTCGCACCTCTTCTTCGGCAACAGTAGAGCTCGCTTCAGAAGTTTTCTTCGACTTTTTCGGCATTATAAAGATGGGAGCGATACCACTGATCAAATTGATGCGTATAAAAGTCTAAAGACATAAATCACTTAGCCTGTGTCGGAAAAAAATTCGCTTTTCATGCTGTCGCTGTAAAGTATAAATATCTTTGATGATGATCGTTCCATTGTTATCGAGTTACGATTCCAAAGATTTATATTTGTTTTAGGCTATTTCGCAAAGAATGTCTAATAAAAATAAATACTGCGAAGAGCAAGAAATTGAAAGATGAAGGTGCAACACAGAAACGCTATACTGAAATAAATGCCCCAGATAAACTGATAAATAAATTAAAAACTCTACGATGTTGAATGTTTAACCAATATTTGGAAATAAAACAGTTTCGGGTGGGAATGACTTCCCTCCACATTAATTAGTTCTACCTTGTCAAATGGCATCTTATTCCGTAACAAACAGCGGAAAAACAACTGTTTTACTATTTTCTTATACTGAGAACATTCTGAACTGTTCTGCCTAATCTGTACATACATAAGAATAACTGAGCGAAAGTCAGTAGTCTGCACCAATTTTTTTAAAGAGTTTTGGGAACTCCTAATGATCTACAAAATCAAATCGAGTTTTTAAAATTTGTGTCTATCTGGCAGGATGAGCGATTCACGAAAAACCCACTGGTCGGATTGTGATGGGTTTTCAGTAGGGTACTGAATTATCTTGGGGGTATAGTAGCAATAAGACTCACTCTAGGCGTTTAAGTAGTATCCCTTTACTTCAGCCAACATTTATTTCACTAAATTACTCTTCCAAACACACTATTACACACCGTCTTGTTTTATTGCATTGTCCTTATGTATCGATATCGTTCAGAGATACTATTGATCTCTTACACCACTCCACCACCAGTAACAGTTACGCTTGCAGAGCTCAATGAGGTGGTATGATAGCAGCATAATAACAATAAAAGATATAACAACATTCAACTTAACACGAAAAACGTGTTGGTAACTTGATTTTACGACCGGAACGGAAAGTTCTGGCTAGGCGTTCCGATTCTGGAAAATCTTCATTATCTTCTAAATGTAGTGAACGCGCAACAGGAAAGTTGTCCGGTGGTTAGGCATCTGGTGTTAAGAGATAAGCAGGTTTGAGTCAATCTAAGGACACGTTGGTTTGTTTGCCCTTGTTGATTAGGGTAAAGAATTTTTTAGTCCTCTCATGCATGGGGAAAGGTCCATCGTAAGGAAGTGACAGTGGTTTCCTGACCCTGTCATTCTGCAAAAAGACATGAGTGCATGACTTTAAGTGTTTATGGACAAATACATTCCTGCTGCTTTTATGCTGGGTCAGAATTGGGTTTAATATTTCCATTTGCTTTTGCAAATTTGACACAAATGTATCTGGGTCAGCTGTTTTTGCTGGCATTTAAAAAAACTTTCCATGTAGCCTAACAGTCTTCCCATTCACCATTTGGAGTACAGAATGGTCAGGATTGATTCTTATTGCAGCACGAAATCCCAGAAGCACTTCAGGAAGAATATCTGTTCATTTATGAGAATCATATGTTCTGTTAACAGTTTTTAAGGTCCTGTGAAGATGTTCAATATTTTCATTGCACCGTGGGTGATAGGTTGCGGTATGCTTCACTTTAACACTATACAATGCAGCTAACTTGTTGTTGTTGTTTTTTTTGGGGCTTTAGGGCGCGTCGATATCTAGGTCATTAGCACCCTAGCTAACTTCTTGAAATGTTCTGACTTGAATTGTGATCCTCGATTTGTGTCGACAACGCTTGGTGTTCCAAATTCTGCCACCCAGTGAGAATAAAATGATTTTGTAAGCTGTGATATTTTGCATGGAAACAACTTCCATCCAGGAAGTATAACGTTTAATACATGTGAGGCTATAGATGTTTCTATCTGACGGTGGTAATGTTCCAATAATATCAACATGTACAATACTAAATCTTTCGTCCGGCTCTTGAAATGAGGTTAACAGACTCTGTGTGTGCCTTGTTACTTGGTTCTTTTGGCACTGGATACACGCTTGGGTCCATTTACGAACATCAGATTTTATGTTCGGTTAAATGAACATAGCTGTCATATGTTTTACTGAAGATTTCACACCAGGATGCGATAAGTTATGGATCTGTTGGAACATATGCATATGGAAAGTCTGAGAAATGGAAGGTCGTACGTTGTTCGTAGAAATGTCACAGCACAATTTATTGCCTGACGATAACGTGCACTTATTTAAAGTGAACGACTTGTCTTCTTCAATAAGTGTTTAGAGTTCTTCATCCTGTGATTGTTGTTCTGCAATTTTGTAATAATCAACCACAGAAACCTCTTCCATCCTGGACAGTGTGTCAGCTACAATGTTGTTTCCCCCCCCCCCCCCCCCCCCCGCGGGATGGTGAATGTTGGTAGTAAATTGAGAGGTATACTAAAGATGTCGCATTTGTCTTGGTGATGTTTTCTCATTCCTCTGAATGTTAATGGCTTATGATCCGTGAATATTGTTAAATCTCTTCCTTCAAGAATGTGTCTTAACTGCTGTAAACTCTTCGTTGAGTTTCTTTATATAAAACGCTATGGACTTCGTACTGTTACAGTACTGATCCAGTGGCAGTTTCGGAAGCATCCGTGAACAAAGGCTAAGGGAAAATATGGCTTCGGAATGGTTAGAAGTGTCACAGATACCAAATCATCTTTACATTTTTGAGACATCTGCTTCATTTTCTTATTTCTATCTTTATTCTTGGCACTTCTCAAATAATCGTGCAACACTACTTGTGTTTTGGTAGCACCCTTCAGATAATGGCGATAAAAATTGACCACGGCGAGAAAGGTTCGGAGTTCATGTATTGTTTCTGGTAGTTTGAAATTCAGGATTGCTTGAACCTTTCCAGGTAGATTACTTGTACCCTATGCTGTGATGAGGTACCCTAGTAATTCTATTTTCTCTACACCCATGACTGATTTCTTGGTGTTTATGAGGAGACGATAGTTATTATTCTGTCCAAAACCAATTAAAAATTGGTTTGATGTTCTTCTAACGATGTAAACGCCCTACAATGCGTCCAGATATGGAAATGTGAAGTCTAAACCTTGGATGTCTTTACTGATAAATTTGTGGATGGTGGACGGAGAATTTCTTAGTAAAAAACTCATGACATTAAATTCATACAGTCAAAAAAGGGGTGATTATTGCGGTATTGTGTTTGTCTTCTTCAGCAGTGGGGATTAAGCAATAAGCCTTAAATAGGTAAATTTTTGAAAAAAATTTCTTTCCCTTTAAAATGTGCCGAAAATTCGCTCTTTGGACGGGATAACGGTCAGGAATAGTCGTTTCATTTAATCGTCTGTAGTTGCCACAAGGTCGGAAAGAAGCATCATTTTTACTTGCCATGTGCAATGGACTTGCCCATTGTGATTCTGATGGTCTTATCATCCCATTATCTAACATGAACTGAAATTCTTGTTTAGAAATCTGGCTATAGAAAACACTCGTTGCCCTTCAGTGACAATATGGTGCTTTATGTTTTATCGGTTTAGGTACACGGTTTGGTACTATTAAACTAAGGTATTGGGCAAGTAGGTCACAGAATTTAAAGTTGGCATTCATAGAACTAGTAACAATGCTTTCAGTGATGACTGTAATATCACCTTTAATACAAAACTTGTTTAGCCATCAATCAACTGTTTGTTATGTAGGTTATGTAGCAAGTGAAATTGTTTGAGAAAGTCTGCTCCAATTATACTTTTGTTTATTTTGGCTAATACAAATGACCATTGAAATTTTCGTCTAAGTCCCAAGTTCAGAGTCAAAATTATAATCCCTCAAGTTGGTATTTCTGTATTATTAGCAGCATACAGTTTATAAGAGTTGTCCACTACGTCGTTTTTAGTTGCGGGCCAAACTGAAATATGGGCTACACTGCCTACAAGGAACTGCACTCCCGTTTCTTTGTCTCTTAAAATATTCGGGGTCTGCGGCAGGTCTTGGGACATTCTGCAGCAAAGCATGCCGTTAATTCTGCTGCTGTTTCAACTTTTCCGATTCCCAACTGCAAGGCTTTTCTCATTTCTCAAGGTGGCATTTTGAGCCAAATTTAAAATGAAAGTATTGAAGTTTCCCGTCTGGATTAAACTTTCAACCAGTATGCCTATGACTTCTACTTCGCCCGGGTCTGCGATGCGTTGTCCGTGAGCGTTTCCTATTGAAATAGCTACAATCCGCTGTTCCAAAGCGGCAAACTTCGTTACTGGGTCGTCCAGTCTGAAACTACTCATATTGGGGCATTGAGCTGACTTAGCGGCAAATCAGATTTCACTATGTGGATTCATTTCAAGTATTTTGTCAGCCATAATTGCGACCTTCTCCAAATCCTCATCGCTAACCAACAACACATTCTTAATCGACCCAGAAAGTTTTTCTAATCATAGCTTCTGTAACGCTTTATTTGAAACTAGTGTAAGCCCATGACCGTTTTTTGTGTATCATCACGGGTCTAGAATAGTTCCAGTGTTTATGATGAAAGATTATGAGAGGTTGACCTGATTTGACTAAATACAAACTTGACCTGTATTTCAGGGTGAATAAAATCTCTTGAAGTTGAAGAACTCAGAAGCATTAATAGAGGTAGGTATTAAACACGAACAGAGACGAAAGCGCAATCGTATAATTGTTTCAAAGGACACAGAGCCGAACTTGCTTAAATGCTAACTTGACTTGTATTTGCCCGTTATTGAGACAGAGCAAACACTCATAATGTATTCATTGGTCATAGAATCTGTAACGGCTAGATCTCTTAATACACATTCCATATTATTAAACTCCGAAAAAATGAATTGCCAGAATAGTCGATTCGGTAATATGTTTGGTCTGATGTCCACTTAAAATAACTCACGTACAGTGAACATGAACAAAGACCATTAACGAAAGTGGTTAGTAAAATACCTGAAAAGCAAATAAGCCGTAATGTATAAACTTTGGTCAAGAAATAACGTTGGTAAAAGTTTTAATTAATTTGAAATTTACCCTAATCTTGAATGACAATTGGCATTTGTGGTTACAGCAGAGACCATGAGTAATTTAATTTTTTAAAAGTTTCTTTTATTAGAAACATGTTACTGAAAAGCACATCCACGCTTTTTCAGCCGCAATATTTTTTAAACTATGAAACGATACGAAAAGCAAACTTAATGAATGTTTTATGGCAGTTAATTTGGTAGCAGTTGCTTGGCTATTAAATTGTGGACATAACCATGAATTTATTCTAAATGGTATTCCTGGTCGCTGTTTTCGAGCGTAGGCTGACACTTGGCACGGTTCTCTAGCCAATAGCTATCGAGGTGAGTGAGTGAGTGAGCTTACGAAATTATGTGGTAGGTATCTGTACGGCTAAAGGTTGCGTCTGCGTAACAGCTGACTTGGTTTTAAGTTACCTAAATCAATACCTGTCATTAACCTCTTTATTCTCTTATCACCACTTTCCTTGAAGATGTTGAGGAGCCTTTCTTTTGCTGCGGAATTTTTATCGGCCTCATTAATTTTGATAACGTCGCAAATGTTTTCCACATATTTCGGTATCAGTTGAGACACTAAATACGAGTAATTGAATTTAGTCTCTTCAGATCTTATTCTACAGATTGAAAACAGCGCCTCTATTTGATAAAACAAAATTTCGTGTTTATCAGTATAAATAGGCGGGATTTTGATTGAATTTTTGCTAACCTCTGAATTACACAAACTGACAATGTTAAACTTTACGGAGCTACTATCTTCGGTCATTTTAAGTAACGTCGGGTTCGCTAAATTGTGTAGTAGCAATAAGATTTACCTAAGGAGTCTAAGTAGAGTCCTTTTATTTCAGCCAACATTTATTTCAATAAATTTCACTTCAAAACACAGTATTACACTCCGTCTTCCTTTTCTGCTCACACCATTGCCTTTACGAATCTATATCGTTCAGAGACACTATTGAGCTCCTACAGTGGTAGAATAGGGTATATTTCATTTTACTTTGGAGTCGGAAAGTTGAAAAATTCAGGATTAAACTGTTCGAACGGGATTCAGCCTGCGTAAATTTCTCAGATCTTCTGGTCAGAGATAATAGGAAGAATACTGTTACAAATCTGCATCTGTTGGCCTTTTTGTTCAGACATCACGCAAAAACTACGGAATACATTTTGGTTTTTACGGTTTGAAAGCTTATTGTCTAACTTAAAATCAGTGGTATATCTTATCACTCTACCCGACCGAGGCAAGGAGTAGGAAATGATAGTTCATTTTTATCGAAAGCAAATAAGGGCCACCGGTCACATTGCATCTCAAATGAACACTCCTTTACGAGATACCCATTAAAGATCACTTTACAAAACAAATAAACACCCCAGTCCTTGGATACTGTTAATATTGTTTTGTGATTAAGTTATGTTCGGTTACTTACTTCTTTAGTGGAATACACACAGAAAACGTTAATCGACCACTAAAATAAAACTTAGCACTCAAATAAGCGTAACGAAATTTTGGGATTTAATTTATGGTAAATATTACAAAGATATTACATTACAAACGTTAATTCTTTGCTACTATAAGAAACATGAAGAAAAAAGTACAACTACGCCCACCAAGGTAAGCGCAGGGAAAAGAAACTGTAAATACTAGTTAGGAATATGTCCATGGATGCTACACCTCAAGAAGGAGATACCACTGCTACAGTGAGCGACATGAGTTCTTAATTACTTAACCACGAAACAGGTGTACGCAATTTTTTTCGCTGTCCAATAATCAATAATAACACAATGATTATACAATTACCAAAATTTACAGACCTAAGAGTAGGTAATCAAATTCCAAGAATCCCTTTTTGAAAGAAAACCTCAGCGTTTTGTTACAGCCCTCTAGGATATTCAATCCGCAAGTTTTACTTACTTGCGAGCTCGACCTGGATCAGTCCAGTTGTGAGGCTACATAGAAAAAAAGATTTAATTTATTCCTAGATTGCAATTAATAATAGTATTTCTTTCAGACTGAAGCTGACTAAATTATCTTTGCGTTGGTGTTGAGCTATCGGCGCAGAGAAGCTTTGGCATCATTGGCAAATAAGCGGAAAGAGATTTGAATGGTTGGAAAGAATCGACATATATGGAATATAGAATTTACAAAAGAGAATTAATGTAACATTAAATGTATGAAAGTTAGCGGAGAGCTAATGCAAAAGGGAATGTATTGATTGTGATGTAAAAAGTGAGTGTGCTGAATATAGCAAAGCAGACAGTAAGAGCCTTGTTGTAAAATGAAAATAAATGCAGTAATGTTGAAAGTAATCCGCTCCTATCATGTTTCTAGAAAGTATATAATTTTTTTTGAAGATTTTTCGAGCAATGCGGCCGAATCAATTGATCATTATTAACGAATTTTCTATAGCATAACGTGCATGTGCACGTCCGAGAAATCTTCAAGCAGCAGATTCGCCGGGAAAACATACGGTTACCTATATGTATAATTTTGCTAGTACTGAGTAAGTAAGACTTTTCTGGAGAATCCTAAGTGGGAACTGGAAACGAGAAACGGGAAGGAGTTTGACCATAGGCTTTTGAACGAACAATCCCGGCATTCGGCTGGACTGATTTGGGGAAACCAGGGAAATCTCAAATCTGGGTGGCCAGACGGGGATTAGATCCCGCGTCCTCCGGAATGAGAGGCCAGAACGTCAACACTAGAGCGCAAGTGCGGGCTACATATGTAGCCAAATGTTGTGGCGGTTATGCCGGGGAGGTAAGGGTGAAAACCTTTTACTTCTTTTTATATGATTAAAAGAAACCTTAGGCTGCTAATTTATTGGGTACTCATAATATGATAAAAAGAACTATGCAAAGCCTCTTCTTACAATTGCCAACACATATTAACAAATAAACCAAGCATTAAAACACAACCACCTTTAAATTAATCTTTAAACAAACTCCCAATGTTAATTGGCAAGCAAGAAAGCTACACACTTGATTTGTTTAAATGAAAGTTCCCTTCACAATGATCGGGAACCATAAATCAAACACAGTATTGACATTAACTGTATTCAATCTCAAATGCCGGGCGCCAGGATAATTTATATTATCCACCAAGTGTGACTTTAAGAAAGTCTGCCCCAGCTAGCTCAATATTTGGGGGTGCGAGAACTCCTAATCATTCAGTGGCCGTTACAGGGCTGTACTCAATGACCGAATAAAAGTACCACACTGCACTTGTAGAATTTTTACCGTGACGGCGATGTGTTTCCCGCGACGGCGGAATTACTATAGCCCCTTGGCTATAGCGGACAATGCACCACGTTCGTGCAAGCGTAATAGATGCGTGCACAGTGACCTCACTGTACAAGACACGCTTATTGACCCTCAGGTTCGAAGCCAAGACCGAGCGATCTCCAGCTTCGGAAGATCCGCTCCTTCTCGTCTGAAGGCTCGGAGCCAAGTCCTCTCTCCAGCGTCCGCCGGATAAAGCCTCGCCTCGTCGCTCGTGGTTTACATAGAAAAAATACACCATCATTACAAAATGCAAAGGAGAGTCTCTCTCGATTGGTTCTGCCATTTTTAAGCTCCTCCCTTCGGCTGTCACGATAGGCGAATCTTGTCTTTCTTGATTCGTGTGAACTCGGGATAGCCTCGGACTTTTTCGTCACCTGTGACCTCCAAAACTCCCCGTTCGTAGACCTGGGGCTTGGGTAGTTTGTTCACCTCAGTTTACCGTTTCCCCGGAGCCAAGGGATTATACGCTTAACCAACTAAGTGAGAAGGGTAGCTGGTGTCCATTGTCCCTGCCTGTCGCGACCCTCTGGCGCGTCTAGCTGGGAGGTCCCACAAACACTGACAATCCTCTCCGATAATTCCTTTCTTATTTTTATATATAAAAATATGCAAAATAATATATATAAAAATGTACGGAATGATCCATATTTGGTCATTCTGCTACAACGTTTAATATTGTCATATATTTATTTAAACTTGCCGCGCTACAGATTAATCGTTCAGTGTATTCCTAAGTACTAGCCTCCGCCCCCGCCGGTACCGTCCCATCTCTCGAGGCGAACGGACGTCTGCGTAAATTGCCCTTGAAGTTGATGGGCTACACCTCTAGCCCGCGCGAGCGTTGGAGGAAGTTAATTATTTATTTTTATTGTAGTAATACTATAAAAAGCAATGTCAATAACTATTTTTTATGTGTGTTGTTTGTGTTTATGCATTTTTCATGTAACTTTATTATCTTTTGGATATTTTTAGATGGCGGGTAATGTGAATACTAAGATGGTTGCTGGAGGGTGACAAAACGAAATAAAGTTAGTTTTGATGGTGTCTACACTCCATAATCATGCCAAAATTGATTATGCAACTGGTGATACTCGAAAACCTGGTAGCATCACATTTTATAACCACACATAATACGGTGTCGATATTTTTGATAAGATGTGTAAACAACAGGACGTTACTCGGAACAGTCGTTGATTGCATCTCACTCTGTTTTAAAATTTTGTAAACATAGCGAGTATAAATGGTCTTGTAATATATCATATGAACAACCCTGATATGAAAGTGATCCGTCATCAATACCTTAAAGAATTCAGATACGATCTTGCAAGACCTTCTATAGAGCGTCGTATATCCCAGAAAAATATACCAAAAGGTATAAAACTGAAAGACAGACTACTTCTAGGACTGGCAGAACAACCCCCGCTACATAATATGCCTTTTCGGGGAGGAGTTGGTCGATGTTCTTTTTGCAGCAGGGCTCGGGACCACAGGTCGCGCAAGCAATGCAGCAAATGTATGAGGCGCTTTTGTAGGGAACATCAGGTAGTCTGTCCTGAATGTATGACAACAGAATGAATTATTATCAATCACTTTGATAATTGGTTCAATTACTATACTAGAAACCCATTTTATAATAAATATTACGTTCCTAAATAAAAATAAGAATAAAAGATCTCAAACCTTCCAAAAATAGTTGATTTTTAAGAAGTTTATGTTTATGTTGCAAATTATAATTAAGAAACAAACTTCTGTTAATTTTTTGAACCAATATGAAAAAATAAATAAGATTAGTAATTGTTTACTCTGTTTTAAATATTTTTTGTCTAATTTTGAAAATTAAATAAATAATTAAATAAATAAACAAAAGGGCTACTCCTGTAGCCCACGCGTGAACTCAAGGAGTATTTAAGGGCGCGTGTACTCTATTGTTAATGCTCACCCACCACACTCGGTAAGTAAACTAAAGCTAAACTACATTTAAAAAAATACATACAGAACTGAAAGGCTAGACTACTACTATGCATGGTCAGTACCAAATAATAAAAATGTTAAAGAGAAAACACGAAAGAATCGTCGACGAAAGAAGAAATGAAAAATAAATAAATTTAGATAAAAGGTATTGGCGACTACGGCTACATCAAAAAAGTAATTATTCGGCACCTCACAAAGTAAACATAGTACGACCATTAAGAAACCTTTAAACCAAACCGGATTTGCTAAATCTCTAGTTGGCTGTACAGAACTGAAAGTACAGAGATAGCAACATCGTCTATTAATTAACCGTAAAATTCATTTGATGTAAAATGATAAAAATTTCCAGTCGTTCTAGAGACGACGACTTTTCCTTGAATTCGGTTTCTCGTATCAAAAATTCAATTAAAAAAAAATATAAAAATAATATTATTTTTTAATCGTAAACGTACCGTCGGACGCGCCCCTCATTATAGTGCTATTTATGAGTATGTGCTCTCCACAAATTAATTCCCGTTTCCAATTTTTTGAACTAAAGTGCCGCTGTGCTTTAAGAGGAACTGCCAAGTGCAAACTCTTTACCTCGCTTAATTGCGTTTACCAAGCGTTTATTGGATTTTCTCGTGACCAAAAGAAACCGTTAGCTAAAAGCTTTATTAAACTGAAATGCTTCTTACATTCTGAGTGAAATCTCTGTGATAGGAAAAAGATAATTCCGTATTTCAACGAAACAAATTTCTACTGTATGTAGAGGAGAAACACACAACACCAATATGAATATGTCTAGCGCGGGCGCTTTTAAGAAACAGATATCTTTGATTTAAGCAAGCTGAGACTTAAAGTTATATGACACATTGACGCGTTAAATTTGATGTACTGTCACGGTTAATGACTTGAACATAGATTCGTTATGAACTGTCATAGCAACGACAGTGAACAATATGGTTTTTTTTGTTTGCTTATGGCTTTATACCTTGTCGAGGTCAATAGAGGCGGAAAAGGAATGGGGGCAAGGAACAGGAAGAAATTCGGTCATGGCATTTTGAAGGAAGCATCCCGGCATTCCGCTGGAGTGATTTGGATAAACCATGGAAAACCCAAATCTGGATGCCCAGACGGGGATTCGAACACGCGTCCTTACAATATGAAATAAATTGTTACTAACTCAAATAAAAATTAGCTAATGAAAGCTATTGCAAGTAAACTCTGACCACTAATTGTTTAGGAGGCCACGTAAACAATCTTGTATATAGTCGGATGTTTAAAACCTGGATTCTTGAAATAAGTTGTATTTAATTATAATAAAACTTGTCTCGATAAATGTTTCTGATCGATCGCACTTTTAAATCTGAAACCAATGCTGTACAATTAACAAAACTCTTAAGCAGTAGAATATTCAACAAACATTCACTATATTTCGGCATGTTATAAAATAATAATAATAATAATTAATTAAATTGCAATGGAGCGCACGCTCCGGTGGCGATTTCCCTACCACCCACAATAAGTTAATTTGAATAACCAAAGTAGTATTATTAACTCTTTGTCTGTGACCCACTGTTTCGTGATAAATGGCTGATTATAAAGAACCAACTGCTAGTACGGAAATTCATTATTTTCATGGAAAAAATAATGTACAGACAACATATTTTTTTAAATGGTTCATCACCCCTGCCAATCGCAGTCTAAGTACAATTAAGAACTGCCTGTACAAGTGCCTAGCACACTTCTTGCAGAAGTTTTTTGATTTCTCTTCAGAAACGATGAAATTTTTTTCCCATTTTCGAGAATTTCGATACCAGGAATGGTTGCGAATGAAGGATAGATGATGATATAATTAAGAATATTTTACAAACCGCGAATTATGCTAAATGGATATTCCGATTGAGTTAATACAGTATTATGAAAAGAGAACGGTTTATAGATTGATCGAAACATGCCTAAATATATAGTTTAAAAATAAGCTGAACACTTGTTCAACTCAAATGATCTTTCTGGGTGGTGCGTTTACATTTAGTACGTTATGCCGGATGTTCTGCTCGCTTTGCACCTAAGTAATTCTAGAATACTTTGGAGTGTTTCTCAAGTCATTTTTTTTTAATTCATTAATACCTCTACTGTTAAGTAAAACGAGACCTACCGTATAGTTCAGTTTGATTACATACGTTCTACAATGGGGAAGTGAAGGGGTTGATGGTAAGAGAACATAACACACTAAGGAAGCCGGAGTATAAACAAGGCTGCATTAAAGGAAGATAAAGATACATTCATAAAGAAGGTAATAGCTGGAGAAGAAATACTCTATAAACCAACTAAAAATTTCTATGTGAATAAATGAAATTGAGGGAACAGAGGGCATTTATAAAATCATGCGTAAGTATTGGCAAGAAGTTACTTTGGATGCGAAAAATGGTAGGAACTACAGGCATTTAGAAATGGGTTGCTGCGATATTAGTGAAATATAAGAGCAAGACATTCTCAATGTAATTAGAAACTATCAGACAAGGATATTAAGGATATTATAGGAATAGAGGTTAAACAGGTGTAAATGGATAATATTACCACCAATGCAGGCACAATGGGTCAGAATAACGTAAAAGTAGGACGAAATTAATTTTTAAAAAACACTTTGGTATCCATATTTCGGGAGATTAGCTTAACGGTTTCAGATCGTAAAGAAATTTAGAATGCAACAATTAACACTCCTGAATTTTCCCATTTTACTCTACTTCATGTCGTAAATTTTCTAGTCGCAAAACAAGTTTTTTGGTATTTTCGGTGAGTTTTAAAGGGCTGATGGAAATAATGGTTGCAGTAAAAAGTATGGGTGGTTACTGTTCCTAATAATAATTTACCTAGACATTGTCGTTAAATTGAAGAGTTACTATATGAAACAAGGGGTATATGTTAAGTCTTTTTAAACCTTCGACTAAGTTACCTTTGAACTACAAAAATATGTAAATAAATATAAACTTGTCAACTGAAAATTATTTAAACCTGTTTCCCGCAACTTCTTTTATGTGGACTATCTTCCATTTGAATAAATTTTGTCATAGTTAACACATCGCCAGAAAAAAAAAGAAACTTGTAATATTACTTCTCCGAATTACGCGATGCCGCTCATAAGCTGAAATCGCAATAAACAAATGAACTGCAACAAGTAACTTACCTGTATTTTAAAAGGATATTAATTTGCGGACTTTTTAATTTCTCTCTTTCTCATCGTCACATTAAAATAAAACATATTTTATTCTACTCCTGGAACCAAGGGCTTTACATTGTTCAGAACCCCATACAAATTCTGGGAATGATGTCAACGAAAAATTGATACGAATTTCTTAACACTTTTATAATATCACAGTACTTTGATGTCACAACAAAATGTAACATACCATATTTTCACCTAGGGACGATGGGCCGTACATTATTCAAATTCCATCCCAATCCGACCATTAGTTTCAGCGAAAAATTTATACCATTTCAGCTTTACGACTTCACATCAAAATTAAACATATCCCCAGGAACAGGGGCTGTACATTTTTTTCAATCCCCCCCTCAAAATACGACCAGTAGTTTCTGAGTGAATTCAGTTCATCCAAAGAGATAGACAGACATTAATTTTATATTCTTTAGAGCATTAACAATACACTAAACTCATTTTTTTCAAAAATACCTAACATGTCAGACTTTCTTCCATTATTATGCTTACTGATTATGAGGATGGTAACATTACTTGCCCATTTTTACACCATTTTAATACAAGAGTTAAAATTTACCGTTAGAGTTAAAAGTCACGGTTTCAGTAGTTTTATGAGAATAAGTATTTCGTAAAATTCATAGTGTTACAAAATTTTTATTATTTCAGTTCATATTTATTGATGGGAACAAGTCTGCTTGTGAATTTTATATATGCAGTGCAATGTCTAAGGAGATGAATTAGATTGAAGTCATTTCACAGATGCGGACTAAAGAGACGCGTTTTACTTTCTGTCTTCCACCTCTCCGTGCTTGGATTCGTTTTTTCAAAAAAATGTATGTTACATCTGAAGAACAACGTAGAAATAAAAAATGACAATCCAGGAGTAAATATCAAGACACTGTGAATTCTCGGAAAAGTATTTTGCGAAAGGCGTTTGAAAATAAAGTCGGGGCTTCGTGTTGATAAAATCAAATCCGAAATGTGTGTAATTTGCATTATGGGAATACAACAAGAAGTTATCTTTTGAACCGAGTGAAACTTCATCTGCCACCGGAATAATTGAAAAATAATTTCTCGTTTTTTTTTTTTTAAAAAAAAATTGTGTTCTGGAATAAAATTGACCACAGATTCGTTTAATTAATTTGCTTTTGGTATAGCAAAACCATTTGTTATGACTGAAATACTCATGTTTCTAGCTTCCTCACTGTTCACAAAATTTCTATCCATATTTCTCAATTAACAACTTCCGTTATAATTTCCATTGCACCAATCTCTGAGGAAGCAGAAGAATCTCACAGCAAGAATGCCAAAAGATTTTAGAACATCGCGTGAAAGAAACCTCACGACAGGACACGATTGTGCAAATAATTAATTACCTGGCATTTTCAGATCCTCTAATATCCAGCATAGGAAAACCTTCTGTCAACTTAATAATAATAATAATTTATATAAATAAAAATGATATGCTGTTCTCTGGTAATCGCATCACTTGAGAACGGCTGGACCAATTTTGCTAAGTTTTTGAAAATGTTCCTAAAAGTCCGAATAAGGTTTCTAGAGGAACAAAAAATGGAAAAATTGCCGGAAAATTATAAAAAAATAAGTAAAAATTGAGAATACTTTTCCAAGGACCAATTTGCCTATTTAATTAAATATTCGTATTAGACCGAATAAGGTTTGTAAGGAAGAAAAATCAGGAAAGTTGCCAGGAAAAATGGAAAATTCTGAAAAATATGAAAAATGAATTGCCCTATTTTAAGTTGTGTGTAATAGTCCGAATAAGGTTTTTAGGGAAAGAAAAATTGGAAAAGTTGCAGGAAACATTGGAGAATTCAGAAAGAACTGAAAGTATTTTTTTCTAAGCACCGGTTTGCCTAATTTTTTAAAAAATATTTGTAATAGTCGGAATAAGGTGTTTAAATAAAGAAAAATTGGAAAACTAGCCCAGAAAATTGTAAAATTCGTAAAAAATGAAAGTAATTTTTTCTATGGACCGATTTTGTTATTTTTTTAAAATGTTGATAATAGTCCTAATAATGTTTCTAGAGAAGGAAAATTTGGGGAAAACTGACAGTACTTCTATCTATGGACCAATTTAGCTTTTTTTTATGTTCGTAGTACTCCGAATGAGGTTTTGAGAGAAAGAATGGAAAAGTTGCCTGGAAAATTCAGGAAAAACTGAAATTACTTTTTTGTATGGACCGATTTTATTATTTTTTTAAAATGTTGATAATAGTACGAATAAGATTTTTAAGAAAGAAAAACTGGGAAAGTTTCCCGGAAAATTCGAAAATTCGGGAAAAAACGGTTTTGTATGTATCGATTTGGCTAATTTTTTTTTTAAATGATCGTAATGGTCCTAATAAGATTTTAGAAAAGGAAAAAAAATGTCCTGAAAATTCGGGAAAAACTAAAGGTGCTTTTTTCTATATAAAAATTGTTTTTAAAAATGTTTATAATAGTCCGAATAAGATTTTTAGGGAAAGAAAAATCGGAAAAGTTAGTAGGGAAATTGAAAAATTCGGAAAAAACTGAAAGTACTTTTTTCTATTGGACTTTTGTAGGAGTTCAATGAGGCGAACGATAGATATGCGTAATTATTGTTGTTTTCTTTTGTTCGTTATGCTGTGGGCATGGAAATAACTCAATTAAATGTTTTCTATTGAAAAAAATGCAAGATCTAGAGAAAAATCTGAAAAACGCATTTTATTCTAAATTGAAATAAAATTACCTTTGCTTTTATTTATGTGTTGTTTTGCGATCTGTCCAACAAATATAGTTATTTTATTTCTATTCCATTGATTATAGTTGAGTACATGTGCTTGATGACATCGAACAAGGTCAATTAGTCATGACAGCGAACAGTCGTCAAATCACAGCATATTTAATCTAGAGTTGAAATTCGTAAAACAACATGATTGGGATACATTGAGAGAATCAGTTCGAAAAAATTCCACTTTTGAATCAGCAACAAAAATATACTCATGAAAGATGTGAACAATGGAACTAGAAGGAATTTCTACTTGGACGCTCCGGGTGGAACTGGAAATTTTGTTTTGTTTTTTGATTTAATTGATTTTGGCAATGATTCGCTCGCAGAATGAAAATGCACTTGCGTTTGCTCAATCAGGGACTGCAACTACGTTTTTGGAAGGCGGCCAGTCCAGTATTCAAGTTGTCGTTAAATATGCAAGTCAATAAAACTCCATCATACAACTTTTAGAAGAACTGTGCGATGACCAAAGTTATGCAGCATTGCAAACTGATCGTTTGGAATAAATGTACGATGACACATGAAAAGTCTTTGAAGGAACTAGACTGAACGCTACAAGATCTACGAAACAATCAAAACCGGTTATGTCGTGCGATGATAGAAACATAATTAGAACACCTTGTGATTCATTGAGATTACAAGTTTAATGGAATAAAATAAATCATTTGGTTGACATGAAATTCTGAATTATTTTAATTGTGACTTAAATTTTGGAGAAAAATCGCATGGTTACAAGTCGATCACATTCCAGGCACATGACACATTTCCAGCGTTTCAGTGGTGTGTCGCCGATTGAATTAATCTCGTATGTAAAATTTCAAATTGGCATAGATCTGAATATACTCCTCCTCAAAGTGAACAACCATGGACACAGTCATTAATAAATGCAATGCTAACTCAGAACTATTTATTTTTCTCATTATTAAATTTTACACATTTTCAACAGCTTTTCACAAATTCATTTAACTATCACCAACAATTTCATCGAAATTTGGACAGGACAACGTCTGTTGGGTCAACTAGTACAAAATCAAAAAGACGGCACTATAGAATGAAGTGAACAAGCTCTTATCCGCTTTAACATACAGTGACAATGAAGAAGAACTGGAAGAGTGTTAGCAGAAAAAAGTGACTAATAAATTGAATTTCCCTTAAAAGATATTAATGTGTTATGTTTTCATTTTAAACCCATAAGATTAGAGCAAATGATATGGAATGTGTAACTTTTTCTCCAAATACTAATGCGTTTCTTTCAAAGAATTACCTTCAAAACGTTACTAGTTTGGTTATTTGTTTCTAGAATTCCCTTTCTGCAGTCAGACGTTAGCTAATATAAATTTACAAGAGAAAATTTAATCAATAGAAGTATAACAACTTTTTTCTAGTAATAAAATTAACATTATTTGGAATTTGCTATTTTTTACCCATTTATAGTCACACACGGCCCAATGTGTGTTGTGTTAAAGATAGGTTGTCATGACATCGCATCATATCTAAAAATATTATTTAAATTTACTCTGCAGACTTGCTGCTTACTGGAAATGTGCAGTAATAGTATCAGTTCAAAAAGGAAAAGAGACGAAGGAGATAGTGAACTACAGACCATTCAATTTGATGTATGCCATAGGAAAATAGGTGGAGAGCTTAATATTCAAAGCCGTCGGGACTACCCGTGAGGATAAAAAGTATCTTGAAATTAGCACTATGCTTTTATAAGTAATTATTCATGCGAATGTCATTTAGTAGGATATTTGAGAACTACGTGAAATGAAATGAGCTAGCGAGTCCTAGTTGGTGAGTTGGCAGTATTGTACCCGATCTTTCACAGTATTTGACAGTGGGACACGAAATAATTTTTGCAAGATTAAAACAACAGAGGTAAATCATGTTGCGTCTTACTTGTTTGACAAATTCTTAAGAGACAGGAAGAAAAAAATCAGGATATGAAAAACGATACCAAAAGAAGTGAAAGATAGAACAGGAGTGTAGCAGAGTAGTGTAGTGGACTATGAATGTTCATTATTTTAATTAATTATTCTTTTTTGGTCCATAGTCGGCAGATAGCTAATTTTCTATTAGATAATGTTGTAATACGAGTGGAGAATGTAAACATCTAGATAGATGTATTGGTAGGATAACTGCTTGAGTAAGTCAGCATGGAATGAAAGTAATGAGTCAGCGTTTTGGATTTGGAGGAATGAAAATAAATTTTTTTATTATTATTTTTTTTTTACGAATACAGAGTGCCGTAGGAATTTATTATTGGAGGAAAAATAATTAAATGTCTTAGTACATCATTTGACAATCAAAGGTTTCAAAGAGCTGCACCTACTGAAGAGAGTGAGATACCTGTAGTGTAGGACCTACATTACAGGTATCAAAGTCGTGTGTTGGAGAGGGATCAAGGGAGAACTGTTAAACATATTTGCTAAATTATCGCAGAATTCAGGATTTATGTTGATTGTTACTGAAAGACAGTGTATCTTATCTTGAAATATTATTTAAATTGAGTCTAGACACTTGCTGCTTACCACAGGACTGGAAATGTGCAATAGTAGTACCGGTACATAAGGGAGGGGTGAGAAATAGAGTTGAGAATTACAGGCCAATCAGTTTGACATCAGTGGTAGGTAAATTAATGGAAAGATTGATATGCAACCACATCAGAAATATATGTGAGGAACGTAAGTGGTTTTCAAGCAGGCAACATGGTTTCAGGCAAGGATATTCATGCGAATCTCAGTTGGTGGGATATATGCAAGATATTTCAGATGAAATGGACAAGGGAGGCCAAATTGATAGTGTAGCACTAGATCTGTCTAAGGCGTTTGACAGAGTAAGCCATAAAATGGTAGTAAATCAGGTAAAAACCATTGGAGTGGATAAGAAAGTCATTTGCTGGGTAGAAGAATTTTTAAAAGGTAGAAAACAGAAAGTTAGGGTAGAGAAGGGGTAAAGAAGTGGAGAGGGTAAAGAAGTGGAAGTAAAAATGGGTGTGCCACAGGGTAGCGTATTGGGACCATTGCTATTCATTATTCTAATGAATAATTGTGTTGATTGTTTACTATCTGAAATTAGATTGTTTGCAGATGACATAATGCTGTATAAAAGAATCAAAACGATAGAGGATTGTAAACAGTTGCAGGGTGATCTGGACAGGATATCTAATTTGGTTGGTAAACATGGAATGAAGATAAATGCAAAGAAGAGTCAGCTTATTAGATACACAAATAAAAAACAAAAGGTTAATTATGAATATAAGGTGGGGAAAGAATTGCTTGCTGAAGACTTGAAATGTAAATATCTTGGAATTACTTTTGATAACAAACTTAATTGGGCAGGACACATAGGACAGGTGGTAGGAAAAGGTTTCAAAGTTCTGCACTTATTGGAGAGAGTGATGAGGGGATGTACGAGAGAAGTCAAGGAATTGGGTTACAAAACTTTGGTCAGACCATTGCTCGAATATGGTAGTGTAGTATGGGACCCTCATTTTACGTATCAAATACAGGAGTTGGAGAGGGTGCAAAAAAGGGCTGCTAGATTTGTTTCTGGAAATTATCGCAGAAGTCAATCAGTGACGGATATGATAAAGGAGCTGGAATGGGATTCATTGCAAGACAGGAGGAGAATGAGGAGGGTCATGGGAGTGTACAGGGCATATACTGGCGATGAGGCATGGAAAGATATTGCAATAGGTATGAAAAGTATTTCATGGAAGGGAAAAGATGACCATGACCACAAGATGGCACTCGATTTCAGGCACAAGGGTGTAGGAAGATTCTCTTTTTTTAGATAAGGGTGTCAGGGATTGGAATGAGTTACCAAGAGAAATGATGAATAATTTACCGAAAACTTTGAAAGAATTTAAAGATAAAATTTGTAGAGGGCAAATGTAGGTAGGTGCAAGATAGGGGGAAGATGGGTGTGTAGGGAAATTGCCACCGGAGCCTGTGCTCCATTGCAATTAAATTAAATTAAAGGGGGGGGGGGACACTGGGATAAGAATTATGGAGTAGTACGTGTAAGCGAAAAAACAGTTAAAAAGTTTTTGATTTCAGGCATAGGGAGTTTGTTAGGGAGTTAAGGAATGGAAAGTGATGTGTTGAATAGTTTACCTTTAACAGTTTTGGGGAAAGTTTCAGCAAATGGAAGGGTGGCACAAGTAAAGTGGAAGCCAAGTGGGAAGAGTTTAAGGAGACAATAAAAAAGGGCGAAGAAATGTTTATTCCAATGCTGAAAATAAAGATAAATACAGAACATATATATAACAATTGGGAGTTGAGAAGGTTAAATAGTGAGACGGGAACACAATAGAGTTAAGAGACAGGAAGGCAGTAGGAAATTCTTAAAACAACAAAAAAAGCAATTAATAGGAGCAAAGAGAGAAGCAAAGGATAGGTTTGTGAAGAATATTATTGGTGCAGGGAAATTCGTCCAGAAATTTCGATAGTTATGTTAGAAAACTGAAGGGAAAAAACGGCATTCAGATAATTGTAGATAATAATGGAGTTGTAGCCACTGAAGAATTAAAAAGGCAGCGATATTGAGTGACTGGTTTAGTTAGACTACTGTGTGCTAGCTGGGAGGGAATAAAATAAAGAACAGTCTCCCTATAAGTATAAATGAGAAGACTACAGAATTTTAAATAGATTCTCGGGAAATTATGAAGGAAGTCCGAAAGCTAAACAAACGTAAAGGGGTTGGTAGATATAATATTACTACAGATTTATTAAAGACTAGTGTAAGCCCGTGGCCGTTATTTTTTTTTTTTTTTTTTTTTTTTTTTTTTTTTTTTTTTTTTTTTTTTTTGCCTATCGTCACAGGTCTAGAATAGTTCCAGTTTTTAGGGTCGAAGATTGTGACAGGTTGACCTGATCTGACCAAATACGAACTTGACCTGTGTTTTATCCTTAGAATGAAGTAAATCTCTTGACCTTGTAGAAATAAGAAACATTAATAGACGTAGGTATTAAACACGGACAGGAACGATCGCGCTATCTTCTAATTGTTTCAAAGATCGTAGACTCGCGCTTTCTGAAATACAAACTTGTATTTGACTTTACTTGTATTTCACTCTGCAAAATTTGAAGAATTCTTGTTTGCTATGAAAGCATTAAGTTTTTTTTTATTATTATTATTATTTTTTTATTTATTGAGACTGGGAATACGTTCATATTGTAATCGTCGTTCATAGTGTCCGTAACGGCCAGAGAAATTTATGCAGATTCTAGATTATTAAACAGTTGAGCAACTCCGCAGAAATTAATTGCCAGAATAGTTGATTCGGAAATATATTTGGCCTGATGTCCACTTAAAATAACCGAATATCTCGCGTACAGCGAACATGAACAAAGACTATTAACGAAAGTGGTCAGTAAAATACCTAAAATCCAAATAAACCGTAATGCATAAACTATGGGCAACAGACAACATTAGTGAAAGTTTTAGATAAATTGAAATTTATTCTAAGCCGGCATGGCAATTGACATTCGTGGTAATAGCAGAGACCATGAGTAATTTAATTTTTTTAAATGTTATTTTTTAAGTTGCTTTCATTAGCAACGTTTTACTGAAAAGCAGATACACGTTTTTTCGGAAGTAAAGTTTATCGATAATTTTTTAGCTATGAAACGCTACTAAAAGCAAACTTAATGAATGTATTATGGCAATTAATTTGGTAACTATTAAATTGTGGACATAACCACGTATCTGCTGGCTGTATGGTACACACCAAATGCCAATAAAAATAAATAAGTAAAATTCCTTTTAATGGTACCTGTGGTGGTTGTTTTGCGAGTGAAGGCTGACACGTGACACGTTTCTCCAGCCAATAGTTATCGAGGTGAGTGAATGAGTGACCTTACGAAGTTATACAGTAGATTGTGGGATACGATATTGTACCTTACCTCGAAATTTTATTTAAAATGAGTCTGGACTCTTGCTGCTTACCAGTGGATTGGAAAAGAGCGATAGTAGTACCGGTTCATAAAAGAGGAGTTACAAATAGGGTTCAAATTACAGGCCAATTAGTTTGACGTCAGTGATAGCCAAAATGATGGTGGCCTATATGCAAGATATTTCAGATGAACTGGACAAGAGTGGCCTAGTTTATAGTGTGGCACTATATCTATCTAAGGCATTTGACAGAGTGAGCCATAAAATGGTTTTAAATAAATTGAAATCTATTGGATTAGATGAAAAATTTACTTGCTAGGTAGAAGAATTTTTAGAAGCCAGAAGCAAAGTGTTAGAGTAGCAAATACATTATCAAAACAGGTGGAAGTAGATGAAATGGACAAGGGAAGCCAAATTGATAGTGTAGCACCAGATCTTTCAAAGGCGTTTGACAGAGTAAGCGACAAAATGGTAGTAAATAAGGTAAAAACTATTGGAGTGGATGAGAAAGTGGTTTGCTGGGTAGAAGAATTTTTAAAAGGTAGAAAACAGAAAGTTAGGGTAGGAAATGCGGTATCAAAGGAAGTGGAAGTAAAAATGGGAGTGCCACAGGGTAGCGTATTGGGACCATTGCTATTCATTATTCTAATGAATAATTGTGTTGATTGTTTACTATCTGAAATTAGATTGTTTGCAGATGACATAATGCTGTATAAAAGAATCAAAACGATAGAGGACTGTAAACAGTTGCAGGGTGATCTGGACAGGATATCTAGTTGGGTTGGTAAACATGGGATGAATATAAGGTGGGGGAAGAATTGCTTGCTGAAGACTTGAAATGTAAATATCTGGGCATTACATTTGATAACAAACTTAACTGGGCAGGACACATTGGACAGGTGGTAGGAAAAGGTTCTAAAATCCTACACTTGTTGGAGAGAGTGATGAGGGGATGCACGAGAGAAGTAAATGAATTGGGTTACAAAACTTTGTTCAGACCATTGCTCGAATATGGTAATGTAGTATGGGACCCACATTTTGAATGTCAAATACAGGTGTTGGAGAAGGTGCAAAGAAGGGCTGCTAGATTTGTTTCTGGAAAATATCGCAGAATGCAATCAGTGACAAATATGATAAAGGAGCTGGAATGGGATTCATTGCAAGACAGGAGGAGGATGAGGAGGGTAATGGGAGTGTACAGGGCGTATACTGGCGATGAGGCATCGAAAGATATTGCAGTAGGTATGAAAAGTATTTCATGGAAGGGAAAAGATGACCATGACAACAAGCTGCACTCGATTTCATGCACAAGGGTGTGGGAAGATTTTGTTTTTTAGGTAAGGTGTCAGGGATTGAAATGAGTTACCAAGGGGAATGATGAATAACGTACCGAAAACGTTTAAAGAATTTAAAGTTAAAATTTGTAGAGGGCAAATGTAGGTGAGTGAAGGATAGCGGGAAGTTGGGTGTGTAGGGTAATTGCCACCGGAGCGTGTACTCCATTGCAATTAAATTAAAGTAAATGTGGGATTGCCACAGAGTAGTACTGTATATTGAGATTGTTGCTGTTGATTGTTCTAATGAATGATTGTGTTGATGGGTTACGGTCAAAATTTAGGTTGTTTGCAGATAACATAAAATAGGGTCAAAACACGAAAAGGCTGTGAACAGCTACGGGGTAACATGGCTAGAATATCTAAACGGGTATGTCAGCATTAAATGAAGATAAATGCCTAACCTATTAGGTACACAGATAATAAAACTAAGGATTTTTTATGATTACAGGGTGTGATCAGAACTACTCGTTGAAGGCTTGGCATACCGTCTGATAATAAATTCAACTGGGCAGAACACATTGGTAAAGTGATAGGAAAACGTTACAAAATCCTTCATTTACTGGAGAGGGTGTACTTTAGAAGTTAGGGAATTGGGTTACAAAAATCTGGTCAGACCATTGGTTGTGGTGGCCTGTATCTTGGGACCCAGATTTTGGGTATCAAATACAGGAGTTGGTGGGCGTGCAAAGAAGAGCAGCCAAGAATCAAGAGCAGGTAGATTTATTTGTGGAAATCGCAGGACCCAGTCAGTAACTGATATGATAAAGGAATTGGATTTTGAGTTATTGGAGGACAGGAGGAGGCCGAAGAGAGTGGTGAGAATGTACAAGGCATATGTTAGTGAAGGGGCTTGGAGGAGTATTGGTCGAAGAATTAGGAATAGTGCATGGAAGGGGAAAGATTACCATGTCCACAAGCTGGCACTCAATTTCATGCATAAGAGAGTGGGAAAATTTTCTTTTGTGGGTAACGGTGTCAGGGATTGGAACAAATTACCATGGGAAGTGATGAATAATTTACCAAAACCGCTGAAGGAAATAAAAATAAAATTTATATTTATTTTTTTTATTTATTTATCAATCTTGTTCCATGGATCCCTGCTGAGGAAATACCTCTGGGATGTGAAACATGTCATTGTTGATACATATACACATAATATAAGTCATATCATAGTAAATATATATATATACATATTTTACAAATACAAGAAATAATAATAAACATACATTTTAGCAACTGAGTTTTGCAAACGTCATAATGAGTACAATTAATTATTTTCTTCAAATTCTTGAATGGAGTAGAAGGAGTTGCCAATAAGATAATCTCTAAGTTTTTGTTTGAATACATCTTTATTATCTGAAAGCTGTTTTATACGATTAGGTAGTTTATTAAACAGATGTATCCCAGAATAATTAACTCCTCTTTGTACTAATGACAGAGATGTTTGTGTTTTATGCAAGTTATTTCTGTTTCTTGTATTTAAACTGTGTACCTGTGAATTAGGTGTAAACAGGTTAAAATTTTCTATGACAAAGCTCATGAGAGAATATATATACTGAGAATACATTGTAAGAATATTGAGTTTCTTAAAGAGTTGTCTGCAAGAAGTTCTTGGTTTTACCCTACACAGAAACCTAATAGCTCTTTTCTGTGCTATGAAAACTTTTTTACTGTGTGAAGAGTTTCCCCAAAAAATTATGCCATATGACATTACTGAATGAAAATATGAGGAGTACACCTGTTTCATTAATTCTAGATCTGCTGTTAGAGAAAGTGTTCGTATTGCAAAGGTGGCACTACTTAACTTTGCCAGTAGCAAAAGTAGATGGGGAGCAATTTAACACTCAAATTATATAAGATAATTCAAAAATTAAAAAGAGAAGGGGTAACCACATAGCTAAGGTAATTGCCTCTTGACCTTGTGATCCATCGCAATAAAATTAAACAAATACGCAAGATTTTTCATGGAAACTGTGGAGAATCTTTCGAATTAATGTCGATTGTCTGATAATTCAATTAGCGTGTTCGAAGAAAACCTGTAATTGCAGTAGGATGTTATGATCACGCCTATTCCACTTCAATTCCAGTACTGCCGTGCGTTGTCAGGGAATTAATTTGATTGGTGTGAAAGACAACTTCAAATGTTTAGATCCGTTTTCTGTTATGTTACGTGACTGGAACATAGAAGTCTCATTGATCTTATACTGAGTACCGATTAGACTTATAAAACAAATCAATAGCCCACTTAGCTTAGGCGTACACGTATTCATTCGGTAGTTGGCAGTGGTTCAACAACACAACCAACGATTACATCGTTTCTTCAGTTATTGTTCTGTAAATCATAGAATAAATTCGTTAGGTTATGGCTTACTGGATTAGGTAGGTGTTTTTCAAATAAAAGAAATAAAAGAAATAATAAAATTTCATCTACAACCAAGAGTCCAAACCAGGATAATGGAGGTGAATTCACTTGCTGACTCCGCTAGGAACAATGTTTCGTAACAATTATCAAATAATGTATGCAACATTGAGATATGGTAGTAAATTCTGGGATAATACTATGACGAGAATGAATTTTTAGGCTTGGAATTTCTTTTGTATGTCTACGAAGGAGTGTAAAGAAAGCCGGAAGTGATTATTCATTTTCTGTCATGTCAATGCACCTGTTATTTTATCTGAGAAAGTGATATCTGGAATGGAATAGTGTTGAGCGAGGCTTCCTCCGAAGGTCTGTTTCCGAAGTTCCCTTTGCATGAGCAAACAGCGCCGACGTTTGTGCGGCTGCCAATATTGCCGCAGAGGTTGTGGTTGTACCTGGGAGAGCGTCTGCAACTAGGATCAAGACAAGAGTATAATCGGCGTACCGAGAGGTATTCTTAGTTAAAAACGATGTTCTTCACATATCACGGTTTACGTTGATCAGTGTAATAACTTATCCTTATGCTCATCATTTAGATATTTTCAGTTACTTATGGCAGCTTTTTTGTTTCAGCAGCAATAAAAGCCAGTAAGGCGCATAATGGGCGAAATTGATGCTCTCGGACATCTGACGTCTACCGACTTCTGAAACTTGGGAACAGGTAGTTGTGATTAATAACGTCAAATAAGAACCAACAACGATACAAATTAAATTCGGCAAGGCTTCTTGTGTTTCACTTAGAAAATCACATTTAATCATTAATCTCGAACTTTTTTTTAATTTTTGTTCGTAAGATTTAAGGTACAAAAATTTCTGAGCCAACTAACAGCACGGAAACGACCTTCCATAGTTTTGAATATCCACCTTATTTAAGGTCGCCATAAGTTAAAGTTATTATTTATTATACTGCTGTCTATACAACAAAGGCGACCATACGTCCTATATTCATTACAGAGCAACTACTTTATACTCAGCATAGATTTTGTTAAAAAAAAAAAAAAATCAGAAATTGAATTAAGGGACACTTGTGTTTTGTTTCGAAAAGAAAAAACTTTCATAAATAAATCTATTCATATTTATTAAGAATATATTTTATTAGTTACTATAATACTCACACTTTTTTCAAGTGAGCAAGAACTATAAAGTTTCTAAAGGATTCAGGGTTTATTCAGGAACAATCATTATTTACCTAAGTAGTAAAATCCTTGCAGAAAAAGGACTGTTTCGGATGAAACCCCTTTTCAGTATATCATTATTAAATAAACCATTGCTCCCGGTAAAGGCCAATAATAATTGGTACGGTTGGTTAATAATATCCGCAAAGGTAAAAAATTAGGACACTATAAGTTAGTGATCCGTAGAATTATATTTGAAATTTTACTGACCCTAAGGTTCAAAAAGGTTGAGAAGCACTTGTTTAGAGTATTTAAAGTCAACAATGCCTCGCACAGTAAAACCTAAAAGCGATGAGCCGAAACCATAAGAACCAAAAGCTCTCTATAAAATATTTTTTAATTGATCATGGTGTGATGGTCGCAATGACAAGATTGTCACAATCACACGTTCTTCTAAGAAATACTATACACTGTAAGAAATATAATTTTCGTGCAAAACATTTTCCGTCAACCATTGTTTTTATTGTCATCATAGTGATAATATTAACAATGTGAAAAACATTTAATGACAGCAGTCTAATGGTGTGTGTGAAAATATTTACCATTTTGTTGGGGGAAGTAATGAAATCAGTGTTCTAATTTAACAATGGTCAACATTTAATGTTCATGTCAAGACATCCGATATGGCTTCTTTGATCGGGTATGGGGAATTAACGTTCTGAAATGATTCTAAGCATGTATCTGATGAACCAAGATTGATTACATGAAGACAATTTTGTAAACACATAATTTTTGCTCGTTTTTTTTTTTTTTTTTTTTTTTTTTTTTTTTTTTTTTTTTTTTTTGTAACAGTTTAACGTCCCTTTTTAACAACGTGGTCTTTAGGGACGGGAAAGGATGGGGGCAAGGAATGGGAAGGAATTCGGCCATGGCCTTTTGAAGGAAGCATCCCGGCATTCACCTGGAGTGATTTGGGGAAACCATGGAAAACCCAAATCTGGATGCCCGGGCGGGGATTCGAACCGCCGTCCTCCCGAATGCGAGGCCAGAACGCTATCCGTTACACCACCACGCTCGGTTTTTGCTCGCATTGAACCTTGTGATATCAACTGAATGAAAACTAATAGGATATTATTGTTTACGTTCGTAATTTTCCATCTACTGATTTTGCAGTCGGAACAAATTGGAATTTACATTAATCAATGCGAGGTAAGTAAGCATTAATGATTCGACAGACGATTGAGTTATAATAATTATAAAAACAGTTAAATTACTTGATGCACAATGCACTTAAAATGTGGACCAAGTGGCGGCGGCAGCGTAGTGACAAGTGGTTTGAGGTTATATTGCAGAGATCGTCGGTATGAGTCAGGCGTGGGACGCAGGTAGCCTCTGCCGAAAGCCTCTATTTTCTTATGACTTGATTTTATAAGTGAACCAATTCAAATATTTACAAAAAAACATACATTTAATGTTGATCAGATAGTCATGAAACCGTATCTGAAATCACTGTAATTAATTGTTTGAAAAATAAAAAAATAGCTTGAGACGTTGGTACGATTGACAAGGACTTGAATCATTGTTAGGATGTTACACTTGGTGCCCTATTAAGGATTGCAATCCCGCAGTGTTTTCAGTCCCGCGGGATCCGCGCGGGATTTGCGCCAATCCCGCGGGATCCCGCGGGATCCGTGCGGAATTGGTACAAACAGTTTTTTAACGCATATTCTCAAAACATAGTTACTTAAAACGTTAGTAAATTAAATAATAATTAAATTAATAAATAATTTTTAATGTTAAATGATAAAAATTAACAGTTAACAATATTTGGATTGGCAAAATGACATTAAAACTTTTTAGCGTGTCTTAAGTGTATTTCGAGGTTTTACATTTTTGTTTTTTTAATCTAAACCAATTTTTAAATAAATAATAAAAATGGAAAATATTGAATCTTAGGTCATATTATGTGCCTTACGATACATCACATAAGTTTAAAAATATGGTTTGCTTAGTGCCCAAGTTACCAGAGTTTTTTTTTTTTTTTTAAATTCTAAATAAACGTTCCATAACACCGAGAAAAGCATTCCATTTCACAAAGTGAAGTGAATATACTCTGTAAAGTGTAGACTTGGCTCAGAACAAGATCTCATAACTTTTTGTCACTGCACAAGCACGAAACTTGGCCTTTTTTTGCGTGATTCATTATTATATCTCCCGATTCCCTGTTTGATATTACAGTTGATTCAATGTTATTAAAAGAAACTACGTAAACTGTCAAGTATTTCAGATTTACTTATGTGGCGTAACGACGTTTTTAGAGTGAAAATTATTATTTTTTAGTAAGAAAGGAGACTTTCTCGGCGAATGATTGCAGTAAAGTCGTCATAGGTTGTATCTCCGGATTTCATTGCAAACACACGAAATTACACACGTGAGGAAGACGGCGGAGGCAGCAGTCGAAGTATGGTGTTCCTACAACACAATTCGTTGATACACCCGCTAAAATTTCATTTTAACTTTTTTTACCTTTAGTCGAAATAATAACAAGGAGAAGAGGGATTAATCGAAAGCCTGAGCGGCACATCTAAGCAGGTGGCTTCCGTCAAAGAAACGCATTGAGGCAGCGGCCAAAACAACAATAAGTCAAAGGATATACAATTTACTTTTGATAGCTGTTAAATAAATAAGTACGCCATCGTTAAAATTACGATAACATTAGTTTCATATCAACGAATAATCAAATTTTCAGCCGCAAATTAGGAAATTGTCACAATAACTTTATCTGCAAATACAGAAAATGGGAATAATGAAACCGTGAATAAAAAGCTGTAACCGTGTAGTTCAGATAACGTGTGCGACACTTAGAAAATAATTATATTATTAGAAAATCGTACTAAATACGCACCATAACTCAAATTACAGAAATGTGTACTAGAAACAAACGTAAGTCACAATGAATACGTAAAAGTATTTACTTACGAATGACGAAGGTTGACAAAAACAAACGCTTGTTCACATGAGTCAAATGCCAACTGCTCTGGTACAGGCAAACAGTGCAACACATCCGATAGAGACCGAGTGGGGCAGCGAGTCACGCAGACTTACACGCGTATCCGCCGGATTTTGCGGATTGCGGATCCGCTCAATTTTATGCGGGATCCGCCAGACTGTCTAATGATGAGGGATCCCGCGGGATTGCGGGATCCCGCTTTGCTGGATTGCAATCCCTATGCCATATTACATTGTAGAGAAGGTTCATCGATGATGAGTGGTACTGCAGCAACCCAGGAGAGATTTTTGGTTCACCTGCACAAGGAAAGCGGCTTACCCTATTACCAAGTGCACTCTAGGAATGCTAATATAGTGTGGGTATCTCCACTAGGTAAGAACAACTGTTGGAACATCAAGGATGTCTGCAGGGTCTCATACACAGCACAAGAATGAACGCTTGGTCCTACAATCACAGACTCATCTGACAACTTCGAGTTATCCTGTAGCTCCCATGGCGACTTTTCGGTCAATCCTACATGCTGGATCAAAGCAACAGAAAGTCATCGCCTAAAAGTTTCGTGAGATATTCGCCTTTACGGACACTATGAACGTATCACCTAATCACGACGATCTTTCCTCGCCTGAAAATTATTGTTTCAATTCAATTAACTACCCTGTTACTGAAACTGGTGGGAGAGCGGTAATGTTGGGGCTACACATTCAGGAGTATCCGGGTTCGATTGAGAACCGGTCATTTAGATTTTGGTTTCTGAAGTTTTCAGAAAACAAGTGCAAATGTTGGAATAGTTTCTTTATGAACCGAAGACGAATTTCGAGTTCTTGAATAACAGTGTTTTTCGGATGGATCTGGTAACGGTATAAAATTGTCAATTTAGACAGCCACTCCCGTTCCTTTATTTTCCATTAAAAAAACTGAAAATAGTCAGATGTCTATTTGACAAGATCTAAACATATATACCACATATTCTTGGGTAGAAATAAGTACTTTTTTAAACCTCTTTATTCCTTACAGTAAAATATCACGAAATTAAAATACAATATTCGGTTAGCGGTCAACGAAACAAATAACATGGGCAAACTTCAAACGTAAAAGTTTTGTTGCATAAGAGCTATAGGTCTCGGACAGACAAACGGATATATGGAGAAACAGAGGAACAATAGCAATAGAGATCCGTTTCCGTTTGGTAACGGAACACTGAAAAGGGGAAATCGTATACATCGTTCCTGGTGATTGTATTGAGTTTCATGTGTTTGATGACACCACAAGATCTTTAACGGATTGTGATCATTTAGATGACTCGACCTGTTGGCTGCGACACGGTTATGATGTCCAGCGCTGTCATGGCATTAGTTTGTTCGAGCTCTGGTGGTGGAAGAAATTTTTACCACCAGGACTTGGCCGGCGGGGTAGGAGAGGTGGTGGTACACAATTCCTAATCACCAGATAGTGCACCAAAATCCTTGGTTAAATCCCAAACTTCTGAGCAGTGCGTATGGAGTGAGGGCATACGACGCTGTTCATGGTGATTCGTCCGTCGAATGGTATGTTAGGCTTTCGGAAGAATAGGATTCAATAGGACGGCACCAGATTTCACCCAATCCCTTGTGCATCACCCATTTCATACAACACAAACACACTCCAAACTGAACACACACACTACCACAGTCATCCACACCTACAACAACACATACGAACATACACTGGTGAACTTAACAAGAAACCACCGCGTTTAATCTTGCCAAGGGAGTTCCTATTGAGGGGTAAATCCGGACTTGGCATTGTAACAAGGAGATAATTTAGATAGCAGGCGCGTGCATTGCAAGTGTAAATAAAAGTGAGTCCAAGAATATATATATATTGTGAAGTGCCTATATACTTACACATTATAAGAATTAACTACGATTATCATGTGATTTTACTTATCACATCAACTACCATCTGACTGTAGTAGTGCGATTAAACACTGAGCCAAACAGTTTAGATCTAGAGTTAAGCGAACTGAAATATTCTTACTAGATAATAACATGTTATATAGAGTTTACATTTCACGCTGTATGGATTGTAACGAATATACAGTAATCCTGCCCGTCAGCAGTGACCTATATTTTACAATTTACAACGTATGTGTTTATTACCTTGCCTACACTGATGTTTATGAGGTAGTAAACTAGATCGCACGCAGGTGAACCTGTTTTGAAATGTCAGTCAATGGTTTTGTAGTTGTTCTGTTAATGAGCATGCGCAATTTTATTTATTCAAACTAGCTGGGCGGAAGAGCCTTACATCAAAGGTTGTACAGTCGGGGACAGAATTAGCGAGACCCCTCGCCTTTCGATTATGCTTCGTTCTAGACACGACTACCTCATGGGACAGCATAACTGGTAGGTGGTACACTAAATTCATGATAAAACAGACCTCTCATACCCAGCACTTTACCCAAGACTAAAAAAATGAGCCTGCGCGCGAGACTCGCAAACGCTCTGAGGCAAAGTTCGGAGTTATACAGTAAAAATAATCACAAGAATCACCATTTTAATCATAATAATTATTAAAATAATGAAACTCATTGATTATAGAGCAAAGATACCGCTTTTTTCGTAATTTTGATAGCAATTGTGTATTTTTCTTTCTTTCTAATAAACAGTTGACAATTCGCTAGCAAACGAAATTACACGATGAATACAGGAAAAAATCGCTAAATCACGCACGTATAAAAATGTGTTAAACCAATAAGAGAGTTTGAATCGACTTATTCACACTTTCTAGCGCGGCAGCGTTATAGACACACAGAGTTTAAGCGTAAGTAGAAAGTGCATTACGAAATTACTCTAATGGTGAACTAAGTCACGAAATATAAATTAACTATTTCTACATACTTAACTTGATCGCAGTAGTTTCAGTAGTAATAATAATAAATTAATAACATTTAATTCGTCTGCAATGTAAATAAGCGGTTTCAGATTTTAAGGGTGAAGCAATAGAAGTAGGAAACATCTCATATCTCCCTTTGTTTCTAACACTGATACTTCTATAAAGCTTTGTGTGGAGTATTACTTCTTGCCTTTCAAACCAGATGGATTAGAAATAATAATCTTGCCTGGCATTCGGTAGGACATGGATTCAAATCCTGTAGGATATCCAATTCCAGTTTTTCGTGGTTTCAGTAAATCTCTCCAGCTGAACTCCGGAAAAGCTCCTTCAAAAAGCCGTGGGCGAAATTCTTTTCCGATCCTAGTTTCCAATACTCTCAAGATTCAAATCACATTGGCTTCGAAAGAGAACAAGAAGAAGAAAAATAACAGAATGTGGTGGGTTAGTGGTAACACTCTGAGGTGGCTTCTGGGAGGACGTGGGTTTGAATCCCCGTCCGGTCATTCAGTTTTTGGTTTGCGATGGTTTCCCCAAATCACTCCAGGCGAATGCAGGGTCCAATACCATGGTCGAATTTCTTTCCGTTGCTTACCCCCAAGTCCTTACCGGCATCTAAATATTACCGGCATCTAAATACCTCGACGTCGACAAGACATAAAGCCATAAACAAAAAATAAACAAATATACAAAGCTTAAAAATCTCACCAAATTACTGTCAGTTATCAAGCTTAAAGGCAATAGCTATTCATACTCCTCCAAATCATATTATTTATTAGTAAATTCAAGAGATTGTTTTATCAATGTAAAGGAAGATATGGAAGTAAAGCTATCAAAATACAAATAAAAGTTGAAACTCCGAAATAATATGAGGTGGAAACCCAATATTAAGAAATCTAAATTTGACATCGTAAGTGAATTTGACCCAACGTACTGAGTTATCTTATTTTAAAAAGAAAACCACCAGCAGAGACTCTGACAGGCATTATGCTGAAAATGAATAAAAAGGCCTCATATGAAATATTTTGCAGTTACGAGGTCAAGGAGAAAGGATGAATCTCATGTAACTCAACGCTTTATTCATAATTATGTTTTAGTCATTACATTTTTTTTTAGAAAATTACACTTTGTGCATTACTACTTCAAAATGCTCTCAAAGCATCTTGAAAATGTTCTACCTCGTGCCATTTCCATGACGGAATTAATTAATTAATATTGTGTATTTTGTTTAAAGAAAAGGTCTAAGTATACATTACGGGAAATTTATCTGGATCGATCTTTAGATTTAAATAGTGAAAGAATGTGTAAACGTGATTGCAATCACGATGGCTAACACAGATGTTAAATCCAAGGTGCCTCAGACATTTCCGGGAGCGATTTTCCTCAACCTAATTTACCTGCTCTGTATTTATCCTCGAACGTTGTATCTGACACAGCTCAAGCGAGCAAATCATTATGGAAGAATAGAACCATATATACGTGACGAATAATCGTTTTCAGAACTTAAAAATAATATATAATCTTGCCATAGTTGTTATCGAAGACTCGGAAATGTTCGATTCACTACAGATTTCAGATCTTAATCACATATAGTCGGATGTTCCACAAAGCAACTTCAGGCGCCTATTATTTTCAGATAGATACGTTTAATCTTTTATGAATCCACAATATTCCACTTAGAAATCATCAATTTCCTTCAATACACACACATATGGATTTACAAATTTCAGCTGCATATGAAGTTTGCACACATCGCTAATTGTTTGACTAACTAGAAGAAATCTTTTCTCACTGCCGTCTTTCCTCGAATAAAATTTCATGGTGAGAATAATTGTGAAGCAATTCCCTGTTCGGGTATCCAGATTTCAGATTTCCATGCATTCACAAAATCAATTTAAACGAACGCTGGCACGGTTCCTTCAAAGGCAATGGCTAAATTCCTTCCCATTTCTGTCTCCAATCCACATCCATCTCTAATGACATAGACGTAAACGAGGCAAAAGCCTTAAGCACAAAAAAGAGGCAAGTAACAGAAGAACTAATGAGTGGTTGTCAGAGAAGAAATTAAAATTCCTCAGTACCATCTGTCAGATGCAAAAGCTAAAATTGAAATATAGTGCAAACATGATCCTATGTATTCGGAATACCGTATTCACAAATATGTAATGCTTGCACGAAATACAGATTTATCGTCCATAAAAACTTATTCATCTACTTCTGAAGGATTTAATTTGTATAACTCAAAAACATTCCGAGTTGCTAGTTTGGTTTATGGTTATAGAAAATTCTTGTTACATTCATTAGCATCGCATCACGTTACCTAGAGTTTAATATCTGTTCACACACCAACATGAAATAATTAATGTGCCATTATCACTGTAAAAATTCCAAATTAGCAGTCTTCCTGACGGTAAATAGAATAGTTACGAAATTTCAATTTCGTTTTTACTTGTATTCGTCAAGACTAATGAATGAAGATGCAATTCTGTCTTGGGTACGATGACAAACGGTTTCGAGGTCGTAATAGAAGGAAATACACATCGTTTGTGCCAGACGACTTCCTCGTTGTCTGCGCCACTTGTTTTCAACTTCGGTCTGCGACAGTGTGTTTCGTTGCAACAGCTAAAATGAATCATTTAAGTACCGTTGATAAGGGGGCTCTACATGAAGAAGGGCATTCGAACAGTTCAGTATGACAGGTCACCAGTCCACCGGAGCCGTCTAGCTCAGAGGTCGTTCCTCGAGCACCTCTAAGTGCTGCAAAATGATTGACCACCCAAGGGCCCTATTGAAAATGTTTGGGTAGAAATACTAAGAATTATAAGCGAAAAGGAGCATGTGCCGACAATCCGGAGCCAAATGTTAGAGGCCATGTTGTGACGCATGGGAAGAACCGGCCAAAAGTCGTGGTTATATTTCACGCCTCATTAATTCCATGAACAGTAGAATCCGTGCTGTTGTCGATGAGGAGAGAGGCTGGACAAGATACTGAAAGTTAATTCCGTGTATTTTATTTACTTCTCCATAACTATTCTGTCACACGTCTTTTTGGGCATTCTGCGATCGTATCCCTGTATTTACATCCTGATTCGTTTCGAACATCTTTTTTCCCTTCCTCTTCTTGCCATCACCAAAGATTTCTGGGCAGAGTACAGGTCTATTTCGAAGAAGGAAGTTCCAACCCTTAGTCGGTGGTAGCGTAGTTGGAAAGCTGAGACAGTAGTAAACTCAGGAGGTATGGGGGCTGGCACGATGTTCGGTGGCAGCAATTTTTTTTTTTTTATCTTCTTCTTTTCTTTTTAGCCTCCTATATAAAATACTACACAGAAGTTTAAACGACAAGCGTAGCATACAATCAAATAAGATAGCAATGTTGTACTCCAATTTTCATTCTAACATTAGTTTCTGTAATATCAGTTTCATGATTTAAAAATTATGGTACTGAATTAATTTAAGAGTTAAGATATTGCGTTGTTTACTTATTTACACTGTTGCATTAAATGCTTGCGAATGCCGCGATGTTTCCTTCAGAAGGACGTGGCCAGAAACTTCATTCCTTGCTCCCAGTCTTTTCCTGCCTCTAATGACCTCGACGAGTTGTAAAGCCAGAAGCAAGAAATAAATAATTTAAAAAAAATCTTTTGCCAATATCAGTGTGGATTTAAACAATAGCACTTGCCACCACGATTTTTCAGAGAAAATTTCGCAAATAAACATAATTACATGTCTGTGTTGTGTATTGGACTTTCTCTTTGTTGTATTTATCTGATTCAACGCCGACCACGGTAGCGGAGGGACTAGAGTGCTACTTCCACATGTGGAGCGTTGCCAGATCGTTATTGTTGTTTATATTTCTTCTTCTGTTCGACGTCGAAATCATTAGAGGGGCAAAAAGGAAACGAACCATTCCTGGCACTTACGGAGTGATTTCCATTAATCATGTGAGAATGAAATCTGGATGGATGGAGGAAGATTTGAATTCCTGTCTTCCGAATGTGAGACTTGAGCGTTACCGGGGCTCTCGGTAACTACCCATGTGCGAGGACGGAATAGAAACGGCGACCCTAAAAATTCGATGATAGCATTCTAACCACTACACTGTACCGGTCAGCGTAAGTGTCTTGGTCGGGACTCTAGTGATGAAATATGAGCACGTGTCTGCGGTCGTGGTTTGCCAACACGGATGAAAATTCGGAAGGCCCACAGAACAAGGAAATTATCAGACATTTCAGGCATGTGATTTCCGAATCCTACTTCATCTCTCTGCGTCTGACCCTAATGTCGGACACAGTTCAACAGATGAAAGAATTATACACGAATAGAATCGTATATACGAGAAGAACAAGTGCTTTCTGATCGTTTTTAATTTTTTTCTATCTTTATTCCTCGTTGACGTCGAGGGCATTGGAGACGGGAATTTGGGGGGAGGGGGGGGCAAGGAACGTGCCTTTTGAAGGAACCTTCCCAACGATTGCCTGAAATGATTTGTAGAAATTGTATAAAACCCAAATCTGGATGTTTGGACGGGGATTTAAAGAGGTGTCCTCTCGGATGCGATACCAGAGCATTACGACTAGAACATTTACAAGATGCTATGAAAGTATTCTGAAGTTGAAGAGTGATTTCCAGAAAATTTTAATGACTACAGTAATATATATTAGTTAAATGTTAATTTTACAACATTTTTTCGGTTCTCTAACTATGATCAGGTCATTAAAATTTTCTGGAAATCACTCTTCAACTTCAGAATACTTTCATAGCATCTTGTAAATGTTCTAGTCGTATTATTTTACTGTCAAATACATTAATTAATATTCCGTAATGATGACCCTATTTCTTAAATATTTGAAGTACACGTTATATAAAAATTGATCTGCCTTCAACTGATGATTTAAATATTTTATGATGTTCGGTGACTGCTCCAGTTTATATTTTTATGACTATTGTGTCAAGCTTTGCTGAGCTAATGTGGCACACTATATTGCAGTCAACACAAGACGAACACTACACTCATTTAAAACTACCTATGTGCGAGGACGGACTCGAACCGGCATCTCCTCGCCGCATTCTAACATCTACACTAATAGGGCCAGCTAGTGTCTTGGTCGGGACTCTAGTGAAGGAATTTTGGAACACGTCTGCGATGATCGTTTGCTAAGAAGGATGACATTTCAGAAGGCCCACAGAACAAGGAATTACCAGACATTTCAGGCATGTGATTTCCTCATCCTCCTTCATTTACTATGCGTCTGAGGCTATTTTCGGACACAGTTCGGCAGACGAAAGAATTATACACGAGTAGAACAGTATATACGCGAGGAACCAGGGCTTTCTGAACTTTTTAAATTGCCCTCATTGACGTTGAGCACATTAGAGAAGGGAATTGAATGGGGACATGGAACGAGCCTCAAGAACCCCCAGATGTCTGTGCCGTTGCGTTCATCACAGTTCTGTGCTTCGCACAGATACAGCATTACAGAGTATTAATTCACACGCACAAAGTTTGATTGTCTTAAAATAATTTTATTTCCAAGACTATTCTTCTTAGTAGAAAATTGCATAGTAGCCCCCATCGTGAGAAGAATTTGCACACTGTTTCAATTTCCCGTTGTCTATAAATTTTCGTGTTTCTGTGTTTTCTCTAAATCTTTCTACTTTAATGTCAGAATGGTTCTTCTAAAAGGCAATACACAATTTCCTCCTGTTATTTGTCCACAATTCATTAAATAGTTACCACTGTTACAAGTTGAGCTCGTTCTTGAAGTTATACTCGGGAAAAACTAACTGAAAACCACTGCAGTGATTCAAATATTTCTGAGTCTGCTACTACGCTGCAGGATAGATATATAAAATAAAATCCGAGTCCGAGTCAGTCTTTCATGATTTTTCGTGTATATATACTTGTTATTTTTAGTTCAGAAAACTGAGCCTGGTGAGTGAGCAGTAATGCTCTGGTATCGCATCCGAGAGGACACCTCTTTAAATCCCCGTCCAAACATCCAGATTTGGGTTTTATACAATTTCTACAAATCATTTCAGGCAATCGTTGGGAAGGTTCCTTCAAAAGGCACGTTCCTTGCCCCCCCCCTCCCCCCAAATTCCCGTCTCCAATGCCCTCGACGTCAACGAGGAATAAAGATAGAAAAAAATTAAAAACGATCAGAAAGCACTTGTTCTTCTCGTATATACGATTCTATTCGTGTATAATTCTTTCATCTGTTGAACTGTGTCCGACATTAGGGCTCAGACGCAGAGAGATGAAGTAGGATTAGGAAATCACATGCCTGAAATGTCTGATAATTTCCTTGTTCTGTGGGCCTTCCGAATTTTCATCCGTGTTGGCAAACCACGACCGCAGACACGTGCTCATATTTCATCACTAGAGTCCCGACCAAGACACTTACGCTGGACCGTACAGTGTAGGGGTTAGAATGCTATCATCGAATTTTTAGGGTCGCCGTTTCTATTCCGTCCTCGCACATGGGTAGTTACCGAGAGCCCCGGTAACGCTCAAGTCTCACATTCGGAAGACAGGAATTCAAATCTTCCTCCATCCATCCGGATTTCATTCTCACATGATTAATGGAAATCACTCCGTAAGTGCCAGGAATGGTTCGTTTCCTTTTTGCCCCTCTAATGATTTCGAACAGAAGAAGAAATATAAACAACAACAACGATCTGGCAACGCTCCACATGTGGAAGTAGCACTCTAGTCCCTCCGCTACCGTGGTCGGCGTTGAATCAGATAAATACAACAAAGAGAAAGTCCAATACACAACACAGACATGTAATTATGTTTATTTGCGAAATTTTCTCTGAAAAAATCGTGGTGGCAAGTGCTATTGTTTAAATCCACACTGATATTGGCAAGATTTTTTTTAAATTATTTATTTCTTGCTTCTGGCTTTACAACTCGTCGAGGTCATTAGAGGCAGGAAAAGACTGGGAGCAAGGAATGAAGTTTCTGGCCACGTCCTTCTGAAGGAAACATCGCGGCATTCGCAAGCATTTAATGCAACAGTGTAAATAAGTAAACAACGCAATATCTTAACTCTTAAATTAATTCAGTACCATAATTTTTAAATCATGAAACTGATATTACAGAAACTAATGTTAGAATGAAAATTGGAGTACAACATTGCTATCTTATTTGATTGTATGCTACGCTTGTCGTTTAAACTTCTGTGTAGTATTTTATATAGGAGGCTAAAAAGAAAAGAAGAAGATAAAAAAAAAAAAATGCTGCCACCGAACATCGTGCCTCTTGAGTCAGCTTTCCAACTACGCTACCACCGACTAACGGTTGGAACTTCCTTCTTCGAAATAGACCTGTACTCTGCCCAGAAATCTTTGGTGATGGCAAGAAGAGGAAGGGAAAAAAGATGTTCGGAAACGAATCAGGATGTAAATACAGGGATACGATCGCAGAATGCCCAAAAAGACGTGTGACAGAACAGTTATGGAGAAGTAAATAAAATACACGGAATTAACTTTCAGTATCTTGTCCAGCCTCTCTCCTCATCGACAACAGCACGGATTCTACTGTTCATGGAATTAATGAGGCGTGAAATATAACCACGACTTTTGGCCGGTTCTTCCCATGCGTCACAACATGGCCTCTAACATTTGGCTCCGGATTGTCGGCACATGCTCCTTTTCGCTTAGTATTTCTACCCAAACATTTTCAATAGGGCCCTTGGGTGGTCAATCATTTTGCAGCACTTAGAGGTGCTCGAGGAACGACCTCTGAGCTAGACGGCTCCGGTGGACTGGTGACCTGTCATACTGAACTGTTCGAATGCCCTTCTTCATGTAGAGCCCCCTTATCAACGTCACTTAAATGATTCATTTTAGCTGTTGCAACGAAACACACTGTCGCAGACTGAAGTTGAAAACAAGTGGCGCAGACAACGAGGAAGTCGTCTGGCACAAACGATGTGTATTTCCTTCTATTACGACCTCGAAACCGTTTGTCATCGTACCCAAGACAGAATTGCATCTTCATTCATTAGTCTTGACGAATACAAGTAAAAACGAAATTGAAATTTCGTAACTATTCTATTTACCGTCAGGAAGACTGCTAATTTGGAATTTTTACAGTGATAATGGCACATTAATTATTTCATGTTGGTGTGTGACAGATATTAAACTCTAGGTAACGTGATGCGATGCTAATGAATGTAACAAGAATTTTCTATGAACCATAAACCAAACTAGCAACTCGGAATGTTTTTGAGTTATACAAATTAAATCCTTCAGAAGTAGATGAATAAGTTTTTATGGACGATAAATCTGTATTTCGTGCAAGCATCACATATTTGTGAATACGGTATTCCGAATACATAGGATCATGTTTGCACTATATTTCAATTTTAGCTTTTGCATCTGACAGATGGTACTGAGGAATTTTAATTTCTTCTCTGACAACCACTCATTAGTTCTTCTGTTACTTGCCTCTTTTTTGTGCTTAAGGCTTTCGCCTCGTTTACGTCTATGTCATTAGAGATGGATGTGGATTGGAGACAGAAATGGGAAGGAATTTAGCCATTGCCTTTGAAGGAACCGTGCCAGCGTTCGTTTAAATTGATTTTGTGAATGCATGGAAATCTGAAATCTGGATACCCGAACAGGGAATTGCTTCACAATTATTCTCACCATGAAATTTTATTCGAGGAAAGACGGCAGTGAGAAAAGATTTCTTCTAGTTAGTCAAACAATTAGCGATGTGTGCAAACTTCATATGCAGCTGAAATTTGTAAATCCATATGTGTGTGTATTGAAGGAAATTGATGATTTCTAAGTGGAATATTGTGGATTCATAAAAGATTAAACGTATCTATCTGAAAACTAATAGGCGCCTGAAGTTGCTTTGTGGAACATCCGACTATATGTGATTAAGATCTGAAATCTGTAGTGAATCGAACATTTCCGCGTCTTCGATAACAACTATGGCAAGATTATATATTATTTTTAAGTTCAGAAAACGATTATTCGTCACGTATATATGGTTCTATTCTTCCATAATGATTTGCTCGCTTGAGCTGTGTCAGATACAACGTTCGAGGATAAATACAGAGCAGGTAAATTAGGTTGAGGAAAATCGCTCCCGGAAATGTCTGAGGCACCTTGGTAACATCTGTGTTAGCCATCGTGATTGCAATCACGTTTACACATTCTTTCACTATTTAAATCTAAAGATCGATCCAGATAAATTTCCCGTAATGTATGCTTAGACCTTTTCTTTAAACAATAATTAAAAGTACACAATATTAATTAATTAATTCCGTCATGGAAATGGCACGAGGTAGAACATTTTCAAGATGCTTTGAGAGCATTTTGAAGTAGTAATGCACAAAGTGTAATTTTCTAAAAAAAAAATGTAATGACTAAAACATAATTATGAATAAAGCGTTGAGTTACATGAGATTCATCCTTTCTCCTTGACCTCGTAACTGCAAAATATTTCATATGAGGCCTTTTTATTCATTTTCAGCATAATGCCTGTCAGAGTCTCTGCTGGTGGTTTTCTTTTTAAAATAAGATACCTCAGTACGTTGGGTCAAATTCACATACGATGTCAAATTTAGATTTCTTAATATTGGGTTTCCACCTCATATTATTTCGGAGTTTCAACTTTTATTTGTATTTTGATAGCTTTACTTCCATATTTCCTTTTACATTGATAAAACAATCTCTTGAATTTACTAATAAATAATATGATTTGGAGGAGTATGAATAGCTATTGCCTTTAAGCTTGATAACTGACAGTAATTTGGTGAGATTTTTAAGCTTTGTATATTTGTTTATTTTTTGTTTATGGCTTTATGTCTTGTCGACGTCGAGGTATTTAGATGCCGGTAATAATTAGATGCCGGTAAGGACTTGGGGGTAAGCAACGGAAAGAAATTCGACCATGGTATTCGACCCTGCATTCGCCTGGAGTGATTTGGGGAAACCATCGCAAACCAAAAACTGAATGACCGGACGGGGATTCAAACCCACGTCCTCCCAGAAGCCACCTCAGAGTGTTACCACTAACCCACCACATTCTGTTATTTTTCTTCTTGTTCTCTTTCGAAGCCAATGTGATTTGAATCTTGAGAGTATTGGAAACTAGGATCGGAAAAGAATTTCGCCCACGGCTTTTTGAAGGAGCTTTTCCGGAGTTCAGCTGGAGAGATTTACTGAAACCACGAAAAACTGGAATTGGATATCCTACAGGGTTTGAATCCATGTCCTACCGAATGCCAGGCAAGATTATTATTTCTAATCCATCTGGTTTGAAAGGCAAGAAGTAATACTCCACACAAAACTTTATAGAAGTATCAGTGTTAGAAACAAAGGGAGATATGAGATGTTTCCTACTTCCATTGCTTCACCTTTAAAATCTGAAACCGCTTATTCACATTGCAGACGAATTAAATGTTATTAATTTATTATTATTACTACTGAAACTACTGCGATCAAGTTAAGTATGTAGATATAGTTAATTTATATTTCGTGACTTAGTTCACCATTAGAGTAATTTCGTAATGCACTTTCTACTTACGCTTAAACTCTGTGTGTCTATAACGCTGCCGCGCTAGAAAGTGTGAATAAGTCGATTCAAACTCTCTTATTGGTTTAACAATTTTTATACGTGCGTGATTTAGCGATTTTTTCCTGTATTCATCGTGTAATTTCGTTTGCTAGCGAATTGTCAACTGTTTATTAGAAAGAAAGAAAAATACACAATTGCTATCAAAATTACGAAAAAAGCGGTATCTTTGCTCTATAATCAATGAGTTTCATTATTTTAATAATTATTATGACTAAAATGGTGATTCTTGTGATTATTTTTACTGTATAACTCCGAACTTTGCCTCAGAGCGTTTGCGAGTCTCTCGCGCGCAGGCTCATTATTTTTAGTCTTGGGTAAAGTGCTGGGTATGAGAGGTCTATTTTATCATGAATTTAGTGTACCACCTACCAGTTATGCTGTCCCATGAGGTAGTCGTGTCTAGAACGAAGCATAATCGAAAGGCGAGGGGTCTCGCTAATTCTGTCCCCGACTGTACCTAAAGTTTGCATGTTTTAACATTGATTTCTTACGGGAGGTCCTTCGCGACTGTGTCCCCTTAATCAAGAAGACCAGTACTAAAGGATCGAGAGTTCACCACCTGCACCGACTGTACTTTCCAATGTTCAGTATGTCCTGTCAGCTTTACTTAACGGTAAATGCCGAATCTGGTGTGAAGGCATTAACGCTCCGGTCTAGCATTGAGAAACACGCAAGTCGAATCCCTGTCCAACCATCCAGATTTCATATTCCCATGGTTTTCATAAATCACTCACGTCGAATGCCAGTATGGTTCCTTCAAGGAGCCATGGCCAAATTTCTACCCGCTTCTTGCCTCCTATCCTCTCCCGGCTGCAATGACTTTACGGTGAATGAAATCAAAGAATTAGTTTAGTATAGGTGATTTGTAGGAATTACAATTGCCATCTGGTTTTGGTGCAATTTTTCTATTGATTATTTTGTTTATGAAACGAGTATTTTGGAAGAAAATCTGTAACCCCTATTATTTTTGCCTAAACATCTACGTAAAAGCACGTGAAGGTAGCAGGATAAGCTGGATTAATGCCTGTCTCTTTTTGTCTACTCTGAACTATACTTCTGTATCTGCAGCCGTACAGAGGTAATCAAATACAGTTGCCGCAACTTCAGAAATCTGAGATGTAAGTGATGCGTTTATACCCATCACAAGAGACCCCGCGCTGCTAATTTCCGTTACCACCAAGTGTTTCGAATATGCCAACATACCGACAAGTCCGCAGCAAAACTCCGAAATTTAAGGGAAACATACCCAACAAAATAAATGCCCGAACAGGCGAAGCCGCTTCTAGAGGGCAGAGAGAGAAAAAATGCAACGGGAAGTCTGCTAAATACAGCGCAGCAACGTAACTTTCCCTCCATTTAATAAACGTTGCCGGCGAGCATTGTATTATTTTTGCAGCCGCCTTTTGTGCGGACGCGTAGTTGCTCGTGTTGTTAGCAGGCCGGCTCACTTGCAGTAACACCGCGCTAGCATTGTCTCTCCAATATTCCCCCTTGGAGTGGTCTGCGCAGGATTAA
>JARYHS010008074.1:375918779-376142819 GCA_031002005.1 Vandiemenella viatica
CGCAGAGACATCAAAACAAACCAGGAAAACAAATAGAATCATCTAGAAGCTAAGTGGGACTATTTCTTACAGAGGTCGCCGTACTACCACACAACGGAATTCCTGCGCCAGGCCGCCTATATAAGCGTAGCCGGCCGCTCCACCGCCAGTTCCGGCCTGACCGCGGAACCAGCTTCAACTACAGAAGACCACCGGAAGTTCGCGAGAAGTAGAAGCCGTCTCTCTCTACCCCGGATCAGGACCAGGCTAAATTTCTCGACGGTCATCCGCTAACTGTACCACATTTGTTATTGTTTACCAGTGTTTTGTGTACATAGTAATAAACCTCAAGGAACCATTAAGTGTAGTTCACTTCAGTGGCGACAAGGTTGGGATAAGAACTCTCGACCATCATGGCTACGCCAGCAGCACCTACGGAATGGCAACAGTTCCTCCAAGGACTTCTACATCAGTTCTTCGAATCTCAGAGACAACTGATTGCGGAAGTCAGGAATCTCCGCCAACCCACGGCCCCGCCTCCGTTCCCAGCATTCAACGACGACGTCGAAGAATGGGAGACCTACGAGAAGCGCATAAAACAACACTTCGCAATTCATCACATATCCAAAGAAGAAGACCAGCGTGCATATTTCCTTTCCTGGAACCAATCGAAGATGTATGTCTTGCTCACCAAACTTCAGCCACAAGACCCCGACACCCTCACCTTCACGACCATCTGTACGACACTGAATGCATACTACAGACGCCGGTACCATGTCGTCGCGGCCCGCGTCGAATTCTATCAATGCCGGAAGAAGCCCGATCAGACGTATCGCCAGTGGGCGGCCGAACTCCAAGGCCTTAGCAGAAAATGTAAGTTTCAAACTCGTTGTTCCCACGAATCCTACGCCGACGACATGGTGCGTGATCACATCATACAGGCTGCACCAGATGCCGCACTCCGGCATGACGCCCTCAAGTTAGAGGACCCATCCCTGGAGCAGGTCATCGAACTTGCCTACAAATTCGAAATATCTACGGCCGCAGATCGCCGCCTGGAGTCCTGGGCGGATGTGGCCGCAATCCGAACCGACGTAGAGGACACACAGGACGTCGCCGCCATCCAGAGCTCCCAGTCGCGCTCCTCCCGACACCACAACCGGGGACCGCTTCCTCAGAAGGACATCGAACCGGCCCGTTCCGGCAGGGGCACCAAGTCTCGGCAGCAGCAGCGGATCCCGCAGCGCCGACGCCGCAGCCCGCTCCGCCTACCCTCCTGCCCCGCCTGTTATTCAGCACATGAGAGGGAAAATTGTCCGGATCGTTGGGCTGAATGCTCACGTTGCGGCAAGGAAGGACACCTGGCGTCCGTCTGCCGCACCAACACCACCAATGCCAATCCCGGCTCTCGCCGCCCAGGGTCTTACCAAGACAGGTTGAGCGGCGCACCTATGGATATCAATCAGGTAGACACTTCCACAGCATCCAAACTTTTTATTGACGTTACGGTCAATGGCAAGCCCCTGCGCCTACAAGTCGACACAGGAGCAGCAGTCTCATTGCTTAATTATACTACTTATGTGCAAATTGGCTCGCCCCCCCTCTCGCCGGCCCCCCCAAGCGCCTCCTGACATACAACAAACAGGAATAGCACTCCTGGGACAGTTCACAGCAACGTCATGTATAAGTCTGTACATCGTTTAGTCCCCTTTTTAGTAGTTAACAGTTCTCTCACAGCAGACTTATTTGGACTGGACGCTTTCCGCTTATTCGGATTTTCAATTGAGGATAACATACACCTCGTATCTCAGCGTGTTCCTTTTCCTGAAGTGGACGCCCTTTGCACCGAGTTTCAGGACCTGTTCTCACCAGGCGTCGGCTGTGCAAAGGACTTCGAAGCATCACTCCAACTCCGGCCGGACGTACGGCCTCGATACTTCCGGGCACGCCAGGTACCCGTAGCGCTTCAACAACCACTTCAGGAAGAACTTCAACGTCTCCAAGACGAAGGGATCCTCCAGCCGGTGCGGTTCAGCCCCTGGGCCACGCCGTTGGTCATAGTTCAGAAGCCAGGACGCCGCTTACGTCTCTGTGGTGACTTTAAGACCACCGTCAACCCGCATCTGCTGGTAGACGACTATCCACTTCCGAGACCGGACGATCTCTTCCGTAAACTAGCAGGAGGTACCTACTTTACAAAAATTGACCTGGCAGAAGCATACCTTCAAATCCCTTTGGATATCCAGTCCCGACAATACACAGTCATCAACACTCCCTCTGGCCTCTTCCAACTCAACCGGCTCATGTTTGGCTTGGCCAGTGCTCCAGCGATTTTTCAACGGTATCTCGAAACAACTTCTCCAGGATATTCCGGGATGCATCAACTATCTCGACGACATAGTCGTCACGGGACCCTCCGCTGCCGAACACATGACCAACCTCCGCCTACTCTTCCTCCGCCTCCGTGCAGCAGGATTGAAATGCAACCTTTCCAAGTGTCAATTTTTTCAACAATCCATTTCCTACCTGGGTCACATCATCGCTCAGGAAGGCATCTCCCTGCATTTTCCTATGTGGACGCTATTTCCAACTTACCTCGGCCTCAGGATCTACATCAGTTGAAATCTTTTTTAGGCAAAATTTCATACTACAGAAAATTTATACCCTCAGCAGCACAAGTGGCAGCACCCCTGTACCACCTCTGTCGCAAGAATGTCCCGTTCCGTTGGACCCCAGCTTGCGAGACCGCATTCCACACCCTTAAACAGCAGCTCAAGTCCGCAGCATGCCTCATGCCATACACTCCAAACCTCCCCTTGATACTTGCCACAGATGCATCCGATTACGGTTGTGGGGGCAGTTCTGTCTCATAAATTACCAGATGGCACGGAACGCCCCGTAGCCTACATCTCCAAAGCCCTATCGGCTGCTCAGCTTTAATATTCTCAAATCGAGAAAGAGGCGCTAGCTATTGTTTTTTGCCTGCTCCAAATTCTATTCCCTTTTATATGGGATTTCTTTTCATCTCATTACCGACCACAAGCCACTCCTATCACTATTTGATCCGTCCACACGTCTGCCTACCAAAACATCCACCCGCATCCAGCGTTGGGCACTATTCCTGTCCCAGTTCAGATATACATGCATTTCCGTACCAACCTCCAGGCATGCCAATGCAGACGCCTTATCCAGACTACCGCAGGGACCAGACCTTGCCTTCGACAAGTCGGAACTTCTGGTGTTCCAGATCGACGATGACATACAAGAAGCACTGAAGACATTTCCAGTCACGGCCTCAAAGTCGCGGCAGCCACAGGGGAGGACCCCCTCCTCCGTGTCATCCGACACCACATCCAACACGGGTGGCAAACACGTTCCCCTCCACGCCATCATCAAGACCTCAAGTTCTACTACTCCATCCGCCACCAGCTCTCAGTAGTAGAGGGAGTGCTCCTCCGCACAGAACCAAATTCCACCCCGAGGGTCGTCGTTCCGAGATCCCTACAACCGACAATCCTCCAAAACTCTCCACCAAGGACACTGGGGAATTGCCCGCACCAAATCCCTTGCCAGACGCCATGTATTCTGGATCGGCCTTACCACGGATGTCACGAAGATGGTGCGGCGCTGTACCATCTGTGCCCAACAACTGCCCCGCCCCCCTCAAAAGTTCCTTTCCTGGCCGGCACCGTCCGGACCCTGGGAACGCATTCACCTCGACTTCGCTGGCCCATTCCTAGGCCACCAGTGGCTCCTAGTGACGGATGCCTTTTCCCACTTCCCATATGTCGTCCGTTGCTCCACAATCACCACAGAGGTCACCATTTCAGCCCTCACGAAGATCTTTTCCATCGAAGGATTACCATACGCTATCGTCACAGATAACGGACCGCAATTTCGAAGTCGGGAATTCCTATCCTTCTGTACCGCCAACAATATCCAACACCTCCTCACCCCGCCCTTCCACCCCCAATCTAACGGGGAGGCGGAACGGCTAGTCAGAACATTCAAAACCCAAATGACCAAATACACCACAAGTCACAAACTCGAAGAGGCATTGACACTCTTCCTCAGTTCCTATCGAACCACTCCAGTGGGGGCCAAAAGCCCGGCGGAATTGCTACATGGCCGCCAACCTCGCACTCTCCTCCATCTCCTCTTACCCCCGCCCAAAGTACAGGTACCTTCGGGCCCATTCCGTTTCACCCCGGGCTCCCTAGTCTGGGCCCGCGGGTTTGGCTCCCGGGCCGGTTGGCTTCCGGGGGTCATCCAGCGGCCCCGGGGCCGCCAACTGTTCGACGTCAGCCTGGATGGCCGGATAGTGCGACGCCATCGAAACCAACTACGTCCCCGCTACCCCACGGCACCGTCCTCTTCCACCACGGCATGGCCATCCACTTCTTCCTCTCCTTCCCTGCCACCTCCACCACTCCTGCCGTCTAACCGTTGCTCAGGGACAGTTACAGCGCCACCAACGAAGCCACAACCTGTCGGTCGCTCCGACACCCTTCAGCCGCAGCCTCTCGACCACCTGCGGGGACCATCTTCAGCGCCCCCCGTACAGCCCCCGGCCATCGACGCCGACGAACCGATGCCGTTAGCTCCACAAGTACCTCCACCACAACCTGCACCACGACGCAGGTCGGCTCGCATCGCCAGGGGAACAGCTCCGTACTCCCCTGGAGGTAGCCTTCATAGTCTGCTCCAGGGCGCCGCGGCAGACGACCTCGCAGACGTCGCAGACATCACTTCCCCCCCTCCCCCCCCGGGAGGGAGGTATGTTCAGTCTGCCAGTAAAGGCCCCTGCCAGGCAGACCTCACACACAACGCGCCTGCACGCCGGGATACATATACGACTCCAAACAGGCGCAGAGACATCAAAACAAACCAGGAAAACAAATAGAATCATCTAGAAGCTAAGTGGGACTATTTCTTACAGAGGTCGCTGTACTACCACACAACGGAATTCCTGCGCCAGGCCGCCTATATAAGCGTAGCCGGCCGTTCCACCGCCAGTTCCGGCCTGACCGCGGAACCAGCTTCAACTACAGAAGACCACCGGAAGTTCGCGAGAAGTAGAAGCCGTCTCTCTCTACCCCGGATCAGGACCAGGCTAAATTTCTCGACGGTCATCCGCTAACTGTACCACATTTGTTATTGTTTACCAGTGTTTTGTGTACTTAGTAATAAACCTCAAGGAACCATTAAGTGTAGTTCACTTCAACGATGCATATGTCCTTGATGTATACTGCTATGCCCCTTCCGGATGTTAAAATTTCCGGGTTTGTGTAGGACAGTCCTTCCTTGATTATTATTGCAGTTCCGGTTTTGCAGTGGGAGTCTAAATTGGTTATGGTTTCGTAACCGAAGAGTTCAAACTCCCTGATTATCACTTCTTGCATGAGTGCGACGTCCATTTGATTTTGGATAAGAAATTGTTGCAAGGCATAAAACTTTGTTTTAGCTGTTATGCGATTGATGTTAATCGTTGTTAGTGTCAAGACTTGATTCATTGTGATGGTGCTTGGCCTTGGTTGTCCGCCAATCCATTAGTGTCCGACAGCAGCTGTTCCATACGTCAAGTCTGTTCTATACCGTTAAGTTTCCTGTTTACGGCCTCCAGGTGTTTGTTTCCTTGTGAGTTCGTCGCTGCGATTTATGTTCAAGAAGTCTGCCTGACATCCTCTATGTCTTCGTTATGATCGTTGTCTGCCCAACTAAAGGACATACCTTCTGTCTCCGTACCTGTTTCTCGGTGTCTGACTGAGTTTGGATTTAACTCTGCATTAAATGTTGGCCGGCTCTTCCCGATTTGTTGCTTTTTGAGCTTTTTACCAGTGCCTTTAGCATCGTCTGTATTTTCTCTTTCAGTGGATGTTTCCCTAGTTTGTTTACTTTTCGTCTCTGGTTGTTTTCTTGCACGACGTTTCTTACTGGGTTTGGGCTTCGCTGGTTTCGTCCACTCGGTTTCTTCTGCTGTCGTCGTTTCGTCCTTCTCGTCGGTTTCTGCCGTATTTTTCAACGATTCAACATTTCTCTTCTGTTTTGTCTCTTCCATGTTTGTTATTGTCTTTTCTATCAAGTCTCCTTCTTGTTTTCTTGGTAAGTTTTTCGCTTTTGTGTTCATGGTTTTGGATACCTCGTCGCACCTTGTTTCTTCAGTGTTCCTTATGTCGTCATTTTGTTGTTCCCTCGTTTCTCTTCTTGTTTTCGTCTCCGTGTTCCCACTGTCCGTTATCGTCAGTGGTGGAAACTGCTGCTGATCTTCCAGTGGCATTTCTTCATCTTGTTTCGGTGTTCCTGTTCGTCTGCGGTAGGTTAGCGGTAGTACTGTAGGTTGTATGCGGGGGCAGTTTGCTCTGATATGTTGTATTGAATTGCATAGAGCGCAAGTTCTGGGCTGGCCGTCGTATACAACCAGTGCTCTGAAACCGCATACATTGATGTATGATGGTATGTGTTTCGTTATCTCCATTTTTACTAGCCGCACTCCATTTGCTTTCTTAAACCTGATATTGCCTCCCCATTTGTCTTCTACGATCTCTTCCACGTTGCCGAACGGTTTTATTGCTTGTAGAATGGCTTCATTAGATATTTCAAAGGGCAGATTTAACACTCTTATCTGTCTTTTTCCCATTCCTGCGTTCGTTACTTGAACATTGCTTACGTTTCCATCGGCATGATGGAATTTTAGGTTCCCGGTATTTGATTCAATTACACTAACACAATGTTCCTCGCTTATCATTTTAACAAAAACGCAGTTCTGGAACGAGTCTAGTTGTATTCCCAGTATTTCTTCGTCAATTAGCTTTACTTTATCAAACAACCACTCATGTATTTCATAGGCCGATGGTCTTACGTATGCTCGATCGAATGTGAATTTCACTGTGTTTTTTCTTGTTATGGCGGTGGAAGCCATCTCTTACCTTTTACTGCAGAATCGCCTAAATGCGGCTGCGTTGATGGGTTTTCAATAGCTCACACACAAACTTCACACTAACACTGTTATAATAGCTGCGGCGTTAACGGAAGTTGGGGGATAAATACAGAGCAGGTAAATTAGGTTGAGGAAAATCGCTCCCGGAAATGTCTGAGGCACCTTGGTAACATCTGTGTTAGCCATCGTGATTGCAATCACGTTTACACATTCTTTCACTATTTAAATCTAAAGATCGATCCAGATAAATTTCCCGTAATGTATACTTAGACCTTTTCTTTAAACAAAATACACAATATTAATTAATTAATTCCGTCATGGAAATGGCACGAGGTAGAACATTTTCAAGATGCTTTGAGAGCATTTTGAAGTAGTAATGCACAAAGTGTAATTTTCTAAAAAAAATGTAATGACTAAAACATAATTATGAATAAAGCGTTGAGTTACATGAGATTCATCCTTTCTCCTTGACCTCGTAACTGCAAAATATTTCATATGAGGCCTTTTTTATTCATTTTCAGCATAATGCCTGTCAGAGTCTCTGCTGGTGGTTTTCTTTTTAAAATAAGATACCTCAGTACGTTGGGTCAAATTCACTTACGATGTCAAATTTAGATTTCTTAATATTGGGTTTCCACCTCATATTATTTCGGAGTTTCAACTTTTATTTGTATTTTGATAGCTTTACTTCCATATTTCCTTTACATTGATAAAACAATCTCTTGAATTTACTAATAAATAATATGATTTGGAGGAGTATGAATAGCTATTGCCTTTAAGCTTGATAGCTGACAGTAATTTGGTGAGATTTTTAAGCTTTGTATATTTGTTTATTTTTTGTTTATGGCTTTATGTCTTGTCGACGTCGAGGTATTTAGATGCCGGTAATATTTAGATGCCGGTAAGGACTTGGGGGTAAGCAACGGAAAGAAATTCGACCATGGTATTGGACCCTGCATTCGCCTGGAGTGATTTGGGGAAACCATCGCAAACCAAAAACTGAATGACCGGACGGGGATTCAAACCCACGTCCTCCCAGAAGCCACCTCAGAGTGTTACCACTAACCCACCACATTCTGTTATTTTTCTTCTTCTTGTTCTCTTTCGAAGCCAATGTGATTTGAATCTTGAGAGTATTGGAAACTAGGATCGGAAAAGAATTTCGCCCACGGCTTTTTGAAGGAGCTTTTCCGGAGTTCAGCTGGAGAGATTTACTGAAACCACGAAAAACTGGAACTGGATATCCTACAGGGTTTGAATCCATGTCCTACCGAATGCCAGGCAAGATTATTATTTCTAATCCATCTGGTTTGAAAGGCAAGAAGTAATACTCCACACAAAATTTTATAGAAGTATCAGTGTTAGAAACAAAGGGAGATATGAGATGTTTCCTACTTCCATTGCTTCACCTTTAAAATCTGAAACCGCTTATTCACATTGCAGACGAATTAAATGTTATTAATTTATTATTATTACTACTGAAACTACTGCGATCAAGTTAAGTATGTAGATATAGTTAATTTATATTTCGTGACTTAGTTCACCATTAGAGTAATTTCGTAATGCACTTTCTACTTACGCTTAAACTCTGTGTGTCTATAACGCTGCCGCGCTAGAAAGTGTGAATAAGTCGATTCAAACTCTCTTATTGGTTTAACACATTTTTATACGTGCGTGATTTAGCGATTTTTTCCTTTATTCATCGTGTAATTTCGTTTGCTAGCGAATTGTCAACTGTTTATTAGAAAGAAAGAAAAATACACAATTGCTATCAAAATTACGAAAAAAAGCGTTATCTTTGCTCTATAATCAATGAGTTTCATTATTTTAATAATTATTATGATTAAAATGGTGATTCTTGTGATTATTTTTACTGTATAACTCCGAACTTTGCCTCAGAGCGTTTGCGAATCTCTCGCGCGCAGGCTCATTTTTTTAGTCTTGGGTAAAGTGCTGGGTATGAGAGGTCTATTTTATCATGAATTTAGTGTACCACCTACCAGTTATGCTGTCCCATGAGGTAGTCGTGTCTAGAACGAAGCATAATCGAAAGGCGAGGGGTCTCGCTAATTCTGTCCCCGACTGTACATGATCATTTTAGTAAGCATTATATGAGGCTAAGACAGTTTAAGTAGTAACAGTCAGCTTGCATCTAGAAGCTATCTGACACCTGAGACAGCGAGTAAGCTGTCGAAACATTGTGTTTCTATGACACCAACCGGCTGCACACCCGAGAAGATTATACCTGTATTGCATTATTATGTCGGAAAGTCTCCACTCCCACGTCGATATTGGCTTTCCTTAAATTATTACTTTTTTTTTTTTTTTGTAGTACCTGGGTGACCGATCTTCGTTCGACATCTTTCGATTTCTGTTCAATGTCCAAGATTTCGAGCAAAGTTTGTTTAAAGTAAAAGGTTTGAAGGCTTCCTAGGCGTTTTGATGTGCACAGTTAACCAAAGAGAAGCTTAACTAACATCAGTAGGCTTACTGGTAACTGAACCTTCTACATAATGAGGTTAGAGCCGTTTTCGAAAAACCAAATACGAAAATTGCTCCTATTTTTTTTACATCGTGTTAGAAGCATGAAAAGCAAAACGTTATCTACACATGAAATTTAATCCAAATCGCTAGATCCATTTGCGAGACCGCCTAATAAATTGCTTTCAAAGAAAAATGCAATTATTATGTTAAATAGAAATCTTAATGCCAGTCAAGGATTAATTAATGGTGCGGGATTTGTGGAAATTCAGGGGATTCTAAGATAACCCTTGATGATGGATTCTTATGTAACTCGACGAGAAAAATTGAAAGTAAATAGTATTTTTTTTATATCTTGCTTAGTTCTGGAGATATCGTATCTCAAAGTTAACGTGGTTGGTTGAAATTCGACGTGGCCCAGAAAATAAATTTCGCCATAGTCAAGTTTGCGATGAATTCGTATGAAACTCGTGGAGACAAATCGAAAATAAAGAATTTATTTTTCTGGTATCTCAAAAGTGAAGAGGTTAGGGTTAGGTCTGGCCTGGACCAGAAAAAAATCCTACAAAACCACTATGTCTACACGGTGGTAATGTACTTTCAATATTTTATTTTGTTCCTAATGGTTGTTGTTAGGTTGAAATACGGCCTGGACCAGAAGAAACGTCGCCAAAAGCACAAGGAACTATACCTACAACTTATTTTTGACATGCTATATCTCGAAAACTAAGCGAGATATCAAGAACATTTATTCTTTATTTTCGATATGTTTAGTCGAGTTCTATAAGAATTCATTATCATATTGTGATGTCACGGTAATGATATAACATCATCAGTGCTAAATTCATGCACTCCGATAAAACTTCGCTCATCCCTCGCGTGGTAGTATTTAATTAAAAACTAACTACTTTTTACGGACAAAAAGTGAACGATGATTAATTTATAACTGGTACCGGTAATATTATTTTCAAAGAAGTTTCTGTAAAGTATCACCTCTGACAAAACCAATGATAAATTTTTAATTATTTTCCTTTTTAAATGTTTTACAATTTAACTTGCAATACTAACATTTCCACGGATCAGCCAGTATACAAGAACTGTTCGGTTAAATATTATTTGAAATCAAAGAGATATTATTTGTAGGCTTTCTGTTACCTGAATTGTCTACGAGTTGGCGCTAGTGCAGTTTTCGAGATACCGAGTGAAAAAATTGTTCGTATTTTGTAAACTCGTTGTTTTGTAGGGAATACAACTATTTAGATAATCTTGAAAGTCAAAACATTATCTAAATATCAAAATTCATCCAACTCGTCTTAGCCGTTTCCGAGATCCGAAATATATATATACACACAAGAATTGCTCGTCTAAAGATATAAGTATAAATATACAAGAATTGCTCGTTTAAAGATATAAGATAATGTAACAATCGAGCGGTCTGGTGGCTCAGTGGCTGAGGCGTCTGACAGGAGATCGAAAGGTCTTCGCTTGGAATCACTGTCTCAGTGGGGATTTTCATAAGCACTTAATCCGACTCTGAAACAATTTGTTAAGTACTCCAGAAGGGGTCCATGGTTCGGATTTCACGTTAAACTGTAGGTCCCCTTTACCTGGCAGGGTTACCGGCTTAAGTTAGAACTAGCCACCCTAAGCAAGGCTAAGTATACCTCCTCCTGGAGGAGCCAGTCTCGTATGTACGAATCACATAGCTTCCTCCATGACATTTCCATCGACTATAGTGCTAAGATTACTACGATTCTATTTTCTTTGTTTATTTAATAGAGCAACCTAAGTCCAAAGAGAATTACTTGGTTAACAAAAAGAAATCCACCTGTCCATGATTCCGCTAAGAGTTTATAATTTTGTAATTTCAAACAAAGTCTAAGTAATCGCGGGTGAATTACAGAGTTACGTGCAAAACTTGGTTGCCAATGATAACAATACTTTCAGCTTCTGTGCTATTTCGCAGTGTGATTGTTATTAAGAAAACTACAAATTTTATCTGGTCAATAAACGTTAAATTGGTAAGCGTATTATATACATAACTAATACACACCATAATAAATTTTTCCTCGCATTGTTCAGTGGGTATAGTAAGAAAACGAAAAGAATGTACGTAACGTGGATTTGAATGAGATTGGTGAAAAAAAAATAGTAAGTGATTATTGGAGAGTCTTATAAGCACCAGAAAATAATCCCTTTTTCCAACACACCGCACAATAAATCTATCACCGTTACACAACTTAAACAACAATCTTGTTTCCTCCTTACATTACAGCAGAGTATTGGTGCAGTTAATGATTTTTAAGTACAATAACCAAATTATAATTTCATTCCACCACTCAAAATTAGAGATCCCATAAAATCCTAAATCGTCATTTTATAAGGATGCGAGTTTATTACAGAGAAAACTAAAATACAAATAAAATTTACAACTAAGTAATTGTAACACATAATGATGCATTTCTGATATTTACAATAAACATTCGTTTTCATTAATATGGTGGGTAGTAAATAAAGGATGCGTTTCGATTTGTTTGTATTATTAGCACAAGAAAGAATTGGTATTTTGCGGACCGTTTTCATCATGATTGATTTGAGTAGTTAGGGTAAGTTTGGTGGTCTGGACAGCCTCTCATTCGGTCGCGTTGATGGATCACCGTTTATCGATCCCGCTAGTTAGCCGAAACTCGCTCTCCCTTTTGTGCGTCTGTATAGGAACCCGCATGGAAGAGCGTTTTGCGAGGGAGGGTATGTCTAATTGCAAATGCCTGTATGGGTCAGAAGAGGTAACTTGTGCACTACATAACCAACAATTTCTCATACTGAATCTAAGGTATCAACACGTCAAATTAATTACTAATTTGAAATAAAATGATTGTTACGTTAGGCTATCACAATTCTTCTCCTGTATCCTGAAAACTTAAATACATCGACTGTACGTTAGGCAGAAATACCAAACGACTTCAAATTATTTTCTGTAATAAAAGACTTTTAAAAATGACGAATAACAAACTTCATTTACATTTTGAAAGACGTTTCCAAGATGTTTCCAAGTTGATATCAGTGCGAAGCGTCTTTCATTATTTAAATGAAAAGTGCTTTCCCAACTTTCTCTACTTTTCATACATTTGCATGATGAATTCCATCCGTCACAATGTCAAGGCGAGCAGGTTGTTGCGTAAACTAGATAAATTACTATAATAATACAGATGCATCAAATAAGACTGTCGCTTGCTAATCTCATGCAGAAGTGTTATGTAGGTACTACTTCACTGCAGGTAGGTGGCGCGGTCCAGTACAGTGGATGCTTGGAAGACAGTCAAGTAGCAACAATGGTGGAGGTAAGGTTATAATTTGTAGAACGCAAGGCTGTATTGGGAAGTAGGAGAGCGTTCAAGAGGCACAAAGGCAGTAACAAAAAGCGTTTGGAACACGGTCATCAAAACGTCGAATAATTACTCCTATTAGTGATAAGTCCGAAACCCTTGGAACTGTTAATAATGGACATCAGGGAAGATACGGCCGATTACGAACAAATGCAAGTCCTGCTTCCAGTGGTGTGTTTTCGCAACATTTCACCCGATCACCGCAGAAATTAGTAAGTGAACCAGCGACCGTGAAAGTGGGGACTGCCGCTCAAGTGTAAAGGTGCAATGTGGTAAGTGTACATTCCAAGATTGCAACACGCGATGAACATTGACGATCCGGATCAGTACTGTAATTGGTTTCAGCACGTGGTTCATGAGGATGAGGAATTTGCAATGAAATCTGTGTGGCCTGAAGAGACGTGATTCAAGCTTAACAGTACTGTGAACCGCCACAATTGTGTCAGTTGGGTTCCTCAAAATTCTCACGTTCATGTGGACAAGACAGTGAATCTACCAGGGGTTAATGTGTGGCGTGTTCTGTCATCGCGGGGTTTGATTGGTCCCTTCTTCCTCGAGGGTACCGTAACAGGTCAGATGTATCGTGATATGCTTCGGACAAGGATTTTGCCTGCTATCTAAACCCTTTATGGCGATGATGTTTTACCGGGAACAAGATGGAGACGGACCTCACTACCATCGAGATGTGAGGTTGTACTTGGATAACACTCTACCCAGACGACGGGTAGGTCGAAGACGCGCTATTGAGTACCTACCTCGGTCTCCTTATTTGACACCTTTTCATTTCTACATGCAGGGAACCGTCAAGGATGAAGTGTATCGCCAAAAACCAGATACGATCACCGAGCCATGTAAAAAAAAAAAAATCGTTGTGTCATGTGCTGCCATTACGCCAGATACACTGGCAGGCGTAGTTCGGTGCCAATTACTTTGTATGGAAGCTGCTGGTGGTCATTTCGAACATTTGACATAAATTAAAACTTTATTTTTATGTCAAATTTGTTAGGATATATGAACTACCAAACAGTGAGTACAGTTTTTTTGGGCCCCTCTGTATGACTCATTCAGAGTGGTCTGGTGGCTCAGAGGTAAATGTGTCTGACTGGTGATCGAAATCCCGCTCTCGGCTAGGATTATCGAAGGACGGTAAACTCGAGCTTCACCTCTGGCACAGTTTGCTGTGTAGTGTGAAGTACGCCAGAAAGCTTCAGTGGTTTGGACTCCACGTTAAACTGTAGATCCCCCGTAGGGCTAACAACCCTAGTTGTAACACGGATGTGTACACATCCCAAGCAAAATCCAAACGATGGTTCAACGTGGCTCCAGTTGGCCCAAACGAACATACTACATATATGACTTATTCGAAAGAAGTGTACATCAATATGCAAGCACTATGAAATAAATTTCTTACCAGCTTATGGATTATTTTTAGTCTTAGCCAAATCCCGCGTTTTCTTAAAAAAAATTAATTTACAACCATGTATATAATGAAAAATACAAGAGTGAAAAAAGCCAGAAGAAGAAAAATTCAAAAACACTTCGGGAGCAGCTCACTCGAGACCTTCCAAACTCCAGATCGGGAGTGTTACCACTAGGCCACTAAAGCCGATGAAAATAGGCTTACGTGTCTAGTATATACAATTTGGCCCAAGATCAAAATGTTTGTAATTTCTCAAAAACTATTACATAGCAGACCCTATATATTGAGATGCACCATTCGGTAATGCTCAATATACATCAGCAACGGTAAATACAGCTAGTTGATTAAAGGTTAATTATTGCTGTAATTCATTTTTTTTTTTTTTTTTTTTGGTAACAGTTTAACGTCCCTTTTTAACAACGTGGTCTTTAGAGACGGGAAAGGATGGGGGCAAGGAATGTTTTTTTTTTTTTTTTATTTTTTTTTTAAACTGTTTAACGTCCCTTTTTAACAACGTGGTCTTTAGAGACGGGAAAGGATGGGGGCAAGGAATGGGAAGGAATTCGGCCATGGCCTTTTGAAGGAAGCATCCCGGCATTCACCTGGAGTGATTTGGGGAAACCATGGAAAACCCAAATCTGGATGCCCGGACGGGGATTCGAACCGCCGTCCTCCCGAATGCGAGGCCAGAACGCTATCCGTTACTCCACCACGCTCGGTGGCAAGGAATGGGAAGGAATTCGGCCATGGCCTTTTGAAGGAAGCATCCCGGCATTCGCCTGGAGTGATTTGGGGAAACCATGGAAAACCCAAATCTGGATGCCCGGACGGGGATTCGAACCGCCGTCCTCCCGAATGCGAGGCCAGAACGCTATCCGTTACACCACCACGCTCGGTTCCGTAATTCATATTAGTTTCTGTAAATAAATTAGAATTGATAATAAATTTGATTCGATTATATGGTTACTTTTTTTTTTCCTATTGCTTTACGCCTCGTCGACGGCTAAGGTCATTAGAGGCAGGATGGGATTGGGGACAAGGAACGGGAAGGAATTCTGCAATGGCCTTTTTGAAGGAAGCATCCCGGCATTCGCTTGGAATGATTTGGGAAAACCATGGAAAACCCAAATCTCTATTCCCGGACGGGGATTCGAATCCGCGTCCTCCCGAATGGTATGTGGTTACATTGGTTCGCGACCGATGAGGTCATCGTGAGGAATATTTACTGGCCTTAATTGTTACGTATGAGAAAGGATGAGGGTTGCATTCCTTTAGACAGGCAGGGGAGTAATGAAGAAGATAATGTAGTGTGGTCTGGTTTTAATACAAGCACAGATTGCCCGAGTGTTCTCTAATGTCTTTGTCTTTAATTTCTCGGTTGATGGAGATGTTCTAGAGCAGTGCTGTCTGGTATGAAAAAATATGCACAGTTTTATCAGTAATGGAATTGTAAATTCGTCTGCTTGGCTATCCGATAGAATGAATGACCTCATTCCGTAAAGTGTCAGCCGGACCTTATCTGCCAAATGCTTCGCGGCCTGTGACCACGAGCATAAATAAACGAGTAAAATGAAATAAATGTTTGTTGATAACAAACTATTGGTGCGTGGGAAGCTCTGGTCAATGTGAAGGTGTAAATTGTTGCTTTATGGAAGGTACGAGCTGTGTGAAAATGTTGCGAGTGGGAGAGGTAAGTGTGGTCCAATAGGAATGATTCTGCTTGTTTTCTAATAAATTGTTAATGTTTGTTACTATGTGGGGCCAATCGCAGATGGACGACGAAATGCCACGCTCAGGACGAGGTGACCTGCTAGCGTACATACACGGCAGCGGGGACTTGGCGCTATGGGAAGACGAGGGCAAGATGGTGCAGGACGTGGCGAGTAAACGGAGAAGGAAGTTGTTGTCTTTCTATGTGGTTCTATGAATAAAAAGTGTCCAGCTTGCTTCAGTCGACGTAGTGCATACTGCTTACAGCTGTGCACCAAACATTGGTAAACGGGTGAGCTAGCCGTGGAACAGTTTTTGTTTTATTGAGTATCTGATGACCACTCTTCTGGATCAGAACTCAGATATTTAATAATAGTTGCAAATGATTTATGTGAATTTGTTTAAGATGCAATCAAACTTTTTTTATTTCTTATTGCTACAGTAAAATATAATTGTTGTAATTAACTTCATTTGTTTTCTTGGTCAATTGCGAGACAGAACTCTATCCTATTTTGAAATGGCGCACGTAAATACATTTTTAAAGAAATAAGTAATACTCAAAATCAAATTAGTCTCATATCAAAGAGCTCCCGAACAATAGGGATTTAAAGAGAGTATTTTATATTATCGATGGTAGTTACACTGATCTTATTACCACATGTTCTTCGAATAGGGTAAGTATAAGTACTGCAAATAAATGTAGACTGTGTTAAAATAAACACTCCATTAGAGTTTTGTGCTGTTACAATTACATACTTCCCATTTTAATTTTTATAAATCTCGTCACAGATAATTTTCCGCAGATGTTGAACAATAAATTTTCTGAATAAAATGCTGTCTACAAACAACTGCTGTTGTGAACTTTTTCTATTCCCTACATAAGATTCATCCTTATGGGCTTATCAGACAAAGTATGATGATAGTACTCACATGACGGTCTGGGAGAGCACTTTATGAACTTTTACAGACCTTTTTACTCATGTAGCACTTCTTAACATTTTTACACACTTGTGTTCTTGATGTGACATTTGAATATTTTGCCAATTTTTATCTACAAGCCTTTACTCGTTGTTACACATGAATGCTAAACACAGCATGTTTGCGTGTGTTGGTGAACATGCTGTGTTTAGCATACATGTAAGCAACCAGTAAAGGCTTGCAAATAAACAATTGAAACAGTTGACAGGATATTCAAATGCAACATCAGACACATACACAAGTCTGTAAAAGTGCTAAAACATGGTACATATGTAAACAGGTCTGTAAAAGTACATACAGTGTTATTCCAGGCCACCATGCGAAGACTATCACAGTACCTTCACTGATGACGGTCCACACCATAAGGCCGAAACGCGTGTGGGAAAAAAAACACACTCAATAGTTGTTTGTAGATGGCATTTTATTTATAAAATTTATTCTGATTTTATTATTCAATGAGTATGCGATATTTGATGTGAGGTTCGTAACCAATCAATAACATATTACTCTCTGTGTGGTTTATTGTACTACCTTGAGTGGTATATAAGATGTCACAGGATACCAATAAACTTGTTGGAATGCAGCTGGACAAGGGGAACATTTGCCCAGACACAGATAATTACCGGAGTGAAGTCAAGCCACGCTGCCTCACATTTCTCAGCTGTCGAGCCTCTTTCTCCACGTGTTCTTTTTTCCAGTCCTTTCATCTGCCCAGAGCAGTCGCTTTATTTTACCTCCAGAATAGCTTTGTCGGCGGCTGTATCTTCTCAGGTGTTCCCACTGAGTTGCGAAACAACGGAAGCTACAGGCGTCTATGCTTCGGAGAGAGAGAACAGCTGTTGTGTGTAATCAAAACCGTCTACACAGTATGTTCACACATATATTAGTGTTTCAGTGAAGGCACCTGATTTATCGTTGCCGTACTTTCAGTATAATTCACTAGGCGACAAGTCAGTAGCAGCCGTTACATGTGTCAACGAAAGATAAAGAAGCTGTCGTTGACTTTTTTCACCCTGTAGAAATTGGATTTATGTTCCAATGTTTTTATAATTATTCATTTGTTTCATTGTCCTTTACCATAAAGGAATTATAATATCAGGTTCATTTACCGAAGGAAATTGATTCAACAATAGAGAACATTGCGCTTGACGTCGAGGGATAATCTAATATTATAATAAGCAACTGTGTCATCTATGACTTCGTCTGTCACGGCATGTCGTCACCTTTATGACATCGCGCTATGACGCCACGTTTTACGTCATTATTCTTGGTAATGCACGTTATTTAAAACATTTCCAAGCATCCGCAAATAAATTAACTGACAGAACGCTGAAACAAATGTATGTATTGCGTTAAAATCGACGTATCAAACATTAGTTGCTTATATTTACGTAATATTCTTTTGATATATAGATTTATTCCTTAAATTCTTTGTCCGTAGATATGTAAGATAAAAGATTTGTTTTTTCGAAAGCGAAAGTTTTGGTTAGATTGTTACTTAGCATGGATTAGAGTTACAACTGGCATTTGACGTTATTACAGAAGGCATGAATAATTTAGTTTTTTTAAAAAATAATTTAAACTGTGCCCTATTGTTGAAATTATTAATTCCTTTGAACGGAAATAGTTGCACACTGATCCCGATCTGTGCATCCTACACTACACTTAAAACAAATATTACGTGGCATAATGTAAGTTTATAAGATTTATTTTAATTTCCTTTGTTTTCACTGTGTAATATTAATGAGCCTATTATTTCAGCAACTGTGTCAGGCATTGAAACTTTTAATATCGGTCTGAATCACGGATAACAAAAAAGAAATGTGTTAAAACCCTTGAAGATTTTTGATCAAATTTATATCGCTATGCATTATTGCCACTAAAACGCGAAACAGTTCATGTATTAACATGCGTGAAATTGAAGTATTGTTCTTCTGGCAGCAAGTTTATCGTACTACGTGGTTAGGTTGAAATGAAACCTGACCCTGGATGGAAACAGAAATCTTTTGCTACAGCGCAAGACACGAAGAGTTACATTAAAATTTATTTCATAAGAATTCTATTTAGTTAAGCAATTGCTAAGACAGAACACTGAAAGAAAAGTATGTATTTAATTTAAATTGGCTTATTAATTATCAGTTTCTTTTTACTGAAATCATTACATGGTTTGAATGAAAGAAGTTCCAAATTTATATGTGTGGCCTAAGCCACAATTAAATATTACGTGGCATAGCGAAAGTTGTTAAGATTTATTTTTAGCATCCTTCGTTTCAGCCGATTTAAGCTGTCTCAGCCGTTAAAATATCGATCTTCATCACAGGTATTAAGAAAGAAAACAAAATCTGTGAAGATTTGGGATCAAGTTTATATCTCAATGCATGATGACACTGACATGCGATACAGGGAACGTATTAATTCGCGCGTGATTGAAGCATTGTTTTTCTAGCAGCAATATTAGCGGAGATTGTGGTTAGACTGAGATGCAATCAGGACCAAGTAGACACCTGTAGCTTTTTGCTACAGCACAAAGGGCGATAAATTACAATGAGCTTTATTTTATAACAATTCTGTTTAGTTGAGCAACGGCAGAGAACTAAATTACCATAACACTCCGTTAAACTCGTCCTCTCTGACGGGCTTTGGGGTTTTTTTTTTTTTTTTTTTTTTTTTTTTTTTGTATTTACGTCTCTCAACAGCGAGGTCTTTAGAGACGGACGGGCTTTGGGGCTAGTACTTATAATAATCAGCGAAAAAGCACAGAGCTTTATTTCGCCAGTAGCAGTTCTGCTGACTAAAACTGAATTTTGCAGTACAGTCAAACTTTAATAAGACTTATAGCTTAATCTTATTCGTTGTAAAAGTTGCCGTCATATAGTACCGCTTCATGCAAGAACGGACTTCAGTCCATGTTTGGAAGATTTTTGGATGAAGACGGATTTCTAGGTTTTGGAAGGTGTTTACATAAGTTGCTGCAGGAAAAGGATCTTCTGCAGGCAATCCCTGAGTCGTTGTGTACAGAAAGGGTCCTAAGTCCAGGACTTGATTGCCGTCTTGCATGAATGCTCGTGCGTGCGTTTCCTCTCTCTAATAAGATAATGTGGAGAATATACACCGAAAAACAGCCAGACAGCCTACATTTTTTTTTTACCTTTTTCAACTACTTCAAGGAAAATTTATATAAGATTTGTGCAACAACAATTAGATTGTTGTTGTTAGTGTGAGGCATTGGAAACAAAAATTAAAAACTCCCATTCTAGTCAGCCAGCAAAAAGAAATTCCGGAGCTAAATTAATGATTCACAAGTGCAAAGTCACTTTTTTTTAATAACAAACTAAAATTTGAAAAAGAAGAGCCAGTTCGCACCGAATATTAAACCGTTGCTGCCTTGTGTTTGATTTCAGGCAGAATTTTGCGATGTCTAACATTCCTGTTCGAAACATATGGGGTCTCCGATAAATAAACGTGGACGTGTTATGCATCCACAATTTTAAAAACTAAACTGTTAAATTCTACACATACCGTGAGGACGAAGATAAGAAAGTACCAAAAGAGGTTTGCTCCTTCCTGTTGGACTACATTATGAATGAAATTCCTGGCTTATAGTGTTACGCCTCGTCGACGTCGAGGTCATTAGAGGCGGGATGGGACTGGGGACAAAGAAGGAAAGGAATTCGGTCATGGATATTTTGAAGGAATCATCCCGGCATTCGCCTGGAGTGATTTTGGGAAACCATGGAAAACCCAAATCTGGATGTCCTCCCCAATCCGAGGCAAGAGCGTTAACCGCTCACCCACCACTCTCGGTGTGAAATTCCTGCACCTGTGACAATTCTGCACCTATACTGAGATAACTGTGGATAAATCATGCTCTGTGCAAAATTTTGCTTGCCCTTGTTGAAATAAGTGATTTTCCAAAGTTGAGCAATGCTGCCCAATTAGTGGACTCACCTTGCCCTGCGATCCTCATTTCCGTAATATAAAATGAAAGCACAAAAAAAAAAAAAAAAAAAAAAAACCAGGCTTTACTGCAAGAGACATCCAACCAACATAATTCTATGTTGCTCTAAACCCATAAATAAATTTCAAGTAACGCTGATGACATACTGGTCTGTCAACGGAGGACTAGTGAGACAGTAGATTAAATATGAAATAGAAGAAGTATGAGAATTCTTTTGTTGTTTAGGAAGTAAAATTACAATTAATTACCGAAGCAGGAATGATGTTAAAAGCATAATATAACTAGTGGAAAAACTCTTCTTGAAGGAGAGAACTATTTTAAGAAACAACTTTTTAAAACTCTATAGTAGCAAAGCATGGACCTCAGGGATACCACAAAGAAGGAATTGAAGCATTGTGATATACAAGAATGCTTGAAATTAAATGGACAGATAAAGCATGAAACGAACGTTTTTTTTAGATATGAGAGACTGATGACAAGAAAAAAAGTGCCATAATTATAATTTATAGGTAAGTTTTATTTGAGCAAATAACAGGAAATTCGGTCTTAGTCTTTTGAAGGAATCGCCGTCGCATTCACTGAAGTGTTTCCGGGAAACCATGGAAAACCGAAATCTGAATGGACGAAAGGAGATTCGAACTTGCAAATGCGCTCATTATGTAACTCTTAATTATGTTAATCTTCTTGATCATACGATTTCAATAAAGGGTGAAAATTTCAGTGTAAGAATTAGCAGCGTGGTATATAAACGTTTCTGTACTCTGTCCGACATAACGCTTTGGTACGTTATTTTTTAAAATTTTTTTAGTACGTTTCATCATCTTATGTTTGATATTTAACACAACAAATATGACACCGATACGTTTATTCTAGTTACTGTGTTTTATTGGAGCGTGATGGAGTTGGGATTGTGTGAACTAAAATTTCTCCTGAGACATCATAAGAGAAAGGGGCAAGAAACGACACACTCAGCAGAAGATACGTCAGCGAAAGCCTATTCTGATGTCAAAGAGGATAGTGGCAGACACTGTAGCAGGTAGGACATTAAACAGAAGCATCGTAAAGGTGAAGTATGGTTGCCATTACGGTGACCTGACGACAGCTTTCTAGATGCTAGATGACTTGAGTATCCTTGCGGTCAATTGTGTTTGAAGGAAAATAAGCCTAGTAAACATTCGGTGTGGTTGTTATTTAATAAAGGATGCAGTATACGCCTTGAAGATTAAAAATATAAATAACTGGGCACAAACAAAAAATTAAGGAACAAATTGATTGCATTAAAAAACCGTATGAAGATAAGCGTTATAAAAATAGTCCAATTGTGACAATGACTTAATAGGATTTCTAAAAGAGTTTTGTAACTCTCGCAGACAGACAATAAAAGTTGCTAAGTGATTCCATTCGCCTGCTAATCATTTAACCTTGTATAAGTGTTTTTTCTTATTTTTCTCTGATAACTAATAGAAAGGTGGACAGTCACTGAATACCAGCTACAATTCATAACCAGAATTGTTTGTAAACTGGCTTAGTAAACAATCTGGCTTCCCACTAAATGATTCATTCTAAAATTCTTTGCTGTTCGTAACCAAATTTAAACATATAGAAGTTGGTTTAAATTTGTATAATATACGTTACAAGAATGATCCATCCAGCCAGAGAATATTGTGCAGACTGTAGGAGAAATATACTACGAACTCCAAACAAGCGTCTTATTTATTGTGCAGAGTATCTACATATCTTTGAACCGGCAGCACGCAAAATCTTCCTATATGATTTGGATGTGGTTTTCACAGTTTGAAAGCTTATGGCCTAGCTTAAAAACTGTTGTATATCTCATGTCTCTACACAGGGCCGGCGTTAGGGGGCGGGGGAGGGGGGATAAGCGGGTAGAAACATTTTATTCCATCCGTGCGAGAATTCTGCCAATTTCCCCGACGTGATTACGGCGAATGGCGGAAAAGCGGTGCCCTTAGCGTTTCTTCCTGTTGAAGTGGATTTTTTTTTCCGGCTTGCGATCAGTTGCCTTTCTTATCTGCCTCTCGGTGCAGCCGTTCCGCCTGAAGACAGTGCTTAGATGTTCCATTCCTATGGTAGGCTGTCTTCCTCAGAAATCGCCCTAGCCCTATGTACAATCGTGTCCTTCAGCAGTACGCGGGTGAATAATGAAACGACGTCGAAGCTCACAATTATGTCTGAGTCCTCCAATTTCACACCGAGCGTGGTGGTGTAACGGATAGCGTTATGGCCTCGCATTCGGGAGGACGGTGGTTCGAATCCCCGTCCGGGCATCCAGATTTGGGTTTTCCATGGTTTCCCCAAATCACTCCAGGTGAATGCCGGGATGCTTCCTTTAAAAGGCCATGGCCGAATTCCTTCCCATTCCTTGCCCCCATCCTTTCCCGTCTCTAAAGACCACGTTGTTAAAAAGGGACGTTAAACTGTTAAAAAAAAATCCAATTTCATGGTCTTGATGATATTGACTATTTCCGTGGAATGTTTGACATGGTGGTCGTTGAAGGACACGCTGGAGCGTCCACGTATTTCACTTACTTATGGGAATATTACGACCAAGTGGACGGCATTGCCATGGGATCACCACATTCTCCTGTAGTCACCGCCTATACACGGAGTATTTCGAAGAAAAAGCTCTAGAAAGTGCGGTTCTCAAGTCGACGTATTTCTTCCGCTATGTCGATGATACATTTGTCGTGTCGCCCCATGGTATCAAGGCTCTAAATGAGATCTTGGAACATCTAAATGGAATTCAACCCAGCATAAAGTTTACAATGGAACTAGAAAAGGCCGACCGCCTCCCTTTCCTCGACATCCTAACTGAAAGAAAGCCTGACAGAACGCTAGGACATAGCGTATATACAAAATCATATCAGACGCACCAGTATTTTGGAGCCACAAGTTTTCACCATCTTGTGCAGCGTAACGCTATCCTAAATATTTTTGTACATAATGCTATGGCGATTTCTGACAAAGATAGCCTACCACAGGAATTGGAACAACTCAAGACTGTCTTCTGGGGGAACCTTTACACCAAGAGGCAGATAAGAAAGGCAATTGATCGCAAGCTGGAGAAAAATCCAGCTCAACAGGAAGAATTCCCTCGCTTTTCTGAAACACCTCTGACAAAATTGGCAGAATTCTGGCACGGCATGAAATAAAATGTTTTTACCGACCAACAGCTAAGATACGGAAATACCTCCGTTAAGTTAACGATGATCTTGGCCTAAGAAATCGTATGCGAGTGTGGAAAGAGTTATATTGGCAAAACTATCCGCACTTTACAAAACCAATGTGAAGAACACAAAAGCTATGCCCGCCTAGGAAAATACAGCAAGTCGGCGATCGCCGAACACGTGTACGACCATGGCCGCAGCGTAGACTTCAACAACGTTTCGATATTGGCTAGGACCTCATATTTTTTGGATTCAATAGGCAAAGAAGCGACTGAAATTCGATTGGCCGATACTTGAACTGAAATAGAGGGTTATGGCTTAGTGAGGCATGGAAACCAGCCTTGGAAACTCTTCGCAGAGAGAAGTAATTAATAATCAAACCACTGTCATCCCTAATGTTTCCACCTCAAACCCATACGAGGCTCTGGATAGCGCTCCTGAAACCATCCCTCCCCCACCCCAACCCCAACCGAGACGCGTAAGAGTCTCCTCCCATATTTTGTTATCAACCAACTGAATACTTGGCATTTGTTAAGGAGATCGAAAGGGAACTGACCGGTGACCTTCACACCGCCTACCGCGGAAACATCATTCGCTATCAGGCCTCAAATTTAAGAGATTTCAAATTCATCCTGCAGTTTCCAATATCACACATATGATGAAGATCCACAGATCAGCAGCCTGGAGACAGGAATACAACCCCGACTTATGTTTTGTTTCATCTGATGGCAGAGGACGACCCCTAGCGGCCTCTCGAAAAGTTCTTCCAGATTTCCCACATAGTAAACATCGACCAATAATAATAGAAGTAGGGACTCAAATTACCCTAATCACTTCTGTCCCCCGCCCAAGGTGGAACTTTACAAAGGCCAACTGGACTAAGTTCTCAATAGATTTAGACAAGTGCCTGGGCTTGATACCACCTATAACCGATAATTATCACCGATTTGTTGGCGCCGTGTTAAGTACTGCCAAAAAGCACATACCAAGAGGGTACAGTAAAGAGTACATTCCAGGCTGGTCCCAAAACAATGATGAATTATATCAGACCTTTCTTGAATCAGGTGATCAGGAAATAGCAAACGAGCAAATAGTAACCACACCTAGGGCACCAAACGATAAAACACATACTATCCAAATGAAGAGAGAACTGAAAATCTTAAAAAATGTAGCCACAGAAACCGAACACTTCCGCCCATTTACCACCGAAGATATTTCGAAGGCCCTTAAGAAAACCTCACCAAAAAAAGCCGCAGGGTTTGACAACATACACCCTGAATTCCTAATAAACTGTGGCAAGTACACCAAAAAAATGGATGGTGCAATTCTTTACGACCATCATGCAGTCTGGCAACATTCTGCAGGAATTTAAACGAATTAAGATAATAGCTATATTAAAACCACGTAAGCATACAGGCAGTCCAAAAACTACAGACCAATTGCTTTATTGTCTTTGACCTACAAGCTACTGGAGAGACTTGTATATAACAGAATCAACCAGAGACTGTTTGAAGCGAATTCAGCGGAACAGGCAGGCTTCCGACCAGGACGAAGCTGTGTAGATAAAGTTCGTTCGCTAACCACCTACATTGAAGCAGGATTCCAAAGGAAACTAAAAACTTCAGCTGCATTTATCTACCTGTCGGTGGCTTACGACACAGTGTGGAGAGAGGGTATGATGTATAAATTTCTTCGTGTAATTCACGGCAAACTTATTGCAACATGCTTAATGACCGCGTGTTCGAGGTTGTCATGGGCACCGACATCAGCTCTCAGAGGAAATTTAAAAACGGCCTACCGCAGGGATCAGTGCTTGCTCAACTCTTTTTCAGCCTGTATATCGCAGTCATGCCGAAAATAAAATCAAAAAAGTTTGATTGCGCCGACGACCTGGTTCGCGCCACGAGGTGCAGGTCAATCGAAATGTCTGGAGAAATCCTAACAGAGTACCTGGAAACAATGGTAAAATATTTCCGTAGGTGGAGACTCCAACCCAATGCTTCTAAAACAGAGGTTACCTGCTTCAATTTAAATTGCACGCTCGCTAGAAGGGAAATCAACAGATGGTTCGAAGAAACCATTCTTACCCACAATAAGACAGCAAAGTACCTGGGTGTTACCCTTGATAGAACATTATCCTTTAATCCACGTCCAACGAAAATGACTGAGAAGCTAAAAACAAGAAACAATATCATTTGAAAACTATGTGGTACCTCCTGGGGTACATAGGCCTCCACTAGACGCTCCTCTGCTCTGGGTCTTGTCTTCTCGGCTGCCAAGTACTGTGTCCCAGTCTGGCTGAATAGCCCGCACGTGAAAAAAGTGGACACCCAACTTAATAACGCTATGCGTATGTTTGCAGCCGTGATCAAGACAACTCCCACAAGATGGCTCTCGATACTGAGCCACATACCACCACCTAACCAGCGACGGATAAATGCTCTTACACGTGAGTACAAGAGGATAATGGTCAACAGAAACTTACCGATCCACCAAGATATTAAGGACGCCAACATCAACAGGCTTCGCTCTAGAAAACCGCCAGATGAAATCGGCAAGGGATGCTATACGTGAAGATTTAACACGAAAGCTAGGATCCAGGAGTGGACTGTACACCAAAATAACAGCTTATCATGCATTACACAAAAGCCACCAGGTTTTGATTTACCTCGTAAAACTTGATCTACACTCAACATAATCAGAACTCGGCATAGCAGATGCGCACACTGCGGATGCGGAGAGATTAAAACTATTGGTCATATTATTGATGAATGTCCGATAAGGTCTTACAGTGGTGATCACTATGTAAATAAACTAGATATATGTCTTTAATCTTGTAAAATTGCAGTATATATATTTTATGAAATATTCTTAAAAGTGTCTAAATTGCTATGTGATAAATAAATAAATTCTAAAAGTGGATATCAGGGTCCTCCCAACCGACAATTCCCGTGAAGAAATTCACGATGACCTGATTTGAAAAAAAAATACCCGTCCACGATGTACACCAAATGACATCTGCTACTCCAGAAGGGGTTCGGAAACCACTGCCGCTGTTTTTAGGGCAGCTCGGCCGTTCTCCCGAGGTAAGTGAGATCTGTAATATACAACACACTCTCCGCCTGAACCTGAGGTTTGAGGCGTGTAGGGCACCCTATGCACACATTCTATGGCACTTATTCCAGAAGTTTGGACACGTTTCCAAAAACTACCATATTGGACCGCGGTGCGTGAAATGCAGGGGTGGTCATCTGACCAAAACCTGCACTAAAAATAGGATGACCCTCAAATGTGCGCCAATTGCAACGCCTCGCACCCAGCGAGCTACAAAAAGTGCCCAACATATCAGGAAAAACTGAAGAAGGGGATAGAAATCAAAAAAGCTAGGGATGAAAGGAAAAAACAAAAAGAAGGCTAAAAACACCTGACAATATCACAGGTAACCAAAACTTCCGGCTAGAAGCTAGCCAATTTCCTCCACTCCGTAATCATCCAGCCAACCCCGAACAATCACCAACAACTTCCAGGTAGCCCAGCCCGAACAATGGTCCTCCCACCAACAACAGTCCTCCAATCAACAATAATCCTACTAACAACAGTCCTCCCGACAACGCTTCTGACCCACCTGCAGAAGGAGCAACAGACAACTCCTCCTCGCAAAGCATACCCCAAACATCGCAAGTATCAGATCTAATAGAAATCGTAGATTTATGTAAAGGCCTATTTCATATATTCATCACAACCATACAAGACCTCAAAAATGCCCCTACCACACAAGCCAAACGCCTGGTCATAGTTAATGCCTTCACTAACATCATCACCAATGGCGCACAATAAATCAAAATCGCTAACTATCATGAAGTGGAATGCCGACTGCATACTCGGACAGAAAAACACACTGGAACGATTTCTTGATAAACACGGGGTAGACATCGCGCTACTCAGCGAACACACACCTGCGCGAGGGGCAGGGGTTCCAAATAAGGTGTTATTCTATGTACCGAATGGACAGGCAAAATCAGCCAGGGGGAGGAACAGCAATCCTCATAAAAAATCGCCTAGCACACAGATCATTTGATTATCCTGCTCTCGAGCGTGTAAAAGCTACGGCTATTGAGATCGGACTAAATGGGCAGGCAATTAGATTCATTGCAGTGCACCACCCACCCAGACGAAAAATGCCGAAGATCGACATGGCAGCACTGACCACAGCCAACAGAATAATCCTGGAAGGGCGACGTCAACGCCAAATCTCCGGTATGGGGATGCAACTCTCTCAACAGCAGCGGCCGCACCCTATTTCATTTTACTAGCAAAAACCCCCAGACCACTATAGAGGCGCCTGACGAACCCTCGCGCTTTCCCAAGGACTCTTTGACGTATTTCTGTTCATAAACATCACCTGGTATGTTGCATCCACTGTACACAACGATCTCGATTCTGACCACAACCCTTTGTTATTATGTATTGATACAGTCGTACGCCCATCAGCGAGTAAAAAATTGTCTCTAAACACTAAATGGAAAAAATACAAGGAACTAGTAAACAGCCATATGGCATCTTGAACACCAAGAAACAAATTGTCAGACAGATAGATTGTAGTGACTTGACTGCCACCCATTTGGGATAACCCTCGAAGTCACTCTGTCCAGCCGAGCGGTGAGACAAGGACAGATTGCCATAGGGAGGCATGGATAAGCGTCTACATGGAAATCGATATGAGTCCTGAGATAGGATTATTACTTGGAAATCAAGGCTAATCATTGCTGCATATTTACATGTTTATTCACATCAGGTTTCTGAAGAGATGATACTGTACACACATTTACACAAAAATGGAAATAGCTTTGAATAACATTTACAATTACTATTACTGTCTGAAACTAATAAAACTGGTGCAGTGGCGCCTTGCTAACCAACATTATGGGAACGAGGACAGACAGAGCGAGCTTTGCAACAAGGGTATCTTTAACCCAAACACGGCAGGACTATTGCAATACATTGGAACTTCTGCCTAACTATCACTTCCATATCCAACACTTTCTCAGTAGCGCCTGCCTTCTGCGTTGCTGTTGAACATCTCTTGGGCTGCAATGGCTCCGTTCCGAGGCCGGGGCCTGGTAGCTTCTCTCGTCGACTCCTGGCTGCCCAATGCGACGATCAACTCGACCAACAGACAGACAGACCGCTGTGCTCTGGGTTTTACTATGACAACCCCCACTCCATTCCAGCACTTTGGAGAGGGAAAACCCTGACATCACCTAACTGCATTCGGTCATAATGCCAGCTTGCGTTCTATTTTCGGCGTCTGACAATTGTCGAATCGCTGACTCGTGTTCTACTTGCAGGTTGTGGCTCTCGTAATGTTGCTTAATTTTGCTTGCTCGCCTGTCCTCTATCCCAATCCTAAACAAATGTATAAATTTCACAAGTAAAACCTGTGGGTTTCGTCACTGTAATCACAGAGTGCACGAAGAAAGCGACTATAAAAGTCACTCATTAGCCGCGAAAATATGACCTTCTACCACACATTTCGGATCTAATCCAGTTGAAAATCACCACCGCAAACGCTGGAAAAAATTCCTGGACCCATAAGACCGAAAAATTACTAATATACTCGCTCATGAAGTTAGATGGCACTTGCAAAAACACCGATCTAAATGCTGGAACCACACCTTACAACCAGCAGAACTAAACTCGGACCTATTTTGGAAACTAATAAGATTACTTAAAGAAAGGCCTCCGCATCAAAGCCGCTACACGGGCCAAATGGCATTGCAAACACAGCGCGGGAGAAGGCGTAGGCCATGGACGACACTTTGGAACTCCAGTTCCAAGAACATGTCATTGATGAACAGGATAGTGATATCCACGAGAAAAGAGTGATTAGAAAAGTACCTCGCATTCTGAGGCAAAAATCACGCAACTCTTTCCGTTCCGTGGACCCGTTCACAGTGACTTCAATCATTAGGACATTTGGCAATAAAAAATCCCCTGGTCCCGACAGCATTTGAGCCACTCATTTTAAAAACCAACCACAATCCACCATAGACCTGCTCACTCATATCTACAACCCCTGCTTCAAGCATTCCTACTTCCCATCCGCCTGGAAATTCGCTAAAATCATTACTCTTCCTAAGCCTAACAAAAACCAACTTTTTTCTCAAAACCACCGACCTATATCCTTACTAAACATCCTCGGCAAAATTCTTGAGATCCTTATAAATATCTATCTTCTTCTAAAACTCCTCAAAGGCAACAATATTCTCATCCCTGAACAATTTGGACCTACCAAGCTGTCCGACTGGTTGAAAAGATCTGTAGAGCGCTCTCCATCAGGCACCATAAAGGCAGTGATGCTAGATACTGAAAATGCTTTTGATCGGGTCTGGCATGACAGACTTATATTTAAATTACACACATATGGCTGTCCTGGTCATCTGCTGGAAAATGATCAACAGCTACCTCCAGGGCAGGAAGTTCTAAATCGTGGTGAAAGGGGTTTCAAGCCAATTCAAATCAATCGAAGTGGGCGCACTCCAAGGTTCGGTCATAGCTCCGATATTATATGCCATCTATACAACCAGGAGGAGAAATAGGCCTCTATTCCGATGACACGACTGTGTTCCAATCCTCTCGAAATCAACACCTAGCGCTCATCTCAGAATGGTGTAACAAGTAGAAAATCAAAATCAATGCTGATAAGTCCCAAGCAATCATATTTTTAACAAAAAGAGTTGCTCCCGACGAACGAGTGTCAATCAGCGGTAAAGACCTCCCATGGCGATACACGGTGACATATGTAGGAATAAAACTAGATGTATGACAAGTGTATTTTTTTGTTTGTGGAATGTGTAGTTTATGAAGCGGACATTAGGAACCGTCCCACCGTTCACCTATATGATGGCTGGAAAATGATAATGGGAAATCAATGGTAAACAAGATATCCAACTTTAAATGATAATTTCAATCTATGTATTACAGTACGGAATACATAATAAATACAATCTCACGAATAAGTGAGAATGTAAATGCTAAACGGTCAACTGATGCGAGCTATGGGCGCCGCCATATTGGCCTTGGCTGCTCTGCCGAGTGCCTTTCACTTTATACCCATTCCGCGGTAGGCTGTAATACGACATGCGACAGATGGACGAAGAAATAACACTTCCCGTTTTCGGAAGAGAATATTAGAAAGCACCCGTCGTTGCCGATTACCTTTCTTCAGTTCTACTATAGTCGACGCCAGATAGATCTCAACTGACTAAGAGAGGTTCTCAGTGTGGCAATCACAATCGTTGAACGAACAAGTCTGGTAAATAGCACGTCACCCTGGTTTCTCGGCCTAAAGCAGTTCTGCCTGGTGGACCTCCGTTTAAGAGAAATCGGGGAGCAAATAAGTGCTTAAATTATATGTAAATAAGCTATACTTTTACGGAAGACCATTTGTTTATAATGTCTATTTAGCCGTGGTCATTAAGGCGGAGTGTTCAAATGCGATGTGTTCGAAGTTCGATACCACAAACCTCGAAATTTATTTTTTATATTTTTTTTTATTGCCATTCCATCTTGTATCATTGAAAATTTGTTTTGAAACAAAATCTACAAAATTTTTATTTTCCTTTGACAAATACTCAAATATTAGGATGGTATAAATCATAAAAACATTTGAAACAAAAATTACGTGCACACCAGGAACATTTTATGAAGTATATGTATCGACAGTCATATACAATATTTATTATTGATTTAGGAAAGCAGGTTTCATTAAAATTTGTAAATTTCGGCCTTTTATTCGTTAATTTTGAACCATAAAAGTAATATTTTATCATGTCATAAAATTAGGCGCCCGCAAAATGTGGTGAATAAGAGAATATATCTTAACAGCATCTTCACGAGAAGATATTGCACGGTTATCTTGCAACAGTTCCGGCGCATTTTGGAGCTTTTTTATTAGTATTTTTACCTGATGATAGAAATACACATCATTCTAGAATTTGTTTCAAAACAATTTTTAATGCTACAACATAGAATAGCAATAAAAAAGAAATACAAATAGAAAAAAAAAAGAATTCGCGGGTGGGGGGATCGAACCTCGGGCTCATCGCATCTAATCACACCGCCTCAACAAGCACGGCTAAACAGACACGATAATCTCACGGTCTTCCATACAAGTATAGCTCATTTACATACAATTTAAGCACTTTTTAATCCCCGATTTCTCATAAACGGAGGCCCACCAGGCAGAACTGTTTTAAGCCGAGAAACCAGAGGTGACGTACTATTTCCCAGACTTGTTCGTTCTACGATTGCGATTACCACACTGAAAACTTCCCCTTGTGAGTGTTAACGGATATGAAGCCTCCGCACTAGGTCACGTCATATCTGCACGCATGCGCCTGGCCGGCTGTAATGCGACATGCGATAGATGAACGGAATAATTTGAGGATTGAATAAAAGTATCACTTCAAAACACAAACACACAATCTGCACAGCCCGAATTCACAGGCCTCAGCTCATACCCATCCCGTTAGGCCGGTTACACACTGGGCGGTTTTTCCCGTAGCGGAAACTCAACCGCTGCCGCCTATAGAATTTGAGGTGTTTACACATTCAGCGGTAGAACGTCCGCTGCTATTTCAGCGGTAAGACCTCCGCTGCTACAAAGAGCAAGTAAAAGATGACGTGGTCGAGCGTCAGTACTTTGTTTTTGATAACTTGAGTTTCATTTTGTGAAATTAGAATTTAATTTAGTTAATTTAGAGTTTATTACTTCGTAGTTAGGTTTTGAAATTGTTATTTTGACAGTTCAGTCGCCATGGAAATAGGAAAAGGTAAAACCAAAAGAGAACAGAATATTTGAGGAATGACGACACCAAGATTTTCAGTTATTTTGGGATGTTTATTTCGACAATTGCTTGTGAAACTAAAGTACGACATTCAAAGGAGAAATACCCCGTTGATGAATGGTAATTAACGTGTGGAAATGCTGGAAATCACCTTGAAGTAACTCATGGAACTACTATAGATAAACATTTAATTTTATATAATTCCAATCCCCTATATTTGTTTTATGTTAGGTTGAAAACTCCTTTAGATGAATACGAATAGGTGTACAAGAAAAGTTTGAAAAATACTCTATGCCATATAATCGCTAATACTTGCATTTATTTGTAACTAATACATATACTTCACTGTGTGATCGACTCAACACTGTTGAGTTTACTCTACATTGCTTTTATTCTTACAAGCACAATCGAATAGTTAAACATTTTTGCTTAAGTTGTAATATGTTGAGTGTTTTAAAAATTATTACTTCGACGAAACCGCCCAGTGTGTAACCGGCCTGGGTAACCGCCCAGTGTGTAGCCGGCCTTTTGCATATCCAGTGAGCGGCGCCTCAGCGCACTGAGCCACAATAGCGGGTAATATGAACTTTGTAAGTACTTTTTTTTGTTTTGTAACAGTGACAGAAGAAAACATATGCACAGCATTATAAATGGTACATTTTTCCCTTTGTAATGTACATTTTACATTATTATTCCATGAGGAAAACTTTGAAGGGTATAAATATAACATGAAACGTCTTCATTACAGGTTAGGAATCGCTATATTCCAATTACTGAACTCTTATTTACTTTCGGAATGAGGTAGGTATTTAAAATGCTCCTACTGTACCAATTCAAGAAATTAAGATGGCTATAGCTATTGGCAGCCTCGGGGTCACGAAACATTAGGAGTTTTCCGCAGTGATTTCGCGTTGCCTGTCACCATACCAATATTGGTTATCCCCGTAAAATTTAATATTTTCATATAAGAATCTTCTGTAGGGGTTCAAACTGCTATTCAATAAATAGTATTTTTAGGAATAGTTTTGGAATTGGTGTGTTTTTAAATGTTTGTTTCTGAAACGATGTGAAGCCAGTGGCACGGAAAACATTCCTACAATACCCAAGTTCGCCGCAGTAGCGTGCGTTGTGTTTGGCGAGACCAGTACAATCTTAGTCAATGCTTGGAATTTAAAGTTATAAACTATAAATGTGATGTGTACATCTGATCACAGCACAACATGACACCAGAACACTCAAGTAGTATATCGTCTACGGTTATCAAATTCTTAATTAGTTATGTCATGCGCGTGGTAAAATATTCAATATGAATTAATGTGCAGACACTAACTGATCGTACCTGCCTAAGTTGTTTATACGTTATTGGCTTGAAGACTGTGCCGAAGAGGAATATTACCAGACTGGAATAATTATTAAACTCATTATAGAGAAATTGAAATAGAAATCTTAATGTAACATAATTGCTGATAACATATACAGCTGTATCACTTATGCACAGTGTTTACTATACCACGTGAAATGATAAAATTTTGCTCCCCTTTCTATGCGAAGTTATTAATCATGCTATACATTGAGCTGATGAAGGAAAAATCATGAAAGTATAGTCATATGGCAATTAAATAACAGTGCAGATAATTTCATTACACCTTTGCACTGTAACACCTTTTGATAATATATTTCGTTGGGTGGCATCACAAAATGATTGATATTGTTGAGATCACTGGTGGAATGAATTAATATGGAATTTCACCCTTCTACGATGATGTTAGAATAGTTTTAAGATGATAGGAAATTTAAAAAATAAAAATCGTTTATGGATGGTATAAATGTGTGTAATAATGTTCTGTATTACGTAGGTAATTTAGTATTTCCATAAATCTACAGATAGTAAAAATATTGTTTTGGTATATATTACTTCTCATTTCACCAGGAAATTTATCACAGGACTCTAGCAAAGAAACAAACAAATCGTGTTTTTAATATACTTAGCAGAGTATATGTTGTTTGGTGTGACTAAACATATTTCTTAAATTGCTTACACATTCACTTGCTGAATGGTAGTTCATTTATATTTATATTTTATTTAACCTTTCAACACCGAACTTCATAGAAACGTCCTTACAGAATTGAAAAAACTTCTCTAAAACAAATTGTGTTAACAAGGAATAGTCACTGTGTATAACTGATTTCAAGTTAGTTGACTTCCCTATTGCATTTTAGTCTACACATTTACAGAGGGAAAGGTTTTCTTACGAGTAAATTAACCTGTATGCAAACATGTACGAGGTAATTAGTACAGAATTCGTATATGCCACTCGACTACGTAATCTAATTGAAGGTCGATTAACGCCAATCAAATCAGGAGGTGTGGTAAATTACCTCTGATGGGCCGTTAATCTGAATCTAATACCTCAGCTAAGCAACTGATGAGAAGACAGAGTGAAGAGAGATATCCTTTCTAGGTAAACTCGGTCTCTCATTTCTAATAAACGACTGATCTATATCCAAATATCAACGGAGTAAAACAAGAAGAGGCTACAATTATATTTAGAACAAGCTTCATGCTTTTGTAATGAAAGTGAGCAATTAATGAGGTTGTTGTCCATTTATATCAATGAACCGTATTTTTTCTCTCCCGACAGCAAAAAGGCACTACTTGAAGATTTCTTGGGCATCAGTTGATCCTGCCGCATGCCAGAGAAATCTTCAAGCAGCAGATTCGGCGGGAAAACCTACGATTACAGAAAAGCAACTACTGAAGAGCAGTCAAAGGAAGGAGAAGAAAATTGGTTGAAATATTAAAATAAAACCGAACAAACTGGTTTGAATTTCATGTAGTGCTGCATTCAAAAACAAAAACTTTCAATTACAGTTATTGAAGGATTGCAGCAATAAAAAAAATCGTAATTTTGATCGTATTTGTCGTTTGATGTATTTTCGTGCGCTTATATGGTTATAATTTTTTTATGATGCATTGATGGTTTAATACTGCATTCTGAGTTTTATCCTACAAAATAGTTTGTTACGTACAAAAAATATTTATAAACCTATTTATGTATATCTTCCACCACTACTAACTAACTAAATACTAACTGCAGGAAACAATAGATACAAAACATGCTGCGGATACTTTTAAGGAACAATCCTAAATTTTTTAAAATTTTATCTCGGGTTGTTTATATCATTTTATTTCGTGTATTAAACTTTTTTATATCACGGTATTTGACGGGTAAATATTACATCAGTGGGTAACTCAGTCATTATTGCTGTGTTTTGAGATGAACATTGTAAACTTTATATCACAGGTTTAGACTAGCCTGAGTAATTAAGCGTAAACATTACAGCATTTTTTAATTAATTTTCTTAATTTTAAAATGGCATTCGGTCTTACATGACTTTCAGCCAACAGCTGTATATCATTTTATTTTCCTCAATTGTCTGAGACTCCTCTGGTGTTATTGATCGATCACGAACGATAGCACAACACAAGATGGACATAACAATTAAAACCAACGATGTCTTGGGCCAGATTCGATCAGCAGCCCCTCAATGCGAAGACAGCAGCTACACCCGCGCCACCGGGGTCAGCGCTATAGCAATTACAGACAAATATTGTGAGCTTTTCTACTCTGGACATAAAATTTCATTTTTGTTTGCTAAAAGATGTCATATCCGTTGATAGCTAGCCCTTATCCCTTAGCCTGCTTGTTATTTACTAGAATAGTGTTATTGGAAAAACATTTGGTGAATTTCAGTAAATTTTCTCAGAAAATACATGACCTTACAGTGGTCATATAGTATACATACAACTCCAAAATTCTTCTAATTCAGTTTAAATCTAAGGATTTTTAAAATATTTACTGGCTGAATTTTATTAACTAGCACAGAGCATTTACTCAACCATCCTGTTTGAGGAAACATGTTTTGTCTAGTCAGTTTTCCTTATTCAGTAGTTGTTTCAGTACCAAATCTGAACAGTTTGCAGGTAGGCAATGGTTGACAAAAGATATATACTTTTTTAAAGTCCAAAACAAAAAAATAAATTTCTTATCATTGTACCTTTTACCTGATTCGAAGAGTTAATTTGGTTATTTTAAATAGCTGAGCTGCGATATTGTTTGTATATAAGTAAAAGCACGTGTGATTTTACTGTTAATGGTTTTTGGCGCCAATGAAAACAAGAGATCTGTTTTACCGTTGTTTGAATGATTTGACAAACTTCCTATTTTTGACGTGTTTCGTGACAATTTAAAAATTTGTGCGTTCAAGTTTCATAACAGCAACGGGTAGGTTTATGTGCGAAATATAAAACGTAGAATATGTATCCGTAGGAGTAGCGAAAAGGCGTAACTCATAACAAAGTTCCAGACTGAATTCTCGTGTTTTGTTTTTATAAGACGAGAGTGTTTTTTTCTTTAACCATAATATCACTATAATGTTTAATAGCAGCATAAATAGTCTGAATGCCACGGAATTACATTTGAAACTTTTTGACAGGTTTCACGTCGATTATGTAACAATTATAATTTTGAATGCGACATCAACCAAATAGGAGTGTATCACTATCATTTCTGGTCCCGTATTCAAATTTAGCAGCTATGTTACCCAATCAAATGCTGTTACATGACCGAGGGTGGTGGTGTAACGGATAGCGTTCTGGCCTCGCATTCGGGAGGACGGCGGTTCGAATCCCCGTCCGGGCATCCAGATTTGGGTTTTCCATGGTTTCCCCAAATCACTCCAGGTGAATGCCGGGATGCTTCCTTCAAAAGGCCATGGCCGAATTCCTTCCCATTCCTTGCCCCCATCCTTTCCCGTCTCTAAAGACCACGTAGTTAAAAAGGGACGTTAAACTGTAACCAAAAAAAACAAAAAAAAAACATAACCGCTGTTACATGCTCTGAAAAGCAACAAAATATTTAATATTACCATACATGTATTTTTTTTTTTTTGTAACAGTTTAACGTCCCTTTTTAACAACGTGGTCTTTAGAGACGGGAAAGGATGGGGGCAAGGAATGGGAAGGAATTCGGCCATGGCCTTTTGAAGGAAGCATCCCGGCATTCGCCTGGAGTGATTTGGGGAAACCATGGAAAACCCAAATCTGGATGCCCGGACGGGGATTCGAACCGCCGTCCTCCCGAATGCGAGGCCAGAACGCTATCCGTTACACCACCACGCTCGGTATACATGTATTGACGATTATCGGAGAATCTGTGTCAAATTATAGCTTGTTGAAACTTGTTTCACGACTGTAATTTTTGTCAGTGATATTTTCATATAAAATCACCTGATTTTAGTTGAGTAAGAATTTACATTCTAAATATACTTTCAACTATTACATGTTTTAAATCTGATATGCGTCGAAAGTTTGCTCAATTTTTTTTTTTTTTTTACATTTTCATTGGTGACTGCTAATCTTCATTACGAAAATGAGGAAACAAATTTCCCACAACGTGTTGCAGGAGATTTAAATCGTATTAAAGGATAAAAATGGAAGATTATTTCAGTAAAAAACTTTTCCACTACATTAACAGTTTCGCAGTACTGTGTAAAAACTGCATGCTTGTGCACAAAATAAATTCGCACGCTGCGGAGATAATCCAATTAATACGCGAAATTTAGCTCGGTGCTAGGAGCGTTTGTTGTTGCGCGGTGGGATAGGCACACTGCGGACCATGTGCAGGAATTAACGCTGGCCGCTGTTGCTGTTGTTATTAAATTCCCAGACCTGTTCCTGCGCGGATCGATTCGGGACTGATTAAAATTTACTCTCTGTTTGGGCGGGACCATGAATCACTTTCGTACGCACCACGAGGTGGTTAATGTGTTGCCAACTTTCCTCCGTGACTTGCCAGTTTCCCTATACGACGTAAATCTTTATTTCAGAAATAATATCACGGCACTGCTCTGTTGGCTTAAAATACATGCAACGAGATTTGTCTTCCGATTTCTATATGATAATTGTGCTAAAAATTACTGGTCCTAATTTAGTGAGACGGGTATTTCGTAATATTTCATACCCAAACTTTTGCAGTTGTTTTATCACATGAAAATAAGAAGTAAATTTAAACGGTGAGTATTAAATTACTGTCTGTAATACTGAATTCTACAGAAGGGGAAGGTGAACCTATGTGTTATGAATGGACACATAATTTGACAAGGTAAGGTGTTATGAGACATTTGCAACGAAATAACCTGTCAAAATACTTTAAAGCTTGTACTTAACTCCTAGTTCTGGATGTAATATAAGAAATGAGGTAATGGATTCCAGCTATTTGGTCGAGTATTGTAAAGTGCCAGTGAAGATATGAAGTAAAAGAGAACAATGAATATTACGAATTCTTTTTCCGCTATCACCTACGCGAACGTTGAGATGGTCGAACTTTCCGCTTCGAAAATTCGCGTTTGTGCAAACGAGATAATAAAAAAAAAAAAACAATTCTCTCAAAGCCTAACCGAGTCTCTGATAGGTGGCAACACTTGTATATGTTATCTGGGTCTTAATAATCCCGAATACGATACGACACAACGACACAACATGCAAAAAGAAATAAGTGAGCTCCAGTGTTTGTAGAAAGGTAAGTGGAATATTTTTTTTTTTTGCTGTCGTAAGTCTTTCGACTAGTTTGATACAATCCTCCATCTCTTACTATCCTGTACTAACCTCTTCATTTCTACATACCCCTTGCAACCCATGTCCTCAATTATCTGCTTCATATATTCTAATCTTTGTCTTACTCTACGGTTCTTACCTTTGACTGTTCCCTCCACCAGCAAATTAACCAATCCAGCATGTCTCAAAATATGACCTACCAGCGTGTCTCTTCTTTCTGAAAGCTTCTTCCACAAACTTCTTTCCTCACTCATCATTTCCAAAACTCGTTTATTTCTTCCTTTACAGTCCACTTAATTTTCAGCATTCTTCTGTAGCACCACATTTCAAATGCTTCAATTTTCTTTCTTTCCGGTATTCCTAATGTCCATGTTTCGCTACCGTTAAGTGCTGTGCTCCACATAAAGAGCTTTAAAAAGTTCTTTCTAATTCCTAGTAGTGTTGCCCAAAATTGCAAGACCAAGACCAAGACCAGGTGTATTGATGCAAGACCAAGACCAAGACTGGCCAAGTCTCGTCTTGTTCTTGCATTTGGGCAACACTAATTCCTAGATCAATGTTTGAAACTAAAAGTTTTCTCTTTTTCATGAAGTCATTTTTTGCTAGTGTTATTCTGCTTTTAACGTCATTTCTGTTTCGGCCTTCGGTTGTAATTTTGCTTCCCAAGTAAGTGAATTCACTTACTTCTCCTATTGCATATTGGAATTATGCAACTGAATTTGGTCCGGAAACCCAGTGAACTAAATCTATTAACATTCGATAAAGTTAAAATGACTGAAGAGAATTACGAAAACTACTTAACAGCGGTTAGGTGAATAGGTACAGTGGCAGTGTTCTAAGGAGATAATTGCAGAAGTGTCACAAAATAAAATTTTATGAAAATTATTTATTTTTGGGGATTAGTTACTAATTTTTTGATTTATGTATACTGACTTCATACGGATCATTATTTCTTTATGAAGCTCTCATAGTTCTTTGTCGGATAATTAACAGGGATCGTCGCATAAGTTCGTGACCTAATGAGGAAAACGAAATCGTGCAACCCTGTGAAAGTTGTTTACAATTTTTTAGTTTTTCTTAGAATGTTTTGCCCAAACTTGTAACATCCTGGAACTAACCTTACAATCAAATTTTTTATAAACAATACATCCATGTACAATGTAAAAAGTATGGGATGCAGGACACCTCCCAGCCACCATGCTTGTGATCCTGTTATCCGACGCCAATTCGAAGACACCTTGATGAAACGTTTTAAGGAGAGATATGTGTAAACAAGAAACTCTCTGCGTTCTTGTGCTGTGTGATGACTGATCGAAGATATGATGCAAGCCGTTAATACATGAAGGCACAATATACGAGTCGATGACGACAGACTTAAAATTAACAGTTCATATATTTAGGAGCTGTCAGGCATTTCAAGGACAAGAATTGAACACATTCCTACTAAGTACTTGTACATGGAAAAGGTTTCATGCCGTCGGTGGCGAAAGTTTCTGCAGCAGATCAAAAGACAGAGTGAAGGCAGGGCCTGGAGGGGATATAGTGTATCACTTGTGACTCTCATGTACTCATTCAGGTAAACGTCTATTTTAATAGTTTGAGCACTACATTGCCACACTGGAGAACAGTAGTCGGCTATAGGGTAAGCTACAGTGAGGGCGGTTGTTCGTAGTGAGTCAGCATCAACTCCCCAGCTTCATCATAATGTTGTTCTGTGTCTTAAGTTGCTGAAACCTTTAACTACATAAACTGGTGTATACCATAAGTAATAAAGAAAGTCTCTCATACTCCTTAAATCATTAAAATTAAACCACTGTAATGTATATGGATTCTTTCTGAAAAATAAGAAATAACATTAATATGCCTGTATTGTACATTTTTACCATATTCTGTATAACTGTAGGAATAAAACACTGGGACTTACATACGGAATAAATAGAGAACACAGCTATCATTAGCGTAACGGTTTCTACCCATCAAGTAATTCAGAATCTTCCATTGATGTATACTTTTTTCTCTGGTGCCATTGAGAAAAAAAAGTCTTATTTTCTTCCTAGACAACTATTTCATGCATTAAGATTGCATATAGTCTCTTAAACAAATGATGTTGTTTAGTCATCAGGCCTCAATAACGGGACATTTTTTTATATCTTTGATTGTCATTAAGACAAATTAATTTTCTCACATTTCCGATATCAATACTTACATTAAAATATTGATAAAGTTTAATTTTCTGAAATTATTGCTCAAGAAAGCGTTTTGGTTCAGTCAAAATCAATAGCAATATTATTTACTTGCTTCTTGGAAGCATAAACTGGCCATATAAGGTAGAAGAATAGTCTCCCCACTTTTCATTCCCCCGTTTGCCTCTACCCTCACAGTTACACGTCAGTGAGGTATTTTACCACCTTTTGTATTTACTTTTACATTCAAAAAGTATGTACATTATTTAATTCACTACAAATAAAATCTTCATCATTGTTTCAAGAAAACATTATGAGCTGAACACAACCTTAACCACTGTGGGAGCTATTTGTAAATATAAATGTGTTTGCTTTAGACCTCTTTAAGTTAAGCTGACAGCAGTGGCAAAGCTCTAAAAGCAGTTGAACAAATTATATTACTTGTTCCTGAAGGGCTACCGTTTCGAGTTCGTTTAATGCTCGGCGTGAAAACAATAGACCTGAGTAAAACTGTCGTTATAACTGAGATGTGTTGTTTCTCTGAATAGTCTTAATCCAGCGTTTGCTATCTGTACCACGGGCTGGCTAGAAGGTGGGGTCGAATCCCGGTTCTCGGGAGCGGCCGCTGCTGAGGTGGGCTTCGGTGATCAGGTGAAGTGGTTCCCCCTGCCGCCGGTATGGACCAACCAAACGGACCGGGGATCTTGGTCTCCGGAAGACTGAGATCGTTGTGGGGTGAAGTGGTGCAGCCCTCCCGCCGGTAGCACTCATTGCCAACGCCCGGGCAGTAAGACGGAAGGATCACGGCAGTAGGACCCGTGGTGCAGGGAGGTGACGCGACCCTGATGGGAGGCGACGGACGTTACCGGTAAGTTGGCGTGATCTGGCAACGGCCGGGGTCGTCTTCATATTGTATAGACTGGCCCTCGCTGGGACCGGTGATCAGTGATCAAGGAACTTGTGCTCCCCTTGCCACCGGTATGAGCCATCTGGTGCAAAAGTAGGTCCTCTTATATATGGGGACCAGTAGTGTATGGTCTTTGACCCGGGTGGGTCAGCGTCAAGGCTTTATGCTGAGGTTTGCCATGTGATGCGCATTACGATGGTTCTCTGCGAGCTTGAACGAGAGAGCGGGAAGTGGTATCCGGAGTGCCGGTCGGGTGCGGTGGAAAGTTTCACTTGGTGCATACCCCATAGCGTGTGAACCTGATGCCTGTCGCTGGTGCTTGCGCTGCCGTCGGGTGCGGTGGAACGCGTGAAAAGGGTAGGTCCGCGTCGCGCTCGGTCCGCTATGGCTTCCGCCTTGTACCCTGCGGGGACGGGTGGGACCGGGCTCTCGCTGGACTCGCGGAGATGGCTGTAGCTTTCCTCTTCGGCCTGGTCCGTGGCAGGCACCGCATCCCCGTTCGCTCCCCGCGGGCACCCACGCGGGTGGCGTAGTGTGCCTAGCCTCACCATCCCCGCTGTAATGGCCGGTAGTTCTGAAGAGTCTTTGTTCCTTCTGTGGTGGTGGAGTTGGGTGGTGGGTGGTTGGGAATATCCGGGAGGGGGTTTAAACATGTTGATCGGACCCACATTTCCAGTGTTCTGCTGCTGCACCACGGGCTGGGTCTATGACGATTAAAATAGAGTACTTAATTAACTGACATTTAACGTAAAATGAACTTAGGAAAAACGAAGCTCCGTGGTGATAACTAATGGAAGATAATTGTTTGTGATACATTAATAACGTGTGGGATGACTTCGCCTTAGTTCTTGCTGCTTCACTGTAACTCACTATGGATCATCCATAATGTTCGACGTATTTAAAAGACAAAAATCAATTTAAAGAAATTACTGCATGAGCACTTATTTACGTTCATACGATGTTTGTAAAATCTATTCCATCTCTTATCGACTTTTAAACTCGTGTAGGTCTAGGCTGTCACCTTAGGTGAACGGCCTTACTTCAATTTTACATTGATAATCAAGTTAATTAAATTTTGTTATAAATGGTCGTTATTTTGTGAAAAATGATAGTAAAAATATCAGAAAACTCAGAGCCAGAAGCTATAAGCATAAAGGGTGAATTGATAGATGGCAACATATAGTCGTATAATTTCCTCTTTATTTTATTAAAAACACATAAAAGGAACAGACAAACAAAAATCATGTTGAAATACTTTTTTTTAGGTAAATTTACTTTTTTGGGTTTGTATGTTGTATGAGTTCTCTATTCTATAAAATTCAGTTTTCAATGTAACCAAAGTAGGATGAGCGCTATGGATAAGAAACAACAGCAATGGTTTTTTTAATGTTAAACATTGAATTCTAAATACGATTCAATCCAAAACAGAAACCAGTTCTAGACTGATTGTAGTATTTTACAATTTTGAATGGTGCACATTCAAAGTTTTTGACTCGCAGAAAAGATCCAATAGGGGACCAGACTCGTTAACTGTTTCACACTATCGCGTTTACTTCTTTGGTTGTAATGTGAAACAAACAGGGTGCGTCGATTTGGCTCCATAAGACTTGGAACAGACTGTTACCAGCATTGCCGTATAATATCAAAAGAAACTGTGATCAATTCCTTACGTTATGAGGACTTTAAGTAAAATAATTGAGTTCTTCCCCAGTTAGGAATGTACCGAAGTTCCTTGGTATGCGAAACACACGGTAATTAAGACGTTAATGTAATCGGAAACTACCTTGAAGATTGAAAGTGCATCTCTCTCACACACGGGGACCAAGTTAACTCAACAATGAGGGTCTTAAAACTATGACAGAATAACCGAGCCAATAGGAATGTTTGAAAACCTCTTCATGTGATGCTTGCACTAGTTGGAGCCGTAATCCCCCATTCTCTCTGTTTTACGCACTTTCAATCCGACCTCCAACTAGAATTGTCGACTATGAAGAAATAATTAAACTTGACAGATTTGAGCGGACTAGTGGCTCAATGGCTAAGGCGTCTGACAGGAGATCGGTTTTCCTGGTTCGGATCGAATTCTATATCCGGCAGGATTATCGGGTTAGGTTAATGCAGCTACGATAAGGTTGGAATGTGCAGCCAGTAAAAACCAGGTCGTTACGACAACACCTTTTCCAAAAGATTTGACAGAAGCTGGCTTTTCTTTTTTACTCTCCTTGTATGCTAAGGAGGCGTCCATTAATAACGTGAGGTGAAATAGGGGGAGGGGGGTCCGGTAAAATCTCACCAACGGGGAGAGGGGTGGGGTCGACGGTAATCTCAGTTTTGAAATTCGCAAAGGACAGTAGAGCTAAAAAAAAAAAGCTCTACAAACGGCATGGGGGGGGGGGGGGTAATCTCATGAAAATCCATTTTAGGGGGAGGAGGGTCCGGAATTCCGGAAAAACACCACGCGTCATTAATGTGGGTGTATTTATGGATTAAAGTAAGCTGTTGAACGAATCAGACTTCCTTGTTAATTCAGTGCTATAGCAAGTTTTTCTCGTCATTTTCAGTCCTGAATAAACGTATAGCTTATCTTTTGAAACGATTTTCATCTTAATGCTAGTTTCTGCAACTATTTTTACCAGCTCAAAACAACAGTAGTAGAAATATTCTCGACACCGGAGACACAAACGTCCAGTGAGAATTACAGAAATATTTTGAGATGAAGTTATGCATGTGTGACGTCACTTACGCTGCAAATTGACACTAGATAGACATATGAGAAATTTAAGAGTGTAGTAAATTGAAAATACGAATCGTTCAGTGTTGAACAAAATAGATCTATTTTAAATTGCTCTAAAATATTGATTTTTGATTATATTCAAGAGAACTTTTGTCTATGAGCTTGCAATTTTTTTAAATCAAAATAATAAAGCAAAAAATAAAAAAAAAAAAAAAAATAAAAACAAAAATAAAATCAAGAAAATCAAGAAAAATAACCAAATAAAAATTAGAGTTAATTTAATCCAAACACCAAAAATATTATTCATTGTTGAATGTTTCTTTTTTTGTATATTTAAATACATCCCCACGAAAAAAGCATAAAAAGTTATATAGTTTCAGCAAATTTCTTTAAAAGCTATTCACTTTTTATCATCAGTGGTTTGTTTCGCTACTAATATTGAGGAGGCTATTTCACGCCGATCGTATAATGATAAAACGGTAAATTTACATTCAAAGATTCATAAATAAATTCTAAGCCTTTAAAGATCTAACATTCTAGTTCTGAGTCCCTATACATGAACAAAAACGAAGAACTCAATTGTAACTGTTGCAAGTGGTTAATCAGTATTGAAATAATATGCACACTTGATTCGTATTATGAAGTAAGTTATTTACTGCCAATTCGCAAGCACGAAACTCAATTAAAAATGAGGGTTAGTTCGACAGTTGTAAAAACTTAAATACGGCATTTCATAAAGGCTTGTTTAACAGTGAGCTCAATGAAGCAGCTGTTCTTCTTCAGTAGAATTTTAAACAACTTTAAAAAGCCGAAGTGTACGTTGTTTTCATTGCCTTGCAGCAATTTGTAGAGCTTAAATCCTCGTTCTGAAAGGTAATCACCGGAATAAACTGCACCCCTCTCTCTCCCTGTTCCTATTTCCTTCCTCCATGGTTCCTTCCACCGTCACTCGCTTTTCTCAGACGCGTTGTGTGTTATACACTGTATAAATCATCGCATTCATCCACGCTTTACATTAAGGCGTTACGGAGAAGAGAGAGGAAGGATTAAGACCCTATAACTCTTGTCTCGAGATCCTCTCGGTAGCCGTTGTAAGGAGAACTTCCTTCTGTGAAAGGTGCTATTTATTTTCTATGTGATTAGTGTTATTTTGGTGTCAGTTGTGTAGATATTTAGCCGGAAAATTGGAACCGAATTCACCCCGACAATTAAAATCCTAAGTTGGGTTTGAACTTGCAAACGAACGTGGTGGGTGAGCGGGAACGCTCAGGCCTCTGGAGGACAGGGGTTCGAATCCCCGTCCGGCCATCCAGATTTGAGTTTTCAATGGTTTCCCCAAATCACTCCAGGTGAATGCCGAATTCCTTGCTGTTCCTTGTCCGCAGTCCAGGTTTATATTGTTATTTTCACGCTTGAAATAATGTTCGCAATGGAGTGTGTTATTCTATATTGAGGTTTTTCTTTAATTATTTCACTATTCGCCATACTCTCAGAAATAACAACACTCGCCAGTTACAGGGAAGCTCTATTTTTTCTTCCTAAACAACGAGTTTTCAAGTACCTGGTGATTTCAGCTGGAAATTCTAATTATGACAGATATTAGAGACACTGTACTTTCATCAGAGTTGGATTGCAATAAATACAAACTGTTTACTGTGGGTACAATTTATGCGTTCCTACTGTATTAGAAGGTGCAAAGAGTGATACATGGAGTAGTTACCAAAAGGTTCCTAATTATCTACACTTACTGCTATTAAGAACTATCCTTGCTGTTGCAACTGATTCATACAACGAGATTCTGAGCACACAAAAAAAAAAAAAAAAAAATAAAAAAAACCGAATATAATATTCTTACTACATGTAGATCCAGCATTTCTGGAGATGAAACAAGATACAAATAGGAAACAAGTAGTTAAGGTGAGTATAATTTGCACCTTTCCTTAAAAATATGCCGTTGGAGTTCAAAGATCGAAAGTGTTACTGCAAAATTACTAATCTGTGTTGACAATGTTTCAATTTCACTGCAATTCGCCTCTGTTGTGGCATAACATATACCAGCAATCCCTCCTGCAACCTCGGAACAAACTAAATGTATTTTCATTGGGGAAAAACGCTTTTACCTTCGTTAAACTAAGTCCGTGAATCCTCCAAAGAAGACCTTCACTCCAAACATAGACTTCCCGATTTACAGACAGGAATCTCCACTTAGTCAGGTATTACCTTAGTACTAACGGTTTTTCACTGTAGGTGTTAATTTGTAGTCAGTACGTTTTACCGTACATCTGAATATTCTAATAAAGGATTCCGTTGTTGGCTTCCATTCAGCAGTTAACCTAGTGTTGTGTAATGGAACTAGAGATTATCGGCGACTTCATGCACATGAAGCATGTCTGTAGGTTAACCAGTAAAACTGAATGTAAAAATTGTAGCTATAACCTTTTTGTTCTTGCTAGAAAGGTAGGTATATTTCAGGTTTTATGGTGATATAAATTACAGACCTTATATCAATATAATAATAATAATATACAAATTATACTACACATACGCTACATACCAAATACGATTTTGCCAGTACGATGAAACCGCAATCATATTTTATTTCGCAAATAACATTTCTCGGTAGATTTGCCGGCGTGGTTCTAACATTTCGCAAACGATAAAAAAAAAAAAAATAGCAATGGTACCTGCGTAAGAAAACAATGAATTTTATTTTCAATCATTTCAATTACATTGACGATTGTCATGTTACTTACATCATTGCTAGTGTATGTAGCTGAATTAATTTTTTAATAAATTAATTGGTTTCAATCATTTCAATTACATTGACGATTGTCATGTTACTTACATCATTGCTAGTGTATGTAGCTGAATTAAGTTTTTAATAAATTAATTGGTTTCAAGTTGACAAAGTGACCAGAGTTACGTAGTGAATAACAGTATTAACGGTATTCAAACAGTTTTGCGGTTATCTTTAATGTAGTGTGATCTTTGTTGACTATCTGTTCAAGTTACGTAAAGCAGCGTGTATCGCTCTTCAGTTTTTATACGATGCGTGGACAAGAGAATCTATGGAAAAGGTGCTTAATGGCTTACATATGTAGTAACTAGCTGACCCGGTCACGCGTTGCTGTGACTCAGTAGTTATAGTACGTTGGATCAATGTTATTCTAAACTACCTAATGTAATCAAATTAATATTCACTAATAACGACAAAACGTTTTAGTCTATTTGAAAATTCAAAAGTAATTGGTAAAGAGTTTCGGATAGTTCAAAATTAAGGACAATTGAACATAAAAAATTTTAATTATATTTTATTACAAATTACTTAAGTGAAAATATATAAAAATTGATATTTATAAAAATAAATAAATTTTTTTTTATTTATTTATAAACTGAAATTTCAGTTTTATAAATGAGGTAGATTAAGTTGAATTTAAACATTTTTAACAATTATTTTCATTATTTTAAATTATTACAATTTATAATTTTAATCTATCAAAGGGCTAATTGGTGTACAATATTTTTCCTAGCCTGTCTTTTGCTAATACAAATAGATTTGATGGTTTCCCCACATGTGAGCAGGCGACATATAGCTTCCCATGGGAGAAACACGTATTTTCCAAGTCCAAGCCGCAAACAGACATTGTTTGGCCTTGAGGCTTATTTATGGTCATAGCGAAAGCCAAACGAATCTGAAAATGAAGCCTTTTAAATGGTATTAGAGATTCTGACGGTATCATTGGAATACGTGGCAACAGGACAATTTCTCCTTTGAACTTTCCAGTCAAAATAGTTGCTTCAAGAACATTTTCGGTGATCATTTTGATGACCAAACGTGTACCGTTGCATAATCTAGGTGGGTTCAAATTCCGAAGTAGAATAATCGGTGAACCAATCTTTAACGGAAGATTGTGTGGTGGCATTCCTGGTATATCCAAAGAATTTAAATACTCAGTTGGAAAATTTACAGCTTCATTGTCATCTACAATAGTGGACTATTGATTTAAAAGACATCACCTGGCTACAACTGTTGTATCTGGAAATTAATCCCGTTGACATCAACAATTTTTGCTGCAAAAATAGCTCTATTACTGAGCCAATTATCATCTGAGTAATTATTTGATATATCCGGAAACACACTCTCAATTAGTCCATTTTTTGAATGAACAACAGTGCAGAATTTGTCTGGCAATTTGATGTATTGTGTATTTCGATGCAGTTCTATTTCACCGTTTCCATTATCCAGCAATTGCTTACAAAATACTTGTGCCGATGGATAATTTTGCAATTATACTCGCATGTTCATGGGCAAACAAAGTGTTTCGACATTCCGCCATAAAAACGATAGTTTTAAACATCCGTTAATCTCATCGGCACAAGTAGACCGAGGAATGATGGGCGTACTTCACATTAAACAGCAAGCTGTGCCAGAGGGGAAAATCGGGTTAAATGCCTATTAAAATTCCCGCCGAGACAGGGATTCGAACCGGGGACCTTTCAAGCTCCAGTCAGACGCCTTAAGCCCTAAGCCACTCGCTATTAAATTAGAAATTGGATTAGCTTGAAGTATTGGAATGGAGAATTATAAGGAAAATTACAGTACAGTGGAAGATAAGAACTAATGAGGAAATAAATAATAACATTCAAAAAATAACAGAATCAGTCACAAAAAGGGAGAATGATTTTTTTCGACACGTCTATCGCATGGATGACAACAGGCTAAAAAAAATTTTAAAATATTTTTTTGGATTCAAGAGGTTAAGAAAGATTTGAAACGAAATAATAGCTGTGAACAGTATGGAAAGAAAATATTTTCGAAAGCAGATTTAAAATATGGCAGGATTCCAAGGTAGAGAGGAGAAAAAAAACGGGTGCAAAATAGTGTGAAGAGAGAAAGAGAAAACACAGTGCTATAATGAAGGAGTACTGGAGAAGAAGAAAGAAAAAAACAACAGGGAAAGAATTGAAACTGACACGTGGGTCCCTAGCTGGCCATAACGAAAAGAAGAAGAAAAATGAGAAGCAAGCAACTAATACTTACACGTTTTTGAATTTATCGTAACGTTTTCTTCAATGTTATATTCATGTGTGTAATTACTTTGTCGCAACACAATACACGGCACTATTATAATAATGATACTACACGAAAAATTCACGAAACTGGGTTATGTCATACATAAACACATATGACGTGGAGTAGACTCTAACATAAATAAATCGAAACACAACGCCATCTACTGGATAGTTACCCAACCTAAATAACCAAGTATTGTGTCTATAAATTAATTCATCGCATATGTTAGATACCTATGGAACTATAATAAATAATAATTTCGTGCGGTCGTAATGACCTGGTGACAGGGTTTCTATATGCTGCACATTTCACCCCTGCGCCGGTGGTGAAGGCCGAGTTAAGTGCGTATAAAAATCCACGCCGGCGCAGGGATTCGAACCATGGACCTTTAAACCTTCAGTCAGACGCCTTAACCACTTAGCCACCACAACGCTCAGACTTAAGGCCCTTACAAATTATTACAAACCATTGTCCTATGACAAACATTGAACGAACATTTAATTCGAAATAATAAATATAAAGGTTAATAATCGAGATAAAAACTATCCTATCTTTTAATTTGGACCAAATTACACACAGTAAGCCAGACTTCATCAAAATCAGTTAAGTAGATTCGGAGTTCATTTCGGACAAACATCGTGACGCGAGATTTTTATATATATAAAGATTATAAGGAAAATCTTCACAGAAATATATTAATTGATTCATGTGGAGAACTCGAGACTAATAAAAGTCTCCTTAAAACTATGGCCGCGGGCCCGGCCTTAATTGGAGGGCTAGCAGCGGCCAGAAATGTTACTACAAAATCTGGATTATGAGCGTTTTTTAATAACAGTTCTATTTAATTAAGTAACTGCGAAGAAATCAATTTCCACAACACTGAAGAGAAGTATGTATTTCACTTAAACCAAAATATTATACATTAGTCGTTTTTTGTGTATTTATAGTCATTCAATGTAGATGGTTTCGTTATATACTGTGTGTGTAGTTACGTAAGCTGAGATAAAGTTTATGTAGCAATACAGTGAATAAAATGTCGTTATTTCAGCCCCAAGTAAATACTTCCAAGTGTATCAGCCGATAAAACTTGGATACATGGATATGAATGTAAATAGTTCCAACTGTTTCACGATTTGAATTACAACTGAAATATGCACAACATTACAAAATCAGGACCTATCAGAGTTATTTATTCAACAACTGTATTTAGTTAAGCAATTGCGAAGAAATGAAGTGCCAGAAAACTGCTTTCAAACCTTCATTTTAGACTGGCTCAGAAGCTAGTCTCTTACATAATGCTTGCTTAACTTCGTTAAGTCCCTAATATCTTGCATGCATAATTCATTTAAACAAAAATAAACAGACACCTCTTCAGTTGTATGGATGGTCAGAGTACAAATGGTGTATATCTACATGGCTGTATTTTACATATAAATTTTGCACTTAAAATTCACTTTTCTGTATTTGCATCTATGTGATCATCTAAATCAGCAGTCCTGAAACTATTTTTAGTGACTGAATCGTTTTTAACAACTTAATTGTTTTACAGAGCCCTAAAATAACCAGGTCTTATGTTTATTCATTAAATCTTAATAAAAACCATAGAAAAATAGGTAGTAAGTGGTACTTTACATAATACTGTGTTGATTTCAGCGTAGATTTATGAAATTGTTATTATGTGACAATCTGATGGTACTTTGATTATGGCTGATTTAAATTTTGTACCACATATTTTCATTAAATCTACTCAGCACTAAAACAAGTTTCCATTTCCCAATATTTCATCCAAGTGCACCAATGATAACCAGCATTATTTCAGATAGAAGTAGAACCAAGAAACTACTCCCAAATGACTGTAATTTCTAAACTAGATGTACCATACTAATGGAAGTCAGTCAACTCAGCTTTATTCTAATTTTCATCATGGTTTCGGAACTTTCAACCAGATATCAGCATACCAGAATGTATTGTATAGGAAATAGAATTTATCCCAGCCAGCGTAAACAAATTGGATATGACATTTCAGATATAATATCGGAACTATAGGACCGAATTTCCATATATTAGTGAGCTCAGGAAGGAAGGAAACTACAAGAAACCAGGTTGCCATATCATAACTGATAAAGCATCTGAATCTCTTTTGTACCATTTCTATCAGCAAATATGGCAAGAATTGTGAACAAAGCGATTATCAAAGTAAACTTGCAGGTCTTACTTTCGGTTCGGCACAAACTAAAACTGTCCTGAAAGCACAAAGAGGGATGCTGTAACTTTGTTTACACACACAAATAAAAGAGCTGAAACACGAGCCCCTTGTGTACCTGTTATTTATGTCACCCAACGGACGCCCCAAGCCCTTTATAATCGATAGCGAGGATTATAAATATCAGTTTCGTGGTGACATGAAGCAATTTTTGTAGAACGAACGGACCACTCTGTTTACGCGTTGCATGGTCGTCCAAAAAGATTGCAATATTTCTGAAATAAAGGCTAGCAGTATTCTGGCGATATTGTTTACGGGTATTCTTTCGGCTCCGAGATTTTGTAATTGAATCCGTACTGTCGACTGAATACGGTGCGGCCTGGAATATTTTTACTAATTACAGACACTTAACGTGACCTTTGCCTTTGGTAAAGCTCGCGTCTGTACTTGTGAACTGTGAGCGGCTCGGATTCTACGTTCAACGCATATAGAACCACAGCAGAGCGGTAATTCGTGGCAACTTGAAACTCTATTACAACACAATAGCGTTATTGCACAAATAACTCAGAAAGGTTATTCGGTGCAGCTTAAAAGAAGTGAAGGTAGTTATTTTTGCGATCTGTACTGTATCGCCTAACTTACTGCGAAAAGCCGCCTACAAGCCTAATATGGATGAGCGGGACAGTGTGATCGCGATTTTAGCTCAATGCGGTTGTATCTGCACGTGCCTCTTTTACCTGCTTTAGCACATTTGACTAAGAGTTGAGGGTTTCTTGTTCACAAGTTTCCCATTGTCCTGGACTAGAGAATCTGGGAATCCACCAGAGGATCATCACACATACGCGCAGAGACGACACAAATCTGTTACAGATGATGTAGGACAAATGGCTTGCTGAGGGTATGGCACCGCTTATTCTCAGGGGTTGCATTCAGCAGCGGTATCGAGTGAGGACCCTCATCCCATACGAGGAAGACACCATATTGCTGCATTATGCAAGAACAAATTGCGGAAAGAAAAACATACGACGCTACTTCGGAAAGTAACCTCCGTTCTAGTGTGGCGTTAGTAGTCGTGCGCGGAGCGTCGCCATTTTCACATCTGCATGTTCCCCGATTCGGTAAGCATCCAGCTGTGACAGTACGAACCTCGTTCTTTTGCGCATTGTCTTGTTATAACCTTGAAACATGAGCGCTCCAACAGAAAATCCCGTGAAATGCAAAGTGCGTGCTGTAATAAGATTTTTTTGGTGCTAACCTTTCAGCAGCAGACATTCGTCGTCAATTGTGTACTGTATTCGGTCCGAATGTTATGAGTGAAGGTGTTGTGTGGCAATGGGTCAGATTTTTTAAACGTGGTTGAACAAACATTCACGAGGAAGAGAGGTGTGGTAGACCTTCTGTTTTGAGTAAAGTTGACGAAAACGTTCGTGAAAATCGAAGATTCACAATCTCTGAACTTTCTGAACAATTCCCGCAAATTTCTCGTACGGTTTTATACGAGGTTGTCACCGATAAATTAGGCTACCGGAAGTTCTGCGCTAGGTGGGTACCGAAATTGCTTACAGAGCTTCACAAAACCAAACGAATGGTCTCTGCCTCAAGCTTCCTTTCACGCTACAACGCGTAAGGAGAAGATTTTTTGAAGAGGATTGTGACTGGTGACGAAACGTGGGTGACGTACATAAACGCTGAAACGAAACAACAGTCGATGGCCTGGGCCATACCAATTCTCCATGCAAGCCGAAGAAAGCCCGCCAACCGTTTTCAACGAGGAAGGTCATGACTACAGTTTTTTTGGGATTCCGAGGGAGTTTTGCTCGTTGAATTTATGGCTCGTAGCAACACAATCACTTCAGATGTCTATTGTGAAACTTTGAAAAAACTTAAGCAAACCATACAAAACAAACGTCGCGGTAAGCTGTCATTCGGTGTTGTGTTTTTGAATGATAACGCTCGTCCTCACAGTGTCTGTAAGACTTAAGAGCTTCTTAAGCAATTCAAATGGGACGTTTTCAATCATCCCCCTTACAGCCCCAACTTTGCGCTTATTGATTTTCATCTTTTCACTCACATGAAGAAGTAGCTTGCGTCGCAGCACTTCGATGACGATGACGAACTTCAAAATGCTGTGAAAGTTTGGCTAGTGTAGGGCGCCTAAATTTTATGTAGAATGAATTTGTAAATTATTGAAATGCTATGACAAATGCTTAAATTTAAATGGTGACTATGTTTAAAAACAGCAAAAAGCTGTAGTTTTAAGATGCATATATTAAAATATTTTTTACGAACCAGTTTTTTATTTATAGCCAAACGGATGTTACTTACCCTCGTTTCTTGGACCGAATCCGGTGAGCTAGCGGAGTATGCAGTTTCGAATTGCCATTCGCTCATTTTGATTTAAAATTCTGACCGATAATGGTGGGTGAGGGGTAACACTCTGACGTCACATGCCGTAGGACGCGGGTTCGAATCCCCGTCCGGGCATCCAGATTTGAGTTTTTAATGGTTTACTCAAATCACTCCAGGAGTGTTTAACATGTTAAAACATTTTTTTTCTTTTCGGTTGAAGACATGTCACAAGCAATAAGTTTTTTCACAACATCCAATGTGTCTGAGTTTTCAAATTACGACCCAAAGAGAAAATTTGTTTTAAAATGAAACCAGAGATAAACGTCTCGTAATAATGCTGTTTGGTTTAATACAGTTGTGGACGAACTTGTTGGTGAATACGCTTACACCAACTCTTACTTACGAGTGCGGTGAAATACTTCGTCCATCAACCTATTTGGGTCACCATTACAGGAGAGACAAGAATAAAGAAATGAGATGCCGCAATGATGCTTATATGACTTCTTCCTTCCCTCGCGTCATTCGGGATTGGAATACACAGAATATAGAAGAGTTTTGTTGCGAAGCACTGTTTACCACCCGCAATTTTGTGAATTGCAGAGAATAGATTTAGATGTAAACGAAATTCTCTGTACCCTTCATCTTTTCATAACTCTTCCTTGTATACACTAGCCTACGAATGAACATCTGTAATTTAAGGCGGGACACTTAATTGAAGATTTTATAGATGTACAGCGGGATAAACAAGAATCAACAGACATAGGTCGCATAAACACATCTAGAATATGCTGAATTCTTTATGCAGAAATCATAAGAAAATCACACTTAAAAGCAAATAAGCGCATAAACAACTGAATCCTTTTACTTTATAGAAAACTCATTGCTTCTATTAGAGTGATGAACCGCCGGTTACTTATTTCATCTGGATTCGTCGTGTCTGAATAAAGAACGGATATCAGTGTTATTAAGATAGACACCGTTTCGAGAGAAGAGAAAAATTCATAATCAAATTTAACTTTCGAAGGAACTAGTCCCTTATTTCTTGAGATGAAGAGCAGTTATCAATATCCATGTGTGGGAAAACAGATATCTATAAATAAAAAGGAATGTAACGTATCAGAACAGATATTAAAGTAAACTAAAGTACTAGTAATTGCTACTATTTTAATTTCGACAAGGTTTCCACTCAGTTGTTTCCAATTGACCAAATGATTTTTAGACAGATAAAATAATCCGTACATCTGTAGTGACTGGAAATTTGAGAAGAAAAAAAAAAACTGTGTTTATTTGATATAAATGTGGAACTGCGCTTATCAAAAAGAAATTCCATGCACGTTAAGTAGAGCTGCCGACGCTATTAGTCCTTCCCTTCGGAAGCAAGCATTGACAATGTCAGAGGTTTAAGGCTAAGCTAAACTTCTTATACCGGAAATTGTCCTGAAGTGCTAAATGTGAATGAGATTCTCGTACTACTCCTTTGTTTCCTTTTCCTCGCCAGATATTCGTCATCTCCTGTTATATGACAGTTATGTGTTGGTGATTCTCTTGTTCGTTACTTTATTTTGCAAGGCAGCAGCGTAATCGCAGTGTTAGTTTTTGATCCACTCAGTACCGGATTAACCACGAGTTAGCAAATGGTACGGGCCTCGCGCCTTCTGGGGGGCCTCGCGCCTACCGTGAGTATAGATGATGGGCAATCTTTTTTTTAGCTCTACAATTCCCCGAGGGCCTCTTCTTCACATTTGCTACGGGTCCCGCGCTGCGTTAATCCGGCCCTGGATCCACTGGCTAGTGAACCATGAGACGTGACATTTCTGTCTGCGCTGAATGAATCTGAAAGGCTGAGATGCAAATTGGCTTTTCTCATTAAGTTTTCACCACAGGCCCCGTAATTTCGGTTGTTGTGATTTTTCACTTTCTGCAGTTGAATGAAATACTACTTTTCGTGTTTTGATAATGTATTCCGATTCCCGCGGTGTTTGTTGGCTTATTATTGCAACTGAGTTTCTTCTCTTTGAAGGTGTTAGACCGGTCACGGGGTTGAGGAATGAATGTGCATTTCATCTCCAATAGTTTTTCCGGTATTTAATAAACTGTTGATTTGAGATTAATAACTGTGCAAATCCCGTATATTGATTTTTATTAAAATAAAACAATAGTAACAAATGATTTTTTTATTTTATTTATTGCTAGCTGTTGACCGCAACTTCGTTCGCATGAACTGTTAATGTACGGGACTCTCTCTTAAACCAAAAGTCGTCTAGACTCTGACGATTCCTAACACGGCGGCAGGGGTGGGGGGGGGGAGGGAAGGTCACTGGTTACGAGGTAGACGATCCGCTAGCTCTACACCGTCGCAGATACTATGTTTCCATCTCCACCTCTTACAGTTTTGAATGCACAGTACACTCAGGGACAAACCGTGGCATGTTCGTGTTCGCATAGTTTTTGTAGCCAGTTTAGGACGGCGGCGACAAAGCCTGCGCCCCATTGTTCCACTGCGACCTCTCTGAGCTAACAGTTGACGATCCCTAATAAACTACAAACGATTGTCTTATAATTGTGCCGAAAGATGATTTCCTGTCAAAGTCGGAAAATCTTGGAACGGAAAAAAAAACAACGATGCCTGGAGCGAGTCTATGAAAACGACGGCCGGGGTGGGAGCTCAGCAAACCCTAGCATGTGTTAATACTGTTATAAACTGCAAACTACGTGTTTCATATTTTCGTCAAATCGGAGGACGAGAATCCCCGACGCAATTCGGAGAGAGGCAGAAGCATGCGCAACGTAGAAGCAGCTAACGTTTGGACGAAGAAAACGCGGGTGGCGATGGCACACTCATCACGACCAGGCCAGCGCCACAGCGGGCGACGACCCTGGCTGTCCTCTGGACTGCGGGTCACTCACTCATCCCGCTTAGACAACCGTTACTCCTAAAACACAGACTTTTGCCCATCGTAACTGCCCTGACTTTACAAATCTTGCTCGCCTGAGAAGCGTTTCGAAAAGTAAATTGTATTGTAACTTTTTTAAAAGAAAACTAATGATTTATTATTATTGTGAACCTTGTTTTCACTACATCCCTTCCAGTTAATAATACATCAATTCACTTCGTCAGGAATTGTGATTATTAAGTAATTAAAAATTACGATAATTTTGACTCTCACAACTTTAGGATATATATTAGGGAACACTCCAAAAATCCTTGGCACCCACCTGAACCTAAAATTGAATTTTACGTTGGATATTAATAGTAGTAATAGTTAAATTAATAGTTAATTAATTGTTAAATTGCGTTGATCATAACTGCATGGTCAAGAAGTCGCTTTACTCAAACAGAAAAAACTTCAAGTTGAAACCTTTATTCTCACATCACATACTTCGTGAGCTTCCCCTAAGATGTTATTGTTAGTACTGAAAAGAATGCATTTTCCTTATCTACAATATAATTTCCTAAGCTCACTCAATCACTCACCACGACAGCTATTGGCTGGAGAACGGTGTCACGTGTTAGACATCGCTCTCAACTTAACCGCCGTCAGAGGCATATTAGAAGAAATTCGAGGTTATGTCCACAATTTAAAAGCAAAGCAACTGCTACCAAATTAATGCCATAATAGATTAATTAAGTTTGCTTTCCGTAGTATTTCTTAATTTAAAAAATATTGATAAACTTTACGGCTGGAAAAAAAATGGATCTGCTTTTCAGTAACATGTTGCCAAGCAACATAAAAAACATTAAAAAAAAAAACTAAAATTACTCGTGGTCTCTGCTGTAACGAAGATTAATTTCAATGTCATTAAAACATTCGCTAATGTAGTTGCTGAGCAAAGTTTATACATTACGGTTTATTAACATTTTTCGTATTTTAATGGCCACTTTCGTTAATGCTCTTTGTTCATGTTCGCTGTACCTGAGTTGTTTAAAGAGGACATCAGACCAAACATGTTACCGAATCGAGTATTCTGGCAATTCATTTCTTCGGAGCTTAATAAGTCTAGAATCTGCATAATAGTTCTCTGGCCGTTACAGACACTATGACCAACGATTACAATATAAACGTTTTCTCAGCCTCAGTAAAAAAAAAAAGCAACGTAATGCTTTCAAAGCAAACAGTAATTCTTCAAATTTTGCAGAGTGAAATACAAGTAAGGTCAAATACAAGTTTGTATTTCCGAAAGCTCGAGTCTACGACCTTTGAAACAATTAGGCGGTAGCGCGATCTTTCCTATCCGTGTTTTATACCTACGTCTATTAATAGTTCTTAATTCTTCAAGCTCAAGAGATTTTATTCATCCTAAGGATGAAACACGGGTCAAGTTCGTATTTTGTCAGATCAGGTTAACCTGTCACATTCTTCGACCATAAAAACTGGAACTATTCTAGACCTGTGACGATACGCAAAAAACGGTCACGGGCTTCACTAGTTAATAATAAAATTGTTGCTGGGGGGTGGGCGTAAGAATTTTTCTCTCAATATTGCCCCTAAATATATATATATACAGGTTACGGTTTCTTTACAAATAGAAGACTGAAATGAGGATTCAAATTTTGTTTTTAAACGTTGTTCTATTTGTCTTCCGTGAGATATCTACGAAGAAGTTATACAGTAATTTCCCCATACTACAGTAAATGGCGACCAACATGCTCTTCATATTCAGCTAATTTATGTACAGAACTCGAATAACAAGGCCAACGAAAATGAAGATCGCAAGTGAAATAAATGTTTCTATTGTTTATCAATTTTAGACACTGATATAGCCTTCATTTCTTCCTCTTGGTAATATTATAGTATGTTGGTTTCATCTAGATATCAATTTTAGACACTGATATAAACATCAATTCTTCCTCTTGGTGATATTATAGTATGTTGGTTTCATCTAGATATCAATTTTAGACACTGATACAACATTTATTTCTTCTTGGTGATATTATAGTATGTTGGTTTCATCTAGATATCAATTTTAGACACTGATACAACCTTTATTTCTTCTTGGTGATATTATAGTATGTTGGTTTCATCTAGATATCAATTTTAGACACTGATATAACCTTCATTCCTTCCTCTTCGTGAAATTATAATATGTTGGTTTCATCTAGATAAACGATTAATAATCTGAATATCACGATAATTCATCTCTCGTGCATGGATTATAAACTGATCATAAGTTAACTAAAACAAGCAGCGTTAATAGTAGTAAATAATGGAAAGTGATTAGTTGTATAGGAGATATCTATGAACCAAATCTTTAATTAATACACAAAAAATATGACTTCGTGCAAGTGATTCGTGTTTCTCGTAAGTACTTTTGTGAAAACATAATACAGTTTGGTTGTGTTTAATCAATGTAAACTATAGTGTAAACGAAACCACATGAACAATAACTACCTTTAGAAATGTGAAAATTGATTTTTCATAGTCATGGGATGTTTTTACACATTGCAAAAGAAATGCGTTATAAAATTGTAAGCCCTTACTGAATTTTTTTCCCTCAGTTCCTTGAATTAAGTTTCATTGCGATACAACATTCATCGCTACATTAATAAAACAGTGCACGGTTAACCAGACTGTTACAGTACCCATTATTTTCACTGCATGTGTTATTCAAAATGCTCTAATTGTAGTGTACGTCAGTAAAGGTATGAGAAACGGATGAAAAAATATCAGGATGGTCATATCAATGGATAACTACTGAATTTGAATACGACTGAATAATCACGAACAGCTAGAGAATACACCTTTACTGGTTTTAGTGCCTAGTGGAAACTCCATCAGCTTCCACAACAGCGCACATTCTGCAGTCAGTGGTACTGATGATGCGTGAAATATGAAACAGTTCTCCCAATTTATTTCGAATGATATCTCTTCACAGTTATTGCCCACAGATTCCATGTAGAGATTGAAGAAGCGGAGGCTTTCACGATGAATAAGACCTTTTGAATAATACCTATGCTGGGGAATGGACTTGAGAATAGTTTCAAAACGTCGCTTCATTAGTTTGTAAGACCGAGATCCCTTCGATTAACCATCTACAATTTAAACTTTTAATATTTCTAACACTTTAATTGTTCTTCAGTAATATATAGATGCGACCTAAACCACCAATACAATTCTACGGTTTGTTTATATCAGACTTCTTCCCTGAAATCAAAGATTCCTGGATATGTTAACATTGCGAGAGCGTGGTTTTTGTATTTGACAGGTTCACTCACACGCTGGTACTTATGCTTACACTGATCTAATTTCTAAACAAGTTGTCATTAGACACTTCCTTCTCACTTGTATCTCCACTTTTAAATTATATTTCGGTTCTCTTAATACTGATTCACTCTAGTTTAATTGTTTCTTCAAACTGTAAGCTATTTCAGAAACGTTTCTTTGCGGCCAACTGTAAGCGCGATTTCCAAGTTTCTAACGTGGTCTATAATCACTTCTATACTTGTTGGAATACTATCTCTACACTCTACAGTTCTACATATACGAGATTAAGATTTTTTCCTTCTTGTTCGCGGAAGGCGATGCTGCTCTTCGAATTCCATAATGGAAACTCTTAAGATCATTTTAGTAGAAGACTCTTTAAGGACTAGTTCATGGCATGCGCACGCGATCTATTATTGGCTAATCCAACTCTATACTCTATACTCGGCCAATTAGATCTGTCCATTGCTAAAAACGCTCCAACACATATTCTTGCGCCTTCTAAAACCTAACCAGACCAAAACCTGAACCCAAGAAACTAAATTCTTTTGTTGCGTACCAGAAAATTTGGGAAATAATTTGTAAAGTCATCTCTAGACCTATTGACCACAAATTTAAATATTCATCAGATGTGTTCAGTCTGCCAGTAAAGGCCCCTGCCAGGCAGACCTCAGACACAACGCGCCTGCACGCCGGGATACATATACGACTCCAAACAGGCGCAGACAAACCAGGAAAATAAATAGAATCATCTAGAGGCTAAGTGGGACCTTTTCTTACAGAGGTCGCCGTACTACCACACAACGGAATTCCTGCGCCAGGCCGCCTATATAAGCGTAGCCGACAGCTCCACCGGCAGTTCCGGCCTGACCGCGGAACCAGCGTCAACTACAGAAGACCACCGGAAGTTCGCGAGAAGTAGAAGCCGTCTCTCTCTACCCCGGATCAGGACCAGGCTAAAATTCTCGACGGTCATCTGATAATTGTACCCACATTGTTTATGGTTTACCAGTTGTTTTGTGTACAGAGTAATAAACCTCAAGGAACCATTAAGTGTAGTTCACTTCAAGATGTACCTGTAATATACAGTTATCTAACACATAGACAAAAAGAAAGATGTATGAAATGAAGATACTTGGTAAACTGCCCAGAGGAAGAACAATGAATAGCTGGTTAAGAAGATTGAAGGAGTGGGGACGGAAAAGAGGAGAGGGTTTGATTGGGTAGTTGATGAAAGGAGAGAGGCAAATGGATAGGCTGTAAGCTGTGGTTGATGATGGTGAAGCGTGGTTTCTGAGGCATAGTGAGGAGACTGACTCAGTATTCAGCTAAAAGAAAACCATTTAAAAACCACAGTCGGGGATGTCCATTAATTACGTGAGATAAAATAGGGGCAGGGGGGTCCGGAAAAATCTCAACATATCTCATTTAAAAGGGGGGATGGAGTCAATAAAAATTTCACGTCAACTTTTTATGTCGTTTTTCTCCTCTTAATTCACAGAAAAAAATGTAGTACGTATAAGACATCAGTGCTAACGTCTAAATATTTAGTGACAGGAAGCAAAAAACATGAGCCTATCAAATAAATTTAATTATTTAAAAATTAAAATTGGTTAAGATAAACCTAACATGGAGGAGGGGGCGTCCAAATTTAAGAAAAAACAACTCAAGTAATTAATGGACGGCACACCAGTTGAATACGTTGTACTTATCGATGTCTAGGAGGGGACTCTATAACATGCAGGGCCGAAATGCCGGCAATTATACATGGAGTCACTTATAACCGCCACTAGGTGGGGCTAGTTTTCCAACAATATAGTTGATCATAGTCATGAATTTAGCTAGGAATAAATTAGGCATCCACGCAAGAATCTCTTATCATCACTGCTTCAAAACTCAATAATGTTACTGAAACTCGAATTACGGTATCGCGAAATCTAAAACGTGATATATTTCATACGAACCTTATGGATAGCATGTTAGGTGGCGCAAATTTGGACACCGACGGATTGCAGTTTGGAAAATAACTTGAATAGAATGCATTATATGTTAAGAAAGAAGTTCCAACATTCAGTTGCACAATACTACATTGTTTTTCTGCTGATGATTTGTCTCTATGGAAATATTCTTAAAATTTGACTGTTTCGTTAAAATTGTCCCGTGATTTCAACCTGCTTCAATATTTTTTTGTAAGACAGCATATTGCCACAAAACGAAAAACCATTTCTTAACACTGCGGTAAAGGCACAATCATAAATAAAGCAAGTGATAACTGGGATTACTAATTGTGTTGACAGGAGTAGTTTAAAACGCAACACATGACTGTGAATCCACTAATGGCCGAATGCGATTATGATGTGTAAGGAATAGCAAACACTGCGGATTATTTTTACAGTCGATGTTGGGTTTAAAGGCGTAGCAACAGCGATATTATTAGAGCTCTAACACAAAAATATTAAATTCAAACGGCGGCAATACATCAGCGTGATAAAAGAAAACTGTGCGATTGAGCTCCCTTTAATGGTGATTCTTGGCTGTCCGTTTCGACTCTCATTACTGCCCTGGAAGAAGACCTCAGAATGAGGGTCAAGAAACATGACGCGGCGCCACCCGGACAGCCAAGAATCAACTGACTCTGGCCGCGGAAGCCTACGATTACATCCCTATAATGGTACTCCAAATAACCAAAAAAAAAAAAAAAAAACTGACCGTTTGCTGACTATAAAGAGGTTTTATTTTTACTGCTTATAGCTAATCTTAGTGACAATTTTATATTTAAAAAAAAAAAAATAATTTCGCTTTGCAGATCAATTCGAGCCTCTTAAAAGAACAAAATTTGTAGAAGCACATATTCGGTTAAATGATACTATGCTGAACGGCAAGCACTGGTCTTGCATTCGGGAAGGCGCAGGTTCTAATCGCTGACCGACCTTCCAATTTTCAGTTTTCCATGGTTTCCCGAAATCATTACAGAAGAATTCCGGAATGTTTCCTTAAAGACCGTATTCCTAACAGTTCCTTGCCCCCTTCTGCCTCAATTCCTTTTCCTCCTGTAATGATCTAAACTCGACTAGGCGTAAAGCCAAAAGAGAAAATAAAGTACTGAAGTGCTTTACCTACACCCCCATAAAATATTTTTGTATGTATATATTCATATTGCAAGCCACATTTCTAAAAAAAAGGATCTATTTACCACATTAGATTAACTATTAGCTAGACATTTGGGCTTCAGATAGTGGTAGTTTTGATGTTTTACTTAAATTGGATGTAATTCTCGATTGAATTAGGTATGTTGAACTAAACTTACCTGTATTAATACTGAAAATAGATTAACATGAAACATTAACGGTACGAAGGCTTTAAGGAGGGACGCCTGAAGGATTATATGTTTCTATTTATTGAATGATATTTAGTAAACCAGTTTTAAGGAAAGAAAAATGAAGTAAAATTCACGTTTGAGAGTTTAGAAAAGATATAAACTAAAAATGATGGAGATTTAATCATGTAAACTGTCACTTCTAATTCTAGTACTCTCTTCGAACATTGCACGAATATTAATCATAGATCAGATGAAGTAGAAATTTTTCTACACAGAAAATACATCATTAAAGCTGTAGCACTAACTGAATGTAATATTTTTCACTATTATAAATACTTCATTGGTTTCTGGTTAATTCACTTATTCGGCTATCAACTGCCTTGTTTCAGACTTCGATACAACTTAAGAAGGATGTAATAGGAAACTATACGTATGCAAGAGATGATACGAAACTTCAAAATTTGTAGCTGTAAATCGGTATGAACGGCATGTATGTTAGCAGAGGAGCGTTTCTGTGTGTGACGGGATGTAGCTGGTGCTGTCCGACCGCTGTGTTTACGGAGAGATGACCGGCTGGTCCCTGCAGGCCTGACACGGTCAGACACCCGCGGTCGCTGACCTGGCGCGTCCGGCGCCATCAACAACCGCCACAGCACCCAGCAGAAGCTCAACTTCTACCTGAGCCCTGCTCGCTTCCAGGTTTGTAACCAATTTGTGAACATCGAAGGCTGACGAAGGAAACCAATAGTCACAGTCTCAGACTCTGTCGATGTTACATTTTATTCCTCATTCAGTTAATGTCGTATGATTCAATATTGTTTTTGTTCTAATGGTAAAAAAATAATCATTGTAGGAATTGCAAGAAAGAGCTTTCTTTCAGTGTACATAAAACATTTTGTGTGTATGGTACTCAGCCTCAATGAACTAAACCAGAAGTGACCGTAGCAAATTGAGACATGCTTAAATAGGTATTGGCCAGATAAGCTGTTTCTCGCTTAAACACGCTAGAAATGAACAGACTATCTATTAGACAGAGAAGTTGAACATCTGAAATGACGACGGGGAAGGAAGATTTCAGCAGGCAGAATAAATCGGAGTGAAGGAAGGTGATGAGGGGGGGATGCGAGAATGTGACCATCCAATAGCAAAAATTGATAATTTTTAGTTACTGTTTTGTTTAAAATATGTTTTCATGTCTGGACGTATCCGGAGATCAGAGAGGTGGATGAGAAGCAGCATTGCAAGCGGGCAGGGAAGGGGAATGGAACCTAAGAGTCCACGAGAGCGGAAGGCGCCGTCGCACGGATCTCGATGGATTACTCTTGAGGCGAGAGGTCATTGAGACGAGCTGACAGCCGTCAAGAGGCGACCAGTGCAGAGTGATAAGTGTTTATGTTCATACTGGTAGAAGTGTGACTTGAGGTGGTTTGAGATTGAGGTGTTGGCGTGCCCCCCCCGGTGCTGACTTACGGTAAAGACTCCCACGCATACTCTGAACTGCACTAAAAGTAGAACAAGCTCTCTTGCCCATATGTCGGCTCTGGCGGGGAAACTCGCAGATAAAGAGTCTCAGTCTGCCAAACGGTCATGAGTTTTGGCCGTAGCATATATTTCAAATAACTCTTTGTTTCAATAATTTTGTTTGTAAATTGTAAATGTAACATTGCTTGATATTTCGTTTGCTTAAAAAATTAATACTCAGATGGTGTCATTAAAATATTTGTGTTTGTTGTTAAATTGGTACTGAAGTTAAATTGAACATATCTGCAAATGTACACCATAAATTGTCAAGTTATGGCTTTCTAGTTTTTCATGTGCTGTTGTGATTTTTAAATATTTATAATTTATGAACGCTTAGCCATTTGAAATAATTTTTAATTAAATTTTACTTGTGATTATAAAAAATCAAATTCATGAATAAAATAAGGCACCCAGAACCGTCACGTTTTTGTGTGTATCGTACTTAGCCTCATAGAACTAAACCAGCGTAATTTAAAACATCAAAAGATTTAATTAAACCTACCGCGTCATGTCATACTGTACATGTACGCTTCATTACCTTGCCTCACGAAGTTCTTTTAATATGGACGAAGACTGGCCCACGTTGCCAAACCAGTTATACTAGTTGTAGACACGCCCTAAAGTCCGAATAACAAAACTGGTATTTAACCCTTAAGATTTATCGTCCCCCGACTCATACATTCAGAACTATCCGTTGTTGAATGATATATTTTTATCGCGCTACCGTAAGATGTGAGAAATTGAAGTTGTGGACCGTTTCGGGTTTCGTAAAGTCTTATTTTTCGAGCCCCAGCTGAAGACCTTTCGTTATAACTCGTCCCATATATGTAATTTACTAATTAATAACTCCTAAATCCTTTTATCAGAAGCAACAAATCTGTTATCTTCCTTAATTCCGCAAAATCGATTTTGGCAGCGCCACTCTCACATCAAGTTACTTGTTCTAGTTGTATCCTCCAACAACGACGAAAATACAATATAATTTTCTTGGAGCCGGGTAGAAACTTAACGCGAAACTACAAAGCGTTTTGCTTCATTGTGGAAGCTTCACGCATCGCAAGTCAAATAAAATGCTAACTGCCTTTACTCAGATCAACGGCTGACAAAATCTGTGCTTGGTAAAGAAAAGCTATGCTAGAGAGAACATTCCTTTATGAGTTTAACTAAGAACAACAAAGAATGGATGGCTAGTGCGACATTATTACAGAAATAAATATTAAGAAACAGACAAAACGGTCACAAAAATATTGCTAAGCATACTCATTATTAATACCGGAAGCAGATTCTTTATTGGATTATCTTAAATAGAAATATTAATACGAGCGGAGATGCCTTTGTTAAACAGCAGCTGGAGATTCTTTATTGACTGATCTTTGAAAGATATATTAATTTAGGCAGAGATAGACAAAGTATTTTATGACTGTCTCCCAAATTTCAAGCTCTTGGAAGCAATTAGTTCCAAATACGTTGATTTCTCAGTTTTCTGCAACCGACACTCTTATAATTCCGGCAGATAAGGGAAAACATCAAAACGGTGATTTGTACGTCGGAAGGGAACGTAAAACTAGGTGTTCCCCTTGGTATCTTTGGGAAGAATAAAGCTGGCATCTGATTTTTGTCTTTACCTTATCTCATATATTTAATACACTAAAAGCCATACAAATGATCACAATCACCTATACTCAAACACAGATATACACATAGGATAACACTTAGACACGGAGGAAAAGAATTGGACTTCCTACCACAGTGGCCAGTTCTAGTGTTTCTCATACAGCAGGATCAAAATAATCTTCGCCTTGAAGGCGGTAGAAATAGCATCAATTAGAATGGGAACACAGAATTAATATGAGAAGTAACATCACATATTAATTCAGACCACCTCTTGTTCAAAAAAATTTAGCGATATAACAACTAGGCTAAACCTACCCTACTATAAGGCAGCGAGGCCTGGACACTCCGCAAAGGTGACAAGCGGAGGTTAATGGCGGCTGAGTTGCGATTTATGAGAACAGCTGACTACACATTATGAGACAGAAAGAGATCTGATGAAATCATTACAGAACTCAAAGATAAATCATTCTCAAAACTATGTAAACCTACAGAATCTCTGGCAGATGATGTACAAAGGATAGAGATGGATTGGATCCTAGGAAAAATTCTTAAATTCCATCCCAGAGGCAGGAGAGATGTAGCAAAAACACCAAGAAGATGATTGAGACTGTTACAGGCCGCCAGGCCAGACACTGGATAAGGGTAAGAAAACTGTGAACCGATCAGCTAGAACATTATGGCTACATACCTACTATCGATATAAACCCGTCCAGGCGATAGCAGCGTCACCTGACGAGGAATTCCTGCTAGTCAGACACACGCACGGTGCATGTAGTGTCAGTCATCGTGCAATCCGTGTTTAGAATGGGGAAGACGCGCGATCTGAGTTTGACCGAGAGCAGATTGTGATGGCCTGGAGGCTCGGCACGAGCATTTCGGAAACTGCACGACTAGATGGGCGTTGGAGTGTCTTCAACAAGTGGCGAAACCAGGGTGAAACCACATCCAAAAGGCGAGGAGTTGGACCGCCACTCCTCATTACAGATGTCGGACGTCGTAGGCTGTGCAAACTGGTAACACGACAAGCGGCGAACTAGGGCGAAACTAACATCAGTCATTAATGCTATGCAGTATACAAATGTGTCTGAACACACAGTGCACCGAACACTCCTAACGATGGGCCTCCGTAACCGACGACCCATGCATGTGCTAATGTTAACACCACGACATCGGCAACTACGACTGATATGGGCACGTGACCATCGTCACTGGACCTTGGCGCAGTGGCAGAGCGTTGCATGGTCTGATGAATCCCGATACCTTCTTCATCATGCCGATGGGAGGGTGCGAATCCGTCGTTTTCCAGGAGAATAGCTTCTTGACATCTGTATTGCGGGATGGATACAAACTGACGGTGGCTCAAATATGCTCTGGGGAACATTCACGTGGGCATCCATGGGTCCAGTGGACCTCATGCAAAACACCATAACAGCCATTAAGTATCGTACACTAGTTGCATACCACGTACTCCTCTTTATGACGACAATGTTTCCCAACGGCAGTGGCATTTTTCAACAAGATAATGCGCCTTGTCACAAGACTAGAAGTGTGATGTAGTGGTTCGAGGAACACAGTGGCGAGTTGCAATCGATGCGCTGGCAGTCCAACTCGCCAGATCTGAATCCAATCGAACACATCTAGGATGTGATTGAACGTGGCCTCAGAGCTCATCGCCCCTCCCCGGAATTTACTGGAATTAGGTGACTTGTGTGTGCAGATGTGGTACCGACTCCCTCCAGCGACCTACCAAGGGCTCATCGCTTCCATGCCAAGACGCGTCGCCTCTGTTATCTATGCCAAAGACGGACATACCGGCTATTAGGTAGATGGTCATGATATTCTGGTTGATCACTGTATGTTACAATCAATTAAATCAACTAATCTCTACACGCTAAGTTTGAAGATTTCTTTTATGTATTATCTATGCATGGAATTTACGTTTCACAGCATACATAATCTTTAAGCAATACAGTATTAATCTTAATGAAGAGCGAACTAGTGGAGAGATGTGCCTATTGATCGCTGTTTTCTGGTAGCTGCTAAAGAGTATTTAGCCTTAAAGTCTAAGATCATTTAGTTTCATTTCAAACGACATTGTGTTTTTCTAATCGGTGCAATTTTTGCGTACGACAAACTAGCGATGACCTTAAAGTGAAATGTATTGACTTAGAGATATGGTGGAGTTAATCGTATTTTCTCTTTAACCTAAGGTAAAAATATTTCGTCTACTGTATGTGTCTGCTTCCTGTTTGCCACCCTCTAATGGGAACCCGATACAGCTGCCGACGTAAACAGAAGTGCCTTTTTCTTTCTCTTCTTTATCTTATTCGGATAAAGTTACGAACGATATTTCCAGTCATAAACGATCACGCGCATCGTCCATTTTGAAACTGTGCTTTGGGTTGTGTGAATGATGACTTATGTCATTTCTTGATATTATAAAAGTGTTTTATTTTCAGCAACGGGAATATTTATTTTCCTTATCAGGGAGGGCGAAGCTTAAAATGCGTTTCAAGGGTGCCAAATCCTAGTAGATACTTATTTCTTAAAAACAACCAATTTTAATAAAAATACTGCAAAGTATTACGAAATAAATTGCAGAATAAGCAAGATTAAATAAGAAATATTTTTAGCATAAAATAAGACGATTTCTTCCGGATCTTTAATTAAAGCTCCCGTTAAAATGATATAGGAAACTGCAATTAATGAACAACTGGAATTTTAAAATATAGAATCCATTAACGTTGAGTAAACATTAATAAATAATTTTGTAACTCTTGTTGCGTATCTAAATTTTAAATCAGGAAGAGGACGCCATGTATGTAGAGTACCTGGCGTTTGCAGTGTACATGTATTTATTAACTGTTTATTTAATTCTTTATGGCTGTCATTGGTTTCCTTGTTTAATATCAGCAATATTTGCGTTGTTAATATGGATTGTGGATTGTTTACTCGTTGGCAGCCCTAAACAAGAGATGTATAGTTCTAACGTAGTTGATATGGCGAACAGTGGCAACAAGTGTGTGCGAGAGTTAAAATCTGTCTGCAAGGGGACATACAAGCCAGTATGTAGTAGTCAGAGTTGTTAATCTTAATTGTAGGCGCGTGTGCTACATGTAACTGTTCCTGGGATGGATTGATAGATACTTAAAGATACAGCAAGTGGTGAAAAATGCGTTAAAGTACCCAACGGTCGTGTTTATAAAGACTACTACTTAGTTTAAAGTGCAGGCTTGCAACGGTTTTACTAAATAATCCCCAGAACAAGTTTCCTTTTTTATTTGTAAGGAAGTGTGATCATGTGTCTGATGCCATTAGTGAATTTTCCTTCTTTCTATTTGTATCTAATTTTACAATCAAGCGTAGGATTTTTCAGTTGGTAGTACTATGGTTGTGAGGACAGGACGAGGTTAGTTGGAGACGTTACCATCGCGTTATTTTTGACGTCTATCTGTCCACAAGACCAGTATTTTCTGCCGTAGAGAAATATGGTTCGGGAGAGGAGCACTGGATCACCCTTGGCGTCGGCAGCGAGCATGATTAAAAGAAAACTAGAGCCACGATTGTGAATCGTCTGTGGATAAATGAAAAACATTGTCTGCTTTCACCTACCTACCTTCAAATTAGTGTGAATTTTTTAATCATAACACTATGGTAAGAAAGAAATGACTTTGTTCAACGGGTTAGATAAGATTTTACCTCGGTGTCTATGAGGAAGCGGATTAAGAGATTTGTACTTGTGCTGAGAACCTGAATTCAATGTGAAACCACTGACACCATCGGTAGGAATTACATGGTAGGATATTTCTACGGTTTTTCGGTAACACTATGAAAAATAACACAATAGAACAATTATAAAATTCATTTTTATGCTGCTAGTGAAAGGTACCGAACGATAGTTTCAGCTCAGTTTGGTCTTACAAATACTGATTTTTTTTTTTGTTTTAATTCGGGGTTTACACCTCGTTGATGTCAAGGTAATTAGTGAAGGTAAAGGCTGCGGGGCAGAATACGGGAAGGGATTTGGCAATGGCCTTTTGAAGGAACCGTCTCGGCATTCGTCTGCAGTGATTTGGGGAAGCCATGGAATTCGAACCCTCGTCATCACGAATCTGAGGTCAAAGTGTTGCCGCTCACTTAAAACGATCGTCGATTTCCGTCATTTGCAAACAGAATATGAATTAAGTATGCAAGACTGCCTCCGTGACAATCACTGCCTGCAGAAGACAAGTAAAAACGCGCAAAGTAGATGGAATTACAGAAACAACAGAAGAAATAAAAGGAGAGTCACCGATTCGAGTCCAGCTTGGAGCATGGGTGGCTTTAATTAGAGTTGCATTCATTGAGAGGTTGTCATACTCTATAATAAAACGAGCAATGAAACATGAAATGAAATTATTGAGAAAACAGGAATAGTAGCCGTGGATGGCTGAGTGACCGAAAAAGGGAAATTAAATGTTGTGATATAAATGATGATCAAAATTAGGATGGACGGATAAAGTATGAAATTTTCACATCCTGGAAGTGATGGATGAGGAAAAAAATTTAATACCGAGCCTCAATTAAAAGCTATATGATAGATGATCTTATGACAAGGAGGATGTTGATTAATTATTGTTCCCCTTTGTTGTAGCCTCCTAAATTTACTATATACTATTTTTAAATTATTTTAGTGATTTTTTAAATTATACATCACTTTCCTCCGTAATTTATTCCAATACCCGACTCTCTTAACAAAGAAAGAAAATTTACACACACCCTTATTCCTGAAATCGAGTTACTGGAACTAAGAGTCGAATGGAAGAAATTATGACGAACATCTGTGTTGTGATAAGGAAGTAACTCTGTAAAAGAATCGATAGAAAATTAAATTAAACCCTTCGAGACACTAAAGACATAAAAAAAAAATTGCAGTGTTTATTGGAAGAAACAGCTATTGGAGATGTTACTGTTTGGCTATATTGTTAGGAATTTAGGGAAGAAAGAAAACTCCATCATAACAGATCCTTAATAAAAGAAAGGATACATCTACTACATAGTACTCAGGCAACAAGTGTCTGTGAGCGGAGTGGTGCGCGCGCAGCCGACAACCCAGCGCGCGGCGTCCCTCGGCGTCTCTCACCGCCGCGACGCGGAGGGCGGCGCACAGTAGAGGCAGCACAGTGGCCCCCGCCAGACATGGACCCGGCTCAGCAGCCGACCCGCCGCCTCCACCTGCTGCTGCCGCCGTCCCTACTGCTCTTGCTCATGTTACTACTTTCCTGTAAGTCCACATCTCTATCCTCGCTACCAGTTCTTTGGTGAAGTAGACGTCATAGATTTCTTTTAATTTCCAGTGAATAATAGTAAAGTGTAAAATACGAAGAAGAGCATAAATTCTTGCAATTCTTCCAATTTACAGATTCATTTCTAAATTTTTCGTTAAGAACAGAAAAGTAAATCATGTTTCAGAGGTAAAAATATTTTCTTTGTAATTTTCAGCAGATTAAGAATATTGCAGTTATCCTGTAACTGTTACACACTGTGAAAGAAATCACTAAGAGATCAGACATATACAGTAGATATATATGATAGTTTTTATTGTTCTCTGATGATCTTGATATGCTAACGTTGCTTCGTTATAGACAAGGCGGTGGCTTAACAGAATGCAACAGACCGTACAGTGACATATCAAAGATTTTGATATGATTTCCACATTTATTTTTCAATTTTGAGATCCATGTTTAGAAACAACGACAAACTAAAATCTCCGCCACCAGTTTCATTCCAAGCATGACGTTAACAGCTAATTCTATACTTCTCCTGAAATTCTTAAAAACAGCTGAATCGATTTTGACAGGATTTATACAGAGGGTTTGGAAATTAAAAGAGGTGAGGGTAAACGGGGAAAGGGGTTGGGTGTTTGTAAACCAAATTTAGACAGTATTTATCTGTTTGACTTAAAGTACATGTGAGCAAAGTTCTATCGATATCGGATAAAAACTCTAGGTATGTATAAAGAACAATGGCAAAAATCAATGAGATGTAAAATGGGAGAGTAATTTGAATTTTGTGAAACTAATATTGAGAGTATTTTTCTATTTGTTTTAAAGTATACGAGTGCAAAGTTCCATCGAAATCAGATAAAAATTCCAGAACATGAAGAACATTTGCAAAAATTAATAATATTTAAAATTTAATTAAATTGTAATGGACTGCACGTTCCGTAGGCAATTGCCCTACCCACCTACATTTGCCCTCTACAAATTTTAACTTAAAATTCTTCGAACGTTTTTGGTAAATTATTTTTTAATTTTATTATTATTATTCTTTTTAACTGCTTAACGTCTCTTAACAGCAAGGTCTTTAGAGACGGGAAAGGATGGGGGGCAAGTAATGGGAAGGAATTCGGTCATGGAATTTTGAAGGAACCATCCTGGCATTTGCCTGGAGTGATTTGGGAATCCATGGAAAACCAAAATCTGGATGCCCGGACGGGGATTCGAACCGACGTTCTCCCAAATGCGAGACCAGAACGCTAACCGTTACACCACAAGACTTGGTGGTAAATTATTCACAATTAGGTGTAAAGGGTTGGAATAAGTTACCAAAAGAAATGAAGAAATTATTCACCATTCTTTTTGGTAACTTATTCCAATCCTTGACACCTTTACCTAAAAAAGAGAATCTTCCGACACCTCTGTGCCTAAAATCAAGTGCCAGTTTGTGGTCATGGTCATCTTTTCCCTTCCATGCATTACTTTTAATCCTTACACCAATATCTTTCCATGCTTCATCACCAATATTCGCCTTGTACATTCCCATGACCTTCTTCATCCTCCTCCTGTCTTGCAATGAATCCTATTTCAGCTCTTTTATCATATCTGTTACTGATTGTATTCTGCGATAATTTCAGAAACAAATCTAGCAGCCCTTTTTTTGCACCCTCTCCAACTCCTGTATTTGACACTCAAAATATGGGTCCCATACTTCACTACCATATTCAAGTAATGGTATGACCAAAGTTTTGTAACATAATTTCTTTACTTCTCTCATACATCCCCTCAGCACTCTCTCGAACAAGTCCATAATTTTGAAACCTTTTCCTACTACCTGTCCAGTGTGTCCTGCACAGTTATCAAATGTAATGTCAAGATATTTACATTTCAAGTGTTAAACAAGCAATTCTTTCCTCACCTTATAATAATAATCAACCATTAGTTTTTTTTTACTGTGTATCTAATATACTGACTCTTCTTACCAAATAACTTCATCCCATGTTTACTAACCCAACTAGATATCCTGTCCAGATCTCCCTGAAAATGTTTAGAGTCATCTACCGTTTTGTCCTTTTATATAGCTTTACGTCATCCGCAAAAAATCTAATTTCTGATAGTAAACGATCAAAACAATTATTTAGTAGCATAATGAATAGCAGTAATCCCAATACGCTACCCTGTGGCACTCCCATTTTTATTTCCACTTCTTTTCATACTGCATTTCCAACTCTAACTTTCTGTTTTCTACCTTTGTTCGGTCAACCTGTGCCAACCGTAGCTTTATATAAAGAACATTGACCAAAATTAAGGGCGTGAAAAGGGGGGAGAAGAGTTGGGTTTTTGGAAACCAAATGTTGAACATATTTTTAACTTCGTTTTGAAGTATGTTTTTGCAAAGTTCCATCGATATCGCATAAAAAATATGTGTGTGTATAAAAATTAATGATTTTAAAGTGGACGAGGGGGTGGTTTTTGGAATTTTTTGGATCAGAAATCCTCTCCATGAAAAAATACATGTATGTGCCAACTTTCATGGTAATCGGTAAAACGGTGTCGAAGTCTGTAAATCTCGACTATATATACAACATCCGTTTCTAACCTATTTCCAAAAAAAAAAAAAGGGAAGGTTTTTAATTCGTCTTTTTTTGTATATATGTATGTTCAGCTATATCTTCGCCAATTTTGCACGCATTCCAATGAAATTATTTTTGTGGATGGAGTATACCTTCAAACTGGTTCCGTATAAATACCATTGCGAAACCATCCCGTCAACCCCAATTAAACCACTTAATTTTTTATACAAACCCACATTTTATATCCAATGTCGATGTATCTTTTTACATTTTTACTTTAAAACAAAGAGAAAAATACTGTCAACTTTTGCTTTGCAAAAACTGAACCCCTCTACGTCTTTCCAACCCTTTAATTTTTGTCAATGTTCTTTGTACAAAGCTACAGCCAACACTATTTAACCGATCTCCATGAAATTTACTGTTCACGAAGAAGGTTTCTGACGAAAAATATACAAGACACCCCCCCCCTCCTCCCCTTTACACTCCTTAATTTCCCTTGATTTTTAAACAAAACCGTATTTTTATCCGTTTTCGATAGATCTTTGCACATGTATACTTTACGATAATGAGAAAGATACTGTCAATATTTGGTGTGGCAAAGCCAAACGTCTCTTCCCCTTTCCATCCCTTTAATATTTTGAATGTTCTTTTTAAAAAGATACAGTCGACACGATTTGACTGATCTCCATGATAGTTGGCACATATATGAACTTTTTGATGGAGTAGATTTCTGAACAAAAAATCACCCACTCTCCCCCTTTACACCCTTAAATTTTATACAAATCCACAGTTTTAATCCGATTAGGATGGATCCTTGCACATGTATACTTTAAAATAAAGAGAAAAATAGTGTCAGTCCCTCTTCCCCTTTCCGTCCTCTTAATTTTTGTCAATGTTGTTTATAAGGAGCTACAGTCGACACTGTTTGATCAACCACTATAATGGATGGTAAATTTACGTATTTTTTCATGGAGAAGATTTCTGACCAAAAAAATTAAAAAACCAATCCGTCTCCCCCTTTATACCCATTAATTTTTGTACAAGCTCACAGTTTTATCCAATTTCGATGGCATTGTTTTACGCCTATGATTTAAAGCAAAGAGGAAGGGAATAATGCTGTGCACATTAGTTTTACAAAAACCTAGTACCTGTCTAACTTTCTACCCGCTTAATTATTGTTAAGGTTCTTTATAAAAAAGTTACAGTTTCTATCCGATTTTGAAGGAAGTATGCACACGTCTACCTTAAAACAAACAAAAATACTGTCTACATATGGTTTATAAAATCCAAACCCCTTTTGAATTTTGTCATGTTGTTTATATAAAGATTCAGTTTCTATCCAATTCTAAAGGAACTTTGAACACATATACTTTAAAACAAATATAACAATTATGTTTAAATTTGGTTTGCAAAAGCTCAAACTCTCTCCCATTCTACCACCCCTATTAATTTCCAATGTTATTCCCATGGTTATTACATATTTCGATGGAACTTTTCACACGTATACTTTAAAACAAAGACAAAGATACTGTCCACACTAGTTTTACAGAAACCAAACTACTCTTCCCCTCTAAACCCCTTTAATTATTTTTTATACATACCTACAGTTTTTATCTGATATCAATGGAGATTTGCACAGGTATGCTTTAAATCAAACAGAAAAAAGCAGCATACATTTGGTATACAAAAGCCCAATCCCTATTCCCCTTTACTCCTCCCCCATTTTGTTTCCAATGTTCTTTACAGAAACCTAAAGATTTAAATCCCGTCAAAATAAATTCAGTTAGTTTTAAGTTATGGTAAAATTTTCATATAATAAATGTGTCCTAATGTCTCAATATGCAGGTCAGATTTTAAATTGGAAACCAAGCTTTCACGTTGTAAAAACCCATTAAAAATCTGTTTTTTCTTCCTGATGCCGGAACAAATATAAATTCCAGATACAGATCGTAGGTATTAATGCCAAGATGTTACATGTTTTTATTGTCGAGCAGCTGCTTTAAAAATTTTGTGATTAGGAAGAAACACAGCCTGGACCAGAACGTAAACTGACATGATTAATTGACTTTCGGGTTTTGCCGCGTTGTTTATTTCATTACCTAAGCTTTCGGCTGGTATCCTCCAGCCTTCGTCAGAGATACTGTTTATGTTTTTTTTTTTTTCACAATTTCATTCCTCCCAGCAGAAGGCTGGGAGGCGGGCTGCTGGAGAGTCATAGGGGACTCTTTTCAGCCAATCTACTACTACGGGGAGGGAAGGGGGATGGAAGGTCGGCCGTGGCCTTCTAGGGAACCATCCCAGCATTCGCCTAATTGTCTGAGGGAAACCACGGAAAACCTCAGACAGGATGGCCGAACCGAGTTTAACCCCGGTCCTCCCGAATGATAGGTAGGAGGCCAATATTGGCCTCCTCCCATCTCGGTCACTGTTTATGTTGACATAGCAACGAGCGCCAAGCATCGCAGAGTAAGAGGCATGAAGTAAAATTTCAAGAAACGAGGCTACTATGGAGAGAAGACCAGTGGTGACCCCGACGGGTGAAAGAGGAAGCAGAAATTTTGAAAAATACCAACAACATCAACGAAGGTAGCGGCTTCTTACTCTGTGATGCTTGGCGCTCGTTGCTATGTCAACATAAACAGTATCTCTGACGAAGGCTGGAGGATACCAGCCGAAAGCTTAGGTAATGAAATAAACAACGCGGCAAAACCCGAAAGTCAATTAATCATGAACAAAGATGGCCGTGGAAGTCTGAGGAATCAGTAAACTGACATTCCTTATCACAGCACCGAATTTCGGTTCTGGATTTTGTTTGGTTATATCGAGCCAGAATAGTTTGAAAGCAGTTGTCTCAACAAAGAGTTACCAGAAAGTTCTGTTGCGGCGTATTTAATATATAAAACAAACTATAATACCATTAATTAAAAGTTTAGTAATAAAATAATTGTTTCAAAAAAATAAAAACTGCCTTAAAAACACATACTAAAATTTTAAAATAACTTTATACCTTCATAAGAAGGAAATAAATCTAAATGAACAATGTTTTAGATTAATGTTATTAAATTTTTTACATTAATTAGTTATTTTTGGAGGCGGTGCCGGCCAAAGCAAGAAAAACAACAAAAACACAACAATAAGGAATGACAATAATACATAAAAAAAATGTTACTACTCACCTGTTGTAACGGCTCAAGTTTTGGTGCAAAAGATTTAGTTGTGTGATTTAGAATTAAATGAGTGTTAGGTGAGTCGCGTGCCGTCCGCACGAGAGTAATGAGTAAGGTTTTGCTGACGAAAACGATCAGGGAATGACACAGCCAGGGACACTGGCCGGTCAATTGCCGAAAGAGGTCTAGAATGTTCGATATGGGCAATATAAGGAGCGCAGGACATGCGTTCGGTCTTCTCAGTGACAGACTGACAGTAGGCACGTCACTATGCCAGTTAGCGGATAGAAAAAAGTCTCTCTCTCTCTCCAACAGCCTGGTCTCGCGTTAGGGTCGACAATGCTGCAACACTTGGCGGAATCCTCCGATAGCCATTCTACATGTATGTAAGTAATTGTTCCATCATCTACTAGTACTTCAGAAGATGTAAATCCAATAGAAGCCTACGGAGATAGCCTCGCAGATGGCGTCAAAACGGATGATATGTATTCAGTCAAGGACGAGCAATAAACAGTATTGTACAGCAGTTAGGCTATGTTCTCACTGGTAGAGTATAAGAGAACATGCTGTTTGCCATAGTAAGCCTAAGTTGGTGAATCCATATTAACAACCACACAGGTCTGTGGCCTTAAACCACAGTGTCAGAACCTGATATTATTAAATAGCCTTACAGCTGAGCTGGAGAGTGGAGCCGAGGTCGCCGGAGGTCAGCAGCAGCAACTCCATTAAAATCTTTAGCATTGCTGCGTGTCAGCAACGGTAAAAATTTTATATTAGCATAAAGCCACAAAAACGCCACCAGTTGCTTAAAAGTTTTTTTTATTCTTTAAAATGTTACTGCAGTTTCGACAAATACAGGTTTGTCTTCTTCAGAAGTATGCCTATGTAATTTTAACGTGTCATACTTCTGAAGAAAACAAACCTGTTTTTGTCGAAACTGCAGTAAAATTTTAAAGAATAAAAAAAACATTTAAGCAACTGGTGGCGTTTTCGTGGCTTTATGCTAGTATAAAACTCCATTAAAGGTTAGTACCTGAGTTTTCAGACACTCTCTGCCGATTCCAAATTGGTGTCGCGAAAACTGCGACCAGTGAAATTTGCGGCCAGTGAAATCTGCGGCCATAATTCTCAACAATGCTGTAGCGGCATGTTTATTATAGAATAGGATCAAACTGGTTGTATTGTTAAAAGCCGCCCCACCGGCGCTCTGAGCGGATTGCTGCGTTTGTAGTCAATGTTTCTAAACAGCAGGTTGACAGTACAGATGTTTTATAGTTTATAACTGTTATCAAAATACAAGTTTTATTCTTGCTTAAAAGACGTAGAAAAGAATTGTAATAACGAGGCAGATACTTACAGAAGTAGTAGATTTCATGCAAAATCTCCCTTTGCCTCACATTACTAGTACAGGAGGCTTCGCATTCGGGAGGACGGTGGTTCGAATCCCTGTCCGGGCATCCAGATTTGGGTTTCCCATGGTTTCCCAAATCACTGCAGGCAAATTCCGGGATGCTTCCTTCAAAAGGCCATGGCCGAATTCCTTCCCATTCCTTGCCCCCCCCCCCCCCATCCTTTCCCGTCTCTAAAGACCTCGCTGTTAGAGAGACGTTAAGCAGATAAGAAACTAGTGTAGGAAAAAAGATTCTACCATCAGCAGTTGTGGGTTAACGTCATCCACATCAAATTTTCCCACAGACGACACGATAATGGAGTGACATCGCTCCATTTGGACGGATGGAGCGATCGTGTATGGCCGCCTCTAGACGACCTCGGCCACTCCGATCTAATTAGTACCGCACTGGATTTTCCGAACAGTGTTGCAGATCAGCAAAAAATTCAGCTTCCAGTAACGAGTGCGAAAAAAGTCTAAGTCTGAGAAACCTGTGAAACATTTGCGTGTCTATTAAAAAAAAAAAAGAAATTAACTTGGCTGTTTCGGGCGTGTAATGTAAAATGATTTGTTCACGTAATAACTTCCCGGCCACGATTTAGTGAGACCAGGTCGGGTCGTCTAAAGGGGCGTTTAGAGTGATTAGGACGGCGCGGCATGACACAAAGAGAAGAGGTATTGGCCGCAGATTTCGCAGATTTTAGGTTGGCCGCAAATTTCACTGGTCGCAGTTTTCACATATCCTTCCAAATTACTCCAACAGAAGGGGAGCTAGACCACTCGACTAGTCCGTTACACTGTGATTAATCCTAAAAACATGTTTCAACAAAACTGAAACGTACAGATGATATACCTATACTACACTAATTGTAAAGCGTTTACCACATGATGCAGACTACCAATTAACAATGCAGCCGTAGAGATATGCCAGGACCACCAATGAGGCCAAGCCACAGATTAAGATACCTTCTAATTTGTTTCCCTAAACTGTCTCCCGCTAAAACAATATCTGCCTCACTACATTCTGTAAAAAATTCGGAATTGTCGTTCACACTCTCCGTGTCATCTCGAACAGCAAATAAGGTTCGGTAATTCGTTGCTCGCGATGTGACTGCTGGCACCAATCCAAAAATTAATGACTAATGTAAAAATTTCAATAATGTTAATGTAAAATGTTGTCAATTCAGATTTATTTTCTTCTTAGGAAGGTATTAAGTTATTTTAAACATTTTAGTGTGTTTTTTAAAGGCGGTTTTTTTTTTTTTTTTTTGAAACAATTATTTTTATATGTAATTTTTGATGTGTCACCGAAAAGCAAAGACCGAGCATTGTGGTTGAACGGTTAACGTTCTGATCTCGCATTTGGGAGGACACGGGTTCGAATCCCCGTCCGGGCATCCAGATTTGGGTTCTCTATAGTTTCCCCAAATCACTCCAGGCGAATGCCAGGATGATTCATTCAAAAAGACCATGGCCGAATTCCTTCCCGTTCCTTGTCCCCAATCCCATCCCGCCTCTAACGACCTTAGCCGTCGACGAGGTGTTAAAAAAAAAGGCGAAAGAGACGCTAAGGAATTAAAATGAGTATCCACAAATTAGTAATCATTTAAAGGTAAGTCGGAATGTTTATCGTGACATCGGCGTAGGAACGTGCAGAAGCCGTGGTTATGTAGATCTAGACGATGTTGTTATAGCAGAAATTTTTACAAGAATTTATCAAACCGGAAAATTAAATTTGAATTAAACAGAGAAATAATGTGAATCCTGAATGAAGTATATACGAAAAAATTTTCCACGATTCTAGAACTTATTTGTACTCCATATACACGGAAACATGGAAGATGTAAATACTTAATTTAATTTTTAATAAACGTACATTAGACGAAATTGATGCATTCGTGTGCTGTTCATATATTTCATGACTATTGTTGGATGAAGTTGCAGAATCTGATTTTTAATGCCGACTTAGCAGTTTTTAATCTTGTATTGGGCTTGTAAAAACGGGGAGTATCCCGTCGCATGGTTAAAAGTTTTCGTTGTATTGTACTTGCCGAATACAAACTGTTAATTCTCACTTCAGATCTAAAGGCTATTTTTTCAATCTGCTGCATGTTGTTTGTGTCACCGTTTTTGACAGATTATTAAACAAACGAAATATCGCTCTAGAAGATGGTTCAAATGACCTCTGTAAATGAACCTAGCATTCTCAATGTGTGTGAAGCAGTTATACGATATTCTTACCTTCACGTATTTCTCCAGACATGTATGTTTCACCGCCGGGAGACGTAATTTGCCTGCATAATGCTGTGATCAGTGTCAGTGGATCAGCAACAATAACGTTGATCTGCAGGCATTCCAAGAGAGCCCAGCAAACTTACGACCTGATTAGCTTGGACGCGATATAAGGAGCAATAACCGAGCCATTTGGAGGCTGGTAGTAAACTTATGACGGCGAGGCGGGGGGGGGGGGGGGAGTGAGTCGTTAGAGGAGCTTTCTGCACGCCCCAGAATGCCGTCTGTCCGCTTCAACCGAGTGTTCTTCGTGGAGACATGCTGCAGCGCGGAGACATGTTGATTAAACTTCCCGTCGTGCAGCCGGACAACTTGGAGAATGTCTGTCTCGCCTTGCGAATCCTTTACGAAGAGCCTCAGCATTGTAGGAAGCGTAGTTCATCATTGGCCTGATTGTTATGTTTCAACAGAGCAGTTAAATAAGTAAAAAACGTTTAGTCATTTTGAACACTTGTTTAAACCGCTCTTGGGTCAGATGTATTAACAACAGCAAGTTAAATTGTTACCTTGTTATGCTGAGTTCAGGAAGTACCATGCATGATATTCGTTATTACTTAAGCTTTTTAAATTACGAGTTATCGATTTCCATGATCATTTCTGAATAATAAATTACCATTAGGAAACTGGACTAGGATGATTATCTTTACTAATACTGAGTTTATTTTGATAGCATTAAATTTTAAATTAATAAAATATCATTACGGTTTACTGAGTGTGAATATGACAGTAAACACATGAAAGAAACAACATGAATCGTACAATCACTTCGACCTCAGTTACAAGTAATCAAATGGAATGATTGTTCGTAGGCATGAACTTTGACGAAACTGAAGTTATCATAACACCATGCATCAACGCTGAAAGAACCCTTAGCATCACTCGTATTATCTGCTGAACTTAATCTGAGAGTCATGGGAGAAATTTAGTGCTGTGATCTGTTAGTCGCTAATCACTTTACCCGTTTGTGTGTTGCCTACAGCACTCCATCTTTATCGTGATAAACAATCCAAGTCGAACACTGATCTCTTATGAGCCCGCAAGTGATTTGGAATATTGACTCGGCATTTAGCGCCAGAAACCAATCCTAACTTCCAGACTTACGGCATCCAGTCGCAAACCTGCTGTGTTGGAGTCAATTTCAAGACAACTCCTTTCCGCTCCTCGTGCTTCCAGTTTTTTCTGTCTCGCAAGTGGACCTCAATTGTTGGCGCCATAGTTACAGTGCCAGTAGGACTCTTTCAAAAATTCCCCATTCGTTGTAATTTGTAGTACATATAATTAACTAATAGTACCATTAAATCGTTGACAATGGACCTTAACGCTGTTCGCTACACGTTGCTCAATCTCTCTCGTACTTATTCCGTTTTACCATTAGCTCCACAGATTCCCTCACAGACTAATCGTTCTGAGAATCCAAAATCACTTTCGTAACTTCTCTTGTCCTTATTTCTAGCAAACTCTGTTGTTCCCATAAGTCTGATTTATTACGAGTCCACGCTACGAAAACACTGCGAAAATGTTCACGGTCATTCAAATACAGTAGAATATCGAAAATCTGAACTAACTGGGACCGACATTGGTTCGATTTTTTTTTTTTTGTTGGTACAAATTATATTAATTAAAAGCATATACAGTTTGATACAATACTGCATTAATAATCATTTTCCCTATAATATTACATTAGCTATTCTGTAATTTTACCTTCCCCTTGCAAAATAATGAACAGAATAGTAAAAATCCTCCACGCTGAAAAACGGGTCTTACTTACACCAGTGATCTCTGTAGACGGATTGCTGCTACTGATTCTTGAAGGAATCTGTTTTAATTGTTCTGTTTTAAAATCATTCATATTTAAAACCGGGCAGGCATGGCACATTTTAGTTTTCTACGATACTTAAAACTATAAGCGCACTGAAAAAGTATGATAATTATAACACACATTCGACATAAAAATCAGAATCCAGTTGGTTACAATGAAACTGCAGCGAAATACATTAACAAACGTGAGGTATAAGGGTTAAGTTCATGGTATCTAGTCCTTCGTTAGTGGATGAATTCCGGAATACAAGTGAAAGGCTGTTCTCAACTGCATGCAGAAACAAAGTGGACGTTTCTGTTAAAAAATAAAACTTTAAGGGTTAAATTCAGAAAAAAATCATTCTTAAAACATGATGTGGCCACAGTGGAACCTATATCTTTAATTTGATACCCCATTTATCTATATCTGTTGGATACGAAGGGTGATAAATGGCTCGTGACGCAAAAATGCGTTGTAGAACCCTTGATACTTTCTCTCTGTAAGGGCTGAATTCTTCGTTAATATGTGATGTCACCAAAGCTGAGACATTAATCTTCATAATCCTACTTCATTTATTGATTTCGGTTAGATATAGAGGGAGATAAATGGCTCGAGACACAGAAAACGCATTTTATAAGTATTGACTTTTTGCCCTCTAAGGGCCGAATTACGAAAAATTACTTTCTTAAAATATAATGTTACCACAGCGGAAAACTTTAGCTTTAATTTTATGCCTCATTTATCTATTTCTGTTAGATATTAATGGAGATAAATGGATCGTGGCACAAAAATGCGTTGTAGAACAACTGATGCTTTTTCCCTTTACGGGCTGAATTTTTTTTTTAAAATATTAAAAAATCTTAATATATGATGTGCCGAAAGCTGAGTCATTACTCGTCAATACCCTACTTCATTTTTCGACTTCAGTTAGATATCCAGGGAGATAAATGGCTGGAGATACAAAAAACGCATTTTAGAAATATTAACATTTTTACCATGTAGGGTCAAATTACGAAAAATACCTTTCTTAAAAATAATGTTACAACGGCGGAGACCTAAATCTTTAATATAATACCTCATTTGTCTATATCGGTTATATGTGAAGGGAGATAAATGGCTCGTGACACAAAAACGCGTTGTAGAAATATTAATACTTTTGTTCTTTAAGGGTCGAATTCCTTTTTTAAAATATTGTTAGACCAAAGCAGAGCCCTTAATTTCTAAAATAATACCTCATTTCTCGATTTTGGTTATGTATCCAGGGAGATAAATGGCTGGAAATACAAAAACACATTTTAGAAATATTTTCATTTTTGCCATATAAGGGTCGAATTCCAAAAAATTTCTTTCTTATAATACGATTTGACCAAAGTGGAGACCATAAGGTTTATAATGACACCTCATTCTTTGATTTCGGTTAAGTATGAAGGCATATAATGACTTGTGACAAAAGAACACCTTACAGAAATAATTTACAGGGTGATTCAAAATGATGGTTGGGGTTTCAATAAATTCCTACACTTAGCACAATTGAGATACGAATTTGAATTTATTTTGATGTGTAAAGAAAATCAAGTTTTTTTACATCCATTACAAATGTTCGATATGTGCGCCCTGTGTCACTCTGCACACATCTATGCGATAGTCCATTTCATCCCACACGCGACGCAGCATGTCATCAGAAATGTTTAGAAAGGCGGCCCTGATCCGTTCTCTCAGTTGCGGGATAGTCGCAGGTAGAGGAGGAAGATAAACTTGATCCTTGACGTAACCCCACAGAAAAAAATCACATGGGGTTAAATCTGGTGAACGAGGTGGCCAAGCCATGAGCATTTGGTCACTGTCGGCTCCGCGTCCTATCCATCGCTGCGGCAATTGTTCGTTGAGAAATGTTCTGACCTCCCGATGGAAATGAGGTGGAGCACCATCTTGTTGGAATATGAAATTATCCACCTATTTCAGCTGCGGCAGCAACTACTCAGAGACCATATCGAGGTAAGTTAGTCCTGTTACTGTCTGTTCATTGAAGAAGAACGGGTCGTACACTTTCGCCTTGAAAACAGCAGCGAAACACACACTTTTGGAGAATCAAGCTGGTGTTCAATAAAAGCACTGGGATTTTCTGACGCCCAAATCCGCACATTATGCTTGTTAACTTTCCCACACAGGTGAAAGTTCGCTTGATCACTATAGATGAGTTTTTACAAAAACTCATCTTCATTCATTTTTTCTTGCATAATGTTAGAAAACGTGAGACGTTTGCGATGGTCGTCAGGTGTTAAAGCCTGAAGCAGCCATAGGCGATAGGCTTTCATTTTTAGGCGTCTTCGTAGCACCCGCCAAACTGTGGTTTGCGGAATGTTCAGTTCTCTGCTGCCTCTTCTTGTTGATTTCCGCGAGCTACGTTGATAAGCTTCTCTGACGCGGTTCACGTCGACTTCCGACACAGAAGGACGCCCACTGCTTTTCCCTTTGCATAAGCAGCCCTTCTCCACGAACTGCGCATACCACCTCCGAATGGAATTTTCTGAAGGTGCATCCCTCATAAATTTTTTCGAAAGTGTCGTTGGACAACGGTAACTGAATGACATACGTGAAAATCTGGAGTGCAAAAAGCCTTCTCTATAGCGTTGGCTGCCATATTACAAACACTGACATCTGGCGCAACAAAACGTAACTACAAGATTAGCGGCTGCTACGAAACAAAACTTTGAGAGTTTGTCCAAGTAACGATAATACTTGTATGTTTAATACACAGCCGGTAAAAAATTCATGAAACCCCGACAATCATTTTGAATCACCCTGTATGTATGATAACAATAATAACCTGTTTCGTATCACCCGCCTATATAGCACAGCGAGTTTAGGCGGGGAGCTACAACGGGGCCCAGGTTCGAGTCCTAGTAACCCCCGTACCGGCCGTACTGGTTGCTGGTTGCTGCAATGATCCAAAAGAATGATGGGCAGTCTCCAATCTCCACCGCATAAATTATTTATTTTACAAACAAAAAACAGAACACAAACGTTACGTGTTTCGCATTAGGGTGACAACACAGACCTTTCCTCGTCTAGCTAAAAACGCCGGGTCTAACAAACACGGTTTGTATTCAAGCAGAACACACTTCCGTCCCCCTCACCTCACGGTGTATCGAGGTCCTCAGTTGACCAGATTGTGGGAGGGTATGTTTGAATGACTTTACATCCAATCTCTGTAAGAACTCACTAGGTTAGGACTGCGGGAATGAAAGCAATAATCATTTGCGTTAAAAGTGCGAAATCAGTTATATGATTGGCACTCCAAATGAAAGATGCATTTCCGTCACGGTCTTATCTAAAGGCACTCACTGGATGCTATAAATGAAAAACTTTACCACCGTTTTTCTCTCTCTAAAATATCTTATCTATGGCAGTAATCTAATCACGTGAAAGATAGATAGTAATTTGTTCTTTTAGTAATCCATTAACTCCTTTAGACCAACTGATAAAGGTAGAACGTTATGCTGTTCCAATATGGATGGGTCATTCCGGGCAGTAGAGATCGGCGAAAATTTCAATTTTAAATGTCTGTTTGTGTCTTTTTTGCAAGTTATTTACAGAGTGAAGTAGGCATATCAATATTTCAGTTAAGATACCCGCGGCAGGTAATAATTCTTGTTGCTTTGTGGTCCATTTTTTATAAGTTTTGTAGTTTAAATAGTTCGGCAACGAGTTAGTTCAAATAAATCCGAAGCACCGTGTGTTTGTTTAAATTTTACTAACAACGTTTTAAGGGAACAAATCCTCTATCAGTGAAGGAAAAAAACTTATTAATAAAGGGCTTAGTGTTTGAAACGGCTTTGTTTGTTTGATAAGTGGTGAAAATCTTATTCTGTGCAAATAATCCTACGAGAAATATCGAGAGTTTGATCGGACACGCTGTATTAAATTACTGTTGAATTTCGCTTTGAAATTGTAGTTTTGATGGTTTAGGTTAGTGTAGTTAAAAGTACTAATACTGCCGAATATTAGTATCAAGTGAAATAAATACAAATAAGTGTTGTTCGTTACTAAACAGAAAGTATGGTTAGGTATAGGTTAAATATACAGTCGGAGAAATTTAGTGTGGAAATCGCTGCAGTGGTAGTTGAGAGACTTATGTAAATCTTGAAAAAATATTGTTTAGTAAAAGTATTGGTTTAAACTACATAGGAAAGGCGTTTGGGGAAGTTGACGAGCAGGTGTGACTAACAGGTTTAACAAAAAAAAAAAAAATCTGAAAACTGAGGGAAGTGAACATTGTGATGACACATTTTGCTTAACGAAAACGGGTATTTATAGTTTAACAGTACAGTAGAGTGCACGTTGGTATTTAGTGGATTTTGAATTCTGTAGCAGAACAAGTGCGCAGAGGGTCTTGTAACGACTCAAGACAGAAGTTCCTAGAGATTGACACAGTTATTGGATCTTAAAATAAATTGTGTTTCTGTAGACATGGGCAGAGAGTGGGGAAATTGTTTAACTAATCTTCGATTAACTCATATACAACAGAGTTTAGTGGTACTATTTCAGGTTAGTGATATACTAGTATAGTTACAGGTATCAGGGATACAGTAGATGTTGTGCGGGTAGTCTGGTTTAACTGTCCTAAATTAGAGTATGGTAGTTTTAAAAGATACTCCATTCAATAATAAAGTACCATCAGTAATACGCGAACCATATTTTAATCCGTAATAGAGTATTGTTCTTGCTACTTCAAATTTGTTTGGAAGGTACTTGAAGTAATCGGGAAAAATCATGTCTGAAATGTGTGGCACCTGTACATTAAATGACTGAGACTATAATTTTGAAAATGGTTAACTGTTATTTATTTGACCGACATATTTCGCGATTACGTACGTTTCGTATAAACTTTCTCTGAGTTTTTAATAAACTTCATTGTTTCTTATCTTATGCCAAAAATTTTTTAGGTTATGCTTTACTTAGTTCTTATAAGTGATACAGTTAATATAGCGTAAACATCGAATTCCCTTCTCCTTACATGAATTTATGCATCTAGCTGTCGTAAATAAATAAAAAGCAACATGAAGGAACGATTTTAACTTTATGGTGGCTGTTGATTCGCCAGTGACGACTGCAACGTGTCCGTTCTGTAACCAATAGCTGTCGACGATGCGCGCAGCCTCCAGACAACGCATTTTATGTAAGAGGATAATCGTTTTCGAAATTCTCAACTTCTTCTAGGAATTGTTTCATATGCAGCCCACATTTCAATGAGATATCAGATGATTGTCGCCACCCATTTGAGCCAAACGGAGACTTTTAAGTTTACAGATATGAAAGGGTATGGCAGCCTAGCTAGCTAGGTGGCGACAGTTATGTGCTGTCACTGATAAACTGCGGGCATGTCGCACGCCAGTCCGGAGACCGGAGATGGCAGACAGCAGTGTCAGCGCCTGCATGCGTCTGAGTCTGCTAATGAATTTCCTGCTCAACGAAGGCGTAAAACCCATGATTATCTGCAAGAGATTTCAATACATTACGATGAGCAGTCTTAGTGAACATTGTGATGAAGTAAATTCTTCAAAAATGGGTATAGATCACATTGTGACTACTCCGATGGTGATGGTTCCCATGCTACAGCGATCATTTTTGTCAATATCCAGCTCGAACTCCTCATCCTGGATGTGGTGCATAAGTGACTAATCTACCTTCGGGAACGTTGAATGCTATAATTCTGGTTTTGTAAATTGGCAAAAGGCAATACTGCTTCACCAGTACAGTGCACAAGCTATCGCAGCTGGGAGGTATTGCCAGATTGCACCTAACAGCCTAAAGCACGCTTCTTGTGATTTCCTCCTGTCTGAACCCCTAAAAACATTCTTCCGAGTTTCAGTCTTTTTATCACTGATGACGAAGTGAAGAAGGATGCACTGAGGTGGCTCATAGAAACCTTTTTATGTTAGAGCTTTCCGTGTATTCCTCGAACGCTGGCACAGGTGTACAAAACTTTGCAAAAAAAAAAAAAAAAAAAAATGTATAGAAAACTAAATTGAGTTATCACTTTCTCCACTCTTAACAGGTAGTTTACACAATCAAAATTTCTGGTTTGACTCAAACAGCCTAAACAGTCAAATAGTGATTAACGACATTGTAAAGAATCATTCTGTGACAAATAACAAGACTTCAAGGTATATGACTGAAAAACATTTTTTCCCTTGTATCCCTTTAATTTAGCTTTTTTTTTCATTTACACTATAAGTCTATATAAAACTAATAGCATCAGAATTAAAGGTCACGTCCTGTTGGAAGTTTTGACCGAACGTGGTGAGTGAGCGGTAACGGGTCTGGTATTCGGGAGGACGCCGGTTCAAATCCCCGGGCAAATTTTCCTTTTCCTTGATTTACCGAAATCGCTCCGGCCAAATGCCGTGATGGTTTCTTTGTCGCCAATCTTTCCCTCCTCTTATGATTATTGCATCGATGAGGTGTAAGGTCCTAAGGCGAAAAAAAAAAAAAAAAAACAGCTAGAAACCATATTGTAGGCGTAAAGTGTACCTATAGTGGTTTTCAATTTGAAAGTTACTATAAATAGATATATAATCCCATTTAAGATATTAATAGTTGAATTCACATGTTTGACTTCATTTGTTACAATTCGTTGTCAGACTGAAGAGAGAGAGAAAGGTGGAGGGGAAACTTTAACCTGATAGGTGAATCACTGTGGTGCGTTGTTTATACAGGTAACTAATGTTGGCAGTTAACCTCAGACCGATTTCCACTTGGCCGTAATTTCTCGCTGAGACTTTCTCCTCGCACAGCCTTGTCGAATGAGATAAAATACAGCTGTGGCTAACTTCGTCCTCAGAGCTTTAAATCTTTCGTAGCGAATAGTTATTCAAAAGCTTCCAGAAGTTCTACTTCTTTCCGGTATTTACGATCCCAAACAAACCGTCAACATCTCAACAAGCTATAAATTCGTCTACAAACTCTTTACGATCGACTTCCATGGCGGAAAGGTAATGTTATAACTGTACATTACTTTTTTTTTTCTGCAAACGATTATCCATGTCTACCACTAAGTAGTATACTAACTCACTGTCCTTGTTATTTGATGACATATTACGTTTTGTTAAAAACAATATAAAAAATACAAATTTTGTCTCTGTAAACAACGAGTTTATTTATAAATACTACTAGAGTATTCTATTAAGTAATCTAACCGCCAAAATCGATACAAACGACAAACTTCCTGAAATTCTGGGAAAACGGGACACTAGTGATGTAGATCCGCTGACTGAATGCCTAATTTTTAAATGGGATAAGTTTCTGTCCCCACAAATTTGAAAATAATATGTTTAGCTTTGCACCAAAACTGAATATCGCATTTAAAATTTTCTAAAAGTTTATTCTGGTGGATACCAAGGCAGCGAAGACAGTAGGAAACAATTTTTACTTCTACCACAGCAGTGTGGTATCGTTATTCAAAGCTTGTCAAGTAGAGGATTATGGTATTTTTTTAATCTACTTCACTCGAAAATAAGGAAAATGTGATTTTTTTTTATTTACCATGATGACTATGCAGCCAGAGACTCCCTACAGACTTCTGAGTATAGTTGATTCTACATAAACAGATTATTACCAGGCAAATTTAACAATCCAACTGGAAAATGTGGGTTTGCTTTCAGAATGTCCTTTCCTTGAGCCGAAAAGCTCCGGTTTTTAAAGGCTGTACATCCACCTATCTGCTTCTTTCATCTCCTACACGCCTAATGGAGTACATTATCTGTACGCTATGTGGTTTTTGTCTTTCTTTATTTTTATTTTTTATTTTTTTAGGGCCAATGGGCAACACAATGAGGAATATTCACCATTGTGCGTGTTATACGCATGAGAGAGCCAGTCTGCCATTACGGAAATCTTATCGCGAACCCCACTTTGAGAAACGCTAAGCTAGACTGTACTGTGATAGGAGTATCTTTACATAATTGGTAAAAAGCATCGTAAATATATTTGGTAATTACTGTTTAATATAAATGAAATCAAATTGTTTCTACAAGTTTCAGAATTTTTCTGCTTCTGATATTATCGTATTTCTATTTTAAATTTGCAGGTATAAAGCTGAAACAAATTTTCGAGAAAGAAAGAAAATAACCCTCAAGAAAATATTGTGTAACTACAATGATTTGCCCATCTTTTTTAATTTATATCTCAAATTTCATGACTGCAATTAAACTTCCGAAGTTCATGATATACGTTCCAGCATGAGCTTATAAATTGCATGGCTCACCGCGCATTGAGGGCGATACCATATTTAAGTATCGCTCCTCCAAAAGAGGACACTCTACCTAATAATTATGAATTACCAGCGATGGGTCACGTATCATGCAAAAGTACTTTATTCAATGCATTAAGATCTGGAACCTAAATGCGATCCATATTACAAAGCGCATGTAACAAATTGTTATCGAGCACACCCCTCCTCCGCGACTCTCGCTAAAATTCATATTAAAGACGTTTTACTGTCTTGTAAAGAAACCTGCCCTATTTTATCAATTAAATTTGTACTCCGATATTAATTTCTGTGAAAGATAGTAAAAAAGAAGTTACAATAATGAGCAAATATTAGTTATCTACATTTAAGAAATTTTCAGCGTCAGTATCACATGGCGGTAGTCTTAAATAATTATGGTACCATAAGAGTCTTTCGTGTCTTTCTATCTCTAACAGAAAGAGAAAAAATTAAAAGTTTTGAAAAGAGTTATAAAGAACTTCTTGACATGCTGTTCTGCACAGTTCTCATAGGAACTGTATTAACGCGTTTACACTAACAAGTGTTCTTTCTAAGAGCAGTATTGGGGGGACTTCTCTTAGTTTGTTACTTAACTATTATTGGCAACTATTTCATTTCAAGAAGGAAAAAAAAACCAAACCTTAACTGTACTGAGCTTGGGTTTATGCTTGGGTTGTGCGTTTTGTTAGTATCGGAGATGCATTACCTGATTGTACAGTGTGCTTAATTTTAGGAAGGAAGGACACCTTATTTGAAACAACCATCTAGACATTATTTTACATTGATTTAAAAAAAAAAAAACCTGAAATCTGAATTTCTGTTTTCTCTGAGTAAGTCTAAACTACTACACCTGTATCAATATCTATATAAATGAAAAAGTTCAGATGTATGTTTGGGTGTACCATCTGCCTCAATCACGCCTTAATTACTCAACAGATTTAAATAAAATTTGCGCGGAGTTAGTAAATTGTCTGCGTACTGACATAGGGTAGTTTTTATCCAGGAACAACTGAACAGTTTCTTTAGAAATTGCAATTATCAATTCGCAAACACCAAAGACTTTCCTACTTTGTAAACGGCACTGCCACGTTTACGCTTTGATTTTTACGTGCATCGAAAACGCTGTTTTTCAGGAATACAAGCAAGACACTTCTGCATGTGTGTGTTTAGTTTAAAAACTCTAAAACTGATGAACTTGATAAACAATAGTTCGAAAGCAGGAAATATCAATCTGTACTTAACAAAAAAGATATTATTATTTTGAAATCGTACTGCCTGTAAGTTCAGAAAGAGACGTCTTCAGTTGCGTACATGAAATATTAGGACACCTCAGGTATTACACCGTAATTGCGTTTGCTATATATGCGTCATATTATATGTGAAAAATCAAAGCTTGAAAAAACATTATAAAATGCTAGGAGGACATCAGCACAGAAGTCGGTTCAATAAAAGAACCAAAATGGTGGCGCTCGAAATGTCGTTGTATTTTTATCATGACAAATATGTAACGGCTTCGTTACTACCTCGGTTCAGTTTATTTCCAGTGTGTCACCTGTTTTGGTACTATAACATTACAAATTATTTTTAACGAAATTTAAAACTTAACTGAAGATAAATAAAACTTTTTTATTTTTTTGTTAACTTTTTTTTGTAGAAATCTGAACAAACAGTAGCCTACGATTAAAAAAATAGAACTTTTTAATTACTGTTAATACGTATTTACTTAAAACGAATGTATCGAATGGCCTAAGGTAGGAAATTACGTTAATTTAATAACTGACATAATGCTGACTTTTCGTGTTACTGTCGTCCTCATAAATAATGTGAATTTAATTTAGAAATGGATTTTATTTTACAATCTCCGGTGTAGACACATATTTAGTTCCTTCATCTATTCATTTGACGGGGAGTGGTGGGAAGGGGGCAGGGATGTTGCATAACACCTTAGCAAACTTCACTTTAGCTCTGCTACCTTATAACTCAGCCTTGGCTGAAACTTTGCGCTACACTTTGAACTTAGGTATACATATACAAAGTAAGTCAAAAAGGACTTGACAACTTTTGAATGATATAGAAATTTATTAAGATAATTTAAGGAATCGGTAGATGGGTCATTTTGTAGCAAACTACTTCAAATTTCACATAAAAGTGTCAAGTGTTATTTTGGTTCGATGTGACTACCATTAATCATGCGGCAAACATCCCACAGGTAATCAATATCTTCCCACACTCGTTGCAGCAATTCGGGTGTAACTTGTGCAAAGGCAGCGTGGAGAACATTTTCCCATCGGCCAATCTGTTTGTTAGGGGAGAAACATACACAAGATCTTTAATGAAACCGCAGATAGAGAACTCCAGTGGTGTCAAGTATGTGGATCGAGGTGGCAATGTGACTGGCCCTTCACAGCCAATCCATCGCACTGGGAAGCGATTATCGAGGAAACCTCGAACTTCCTTGAGGAAATGAGGAGGTGCACCGTCTTGTTGGTAGTAAATCATTCCATCTCGGTCATCTTCATCGATCTGTGGAATTAAATAGTATTCAAGAATATCCAGATATACAATACAAGTGACAGTTTTCTCAATGAAGAAGAAAGGGCCGTACACTTTAAATTAGCTAAGGGCACAAAACACATTACCTTTAGGATTGTCACGAATGTGTTCCAGGGTACCATGTGGATTTTCGCTGCCCCATGTTCTGTAGTTGTGGGTGCTCACCATGCCACTGATATGAAATGTTGACTCATCGCTGAAGATTTATTGTGTTCAGAAATGACTCGTCGTGCTCTATCGGATGCAACATTTCCGCACAGAATTCCCCACGAGCAACCTTATCTGCATCACTAATGTGCTGTACCATTGTGAATCCGTATGGTTTCAAGTGTAAACGTCTATGTAGTACTCACCAAACAGTTTTTGTGAAATGCCAGTCTCGCTAGACGCACGTCGCGTTGATTTCTGTGGACTGCGGGCAAAGCTCTCCTTAACCTGTTCGACATGATCATCAACACGTGGGCGGCCTGGTGATTTAGTATCAGGTCGCAGTAGAAAACCAGTCTCAACAAAGTTCTTGTGCCAAGAATAAATTGTAGGCCTGCTTGGAGGTTCCTTAGCGTATTCGGTGTGAAATTTTCTTCAAACAGCCGGTTATTGCAGAGTGTGTTTCATGGAATAAAATAAAATAAAATATATATACAGCGAGCACGCTCCGCACCAATGAAAGTAGCCATTTTAACTATGGACTTCGCTGGCGCTCCTGGTGGTGGAATGGTGTACTGATGCACTACGTACATCAACCTTGGGGATGTTTACGAAAAAATTACACATCTACCGATTCTGAAAGTTATCTCAACAAATTTCTATATCATTCTAACGTTGTAAAGTTCTTTTTGACTCACTCTGTATCTAACATGTGGCATTCGGTGTCTGGCCTCCAACGGAATTGATGTACTTGGTTAGGTCTGTTATTGCGTACTCTATAAAATATTTCTTTTGTCCCTTATTCTATCTGCGTCATGGAGCAACTGCCCGCGGACCCCTACAACTGTCCATCGACTAATAGGCTGCCCCGTAGGTCTGGCCGCATATACAATAGGCAATACACTGCAGCTGAACCCGTTTCTACAGGCCTTGTTGATTCGGCTTTATACGTTCCCTAAAATTACCTGCGTCATTATTCCTACCAGGTATTATCTGCAGTATTCGACCATACTTCATGGGTGGACAAACATGAAAATTATATCACAATAGTAAGCTGGAGAAGACTACATTCTCACATCCTCCACCAATAGTTGAAATTAAGATTTTTACGGCGAAGATCTTTATTGTTATAATTAATACGCCAATAGTATCGTACCTCACCGAGTGTTGTGAGTTAGCGGTAATCCTCTGGCCTCGCATTCGGGAGGAACCCCGTCCGATCAGTCAGATTTAGGTTTTCCATTTTTTCTCGAAATCACACCAGGCGAATGCCGGGATTGTTCATTAAAAACGCCTTGCTCGAATTCCCTACAGTTCCTTGTCCCCAATTCCTTTCCTGTCTTAGTACCTCGGTTTGAATTCTTTTCCTAAACAAATAAACTTTCTTATTACTTCTAACTCGTTTGTTACATCTCTGGTATTTAATTGGTTCTACACCGCACAATGTCCTCTTTGTTGACATGCAATTTAATAGCAGGCTAAATGATGAACACCCCATAATTTTTTTCCAATATCATTAGAAAAAACTATTTCTCACGAACTGGGTTCGTCCAATAAGTTCGTGGCCCGACGCTGAGGTGTATGACTTTCAGCATAATCCTCTCTGAGACACACACACTTTTTCCAACTATGATCCTATTCTTATATGCAATCCGTATTAAGTGGGACGAAAAATGATGATACAGCACTTATTACGTCATCATTCGACTTGAAATTTGTGACGTACAGCAAATATCTAAGGTTTGTAAATAAGAGAAACTTTGAGGCAGGCGAAATAGGGCGAATAGAATGGATGCGATAAACTGAAAATAATTTGTAAACTGCAACCCTGATAATGAGAGATTTGTAGCCGAGAGCATCTCCTGATTGATTTCTGCGTGTCATATTTGATTAAACCTTGTATTTATGAATTTTCTAGTGATTTTCTGATAATTGAAGTTATAACCTAACCTTTCGGTGTATTTCTGGTGTCATTAATTCAGTCTCATGTAAGTAGTTTTAATGGTACCGCTATACAAAGATCTTCCGATTGTGTTGATGTCCATACAAATTGTGCATGTGTAAGGTGGCAGTAATACTCAAATGATCTCTTACCAAATATGCGCTACTTGTGGAGTATTTATTATCGATGGAATGTGCAACCTTTGTTTTTGACCGTGTATTTACTACAAATATAGCATATTTGCCACAGATGAAATGACTTTTTACAACGGGAAAGTGATAATAATGTATTTTTCAGAAAAAAATAAAAAAATGAATATAACGGAAAAAAATATGTGACAAAATTGAAAAATAGTTAATAAGAAATATGCAGAAATATCGTACAAAACATACAAAATTAACTAACCACTCGTAATTACGCCATGCATCAATGAAAACTAACATCATCATAACTGAAAGTACGAAGTTATTCAGTTACATAACAAAAAGGAATTTTGAGAGGAGTATTTTAGTAAGGACCAAAAAGTTCTTTTCTGTAAATTACGTGAAATTAAAGTTACTTCATCAAAACTATTTAAATTTTAAAGTGCCTTAATGAGTGCACGGAAGAAAGATATACTGTCTATATGAAAGCGACACTACTAGATAAAATAAATGATGAATAATTGAACACGTTTTGATGTATAGTAAATTTAAATGTTTGGCTGTATTTTGTTATTTCTAAGTCATATTTATTCGTTTTTAAGGTCATATTTGAAGGCATATTTCTCTATTTTTTGGTCAATAAGATCCGAACCGTGGTAATCCCCAACGTGTAATTACAAGTAGAAGGAAATATTTACAAACATACTTCCCACTGACGCAATATTTGCTATAAATTCATCGCGGCAAGGGAAGTGTTAAAATTATAATGAATACAGTGGAGACGGGAACTGCGCACCTCAGATTTAACCGTGTGCCAAGAATTGATAAGAGGCTTACCTATTTACGACAGCACCGTTCAGAGCAGTCTGTCGCTGCAAAGAAAATCGATCACCCTTTGTATGCGAGCAAAAAAGCTTTCTGATTTATATAAAAAAAAACCATCCCGAGTCTAATTTTAGAGACCTCTAATCAGTGCTTGTATCTGATTTATTTGCGTAACGCACTTTACGAACATTACTCAATTAAGACACTGCGTTAAACTGTGGTGTGTTAGACAGGTGATTGTGCTTCAATTTGAGAATCAGTGATCAAGGTAGGCTATACCGTGATACTCAGTCGTTTAGAGCATTACTAATTAGGACAGACGATTAATTGCTTTGGATGTAAGGAAAATATCAAGGTCACACACTGGAACATATCCATCGCATTTGTAACTCTGAATCTTCAAATACATTCCACGTACCTCTGTTGCTAGAGAACTATCGATGGAATTTTCTTGTATGCTCAAGAAAATATATTTACCAGTCAGTACCATGAAAATTCATTTGAAATCTGTAATTTATGCTCCAGACAGTAGAATACTTTCAGAATTTGGAAGAAGACGGCGAGTATATGCATTTTGTAATGAAAGAAATGAAGGAATTGGTGTCTTCATTTGTGCCGACTATCTCTGAGTTACCGCGGAGTGGTGTACTATTGACATGAATCGTCAGAGACTGCAGTCCACCAATAACATTGTTGGTATTGTGAACAAAAAGTAAACGACGCTTTCTGAAATACGGAACACTGAATAAGAGGATTAAATGACCTGCAACTGTGTTTCAAACCGTGTAAAATAAGAACAAAATGTAAAGAGAATGTTACGAATGGAACTCACCAAGAAAATTATTAATATTTTACTAACCAGAAAATTCATTTCATATTTAGTTTAACCGATATACAGGTCGTTTCTGTGAAAATGATGCAAACATTGAGAAATGATGAAGAGCAAGTGTATTGATTTGAGATGAGGAAGCAGGTCCGGAGACACCTCAGTCGCAAGTTATGGCTCAAAAGGTGTTTTATTTATTAACAGATGATGTAAGGGCAGGCAACCAAACCGAAATTTAGGCGTGAATTATGGCAGCTGGAAAAAGAAAAACCCACTAATCAAATGTAAATGTCATAAGTTAAATTTAAGTTACTTAGAGATCGAGACCGGTTGTTCTACTAGGCACGACATAACCTAATGCTTCGTTGTAATGCCTGCATCGAAACAGGTGCATACAAATTTGAAAAAATATTTTAAATATACTTGCAACTTGTGAAAGTAGTGCATATAAATAAAATGATTACATCTATAAACATAGATTCTTAAGTTCTCTTATTGAATTTCTTAAGTATTTAAAAGAAGTTTTTAATGTGCGGTTCAACATTTTCGAGAATGGGATTCTAGCTTCAAGTGGTAACTAAACAGTTTGAACACACCATTTCTTAATACATCATTAACTTTTTACTACTCTTCACATTGCTTATAACTAACATACATTTCACATCAAAATAAAATTTCCTTGTAACTGAAAGTAGTTTCTCTGTCTCAAATCGAAGTGTCAAGAAATGTATTTCCTACTTTAAATAGTCTTCTGTGTAAGAACTGCGCTATCAGAAAGTGCGTCTGTGACTATTTCACATTGAAAATAGCAGTGACGTAAAATATTGAGTGGTGGGTCAAAGAAATGTGTCTCGTAGAATAAGAACACAAGTAATATTCTATCAATCTCTGCACAAGTTTGGGAGAAGGCACATGGGCGCCGGGAGAGGAGTGCAAGGGGGGTGCACTTGCACCCCCCTGCTATCAAAGAAAATTCACAAAAAAAGATTAAGAAACAAAAATTTTATTATTAAATTCACTGTTTGAATAATAACTTAAAGCGCCTAGGTTGTTGTACAAATTTATTCAAAACCTTGTCAATAAATTCAGTATCCTTTGTTAGTAAGTAATAAGTAATTCTGCCGGCGCCCATGAGAAGGGAAAGGAAGCTACCATTATCTGTTCTAAGAAGCCCACTAGGAACTGTAAGGATAGATAACATGTTTAATTAACCCTGTCCCTTACTTTTGGACAGTGAATCTCACAACTTGGCAACAGGTTGACAGTTGCTACACCTCTTTTAAAAGTCACTGGACGGAATTTTTAAATTCTTTTAAGCTATTCAATTATCTGTTGTTTTTAGAAATTTATATGCGGTATGTATCAAGTCAGGGTGAAACATTTATTATTCGCCTCTTGTAATTGTTAATTTTTTTTAGAACTTTAGTCTGCCATTAATAGTCATATTTTTAATTTTTTTTCTGACAATACTGTGTGTTATAACACCCCAGTTTAGGAACACAAACACCGCTAGCAAAAAAAAAACGTAGCAGAAAAAAAGAATAATAAGAAGAAGAGATTCACAATGTAGCAAGAAAGAAATCAGAGTGGTATGGTCGCTCAGTGGTTAAGGCGTCTAACTGCAGATCGGTGGGTCCCCGGTTCGTATCCCTGTCTTGGCGTGGATTTTCATAAACCCTTAAGCCTGCAGGGCTTGCTGTGTAATTTGAAGTCCATGGCAACGCTTCCGTAGTTCGGATTGCACGTTAAACTGTAGGTACCCTCTGGGGAAAACATCACTTGTAACATAGATGAGTATACATCTAAAGTAAATTGAAGCCAAAGCAAAGGTTTAATGTGGTGCTAGTTGGCTCAAACAAACATACATACAAGAAAGGATTCACATCAGTAACCGCAAACTGATTTATGCAGAGCAAGCAGCTGTTCAGAATTGTGTTGTGCGGCAGTGTTTACATGTCAGTCAAGCGGACAAACTCAGCTAATCGCTGCTTGGGATGCGGGCTTACCTGGCGAGCAGGTGGAAGTGGCCATCGCACACAGTATCGAGCGAACAGCACACCTGCATCGCATTCCCTGCTGACAAACGGAGATCGAATTGCGTAACCCAACTACACCTTTTAATGAACAGTATCTTTTTTCCCAACTGAGATCGTAATGGAAGAGCGCCAGATTGAGTGGTAGTCTTAATGGACGATCAGAATCGATTTCATGACACGTGAGAAGTCAATCCTTTTTATATAGTCGTTATTAATTTTGGGTTAGAAACAGAAATGGCGAACGTTAGCTACCTATCTGATGGTTAAATATAAGTCGTTATCTTGAAAACAATCTGCTCCACATTAAATAACTCGACTCTCGCTTTCATTATTTAACATTTATTTAAAATACTGCCTGACTCATTTACAAATACTTTTCCTTTTTCTTTACGCTCTAAATTAAAACATTCCTCAGTTTTCATACTAAACTCAACTCTCTTCACGCTCCAAAAACGAATTTGGGGTGGGGGTTGGGGGGGGTGTGGGACTCTCTTCGCAAAGGTCAGCAATTTCCATTATATTTCAGTCTATCTTACAGGCTAGCCAACTTAATTATCTATAATCATATGCTGTAGCCGTCCACCTCGTATATCATTTCACATAAGCTACTGCATATTCGTTAGTTCTTTGGTTGTTACCTCACAAACTTCATTATGTTTTCAGATGTGGAAGGAAATTAAGCATTATACACTTTCTTTCATTACGAATACACGCTTTGTGAACCATTGTTATCTAATTTCACTAATCAGTAGGTACGAGGCAATTGGGAACTTCTTTAACAGGATAATTTGAATAATTGCAGAATCACAAAAATTTCAAATTTACCTGCACAATACCAGGGCATCAATCTAATGAAGTATTGTTGACTCTACTTCCAGAATACTGTTCAGGAAGTAAAACACCGTTGAATTGATCTTTACTGTTGATTTTAAATCTTAATTAACATCGTGCCTAATAGCGCTAATGAGATTCGATACTGCACTAATACTTTCTTGCAACCGAGAGAAGCAGAGCAATAATAATTCCGTGTAAATCTTCTGCAGACGATTGTTATTTTATGCATGTACAAAAAAGTCTGCTAGTCAGTAATAAGTGATTTTGAATGTAGGCCTAACTCTTCACTACAGTTCAGTGTAACTAAGAACCATGGTAACTGCTCTTCAGTGATGTTTTTTCAATTAACCAGCACCTGGCGTTATACTAATTGGTCTAATTTGTATGTGGTAATGTGAGAAAAAAAATCGCTTTTAAACGCATGTTATCTGTATAAAGCATCAAGATACTTGTTTAGGAAGAGTAAGGATTTTTTACCTCTCGTACACACTTATTAACTAAGGTAGCTACAAAAAAGTAATTAATAAATTCATGGACAACAGTTATGTGAGATGAGTTACAAAACAGCGTATTAATTCTAGAATATTATATCAGCGATATTCCTTACGTATTGTAAAGCGTTCTTTTGAGTAAAAAACGTATATTCTCTGAAAACTTTTTGCTTGATCGACTTCAAAGCTCCTTGTGTAGATAAACTACAAAGAACTCTGTGATCCGCTAGGCTGATATCTGCACGCGTCTGTGGCCGTAATAGCTCGTATGGACACAAAGCAGTCAGCAGGCATTGTTCCCCTCGGTATATGCCCATACACCACACGCGTGTTAGCTGTCTGTGGTATTCTGGTGCCTGACTTCAGTTTTCTCTAACATTGCTCGTTGTTTGTTAATAAAGTCTGTTTGTTTTAGATATGATTTATGGAAACAGACACCTGTACTAAACAGCCTTATTTTGTAACACAATTAGAATAGACTAAAGTGCCTCTAGTTGTATATATAATGTTCTATGTAAAACATGGTAGTAATCGGGCTTGTGTCAGGAGATGTATTCCTACACTGATTTCTGAGTTTAATGTAAAAGTCCCATTTGAGCTTAAACTTGTGAGATTTGGAAAGGGAAAAATGTAGTTTAGAAAAATTTCACCGTCCACAATTTATTATTCATGTTTTCGTTTGATGAATTTTCTGAGTTTACCGGCGATTTGAAGGAAGAACTATTTCCTGCAGATTCAATGGTCACCGTATAATATCTTTATATGTCTATTTCGCACATGAAAATGTATGTTACTGCGTGTCGCTGGTAACATAATTTTGACGAAATTTTTGCTCATCCAGATAATTTTCTTGGCAAAATTATTGGTTTAAAGGTACTACTTTACGAAATTAACCTATTTTTTAACAATATACCTGGCGATACTGCCTTCTAAGCTCAAGTTAAAAAGTTAATCGTTTACCAAGAATACTTAAGTTTGCGAAGTACGTATTGGGATGTTCCGCTCAATATTCAGTTTAGGGGGCATCCATAAATTACGTGAGGTGTTTTTCCGGATTTCTGGTCCCCCCCCTCCCCCCTGGTGAGATTTCGTGAGATCTGGCCGGACCCCCTCCCCCCCTCTGGTGAGATCTGGTCCGTGAGAACCCCCCCTAGAAATCGCACTGGAAACTTTTTTTTTTAGGTCACACCCTAACTTTTTTGACGAAATACCTTTCTAAAATCGACTTTGCCGCAAATTTTATACCTTTTTTTTTTTTGCTCTACTGTCCCCAAATATTTCGCAAAATCTCACGTGAGATTTCCGTAGACCCCCCCCCCCTCCCCCTTGGTGAGATCTGGTGAGATTTCGCCGGACACCCCCCTCCCCTATTTCACCTCACGTAATTTATGGATGCCCCCTTACCTCTCGTGTCTTCTTAAAATATGAAAAGTATTATATGATTCTAAAAAATATTTGTCTGAGATGTAGTACAACTATTGCCATCTTACAATCGATACAAGCGATCAAGGACAATGCATTGCATCCGTTGTAAACAAATTCTCAATTTTTGAGATGGATGCCACAGAACGATTTTCCCAAACTTTTTTTTTTGGTCTAGGCCGAATTTCAACCTAACCACGACCTCTATGACAAAGCGAAACTATTTAGGTTGATATGATCCCTGTACCGATAATTTTTGTGTCATTTTTACAGTGCTGGAATCATTACGCGGTTGTGCAGCCTCATATTTCGGCATTTTTAACTTAACATGTGGAAATTTTTCCTAAAAAAGAGAGTGTAAAACGTGAAGAGGACATTTTGTGGAGGCAGATACTTCAAATTTCTAAAGGTTTCGGATTGGTGGAGAAAGTGGCAGACTCTACACACGTCAAGATCCGTGCATGCAAAGCAGCGGGTAAATGGTAGTAAGTATTATGTGATTCAAGTATTATATGGCATGAGGGTAGAATCAGCTAACGTGAGAATGTGTTTTCATACTACCCATAACGTCATCCATTTTTCCGATTACAACTTTGTTAGTGTATAACCTATGATTACATGTTACCCACATTTCTCAAATACTTGTCTTTGGACGGTTGTATCACCTGAGTTAGGGCCTTGCAAATACGTCAGTTGAAAGAGTGCTTATAGTTTGTGGATGCATGATCAGTAGCCGTTTTCTAGTCCATGTTTCACTACTCATTACTCTTACCTGATACGGCAAGAAAGGACAAACCTTTCTCCAGACCTCTCAAAAGCAGTAGAGTGTAAACTGTTTATGAGGAGCATAAAGAGGCGTGTAACAAAACGCAAACCAATTATTCGGTAATTAGACAATACTGAAGATATTATTTAATTAGATGTGGAATAAGGTCTAAATGTTTATGGTTATAAAGCTCAAGCAAATTCTAACATGGTTTCTGAATTTAATTCTTACATGAAGATTTAATACTCACGCATTTATTTTAACAACAAGACAAGGTATGCTAAATATAAAAAAGAGGAATGGTACCTGAATAGGAAATTCATTGACAACTGCTTTTTATGCGTTGTGACTTAATCATTTTTCCTGTCGTAATTATCTGTTGTTTCATTTAAGCTGTCAGGTCTTCCTATACTGAGCTAACGTCTTCATCCCCTCATGCTTATTTTAATCTGTGTCTTCAGTTAGCTTGTGGCCATACACTGAGCCGCGTCATCACTTCCTAAAACGATTTGCTCCATCCATTCGGTCCTGGGGTAGTGTTAGAAACTAAAAAAAAAAAAAAAAAAAATTCTCTCTGTTCAAGGCGACACTTTTTACTAATGCAAATCTGTTTTAATATTAATTTTATTCCTACTGTTATTGTAAATTTGCTTTAGACAACTGATTCCTCTTGCTTATTCTACTGTATCGCATACAGTTTTCACATTTATTCTACTATTATTATTTTTTCATGACCTTTCTGTTGCTATTTTTAAGTTTTGTAAAAACTCTTCATCCATTATTTGTTTCTCATATAATTCAATATTTTACGGATGTAATTGCTCTCATCTGCTATTAGCAGCTCACAGAGTGCTGAATAGTTTTCCTTGAACCCTATTTCATTAGATATAAAGCGGTGTTTCATTAATACCTTTAATCTTAATGTATTTTATTTTCATTTTTTCATAATCCTATTTGATATTTGTATATGTTGAATTATCGTAGCTGTAAACATTTACTTCTTAGTGTGGTGTTTTTTTTTTTTTAATTTTTATTTTGTACTTGGATATTTTTCTATGTCTTTTTTACACTTCCTCTCCATTCCATTGTAATTTGCTCATTCTTTATTATGAGCATTTGCTGAACCCCTTATTCCATACTTCCACTGCGATCCATTGGTTTTTGACAGACATTTACTCAAGTTTGCTTTACATTGCTTATTTCCACCTGTTCAATTGAATTTCTTTCATATTTGTATAGTCCAATAAATATTCTTTCTGATTTTTCTTTTGTTTTATGACTGCTTCTATCAGTTTGCCTATTTCTGTTTTCGTTCAGTCTGCATTGCAGCCTTCTTGCAAAAAAATTAAATCTGCGTTTCATAGTTATTGGATTGTTGTCAAGTCTATAACTGTTTCGGGAAATTCTTTAACATTGGTAATATGGTTTATAAATCTGTGTTTAATCATTATACAGCTAAGTGTCAAAAGTCATGGGATCGGAAGACGGAAATATCCAGATGGTGGTTGTACCGCGGAAGAAATTTATAAATATGTCGCGTAGCGTCGGGGATTTAATTAGTTCCTTCGTGAGTAGTGTGAAATGTTTTCTAACATGATTTTGGCTGCACGACATGAATTAACATATTAACATATTTGGTGTTAGACGCTTGTGACATTCCATTTTGAAAATTATTCCGAAGCAAACATTCTTCGATCCACAGCGTGAAGGGTGCACGATGAAGAGGTAATTTCTGGCATTAACTCTTGCCAAGTTCAGCACAGTGGCCGACCACGTCTACTTAGTGACCGAGAGCAGCGGCGACTGGGTTGAGATGTCAGTGTTGAGAGACAGGCGACACTGCTTCAGGGGACAGAAACACTCAGTGTGTCAGTGTGGGTCGTACAGCAAAGGTGTCCGTTTTTGGCACTAATGGGATATGGCAGCAGAAGACCGACCTGAGTGATTCTGCTAACCATACGCTGTCGGCTAAAGTGCTTCCCCCGGGTTCGTGAACGTGTCGGGAGGACCTTACATGACATGAAGAAGGTTGCAGAGTCAGAAGATTCACCATTCTAACTGGTAAAGACTGATGCAACATTAGAGCGTGGTGCAGACTCCACGAGGCCACACCTGACCGGGCATCCAGATTTGGGATTTACATGGTTTCCCAAAACACTCCAGGCAAATGCCGGGATGCTTCCTTCAAAAGGCCATGACCGAATTCCTTCCCATTCCTTGCTCCCATCCTTGCCCCCCATCCTTGCCCCCCATCCTTGCCCCCCATCCTTTCCCGTCTCTAAAGACGTAAAGCAGTTAAAAATAATTCAAAAGCTCAATGCCTAATTCCTTCCCGTTACTTCCTCCCAGTCCTTTCCCGCATCTAATGATCTGGACGTCGACAAGGTTTAAATCCATAAGCAAAAAAAAATCCACGACACTGTGGATCCGGCTTCTCAATAAGGCACTGTGCAAGCTGGTGGAGGCTTTATTCTGATATGTACTATGTTTACATTACATCTGATTGATCTGACCATTGACTGGAAACTGTTGTGATCAGCTTCCTGAAGGCTAGCTGCAACTATTCATGCCCTTTGTGTTCCCATACAATGATGGAATTTTCCAGGATGACAATGCGCCATGTCACCGGGCCAAAATCGTTCACCATTAGGTTTAGGAACATTCTGAATATTTGCAGCAAATGATATGACCACCAAGATCGCCAGACACTTTCACAATTATACGGACAAATGTAGAGGAATCATGGGAAAAATTTCTTTAGGGGGCTTCAAATGAATTGAGTATATGCCAAGTCGGGTGCTACACACAGCGCAAAATGGGGCTCCACGCTATATTAGAAGTTATTCCGTCAATGTGTAAAACTAGCTGACATATATCTGTGTCAGGTGGGCGTTTCAATACTTTGCACGTGCGCAGTAAAATTTAAGCGGTGGCCTTTTGATGCTTAACATTGTAAACACTAGCGCCCCTAAGACTGTTTTTCCTCGCACGTTCCCGCGAGCTAGACACAGTGTCAAACGTAAGCTGTGCACATCGTTTCGAATCATGCGGTAATTAAGTTCTTGACAAAAGAGGGTCATGCATCTTCGGAAAAACACGAACGTCTTAAAAATGTAGACTTTGATACTTCTTCATTTCCTACTATCATACAGAGGTCAAAACTCGACCACGTCTCCTGTAGCAGACTCATAGTTTCAGGTACCCCTGAAGAAAACATTGCGACTGCTGAGGTCGAAGAGCTTGCGGATGGAGGAGTGAATTCAAAAGAAATTACTGCTAGGCCGCGCTTGTTTAAACAGCAGTTCGTCGAATTCTTTATTGTTTCAGTCTGCGTTGGGTACCGAAACTTCTTTTCACAGTACCAATACACGAACGGGTCAGTTAAGGTAACCAGATTTTGAAACTTCTTCAAGGAAAAAAGATTCAGTTCTGCAATACATCGTCAACATTAAAGAAACCATGGTTACTCTTTTTGATCCTTTGAGCAAGAAAATATCTACGGAAAGTTGCCTTGATGGAGAAAGTCTACAGAGATGGTTATGACAATAATTTTCTGGGGTCGTGAAAAAATTTTACCGATAGACTTCAAGAGCAGAAATTTTTCATAAATAGAGAATACTATGCCAACTTATTAGAAAAAGTTGGGTCGCCAATATAGAGAAGAGAAGCGGTAGTCTGTCAACAGGTGTGCGGATCTTACACCTGTCCACACTACCTGTCGTGTGAAGTGCATCATTAAAGAATGGAACTCCGCTCACCTAACCGTGCTGTATTCACTTTATGGATGTAACGGCTGTCAGCATCCGAATCCGCAAGTGCGGAACTTCCGCGTGAAATCCTACATACGCTTTCGCATCCGCGGATGTATGGCGGATGTTTTGTTTATATTGCAATATTCGTTATTCTTTTCTTTTTATAAGAGATTCTACCCATCGTCGCTTAGCTAACAACAAAGTAAATGTTTGTTTCTGACGATCTTGCAATAAAATTAACAATGAACTGAACGGTTTTATTATCTAAGAGACGACTTTACAAGTTTGAACTAGCATGTAAAATAAAGCGGCGTATTCACGGTCCAACTTATAGGAGATCTACCGTCGGATGAGCTCACCCATTCAAGCTAATAGAAGGAATCCAACAAAATGTTCCAAGCCATCCTTTCCGCTCATACTTTCTCGCAGCACTCCATGTGTCCTTATCGCACACTCGTAGGATGTTTCCTCCAATATCGATAGATTGTTGGATAGCAAGGACCCTTTTCGGTTGCCTGGGAGTCCAACAACATCCAAAACATCTACATGTAGTCCTGTAAACGCTCGGTCAAACAGAGCGCGGACTGTCCGCGCCGGCAGGACGCCGCGGTCTGACGGCAGTCCGCCGAAGTTGTAGTAGAGCGCGGGCAGCTGAAGGGCGGACCAGTGTTGAAGCAATCGTGGACGAAGGAAGGGGTAGTTCATTTTTTTTTTTTATCTGTGTCTGACCTCTCCTTATTAACGTGTCAAGCAGTTCATCCGACGAAGAAGAATTGCTTCTTCTGCTCGCTTTAAATAGTTAAAAGCGATAAGTCAGTTTATACTTCACGAAACTAGCCTGCCGCCTAAACCATTACCTGATACAGACACGCCCATTCCTCACGGATTTTTAGGTGATGGAGGATTCAAACTACAAACTTATTTAACGCTTCCTTTTTCAAAACCTACAGTTGTAAATGATGAAGGGGGAAAAAATTCAACAAACATCTTTGTAGGTTACGACGCGTAGTGGAAAATACCTTTGGAAGTTTAGATCAGACGTGGCGTATATTTTTTTTTTGGCCTATATAGTTAGATGTAGATAGCGCAGTCCAAGCTGTCAAAGCTACATGTTGCCTTCACAATTTCGTAAGAAGTTACACAAAATAGTTCACTGAAATTGAACTACAAGGTGACACAATAGTAACAAATCAACATGCCAATGCTTTCTCGACCGCAAGTCGATTGAGAGAATGATAAACTGATGCTGCCTATGTGGTACGAAACCATTTTCTAAAATTACTTCAACAACGAAAATTCATTTTAATTTTATGCTAATTATACTAATATATTATTGCATCTATGGGTTATAGAAAATAAAAGATGATGTATAAAATAAATAAATGTATAATTTCTTGTCTGGTTGAGCTTTTCAGCTATTTCATTCCACGTTTTTGTTTTCTTGGTATTTTTTTGTACTCCGGAATGCCGAGATTTTTTATAAAAATGAACATTCTCAAACGCACTGAATGAAACTTTCTGTCTCGTCCGCCATTTCCCGCCGCATCTCTGTGGAATTCACAACCTGCCGCGCTCTGTTTGACTAGGCTGATGCAATACTATGTACAACAGAATCCGCGCGGACTGCCCGCGCGGGCTGCCAGCGTTCTATTTGACCGGGCCTTAACCCCTTCCATGGTACATCAAGAATTCTTTATTGAAAATAGGATCATCGTAGGTCCTACAAGTTGTACTATGAATGCGCCACTAGAGCGGTGGGAAGAGGTGGGCGGTGAGAATGGAACCGAGAGTGGTTGTGTGAGCGGTAACGCTCTGGCCTCGCATTCAGGAGAACGCGGGTTCGAATCCCCGTCCCGGAATCCAGATTCGGGTTTTCCATGGTTTCACCAAATCACTCAAGGCGAAAGCTTCCTTCAAAAGGTCATGGCCGAATTCTTTCCCGTTCCTAGTCCCATACTTTCCCGCCTCTAATGACCTCTATGTCGACAAGGCGTATAGCAATAAGGAAAAAAACAAAAACTTTTGAAATCATCCCACGTTTTTTGTTGTTCAAACATGAAGCAAAAAATAAATCAATATGGCAGTATTATACGGAAATAGACTTTATTTATGAAAAAAAGATATACATTGGCATAAAATATATAATTATTTTGGTATTAAATTTATTTTTTACTAGATGACCCGGTGAACTTCGTTTCACCTACATCATATATGTATAATGTATTGAGATGGCCACCGATCAAAAACTCTTTATTGTCGTGACTGTACAATAGTGTCTCTTTTGTGCACGTCACGGTTTATGCAGTTGTTCTACTACACTTATGTCAACCAATAAGGTGCCTACAATTTTTTATTTTTTGGTGTCTAATATAATATGCCTTGCCCGTTTTGAAAAAAGTGGATCGAGCGGCAGGACAACCGATGTTCATGCCGTAGTTGTTATAACATTTTGTTACGTTGTGACGAATGTAAAACAATAATAATTTTAATTTTGACGGCTATGTTTTAGTAACAACACCACATATACATTTCACATACACCCACACGCACACCCTCACACACATTAAGTATACTATATCTCACACTATTTTAATTTCGATCGGTCACTAAACGAAATTTGCTAACAATTCAAATGAATACAAAATTTTTGTCTATATTAAATGCAACACAGTTATACACTTAATCAATTTAAAGCTTTCTGATGACCTATATTTTTTGCGGTGCAGTAAATATATAAAGATGATGGTTTTCCGACCCGCTAGCACGCGACGTATAATTGTCCATGCGCGAAACAGGGAAACTCCAAGTTGATTCCGAAAACTTGCAACGACTGACCTTGCGATTTATTTATGGTTCATCGCAAAGGCCAGACGCACGGGAAATTGTAGACGCTTAAAATCGAATGGCAAATCCGTTGGAATCATCGGTATACGCGGGATCAAGACATCCTCTCTTTTGTATTTTCCCTTGATGATCTTGGTCTCGATCACGTTATTCATTAGCTTTTTCACAGCCAGTCTCGTTCCATTGCACAGTCGAGGTTGATTAATGTTACGCAGTATAATCACAACTGATCCTACTTATAATTGTAAATTGTGAGGTGGTAGTCCAGGCAATTCCAGTGAATTTAAAAACTCTGTGGGGTAGTTTACTAAATCATCCTGGTTTGTAACTGTATCAACTGATTTGTAAGAAAACAACTCTCCTGGGTCACATTGAGATCATTGACATGTTTGTTTTTGGCCGCCAGTATTGCTCGTTCACTCAGCCAATTATGGTTACTGAACTATTGTTCTATGTCCGTAAAAACACGCTGAATAAGCTCCTCTTTTGAGTCGGTGAAGTGACAGAAATGCGTGGGTAGTGTAATTAATCCGGTCGAGGTGTCAACTGCGACTTTACCATTTGCAATATCTAATAACTGCTTCGAAAACACAAACGCAGTTTGATCTTGTTGCAAAACCACTCGCGTGTTAGTTGTTAATTGGAGTGTCTTTACATTCCGCCACAAATTAGTTGATTTTAGGCATGCTTTTAGTTCGTCAGTTGATCGGGGAATAATTGGAAGAGTCTGACGAAAATCACCTGACAACAGAATCATGGCTCCACCAAAAATGTTTTGGTAATCACGAAGATCTTTTAACGTTCCGTCCAGTGCCTCCAGTGACCTCTTGTGGGCCATCGTACATTCATCCCAAACGATCAATTTGCAATTGCGCTGTTTTTGGTGATGTTGCAAACTGGTGCTTCGTTGAATTGCATATTTAATAGTAATTTCAAGGCAGAATGTGCAGTTCGTCCACCTTCTAACAATGTTGCAGCTATTCCAGATGAAGCCAACGCTAGGGCTACTTCATTTTGCGATCTGATCTTTGGCAACAGCAATGAAATTAGGAACGTTTTCTCAGTCCCTCCGGGAGCATCAAGGAAGTAAATTCCACCAGATCCACTGTTCACAGCTTTAATCAAAGTATCGTACACAATTCGTTGTTGGTCATTCAATTGCGGAACATTTGAACGAACTGTTTCGGTCAATACTTCAGTATCGTACTGTTGTTCTCTTTGTATCTCGTGGTTAAATGCATCGCGCATAGGACGATTGGGTGATGTCATGCCCAAACACGACAATACTTTATTTGCCACCAATAAAACATATATCTTCTATCATGATTAATGTCTCATTGTAAATTTCTGTAGTATAGGATTCAAAGTTTGACAACGCACATGATGCAACACATCCTCAGACATGTCATCCCTATATTTCATCCACAAATCTTTCGGATTCGAGGGGAAACATGTCGATATTATAATCGCAAACAACGGGCGAATTTGATGAGGCGATGAGGATATGACGGATTCCTTGAGCGTATTATCCCAATGCGAATCGTTCTCGAGCAATTGTAGTAGTTAACACGCCTCACGGTATGTCGCACACAGATGTCCATCAACTGTTCTCAGTTGTTGAAACGATGTCGGACCATGAACATTCACCAACAACAATTGAAGATAATAACATTCATCGTTAATTGAATGAACTGTGTAGATGCGACATAAAGAGCATCTGAGGCAAATACATTTGGGTGTCCTTCAACTGGTGTTCCTTGTTTCCGATGCTGAAACGATTTCGATGATGCTTTCCAAGTGTAATAGCGTGGCATATCAGCATACAGCAAAGTGCGTGCGAAAACATCTGTTTGACAAACTGAGAAGAAACTTGTTAATGTGGTCGATGGTGGACGTGCCGCCCTATCCGCCGCGTTCTCATGATTGAAATACATTCGTTGTCCATTTTCTAGATGAACTGCCAAATGGACTACTGTAGGGTGTCTTTCGCGGATCGCAAATGAAAATATACGCCAAATAGCTTCGTTGCTTCTTATATAGCGACCCATCTGATACTGAGATACTTCATCATTTGCATTTGTTACAGCGAAGATGGCCATGTCGCTACCTTTGTTAACATATTTACAGGGGCGGATCCAGGATTTTAGTTTGGGAGGGGCTTGAGCGGACTTTGGTTTGGGGGAGGGGGCTTGGTTTGAGTGAATTTTGGTTTGGGGGGGGCTTGCCTTCAGGGGGTGACTTGAGTCAGGCAAAGGGAAGTATTTACAGTCTCCTCGGGCGTTGAATCCGTAGAGCTAAAAAAAAAAGGTCTCCAAAATCACAATGTTGGAGGTGGGGGGGGGGGAGGGGCTTGAGCCGCCCTGCGCCCTTCCCCCCCCCCCCCCGGTTCCGTCCCTGCATATTTACATATGTACTTTACCGACTTGACGGAGTTACAATATTACTCATTGATGTGAGCTTCAAAAGCTTTTAACAATAATGGCGAGTACGGCACAATCCAACGATAGTCTACTTCAAAATCTTGTCCTTTTACCTTCACAACTACCGATCGCCCACCGTCCGCAACTGATCGTCAACGATACAATGGGTAACGGTCATTTCCCGTGATGGTTTCAGCAATCACGTCTCTCGGGTATCGCTTGGAGCACTATACAGGGTGAGTTGTTGTTGAAAACTCCGCAAGGTCCATGTATCATGTGTTTAATCACTACTGCATACAATTTTGGGTCAACTATTTCATCGGGAATCTCAGCTGAAATTATGGAATCAATTTCATCTGGCCTTAATTTGTCAACTAACCAAACTAATATGTGCGCATGTGGAAGACCACGCTTTTGCCACTCAACAGAGTACATCCAACAATGGACTTGGTCATACACACGATGGTTTATAAATGCTTTATATATATAGGCAGTATTTTTCTGTATATTTAATTGTATAGGTGTGCAATTTTCCATCGAAATCGGACAAAATCTGTGGGTTTGTGTAAATTATGGGGATGTGAAGGGGTTGAGGGTTTCGTTTTTGGAAAACATATATAGGCAATATTTTTTAATTTGTTTTTTAAGTATACGTATGCAAATTTTGGTGGAAATCGGACAAAATCTGTTGGGTTGTTTAAATCATGGGGTGTTATGGGGAGGAGGGGGTGGTTTTTTTGGAAATTTTATTTCTTAGGAACCATCTCTGAAACGCTCTAGACAACTCACCAAAGTTTCACCGTAATCGGATGAACGGTTTAGGAGCGCATAGAGCATAAACAAAACTCACATTGATTTCTATATATAAGATTAAATTGTCATTTTAAGTATTTTACTCACAATTTTTCCATTTTTTCTCACCGTTTAAACCTTCCCTGAACTTCCACAAATAGTTCAAGATCAAAATTAGCCAAATCGGCCCAGCCATTCCCGAGTTTTAGCGAGACTAACGAACAGCAATTCATTTTTATATATAAGATAAAATATTAAAATCTAAATAATTATAAATTTATTTTTCCACCTCCACTTCCGCAAAACATCTGCTTCCGCGGATGTCAAACATTGAACATCCGCAAAGATGACTTCCGTTACAACCTTACTTCACTTGACCTAGAGTGACTATTTTTATTTTAAACTTGAAATCTGATCTTCGTGAATTATCTTAGAACGATGGTGAGGTTCAGGCAGCTGTGATGGATCACATGCAAGCAAAGCAAAAAATGCTTTTCTTATTTAAGAAATTTATTAATTCCTCGTAATGTAATCGTGTTGTAATGAAGCAAAGTTATATGAAAAGTAAATTGTGTATTTAATTTTTTGAACCTTTTTTCTTACATCTGCCGGGTACTTTTACTTCATCGCCTCCTTTTCCAGACTCATAACATTCCACAGAATACTTTTCACAGAATATTTTTATTATCTTTCTGATGATTAATTACTATCTTTCTGATGATTCATTACTGAGAAATTGTTAAGGAACTCGCTGGATGGTCCTTTCTGATAGTGCTGATTGCAACGTAATTAATCAGTTTTTCAGTTAACGGTGATTTTACCTTTCTCGAAAGTATAATAATTAACACAGCTTATAAATTGATCAAATAGTTCAATGAAATAACGAGACTGATGACAGACTCTTCATGTAGCTGTTCTTATGTGGGTAAATCTTCATAATAAAACAGAGATATCAATCAACTTCATCCAAAGATACTAAAACACATTACAAAATTCGAGCGAAAAAAATTCTTAAAAGAATTCTTAAAGGAATCCTGAAACTTCTCAAAAACGCATCTGTGGCCCTCCATATCTACGAGTTTTAAATAATCGCTAGAGAAACAGCTAGAAGACAATAAAGGGTGCCGGCAGACGTTTCTCGAGCGCTAACAATCATGTTGACAATCAAATCCATACAAGAACAATTACAATTTGTAAAAAATCACTCACAATGATTAGGAAACAATTTAAAATAAAAATTAAAGCTATTTAAATTAATTTAAACACGAAACTGGCAACTTAAACCACTCCAAATATCTGAAAATCATCCTCAAAACACCGTGGCTTATACATTATTTATAATTACAAACATTCAGAGAATATTTAAGGAACCATACTACTTCTAATCATACTACACATCTAAGGTAAGCAAATAATTATTCTGCAACACAGTTACTTTTAATAAATTGTTTATTTATTAATTTATGGCGTGACGCGTTTCAAGTGCTTAGTCTCGAGACCAAGCTCTTGAAACGCGTCACGCCATAAATTAATAATAAATAAACAATTTATTAAAAGTAACTGTGTTGCAGAATAATTATTTGCTTACCTTATATTTCGTAACAGTTACAGACTTTCATACAGTCCATTTATCATGGATAAAATAAAAAAAGTAAAAACTACTACACATCATTTACAGAGCATCCTTCTATAAAAGCAATATTCAGTCAAATGAAAAATGTACAAATTAACCAACGTTTATCTCTGTATACTTAATTTCTAACATTAAATTTGAGGGCTGTTTATATGAAGTTTTTTCTGAAGATGCGATTGTAACCTATTTAACTTCGGAATTTTTTAAGAAGTTTGTAGTCACCACGGTATTATTTTAAAGATTCCTTGAGAACCCGTGGGGCCTTTACTGCATCGATTTCCATTTTTTTTTCTATTCATGAAATCAGGGCCGGCGTTAGGGGAGGGTAAGCGGGTCAAAAGTACCCGGGCCCACCGGCTGATGGGGGGCCCCGAATACTGATTGTAGGGGCCTTCAGGTCATGAAGCCAAGAATTCACCCATTGTTGTCCGGCCAGTTTGTAGAGCTAAAAAAAAAAAAAAAAAAAAAAAACAGTCGCCCATTTTACCCCGGGCTCGAAATTCCTAGCGCCGGCCCTGCATGAAGTTTATCATTTACAACCATCAGCCTTAAAGCCCATTTCCAATAACCAAGGGAAATTGGATGTCTTGGTACATGGCTGCACTCTCTACCTCTTATTGTACAAGCCCGTAGGCAATCATATACCAGAAATCGATGACTCACTAGAGCCATGTCTGTGAACAGTGTGCACGACATGAAAGGGACTGCTACAGTTGTTTGGAAGAGGCTAATAAATTCTCATCCTAAGGCACGTATTTGAAATGAAAAACTTCCTTGTAGTAAGTTAAATGAAGTTCGTGACTATCGTTATTATTTTTACTGACCACCTTTTTTATCATCAAATTAAGTTGTTACTAAAAATTTTGAAAGTTGAAGGTATTTTCCTGTAACTGTGTTACTTTCACTTTTAGAGACAGTCAAAAGCTATTTCCTATTGCGATATGATACCTGTACACATAGCAGTATTCAGGTTAGGAAATTTGTCACAATTCAATGAGTAACGCAGCAATAGAACATTCGCAGCAATACGACTGAAGCAAACTAGCGGAGTGTACAGTTTAGGGTTGAAAGCTAGTTAAATGGAGTATTTGTGGCCAATACGATTTCGTTATTTCCAATTGGTCAGAGATGGTTTAATTGTGATCGACTACGCCGTGCCCCTACCAAGTGGAAGAATGCAGCCACCAGCAGAGCATGCTGTGAACAAAACAGTTTCAAAACTCCAAAAATATTCAAAGTTCGTTGACGCGAAGCGAACAAAAAGATAACTTCTAAGAGACAATATTCCAGTTTCGATTTTATATATGTCAATGGTATGCAAGGATATTAGACTCTATTAAAAATAGTTCAAAGTTATAACGGCAGTTTAGTTTACAGTATGTTACAAGAAACATGAATTTGTTTGTACACATTAAGTAATTAAATTTTCCTCAATTTTCAAGTTTGGCATCTGGCCAATACCACTTAGAACATTAGTCGAAAAACAGAAAGTTTTCCACTGCCATCTTAGCAGATCTTGATATATCGATTTAAAAAAAAAAAACATAATAATAATAATAATTGGTTTTGACATCTAGAACTACTTATTTTTTAAACACAAAATCACAAGCAGAGCTATATAAAATAAACAAAATTCAGTGACTTCTCTGAATTATTATTATTTTGTAGGTCTGATATCTTAATATCATTGTGTCAATAGTTGAAATACATATTAGCAAACAGCTGGTACCCCCATATGGCATTCCTACTTACGCATATTTCTGCCGACGACTCCTCAACGTATACACCTGATGTCAAGAAGTTATTAAAAGGTTTCCCGAATAAAGTGTGTATGGTTTTAAACACACGGTCTTTTTTCCGGAATATTATTCAAATTCATACTGCCTTTTCGTCTTTCAGTACTGCACGTTGTATGAAACCAATTACTTCACCTGTAAGTGAATATTTACTGCTGCTGGTCGTTGGACCGCTGGAATGTGGATCATTCTGCATATATGTAAACTTCCTTGTAAAGTATAAATCTTTAGACTCAACAGTACCTATCAAGTCATACTTATTGTCTTCGTGTATGGCATCGATTGTGATCTACAAAGTTCGGCCATGGAAACTAGAATGTCAATAACCAGGCAAGCAGTCTGGTGTATTTCCTTTGGCATTTATAACGTTGGAGGCGAATCCATTTTAAAAAAGCAAATGTAACTAAAGTGAGTGTCATCCCAAAACCTTTAAAACAGGTTACGAAGTGTAAGATCTTAGGCCCCAATTTATAACAGACACCATTGTTGGAACACTAAACGAGTACAGTCGAAATAACCACAAAATTCAAGTTGTTGTGCAGATAGGCTCATTCTTCGGAGCCGGACAGGGTACCTAAATAGTTTTAACCAATATATAGTGTAACCTGAAAGAAGCCATCATGGATACAACTAACTGATTTTAAAGAATCCCTCAGACATGGTTATTTATATATTTATTTATTTATTCAAAATGAATGTTATGACAGTCTTATGAAGGCTGACTGCATTACTTTAACACTGCGTTTGCCCTTACTATTTTACAAGAGTTTTATTATTATCGTTAGTCATCAACATATACCAAGATTGAGGTTTTATTTGCAGTTATCTTAATTCTATTACATTCACAATAACATTATACAATTCGAGCGGAGATTTAATACTCTATTGGTCGTTACAAAAGTTTGCACATATTTCCTCACCATTAATTGAGCACTTCTTTTTTTTTTTTGGTAACAGTTTAACGTCCCTTTTTAACAACGTGGTCTTTAGAGACGGGAAAGGATGGGGGCAAGGAATGGGGAGGAATTCGGCCATGGCCTTTTGAAGGAGGCATCCCGGCATTCGCCTGGAGTGATTTGGGGAAACCATGGAAAACCCAAATCTGGATGCCCGGACGGGGATTCGAACCGCCGTCCTCCCGAATGCGAGGCCAGAACGCTATTTGAGCACTTCATCGATCAAATAGCTCAAGTAACACTTTAAAATAATCGAATAAATTTCATACAAAAAAATCAGAATGAAACAGTCCTATACACAAAGTTAAACTTACATTTGAAGCAGTTTATCATTTAGAGCTGCTGTAATAATTTATATTTACAAAATCAGCGATATCATGTGATATTATTTAGCTTTTTGAGGTCAGTACTTCTCTAGGTCCGTCCAAGATAATGCTAGAGCTTGCTATTCCTGGATGTGGTAACATAGTTAACCTATATCATTAATGCAAACTAAAAACGACTTATCCCATTAGAGAACAACTCCACCATCTGCATACTTCCCCGAAGTCAGGGAGCTGGATAAACACGCGAAAACTAGCGTTCGAGCCAAGTCGTTTTCTGAATACGTGAATAGCAACCACCGATGAGCTGACACAATGAGGCTATATCAATACTAGCAATGCGCAGTGACTTCAACGGAAAAAAAACCAACTGAGATGTCGTTTACTCTGTACTGCCTCGATTAACAGGAATCACACCCCGCCCGGGGGGTGAGTTATATTCCTCGGTATTGCCATTTGGGAGGACGCAGGTTCAATTCCCCGTCCGCCCAATCAGATTTTGGTTTTTAATGGTTTTCTTAATTCACTCTAGGCGAATACCGAGTGCTTACTACTGCACAGAGCACAGCGGAATAGGGTACTGACCACTCTCTACCAACAACACCTTTTTCCACGTTAATTGCTCCGTCAATAAAACGAAGTAACCCCTGTGTATGAAACATGCTGTCTGAAATTGGCACTGGTCTTCCTCCTTAACTGCTGACTACATGAACACGAAGCAATTGATTTGGTGGGATGCTACTAACCTCATACAGAATATATAGTTGTCGCTTAATAAACATCCTCTCTATCCTATAAAGTGTAATGTTACTAAATATGAATACAAAATTTGTAACGTAATTTATTATTCGTTATAATCGATTAATTCTTGAAATTGTGCCACGTTTTACCAAACTGTGTCATCTTGTCATCCATTACCATACTGACGTTAAACTCTCGAGCAGAAAGTACAGCATCTCCAATCATGCCATTAACTTAGCCAGAGACAATAATATTATGTGGCATCTCAGAGACACGTTTTACTTCTGTGCAGACACTTCCGATTGATGTAATATATCATTGTTTTCCACGTGGCATTAGCTACTATTTTGAATCCTATAAGAGCTTTTTTAGCAGTTTTTGAACAACATTGGATCTATTTAAAAAATCCATCAGCTGATGGTACGTAATGGGTACCAATAATTCCTTTAGCAGCGCCGCTGTCAGAGATAACCTAAAGCAGCGTCTCTCAATTTTTTTTCGACCCATGAAGCAGTAAACTGTCAAAACTAATTCTACAGACCTCTGAATTATACAAGCCTATTTTCACACCTATATATATATATATATTATTAACTATTAGCATGAACTGCGGTCTCTTAAGACCTTCACTTACAATAAGACCCTCATAAAATGGTCATAAACTGTTCTAAACCATTGATTTCTTAGATCACACTACTACATCCATTAGACTAAACCATTTGTGTGCGGAGCCATAATTTATTTTGCCTTGATAACTTTTGTAGTTTATTATCTACTTCTTGCACAACTACAAAACTTCTTTTAAGCGCAAATAGAGGTATGGGAAAATGGAGAATGAAGTTGAATTAAACTTTCACGAGTGTTTCGATGGTTCTTGAAATGCCTCTAATTTTTTTTCCAAACATCTTTAGCATACCTCGTGAAATGTTAATGGCAGAACGCAGAAACCATTTAGAAGATGTAAATATCAATTTTTTATCTTCATTACTTGCAACCTTATCTTGCATGGTAACAAAAGGATATTCGCTAAGAAGAAGTAAAAAAAAGTTAAAAAATTAAATATACGTGAAATTCTGGTAATGACACAAGAGATTCAAAGTGCCTTTATTGTCATGGTCTATATTCGAAATCTCGTGTAGGCATGTGTAAAACGTAAAAGTGGTGTTTTTCTTCCCTACGGGCTTTTCACATCGTCGACGTTGTTGTCATTAGAAGAAGGAAGGAGTTCGTGTCAAGGAAAGGAATGTAATTGGCCATAGCCTTTTTGAAGGAATCATCCCGGCATTCGCCATGCGTTATTTCGGGAAACAATGGAAACCGAAATCTGAGTGGACAGACGGGGATTTGAACTCACGTCCCACCGAACGCCAAGTCAGAGCGCAACAACTCACACACAAGCTCGGTTGGAAATAATGGATTTGCTGTCCCACACGATGATGGTGAGTTGGTCTATTAGTCTCCATTGTGAGAATGACTAGAAATAATGAAGACTACTCCACTCCATTGCACGGGTATGTAAAAACTTGGTCAGTGAAGGAGTTATGTACGTTGTCAGATTCTTCGATTTTTAATTAATACAATAATTAAGTAGTCCACAATGTATTTCCGTTTAAACTTTCGTTTATTTTCAAATAACACGTCAACGGTACTGTTTACATGCATAGATAGAATCCAGAGATACTCCTTGGCAGTTGCAAAGAGAATCTGTATAAGAAACTACCGTCCTTCTGCTGATTTCTTTATATAGGCTCTATCGAAATTTATATAACTCTTCAAAAGGTTCCGCCAGATATTTCGCGAACATTAACAATTACTCAAACGATTGAAACATTAAAAACAATCGGAAAAAATTTAAAATCATTACAAAATTGTCAGAAAAGGAAATTAAAGATACTTAAACATAAAATTATTCACAGAAATAATTTTAAACTGTAGTAAATTGTCCTTTAGACATCGTAACTTGTATTAATACTTGGAATTACCAACATTTAAGCAATTCCCTTGCACAATTATCTTCTTAAACATATTAAATGGCCTTTAAATAATTTCTTGTCATAAAACAAATTCTATATACACTGATTTACATAAAAGATCATATTCAAGCAAACTTTAGGCTTGAGGGCTTTACAACGTGGTTGTTATATGTGTAAAAATATAGCTTTTTTATTATTCGTATTTATTATTTAAACAGTTATAGCTTAACGTTCTAAATAGTTCTTATGCTAAGATTTATTTTAATTTTTGTGAGCGCCGTTAAATGCCACGTCATGCCCCAAATTTTCCCACACATTTATGATTTATGGTTGTGAGACAATGAGTGAACGAAAGAAAGTCCTGACGATAAATTTCGTTGGTGAGTTGAGGAGCATAAGATGTGAGAAAGGATGGCGGATGGTAAAGTGCGGAATTTATAAATCATTGTTAAAGTACTGTGTTGTTTTTCAGAAGCATGAGTAACAAGGTAAGACAAGAAAGAAAAGAGATTGCACAGTGACTGTATTGGCAAACACTGATAAACTATAAAATAAAATGATTAATCAGAGAATACGATCACATGAAACGTACACAGATGGAAACACATTTGGATTGGAGAGCAAAAACAGTTTCTAGTGTTGGATGAATAATCAAGTAATTGGGACCACATGATATATACAGGGATATGCTGCTGTGTCGTCACTACATGAACTAAGTGAAGCGGTGTCACCGGAAATGTCGTCCAGTGTGGAGGCCGGCCTCTTCCATCATGTCAGCGAGAAACTCTGCAAATGAAAACACTGCTAATGGGACGACACCCAATACGACTCCGGACGTGAAACAAGACGCCAAGCGCCTTCCACATCAGACGCAGTTCCAACGAATGCTATTTGCGAACGCTAAACGATCTGCTAGACTCAGACCTAACGGGCACAACCATTCAACATTACCAGAATAAAGAGGAAACGGCTCACACTTCAACATAAATCTGACGCCAGCACTGCTAAGAACACTTGTAAGAAAATCTCTTTCGCGTTTGTTTTATTACACTGAACGGATATCGTGAATTAAATGAGGATCCACTTCTAATCTTACACCTCGTCAACGCCGAGGACATTAGAGCCGGGAAAATACTGGGGGCAAGGAAGGGGAAGGAATTTGGTCATGGCCTTTATCGCGATCATCGCTCGGAGTGTTTTTGGGAAACCATGAAAAATCCAAATCCAGATGGTCGAACCAGGATTCGAACTTGCATCCATCTAAATGCGAGCCCACAACATTTGTAAATATTTTTATGATGTCGCTACTAAGGAGAAGTAGAGATTTTTTGAAGTACAAACGATCACATGTATTTCAACCATTTCTACACACTTAATGGAATTAGAGAAGATAATGGACTACTTATTCCAAAAATTGAATTACGGTATCTATAATAAATAGAAAATGCTGAATTTCGTAGTAGTTTTTATGTTTTAAGTCTATAATATTGATTAGTGTGAACATACCGTAAGTGATTGACCAATAATTCCTATTTTAATAAATTATATGACAATCGATACAGTCACCAATCGCTATAGAAGATTTTCACGACTAGCGATTCCAGTTTAAGAACTAACGAACTTCCAATTTTAAAGAACCAATATTTTCTTGAAAAAATACTCCAATTTTGTCAACAATGTTTAATTTACTAGCTCTAATGAAGGATGTAACGACATCACCGAAAGCCTTTGGCCATGAATAATTCCTTATAGAACTGTAACGACTGAAAGGTTGTTTAAAATTTAGCCTCTCGTATGGAATGCGACTGAAAAGGATTTCAGTCTTACGCATTCTGGCACGTAGTGTAATGTGTATGGACAGAAAAATAGATCGATAAGCCGGTGGTGTGCACTTACCGGAGAGAGCCGGTGAATATTTTATTACTTCGCGAGCAGAATGCAACTTTAAAAAGAGACGACAGGCAGGCCAGTGACATGGAGCAGAGGTACCACCCTAACAGTGTGAAATATCGGCTACCACACGTGTCACAGGAGTTACATCAAACTGACACACTCGTAACATAATCTGCGGAGCAAAAACATACACAAAACTACCGAGTAAAAAGATAACATTTCTATACAAAGGCTTTGTTTTCAGTCACTTAGCCACGGCATACTGTCAATACAGCATCGTATCTACTCATTGGGATAGTTACCAAAAGTTACAAAATTAGGAACATGGCACTCCAGGAATTAGATCCATAAATTTTCTAAAAATCTATATATTTCAAAAGACCTCAGCTGCTAGTTTTGATTACCTAATTTCGTTATTTACGTTTATGTAACTGTTTGTAACTAAATCTTTATGTTTACCAACAGCTATTACATCTTACAAACAAATTGCCATACAAAAAATTAGATGGGTTTACAGATGAGCAAAAACAGAAGTATAATCGTTATAACAATTGGTTGATTAAGTAATAGGACAGTGACAAGTTGTACAGTATTGTGCCGTACTGTTAGCTAATTAGTTTGTTTAGTACGTAATATAAACTGTGAATAAATCGTCAGTTACCGGTTCCATCTCAAGAAAGATGAAAGATGGTGTGTACAAAACGCTAATTAATAAGACCGAAAATACCTCTGGTGTCGTAGGCAGGCCACCAACAGACAGATTCCTTCAAACAACAGGAAATTATTTTACATAAAATGATACCTAACAACAAAAACGAATATCAGAGTGTCTCTAGGATGATATCAATAATTTTTTTCCGCTGTAAGAAAAATAGTGGATTATACGAATTAACAGAGTGCCCGAAGACAGAGCCATTAAATAAGAAAGGACTAGACCTCAAAACAAGAGAAGCGCCGTTATAAGTCCGGAGAAAAGCTGGAAACATTATCACTGTTGTAAAAAGATGTTAAAGAATAATCTAAAAGCCTGAAACAACATTAAGAATAGAATGAAAATGATATTGGGTAAATTTAAGATTTTAAAAAATCATGAAAAAATAATGTTTTTGATATCCAAAGATGTCCTGATTGATTTTTTAATGCTTAACGCTTCGTCAACATTGAGGTCTTTAGAGGCTGAAGTGGATTGCACCATAGAAAGGGAAGGAATTCGGCCATTGCCTTCTGCAGGCGGCGTCTGGTATTCGCCTAAATGGATTCGGAAATTATGGAAAACCGAAATCTGCATAGATGAACGGGAATCTGAACCCGCGTCCTCCCGATCACCAAGCTCAGCGCGAGCTGAATAGAAGTGTTCTCTCAGTCAACCGCAGTATCACACGTGTTCTGTATTGAAACTACAAGTCGCGAATTGAACCTGAGAAGGGAATGGGTCTGACCAGCAAAGAGATTGCTGTAGAAAGTGTTTCTTTCTGACTGTAATAATCTAATAATTCGACGTTTTGCTTAATTTTTGTGTGTACCTAATGGAATCATGTGTTAAGTGATTTTAAGTCTTTTCATCTCGATTTATTTTCTAAAAAGGACATCCAGCTTCTGTGATTGTTAGTTTGTCAGAAGCCAAGATAGATTGCAGATAAGCTGCTAATGGGCAATGAATTCCTCTCACTAACACCATTAGCCATATAAAACCAATACCCTCAGAAGCCCCGACTGCACCTTGCTGTTCTTGTTCGCACGAGAATCAACTTGTGTGATTGTCTGTAATTTGTCGGCGAGATGAAACTTGACAGCAACTTGCTGTTGTTTGTTCGCCACAACAACGTCATACTGACAGGCACTTGCAGGCGACGAGAATGGCGTGTTAAAAAAGTTTCTTCGTATATTGACAGTTTAAATTATTGTTGTATAAACATATTTCCTGATTATGTTGAACATACTGACGTTGATGAACCACAAGCGATTCTAAGTACATACTAAGTACACGACGTAATCATTTCTATTTCCCATTACCAATTTAAACAATGATGTTATATTTCTTCTCTGTTTAAAGAGAAAATATGGTTGATTGAGTGAATCGTGGCTGTGGCCTTGTTGACGAAACTCATAAAGCAGAAGTAGTGCTATGAAACTCCAACAACAGTGGTATCAGAACACATTGAGACTACAAAACTAAGAAATTCTATGATGGTCGGGCGGTTACTATTCACGTTATAGCATTCGTTGAAAGTTACCGTTTACTACTGTACATAAAAAATTACATCATTTGTCTTAAGCGAGCTGGATTTTTACGAAATGTAACATTACTATTCACAAATATCAAGAAATATTTCGTGCACATAGAACAAGTCTTTAAACCAAAATTCTGGAGGAAATAAGTGCAAAAAGGTATTAAAATGGAAATGTGAAGTTCAAATTTATTTTAAAAATCTCCAATTGTCGGCTGGATCAACAAAATATGTCGTTTAAATTTTCTTTACTCAAAAATCAAAAATTTCTTTCCCATGCCACAAAAACGAATGAAACAAATAATGTATTATAGTTCCAGTGACTCTCCCTACATTCAGACCTAGCAAAATTAGTGGGAATCAGCTAAAATGTCGAAACAGATGTTAGTTTACGATATCGTGATTAGGGAAATAAGTTGTTTTACACACTATTTTTTTTTATTTATCAAAAAAAACTTTTTCCTTGAAAAATATCAATAACATGAAATCAGCTGTGTTTTTTAACTGCTGAAATAGCTGTTATCTGCTAAAAAAAAAAGTAAGTGTGTTTGTTACTATTTTTAATAATGCCAAATTTTATACCTTCTGCAAAAAAGTTCACAATCGAAAAAATATATTTGCAGGAAAGATTTGACATTCAGCACTCTCTTAACAACTTTTCCAGTACTAAGCTAGGATGCTGACTAGTTTTTTCTATAATATAATATGGAAATTTTGTCAAGCTTAATATTTATGTTTAATATTTTTCGTTATTTAAAGTGAAGTCACTATGATTTCTAATATAACTCTAAGAAAGAAATATTAATGAAAGTTAAACAAAGTCTGAAGAACAGTTAATATGTATAAACGAAAGTATTTAAATTGGAGACAGATTAATAATATTAAACTTTTGTTTGTCTTTGGAGCATCCCTGGCTGAAACCTATAAATGTATAATTAGTTAACAGCTTCTTATACTTACTAGGTAACATGCAGCCCTTTTTAGTAACACGCCTTAATGTGAATTCTCACGAAGATGACGGAACCAATTAATACTCTCCCATTTCACTACTAATGAGAAAGTTTGTTTTATGGATTTTCTCTCAGTCTAACTACAGATCATGTACTACGAATGAATACGGACTGGTTCCCACGAAAAATCCTCAAATGCTAACCCAGAGGCAAGACGCATAGCAACATCGGCAAGAGACACCAGGCCTGACACTGGAAACGAAGAAGAAGATGGGACCAATATTCCAATAATAAACAAACTTTGCTTTCAATATACTGGAACAAATAATGGTAACTTTCTACTGGGTTTAGTAAATTCACAAACAATATTTAAAACAATTTTATTCATATAACGGTGAAGAAATTCATATTTTTTTATTTAAATAACCTATACACATTTTTCTAGTTGACGTTTTATTGTTAGAAAATAGATAATCAACGAAAATACTAAATCTGTGAAAATATGAATTCAGTGAAATCTATAGCAGGATTAACGCAGTTTATTGATACTGATGCTACTAGAGTACTAGAATAGCCTCTCATATATAAATATATATATATATAACTCCAGTACAAGATTTGTCGATACAGTGGATAGAACTGATTTCACACATCCATCGAAAATTGAAATTTATTTATCCGTAATACGGAGTAGAGTTACGTGCCGATTCGTCATCTCATTGTGTCTCTTATACTAATCTAGTACCTGGGTGACCGATCTTCGCTCGGTATCTTTCGATTTCTGTTCAGTATCCAAGATTTCGAGTAAAGTTTGATTAAAGTATAAGGCTTGAAGGCTTCCTAGGCGTTTTGAGGTGCACAGTTAACCAAAGAGAAGTTTAACTAACATCAGTAGGCTTACTGGTACCTGAACCTTCTACGTAATGAGGTTAGAGCCGTTTTCGAGAAACCAAATACAAAAGTTGCTCCTTTTTTTTTTTTTTTTTTTTTTTTTTTTTTTTTAAAATCGTGTTAAAAACTTGAAAATCAAAACGTTATCTACATCTGAAATTTCATCCAAATCGCTAGATCCATTTGCTAGACGGCCTCACAAATAGCTTAAAAAAAATTCTATTAATATGTTAAACAGAAATTTTAATGCCAGTTTGGTATTAATTAATGGTGCGAGATTTGTGGTAATTCAAAGGATTCTACGATAACCCTTGATGATGGGTTCTTATGTAACTCGACGAGAAAAATTGAAGGTAAAAATATATTTTTTTAAAATATTTCGCTTAGTTCTCGAGATATCGTATCTCAAAATTGACGTGGTTGGTTGAAATGCGACCTGAACCAGAAGACAAATTTCGCCATAGCCAAGTTTGATGAATTCGTATGAAACTCGTCGAGACAAATCGAAAATAAGGAATTTATTTTTCTGATATCTCACTTAGTTCTGGGGATATTATATCTCAAAAGTGAAGAGGTTAGGATTAGATCCGTCCTGGACCAGAAAAAAATCCACCATGTCTATATGGTGGAAATGTACTTTCAATGTTTTATTTTGTACCTAGTGGTTTTTGTTAGGTTGAAATACGGCCTGGACCAAAAGAAACGTCGCCAAAAGCACAAGGAACTATACCTCTAACTGATTTTTGACATGCTATATCTCGAAAACCAAGAAATTTATTATTTATTTTCATCGAGTACTATGAGAATTCATCATCAGGTTGTGACGTCAATAGAACATCATCTGTGCTATATTTATTCACTCCGATAAAACTATGCTCATACCTCGCAGTAATCTCACATCTTCTGATCAGCATTTCAAAATGATAATAAAACAATTCCCATAAGAAGTAACCTTCGTTATAAACAATAAAGCACTCGCACGCGGCTTTTCAGGAATTTGTAGATGTATTAATATTTAATTATGCACTTTATTATCAAACTCTACCCGAAATCTTGTATATTGAACAGAAATCGAAAGATGTTTTATAATTAAGGTGGTAGTATTTAATGGCTAACTAACAACCACTATTTATAGTCAAAAAGTAAACGATGATTACTTTATAACTGGTACCGGTAATATTAATTTCAAAGAAGTTTCTGTAAAGTTATCACCTCTGATAAAACCATTGATAAATTTTTAATTATCTTTCTTTTTAAATGTTTTACAATTGAACTTGCAGTGCTAATATTTCCACGGGTCAGCCAGTATACAAGAACTGTTCGTTTACTTATTCTTTGGAATCAAAGAAACTCTATTTGTAGGCTTTCTGGTACCTGAATTGTCTACGAGATGGCGCTAGTGCCGTTTTCGATATACGGAGTGACAAAATTGTTCATATTTTGTAAACTCGCTTTTTAGTAGGGAAGAAAACTATTCAGGTAATCTTAAAAGTCAAAACATTATCTAAATACCAAATTTCATCCAAATCGTCACAGCCGTTTCCGAAATCCGATATATATATATATATATATATATATACAAGAATTGCTCGTTTAAAGATATAAGATAAATAAACAAGGAATTACACTTGAACACTATCTCAGCATTGAGTGTTATTTTGATCCTTCTCATACAGCCTCTGTCGTTAAATGATTATCTAGTTTAAGAAGCAAATAATAAAGTTTAGTTTTTGTGATTTTTTAAACGTTGGTTAAATCAAAATATTAGCTTCTTTTGCTGCATCTGGCATACTGGATACTTGGCGATGGTAAACTGGGTATAATTAGGTATGTATAAATCAACTGAAGAGCACTGTTTTATAAAATTGTAATATCGATAGCTGTCTGGATTTTTAGAAGTTTTGGAGGCACATTTTTCCCCTAATAAAGCTCCGTTAGTCAACTATCTCTGTGTGAGAAGCTGCTGATACGAATTATCAAACAAAGATTCTCTGATTTTTTTTTATGGAATGAAGTTAATATCAGTTAGTTAAAGCCGTATACATCAGATTATTTTTTAAGCATTCGTTCTGTTGCATTATGTTAAATTTGTACATGTCAGATATTTACTGCTTGTATGAATTTAACGTAAAAACACCATCTATATGCCAAAATGATTTTTTTTAACTAATTACACACAGTTATGAAAGAGAAATGTTTGACGTTATTGCGTATAAACCAAAACGCGAGAGTTCGGTAATGGGTACTGCAATTTGACGCGAGAGTTTGTTGAAGAGAGGTGGAAAGGAGGGCAAGCATCAAAGCACTTTCCTCACTTTCGATCTTGCATTAATTAAGTGAATTCCAATATCCGGTGCCGGCGTGCAAAGTTTCATACGGCAACAGTAATTAATACTTGCTCAATGTCACACTTTCTAACTTACCCGGTTAGTAATAATTGGTGTTTAAAAAGCAACTTGGCTAGCATACTAATCATCTACATTTATTCTCAGCCTTACACTGCATGAGAGCTATTATTTCCTCTAAGAACTCCAATTCCTAAATGTACTAGGCGTTGAAAAATATGTGTAGCTAAAAAAAGGTTTTGTTATTTCTATAATGTTACCTACGAGTAAGCTTCATGCCAACAAGGGAGTGTGTAGTAAAGAAAACACTCTGGACTGTGCCCAAGCATACAACTAGAGCAGCGTTACGTCAGCAACACAGTGCAACACAGCATTCCGCATGTTGACACAGTGGCAGCTTGTTTGCGGCGCGCACTGAGCTGTGACGTGTCGACGAAGTGAGTATTCCCTCCATACGGTATGTGAAATGTAGTTTCGTAAAGACATATCATTTAACTGACGGTATTAACACTTGTGAATCACATTTTAGCATATTGCAAATTTCATGTTTCGATTTGTTTTATGGTCTCAGGCGGGTATGCATCTCTGAAATTAAAATTCGTTGTTGCCAGGAGGCATACAGGCTGACACATTGTGTGTAACGATCGGTTGAAACAAACAGAACAAGACACGAATTAGATGTCTTGAATCTTTACACAATGCACAAGGGAACCAACACTAAATTTGCTGGTTCTGGAACCAATGGTTTGGGGTGACCAAAGAAAAATATTTTTTTAATATTAAAACTTGAGTAATTCAAATAAAATTTTGTATCTAACTAATTTGATGGGTTCCGATCACATTAGACCTATTTCAAAACGTTTTATGTGGAATTAATTATAGTACGTTGTGTACGTTCCCCTTGAAAAAAGACAATGTGCGGAGTCAATAGAGAGTTTAGCGAAAGTTTAGACTAGAATCAAGTAATAACTTAGAACTCATGCACCTGCTTAGAAAACCGCAGGTTACCGGTTCTAATCATGACTCGGGCTGGAATTTTTAGGGGCACTACAGTAGACTATCTTATCCGGCAAAACTTGCGGTGAGTACCAATGGTTCTGAATCGACATGAACCTCAAGGTTCCTCTACGATAGAAGCGGTATGGAAAGGAACTCGAAATCCTGTCATTTGATCTTTGACAGAATGCACTCATTCTTAAATAAAAAATAATAATATTTTTATCTTTACAACATATTTTATGTTTTTACTCAAATCACTAGCTGTTGATTTCAACTAGGGAAGTTTTGCTTTAGTTAAATATATCTGAAAATTCTGAAGACAAATCTTCACTTGTCAAACACTTTGAAAATCAATTGGTAGAAACTGTAGCTTTTAATGTAATTATCTTGTTCTTTGATAATTTGATGCTTTATATTTAAAAGAATGGCATATTTAGGGATTGCAATCCAGCGAAGCGGGATCCCGCAATCCCGCGGGATCCCGCATCATTAGACAGTCTGGCGGATCCCGCACAAAATTAAGCGGATCCACAATCCGCAAAATGCGGATAAAACACGTGTCAGTGCGTGACTCGCTGCCCCACTCGGTCTCTATCGGATCTATTGCACTGTTTGCCTATACCCTTCCAGTTGGCATTTGGCGCGTGTGAACAAACGTTTATTTTTGTCAACCTTCGTCATTCGTAAGTAAATAGATACACTTTTATCTATTCATTTTCGAGTACACATTTCTGTAATTTGATTTATGTTCCGTATTTAGTACGATTTTGTAACTATATAATTATTTTTTATGTGTTGCAAACGTTATCTGAACTACAAAGTTACAGCTTTTTATTCACGGTTTCATCATTCCAATTTTCTGTAATTGCAGATAAAGTTATTGTGACAATTTCCTTTTTTGCGGCTGAAAATTTGATCATTCTTCGTTGATAGGAAACTAATGTTATCGTAATTTTAATCGCATACCTATTTATTTAGCAGCTATCAAAAGGCAATTGTATATCCTTTGACTTATTGCTGTTTTGGCCGCTACCTCAATGCGTTTCTTTGACGAAAGCCGCCTGTTTACATGTGCCGCTCAGGCTATAGATTAATACCTCTTCTCCTTGTTATTATTTCGACTAAAGGCAAAAAAAGTTATAATGAAGTTTTCACGGGTGTATCGACGAATTGTGTTGTAGGAACACCATACTTCGACGGCTGACTCCGCCTTCTTACTCTCGTGTTTTTACAATGAAATCCGGAGATACAACCCATGAAAACTTCACTGCAATCATTCGCCGAGAAAGTCTCTTTTCTTACTAAAAAGTAATGATTCCCACTCTTAAAACGTCTTTACGCCACATATGTAAAATTGAAATACCTGAAAGTTTAAGTGTTGGTGAGTAGTTTCCTGTAATAACATTGAATCAACTGTAAGATGAATCAAGGAATCAAGAGATATAATAATGAATCCCACAAAAACAATTTTTGTAAAAAAAAAAAAAAAGTCAAGTCTCGTGCTTGTGCAGTGACAAAAAGTTATGAGATCTTGTTCTGAGCTAAGTCTACACTGTACAGAGTATATTAACTTCACTTTGTGAAATGGAATGCTTTCTCTCGGTGTTATGGAACGTTTATGTAGATTTTTTTTAAAAAACTCTGGTAACTTGACCACTAAGCAAACCATGTTTTTAAATTCATGTGATGTATTATAAGGCACATAATTTGACCTAACACTGAATATTTTCCATTTTTTATTATTTATTTAAAAATTGGTTTAGATTAAAGAACAAAAATGTAAAACCTCGAAATGTACTTAAGACATGCTAAAAACTTTTAATATCATTTTACCAATTAAAATATTGTTAAATATTATTTTTTATAATTTAACTTTAAAATTGATTTATTAATTTAATTATTATTTAATTTATTAACGTTTTAAGTAACTATGTTTTAAATATAATCGTTAAAAAACTGTTTGCGCCAATCGCGCACGGATCCCGCGGGATCCCGCGGGATTGGCGCAAATCCCGCCCGGATCCCGCGGGATTGAAAACACTGCGGGATTGCAATCCTTAGGCATATTCAATTTAAAATGTTGGTTGTCTGTACTCTTTCGTTGTTAATCTCCTAGTTAAGTTTGATTTTTCAGGTCGAGATATTAGTGTAAATCAGTAGTTCAGATCTTCTTAGTGCAGCATAGTGACAAGTAGTTAACTGAAAGCAATTCTTGAGTTGTTTTTGTTGGTCAGTGGTAACACACAGCATCAGGCTCTCGATTAAGGCATTGCTAATTACTACTTTCTTCTGCCGTCCTGTCTTTGAACAGAGTTGCTATTACAAAACAAGGAGAGGCGTGCGCTACCCTACACTACATCACCTATCTGACAAAAAAACTTTGCAGAGGACTATTATAAGCCATTCTTTGTTTCCATTTTCCGTTCCTTTTTTTTTAAAAAAAAAAAATTTTTTGTTCAATTATGCGAATGATATCCGACTTCTTCAAAATTCAAATCATCGTATGGCAATGTTGGCCGGCAAATGCCGAAGGATCGTTCGGCCATCAGGAGACAGAGTCTTCGATTCGTAGTGCAATGCGAGTCTTGTAGCGACGGGACCCAGAGATTAACGTGCAATCCGAAACGCGCAAGCGTTCTGGCGTACTTCAGATTACACAGCAACCTGCAACAGAGTTGAAGATCGTGTTACGAGTCCATTGAAGTTCCCAGCAGAGACCGGGATTCGAACCGGAGACATCTCGATGTCCAGTAAGACGCTTTAACTACTGAGCCTCCAGACCATTCAGTTGCGATTTAGTGACAAGTCACGATGTTCGGCCAACGATAAAATGCATTATCTTTAGTACCGTAGGGGATTTCAGTATGTCTTTCCAGTTTGGCAGGGAGCACTGATTATTTAGGTTCGTATCCCGAGAATCTTTTAGTTTCAAATATTGATATACGACTCAGAAAGAACATTTTTAAACTCTATGTGTTGAACACAGCACTCTACAATAGCGAAGCGTGGATTTTTGCAATACCAGAAAAAAATGAAATTGAAAATAGGTGTTATTGAAGGATACTGAAAATTAAGTGGGCAGATAAAGTACGAAACGAACATGTTTTGGAAATGACGTATGAGGAAAGAATCTTTCAGAAAGAAGAGACAGGATGGCAAGTTATATTTTAAGACATGCGGCATTGGTTAATTTGTTAAAGCAAAGTCGAAGGTAAGAACTGTAGAAGTAGACAAAGATTGGAAAATATGAAGCAGATAAAAATTGAAAATGTAGATTTTAAAGGGAATATAGAGTGGAAGAGGTTAGCACAAGATAGGAAGGGATGGAGGACTGCATCAAACAAGTAGAGAGAATGATGACACTAAAATCAAAACAAAAAACAAGACGGATGTTGATTTTAGGGCCTTAGGGGGCTTATAAGGTCTAGAAGCTACGCCTTTGTGAAGAATATAACCGCCCTCGGAAGTAGGAGGGCTAAAAATTACAAAAAAAAAAAAAAATATGTCATTCAGCGTGGGCGGTCCCGTCAGAATCATTTCACGTAATGTTAGGGGGTCCGACCAGATCTCACCGAATCTTACCAGAGAGGGGGAGAGCTTAATCCCGGAAAACACCCCACATAAGTAATGGAAACCCACTTAGGAGAATAAGGAACGGAAATGGTGAATGAATAAGAGAAATCGGAAGAAAAATTTTCTCTTGACTGCACTTACAGTCTTAAGGATATTATCTAAAATTTACAATGGTAAGTGATAGAAAGTATTTCACTGTCACATTGGGACCAAATGTTTAATATTTTGACACACGAAACAAATTGAAAAAGCAGTGAAGAAAAACGGAGAGTTGAGAAGCTAAAAATAATATCGATTAACACTGACAAATAAATATCCTGAATACAATTATACTATTAAAATAACTGAACTAATTCTGAAAATAATGTTTATAACTGAAACAAGCTTAAAGTGAGACTGCTTATCAAAAGAGAATGTTTTAGAATTTCTTATAAAGAATGAAGTGATACTGTTGAGCGTCAATTCGTTATTCGCATAATTCTTGAAATAACTGTTTAACCTTACTGTGCAAAAATAAATTCATACGGCGTATTTTACTTAAAATAATTAGCAACCAAATGAGGATAAACAAAATTTTATAATAGATGCGGTGGTTTGGTCACAACTACGACATATGGAAACAATGTTAGTGTGATAAAATTACAAGCTATGCCTGAGAAATTATTTCAATACTTCGTAAACATTTCAAACAAAATTTTTGCAATAGTTTTTTACTGGTGACCATATATTTCAACGAATTTTCGTGACCATAGTAATTTGATAACAATTTGTATTTATTAAAGCCTCTGAAAAGTCTGTAATAATAATTATTTCTAGCTGTGCCTTTAACTGTACCCATTTGAGTTTTATGATTCGTGTTCTTAATTCATATACAACGGTACGTCCATTAATGACGTGCGGTAAAATTGGGGGGGGGGGGGGGAGAAGTCCGGAAAATTCTCACCAAATCTCATTTAAATGGAGGGTGGTCAGTAAAAATAAAATCTCACGTCAACTTTTCATATTATTTTTCTCCTCTTGCTTCGTAGAAAAAATATAGTACTTAGAAGACATCATTATTGACGCTTAGGTATTTCGTGGCAAGAAGAAAAATATATGAACACACATAAAATAAATTTAATTACTTAAAAATTAAAGTTATAATGTAGCTCTCACATGGTTGGGTCTCACTCAATCCTACCAAAGGGGTGGGTGTTCCAAATAAAAAAAAACACCGCACGTACTTAATGGATGTCCCCTAAACTATCAAAGACATTAAAATCAGAGCAGCTCTGGTTATTATTATTGTTCTTTCTTGGATCTCCTACTTTCATTACGAATTTAAGTAGTTTCAAAAACGTTGGTGAACATAATTTATTCCTACCACAGCTTGAAGCGGCCACTAATAGGAAATATTTTATGGTTATGGATACATGAAATGATCGGGCCTCATGCGTGTAGGAGCTAATTGATTTATTTCCGTGAATATAAAATATCAGACAACATACCTTATTGAATCGCAAAGTGAAAGCGTTGTACGATTCAAACACATTGTCACTGCTTATAAAAAGCCAGTGTTGCTGTCCTCTGGAACATAAGTGAACTATTTCTGCATCTATGAGAAACATACGTATCTGTATAAAGGTGAAAAGAACAACTACATTTTTCTTTCCTGCATAGATTTTATGATGGTTATCAAGGGAACTTATTAAACTCACAATGTGTAACGTTTCATTGAAACTCACACAGGTAATTGGAGTTTTTATGTTTTACGAGGCTGCTGTGTAACTTAGCATCATAGAAAGAATTCTGAACGTTAAGTTATGGCGTATGGTATCATTATTTTTAATTTCGTTGTTAGTTCTTCCCTGATCTTTGTACAGGTAGATAATTTTCTGTTTAAGCTATTGTATGATCGAGAACTTTGTAATTTATGGGGATGAAAATTATCCTTCTGTTACTTGATGCCATATGCTATCACTATGTTTAATTTCGTTGAAATCCCGTTAACTAGTTTTGGGTGATACAATTAACACAAACAAAAATTTCAAAATTTACAGTTATCTGGGATTACGTTAATAATCTGAATAAAACGTACCCTATAAGATAACTTATGACCATATAAAGCTTCGTTAAAATCCGTTTATGAGTTTTTATGCATCATGTGTTGAAAAACAGACAAAAGTTTTAAAGTTTGCGATTTTTTCCTCTGTATCACCCTGAATTAAGTTACTAATCTGGACAAAAAGGATCATATATCCTAACCGATGACATAAGGTGTCACTATGTGCTGTTTCGTTGCAATATGTCCGTTAGCTTTTGTGTGATTCACGGACAGACAGATAGATATAACTTACAAATTTTTCGATTTTGGCATCTGTGTCATCAGTGGTATACATTGAATAAGTCTTTTTGAAATAAATTTTATGTACGGAAACAACTTTTATATAATTTTACTATATAGTACACTACAATTTCTGAGTTAAATAACAAGCTTATCGACAACAGGACAGCATCTATGATTCTATCCCTTCTGAGTTTGTCATCGGTGTCTTTATAGGTACACCCCTAACATGAAATGACGTCGGGTGTCAGTAAGAATCAGTGAGCGGAAGAGAGATGTAATCTCTGAGAATGCGAAATTGTTATGGATTTAAGAGTCTAAAGTACTGTACTTAGCAACACGCGTTTACATAACTGTAACAAATAATTTTTTGTGTATAAAGTTGTGATGCATTGGCCGTGGAAACTGCGTGAGCGCGGGGTGATTACCCTTGACGATGTTGTTTACTAGTATGCTTCAGGTATTTTTTCCTGGCAGTTTACAGAACGATTGATGTAGCGAATTATGCGACGCTTTGGATTGCGCAGCGCGGTTGCCTATGCACTAAGGAGAATCACAGAAGGAGTAATGCACGCCTCATCTGCAACCGTTCCTGACAAAAAATATGTTATATTGACAGTAAAAATATAACGTGGCATTAAACTATTATCCTTATAAATGCTGTGAAATTGAGCCCCTCACTTCATTGTGGCATCAGTATTTTCCCACTATCATCGGTAACTCCACTATGTTGTACTCTCCACCATATTTAACAACGGCTCAGCACCTGTTGTACCTGATCACACTCCGTTTACTTCAGTGAGGCATCAACCGTCGCTAATCAGCATGCCAAAAAAAAAAAAAAAAAAAAAAAAAGTTAAAGTGATTTGCTACGTAAAACTGGCCACGCATGGCAAGTCATGTAGTCATGTGCCTCATAAATTCTTCTTGAAACGAAGCATAACCAATAAATAATACGTTACTGACGTTTTTACTTGTGGTTGAAGATACATCTTAGCACGTTACCAGCCTTAAAGGAGACCAGCTAGCTCATTCGGTAGAGTGACTACAGCATGGTGTTTGAACGCCGAAGACACCTACTCGGAGCTGAACGACCTGACTGGATCTTAGCACCACTCGGCTAACTGTAGGAAGAATGACTGATAGGCAAAGTCGGTCGTAACGTGGCGCTGACTACGTCGACTCATCCCTAATGCCGACGCAAGTGTCCTCGTGAACTTTGCCTTTAACCCCCTATAACATTATTCACATTGCACTATTTAACGGACATCTGTGTTTTTTAATCCAGGTTTTCGCCTCGTTGAGGTTTTTAGTGATGGAAGAGGATGGAGGAAGGAATGGGAAGGATTTCTTCCTTTACGTTTTGAAAGAACCATTCCATCATTCGTCTGGAATGATTTATAGAATCCATAAAAATCGAAATCTGTATACCTGACTGAGATTTGAAGCCGCCTCATCCTGAATACTATGCCCGATATTTCTTTGAACTTTTATTGTTTCTAAACTAAACTTCTCTTCCTCCTATCAGATTGATTGATTTTCGATATTATTTGTATTGATAACTAATATATTTTCAATAACCTTCCAACAACAGAACAAAATCTGTCAATGGTCAGTTTTAGTATTCAGAAACATTGTGATTGGTTGAGTGCCTCCAGAATGTTTGGAACTAAGTCCCCTTCTTATCCATTTTCAGAGTATGCTGTAATTAATTTTTCTCTTCCTGAAGTTAGATATTTTGGTTTCATAATTATTGTGAATGGATTGTTTGTGCAGGTATTAAAAACCATTTTGTGACAAAATTTTCTTGTTGTTTATTTAAAAATCCCTATTCACTTTAATGAAGTTTATCTGCCTCGGTCAAAAAGTAATTGGCCAATGAATTGAGCCACATAGTAACAAGATACAAACTTATTTTCCTCCAGACACATAGTGGTATTTTGTGCGATACATTACTGCAACTATAACTTTATTTTCTGCCCGTCAAGTATTTTTACTAAGTTCAAGAATGTTTTTCCACATTTGAAATCTGTACAAGTAATTAAAATGCTACAACTCAGTCAGAATATTATCCTTCCCTTTTTATATATTGTTCTTCTCTCGCATGACATATTTAGCCAATTCATCTCTCTTTCCGCATTCCTTCAGATTCTGAATTGACGGAATTAGGCCGCAATGGCTTCAGAGATATCTGACATAAAGCAAACTTTCCGACAGACAGTAGTTACTGGAGCCACCAAGTTTTCTGAAGTGCTCCGTGCACATCACGCCTCGAAACTTGAGCGAGCCTAACTTGGGGAACTTGATTTCCAGCTGCTAACTGCGTGGCCAGCCAACTTAGACCTCACTTCCTGCCGGCTCAGTCGTGACAGCAGGAAGAAAATAATGAACACTAAGAGCAGAAACCATACTCCGTGGCAATGTGTGAATAAGATTAACCAGAAAACGTTTATTGTTTAGTATTATAAAATGACATGCGAACTCTATTAGAAATGCAGACTACTAAAACGTGTCCAAAATCAGAAGAATGATTTACGGCCAACTGCACACCTATAGATTCAATCATTTAATTTTTACATAATGACACTTAAGTCTTTTTTGGCAAACACACACCTCCCAAATGTGCTTAGGGGGGATAAATAGAATAAATTATTACTACTCAACTTTTCTACAAACATGAATTTCTAAAATGTGTATATTTTTCGTGAAATAGCTCTTTCAAGATCTTCGATCAACACTAGATATATTGTTACTACTCTCAGACCCTGATTCCTATTAATTATAGTCTTATGAATTAAGTACGTACGTTGTTATTGGAGAGAGATAAACATTGAGCAATTGTTGATTTGTATATTTTCCGTATGAATGAGTATTGGTTTGGTGGATGGAAATTGTTTAGATGAAGCATACATAATATGATTAAAAGCTGTATAGTGATTGAAATGTTAGTGAAAAGTAATTATGAATGTTGTGTAAGTCATAGTGGTTTAAATATGATTTTGGCTAAATGGAATTATTTAAATTTGTCAGTTTTATTTTTGAATGTCTATAAATATTCTCTATTTTCATTTATAAAAAAGTTTATTCAGTATTATAAGTAACCTTGTACAGGTTCTGATGGCTTTTTTACTATTGTATTTCCATTGTTTGGAGCGATTGTTAGCGCTCGAAAAGTACGGATTTCGCTTGTGATATTTTATCTAAAATTGGGGAAAAGGGGGGGGGGTGGTACTGCCAGGGGTGCAGCTACCATAGGGCTAGGTGGTGCAGTGAACCGGGACCTCCACGCTCAGGGTGCCCCCGAACACAGCTGAGGGGGAAACCAAACGCAGCCCAGGGGGCCCCCAAGCGCAGCTCAGAGGGACGGGGAATTGGGTGGCCTTTTTTTTAGCTCTGAGGGCCTCGTGAACCTAGATACGCTACTGCGTAGGGGACCCCCAAGCACAGCTTAGACGGCCCCAAGCTTAGCTCAGGGGGCCCCTACCAACAACTTGTCAGAGCTATATAAAAAAGGTCGCCCTATCTGGCCTGTGGGCCCAAAATATTTTTTTTTGCACCGGGGCCCTTGTTGACCTAACAACGCTACTGCGTACTGCCTACTTAATCTCCCAAAATCGCGAGCGGCCGAGTTCTCTTGAAACTGTGCTGATAAGATGCTTTGCTATTATACAGGTTGCTTCAGGAGCAATGGTAAATATTGAAAGAGGTGATAGGTGTGAGTATGGTAGGTATTGAAATGGTATTGAGTACGAAAGTTCGTATAAACATGAGTCCGATTTCCATTCGTTTTGGAGATACAGGTAGCCTACTGACGAGCATCATTACAATTTCAGTCACTTAGTAGGTTCCGTGGTAATTATCACAAAGATTATAGTTAGTTCTTCCTCCTAATTTCATTAATGCCGCTCAATGAAATCCGTTCATCTTCCTCAGCCTTAAGACACAGAAAATATAAATACTTCTTTTTTACTTATTTTAGAATGTAATAAATCAATTTTGATTAGATGTCATTACAAATGGTGTGAATATACAACGTTTGTAAATTATCTCATCCAAATATTGAAATATTATGGAAATATTATTTTTGTCTGAAATAAAAATGCTATTATTATAGTTTTGCTAATAAAGTCACTTGGCAAATTTCTCTCACTTCATTTCCTATTTGATCATGGGAAAAAAAAACTATAGAAAAAAATAAATTTGAATCCAAATGTTTCCTAATGTTTCGCGAATATTTTTGGCTGTATTGATGTTTTTCACAAAAAGTTTGAAATTAACCACTCATATTAAGAACCGATGACAATATAGTAATCTCATAGCAACGTCCTGCTATTCTCCTTACATTTAAAGTAACAATACAACAGCAACGGAATCTGTCAACTCAATTTCACCCACTTTCAGATGTCCGAGTTGTTTGAAATAATGCACTCATATTATGAACCGGTGACACTATAATAAGCTTATAGCAACGTCCTGCTATTATCATTATTTTGTCAGTAACAATACGGAAGTAACGGAATCTGTCTATTCAGTTTCACCCACAATTCACTGTCTGGGGTGGTGAAAAATTCCACACCTCTTCTACTTTCCGCGGATCGGGAGCGACTCCATCAGTGTAAATGTCGTGCTCTAAGTACGCTATATCCCTTCACAAGAAAGAGCATTTGTTAATTCGCAGCTTCAAATTATGCTGCTTGAGCTTGTCAAAAACCTGGTCCAAACGTTTTGTGTGTTCTTCTAAAGTGGCGCGTGGACCACAATACCATCTAGATAGATCAGTGCTTTTTCCCCCTTAAAACCCACCAGTACCGTATTCATTAACTTCTGCCAGGCCGGCCTCGGTAGCGCAGGGGCTAGAGCACTAGCTCCACGTGCCGAAGGTCACCGGTTCGAATCCGGCCGCGGGCATGGATGTTTAAGTGTTGTGTGTCTGTGTGAATGTCCTGTCCGTCCTGTGGTGTCTATACATAGGAAGCATATAAACGCACTGGAGAAACTAAAAAATTCACACGAGGAGATATCATAAAACACATTGAGCTGGCTGAATGGCTCAGACGCCAAAAGCCTTTTTTTTTAAAAAAAAAAAAAAAAAAAAAACTTCTGCCAGGGGCTTGCCCTGTCTTCAATCCAATGCTTCACCGTGTGATCTCACAATGTCCATAGGGACTGCTAAAAGCTATCATTTCTCGCGACTTTGTGTCTAATAGCACCTGATAGTAGTCCAGCGTAGTAAAATACTTCGCTTTCCCTAGCTGATCCGTTATTTCTGTGATTAATGGTAAAGGATGCACATTCCCTTCTGTTATGTCACTAAGTTTTCTATAGTCCACTACTATTCTCCAATGTTTCTGCCCGCTTGCGTCGGTCTATTTCGGTAGTAGAAGGTGAGGAAAAATCCACGAAAAAATACTTTCTTTAATTATACCGTCTGCCTATAACTTATCCAATTTCTTCTGTAGCACTTCTTTCTGTGCCTGGGGAATGCGATATGGTTTTACATTTATTATCCGACCTTCTGGTTTCAGAACTATCTCGTGTTGTAGTGTAGTTGTATATGTTAATTTGTCCCCGGGCAAATGGAAAATGTCTTTGTATGCAGCACATAACTCGATAACAGTTTCTCTCTCTTCTGTATTTAAGTGATCCACCTGCGGCTGTTTTTGAGAATTTTCAACCCATCTGCTGCCGACTTCGGCTTGTTTACTTCAGCCCGCCGTACGATTGCTACCTCTCTATCATCGAGAACTTCCACATTCATTTTTGGACATAGAAACATTACTTCTCCTTCAGTGGTGTTGACCATTGTAATGACGCTTTTTCCTTCCACAACATTAATAAGTGCCTCCGGTGAGTGCACTCCCGGATATACCTCACTTTTCGCAATTATGGCTGTACCATTCTGACAACCCTCTATGGCAATCACTAACACTCGCTCCTGTCAGGGCCCTAACTTTATCCATTGAGTACGTCTAGCTTTTACTTGCTTCAAAACATCTTTTCCACCTGTGCCGCTTCGCCGGTGTTCATCTTATTTTCATTTTTTTCCCAAAGGCAACCAGGACCCGCCCAACCACCTGCTGGTTGGCGTAATCAACTATTGCCTTGTGTACCTTCAAAATGTCTCGCTCCAGTATGCCGTCAGCCGGTAATTTTACCGACCGCTGTATCACATGCCACTCATGATTAGACTTATGCGCTTTACTCACCTGTTAACCTAAACGCACTGTGCCCAGTGTCTACAATGATTTCTCACCAAGTCCTTTGATGCATAGAGCCTTACGTGAGTTTATACCGACCAACTTCCTTGAGGGCGTGGTCCATTATTAAAGACAGTTGTGCCCCCGAATGCACCAAGAATGTTAAATTACAGGTTTTGCCATCTTCGCGCCTTACTGTTACCGTTTCATTTTCCTTACTCCAGCCGATTGCAAATACTTTACTTTTACGGGCATAGGATGGCTGCTCGCCTATGCCTGTTAGCAGTTTTCCTCCTTTTTCTCTGTCCTCAACCCCGAAAAATCCCGACAGGGGTCTCCCCTTTGACGGATCCCATCATATTTATCACACCGGCTCAGATGCCAATAATTACACTCCACTCTGTGACCATCTAAATTACATGCTCTACCACTTTTGCCTTGCCGTGGTCCACTAGTTTCTATGCAATGCCCACTAAACTCGTCTGGGTCTCTTTCTTTCAGTTTTCCCGGCCTCCGATGCCAGGTTCGTGACTCCTGGCGCAACCCCTCGCCTTATAATTTTCTTGCTCCTCTGTACCTATGGCCCTAACCCTTCGCTCCGCAAGGTTACCTCCCTGATTACTTGCCCGCACTTCACTCTTACATTCTCTTGAAATATGACCCCGTGTACCACAAGAATAACAGGTAATCCCAGGAGTATCTTTCCTTAATTTCGGCTTTTCCATTCTCCTCGGTCTTTCTTTCCCTTGTTCTCTATCAATCCACTTTCCTCTGCTATTTCTATCAATTCAGCGAGGCTGATGTTTTTTCTCTACTCTTTACTGTTGTCTTTATTCTTTCATCTCTCAATCTTTGTATGAAACCACCCTTCTCAATTTATTGATCATACTTGCAGCCCCAGGCAACTCTTCTTCCTTCATTATTTCTATGGCTGAATCCCTGAATTCATATTGTTTCTTATCAATCCGAGAAGCCCAATCTACCATACTTTCTCGTGCCTCCTGCTTACGGCTGAAAAGAGATGCATAGTAATCAACTGTGCGTAGACACCTCTGTCTGTAGTGGATACTAGATCCATTGCTATATCACAATTGTCTATAAACTCCTAAAGTTGTGCCCTTTTTCCGTCAAATGTCTGCAGTATTAATTTAAGTGCCTCTGTTAAACTTAAATTCCCAGCAACCACTGTTGCTTCTATTTTTCGAGAACCATGTGCTTCCCTTGCGGTATCTTCTGCCTTTGAAAGCACTTGCTGACTTCCCAGTTATGCAACCGCTGGATGTTCACTTGTTTGTCAGCTTTTATTCTGCTAGTCCCACAATTTCTCACTCCTCCACTGTGATCCCGGCTGTTTTACGCTGACTGCTGGTATTTACAGTTAACAACTCTACCCTAGTTCCTTCCAATTGCCGCCAAATTTCTACATTATCCTGGTGTTCAACCCCAGATCTGACACTACTTATTTTCTACTGTTGTGGTCCTATTCCTCTTAGGACTGTAGTATGCAACCTCTACAGCAGAATTTATTACTGTACTAGCTCAGCCCCTGAGCGGTATGGGCTTTGCAACTTAGTACAATAGGCTATGGAGTGGCAAGGGTAGAGTAAATAAGTCATACTGTAGCTACGGGCAGTTTATTGGCAGCCTCCCTCACGAAGGGCGTTCAGCCATAATAGCGCAAAGCTTTAATAAGCTTCTTTGTACGATAGTTTAATGATACAATTCATCTGGTTACTTTGGATCGCAGAGGATAGAGTGTGGAGTGCCAGCCAGCCGGTCCTGGGGTGATGGGCTGTTATGTGACCACCGATACACTTATTCCTATTGCTTGATTGAGCTGGATCTTATACTGTCGGGGCGCCAGCCCTGGCGGCGAAGGTTGCCTAAAAATCGCCTCGAAGTCGCTCTGATTACTAAATAAGTCCACGCGCGCCCTCGCTTACCAAACAGGGCGCGAAGCCGGCGGTGCTCAAGTCTTCACAGGTCTGTCTTTATAGGTAAAGTGCCCTTGGTATAACCATAAGGGGTAATTTTTTTTTTAACTGCTTTACGTCTCTTTTTAACATCGAGGTCTTTAGAGACGGGAAAGGATGGGGGGCAAGGATGGGGGGCAAGGATGGGGGGCAAGGATGGGGGCAAGGAATGGGAAGGATTCAGCCATGGCCTTTTGAAGGAAGCATCCCGGCATTTGCCTGGAATGATTTGGGGAAACCATGGAAAAACCAAATCTGGATGCCCGGACGGGGATTCGAACCACCGTCCTCCCGAATGCGAGGCGAGAACGCTAACCGTTACACCGCCCCGCTCGGTCATAAGGGGTAATGATTTAAATCCTTGGTCTACTAAACAGACATCTGGAAGTCGATAAAAATAGAATTTAAAGATTGTATAACGTTCAATATTTTTTTTGTTGTTATTGCCAAAGTAATGAGAATGGGAATACTTAGCTATGAACTTATTGTATTGTCATAAGATCTTGTGTGCAAAATTTAAAACAATTTGAATGTTTGGAAATGGATGAAATTTGAATTGGAAAATTTCGTTACATTCATGCAGGTTAAATCAATATTAAACGCGTAATATATATATATATATATACATATATATATATATATATATATATATATATATATATTAATCTCTGCAGAAAGAGTAAGTTTAGTGCTGTGGCAACATATATGAGTGCTGGTATCGAAGAGCCCATGTCCTACATTCTCTGGTTAGCATCATGTAATTTTGGCCCTGAGAGGGAAATATCTGGTGTGTTAACAAGTTTTTCACATAATAAAATTCACGCTTTTGTAGCAATCTGAACTAAAGGGTTAAAAATAACCTTCAAATATATATAAAAAAAAAAATTCAACAGCGCTAGTATGTCCCAGAATTCAGTATAACTTTTTTGAATAAGCTTAAAATAAGAATAAAGTTATTAATTAAAAAATTAACTTTAACTTCAAAAACGTGGGGTGTGCTAGATATCAGTAAATCCATTTTTTTTTCGCTAGCTGTTCCATGTAGAGTCATCATGTACAAGTAGAGAGCACCCCACGCTTTTTTTACATAAAAAATTAACTTTTATATCAGTGATTTTATTTTTATTTCAAACTTATTCAAAAAAGGTATACTGAATTGTGGTACATCCTAGGGCTGTTAAACAGAATTTTTATATTTAAAGATTATTTTTAACCTTTCAGTTCACATTTCTACAAAAGCGTGTATTTTAGTTGTTTTTTTTTAAATACAATATTATTTCACTCATTCCCAGTTTTTAGTTGATTAAAATAATCATAAATGTAACTGATTCTTACTGTTCTTTAAATGAACAAAATGTTTAGCAGAAATAAATACTTGGCGTAGGGGAGGTCTGATTGTGTTCAGTAAGGATTGTGACGTTGGAACAGTACGGAACAATATTTGTCGGAAGTATATGATTGTGTCTCAACAAAGATACTACATCTTTACTTCAGCTATAAGAAACTGAATTTAATCATGAAAGAACCCGTATAATTTAAAATCGATCACACAATGCTACATAAAAAATAATAATATTTAAAAACACTTCAGTTACCTAAATCATCAGTCCTACATCAGTGTCTAGCATAACTCAGAAATATGTCTGTTTTGTGCTGGCATCCGATAATTAACACTTAATGTTGTAAAATACATCTAATGATAGCCGAAGTATTGGATGCTGTTTTACTCTGCGTTTCAGATAGCTTACATATTTGTGAGTTTAATACTGTATCGCCTTTAACTAAAATACCGTGCATCAATTTGAAATTACTTGCGTTTTCTGAGATTGGCGAAAAATTGAAATCCTCAAGGCAGCAACATCGTGCTTCACCACTCTGAAAGTGAAGAAAGAATCTTAATTAGCTGCCAAAGTGCACACGGAAAGGCTCAAAGGACCTGACCTAAAACACGGGGCCCCGAGTATCGATCATGATTACTTCAGTTTTCGGCTCCTATCGCACTCACAAAGGCGATGTTGGGATCCTCCCCGAAACTACACTAAACACAAATAAAACTACAAATATAAAAAACTGCGTGCAGTTTGCATAAAGACGACAAAATTTATCCATCGGCCTGTGTTTAGTTGGATCCTAAAAAATTCTGGGACGAAAGGTAAAAAAAAAAATAATATATATATATATATATCAATAAATAGATACCCGTATATTGCTGGTATCACTAGCTCAATCGTCACAGGTAAGACTGTCTGATAGAAGAAGACAGAAGTAATTGAGTTTACTTTTACCACAGTTCATATTTCATAGACGAGCATAATAGAAACAACTCAAACTATAAAATCTTGTAGTGGTAATTTACTTTTGAAATCAATATTTTCTCAGAGTTTTTTTTTTAACAATTTTGTCCAAAATTAACGTTTTTAGAGTTACCACCTGCAGATATAAAATAATTAACTTCCCATTTAATCGATGTGTCAACACAGAAGCAAAAGAATTGCAAAACTTGAATAGGAAAGGCATTTGTTTATTGAATACGTTTGTCGTTTTGTTGGAGTGTCTTTGAATCAAGCTTCTAAAATTATTTCCCTATTGTAATTTACATAAAAATTATAGTACTTAAACTTGAATAGCTTAAATAAAATAATTCCCCTGGGAATTGAAAATAAATATTTAATCCTGGCCTTTAAACACAAGATAGCTAATTGCTGTTAAGACCAAAATCAAGGTGTCTGTAACCTAGTCTGGGATCTTTGTTTAGAACTCGAACATAATCTCCAAAACAGGATACTGTGAAAATAATTAGATCTACATCAGAATAGTCTTCTTCAGGTGATCTAGATTTTTCTAGAAGGTAATACGACTTTGAGTTTCTTGACACGAGATACTTCGTTTCAAATCAAGAAGTACACTTTTCGCTCTTCGACTAGAATCGGTCGCCAGGTATTTATAGGTAGAATGATAGACAAGATCCTTATGTGCAATATCAAACTTAACGTTCAATGAATTTACTCTTCTGAAAGGTCATTCACATCCAAATCTATTCCTCAAGTGTTATACTTCGTTGAAAATTGATTTTCCTCAACTACATGATTTTATTTACAGGCGTATTATTACAGACTCTTTCAAACTCTAGTGTCCATGACAAAAACAACGTCTCATACACAACATTTGTAGTGCTACACGAACCTAAAATTTAGAATGAATTTTAAAAATGTATGAAAATCAAACAAAAAAATTATAGATAAAATAAATCCAATAAACGCTATTTGATTCTCTCGTAATGTGTCACAAATAGAACTAGTTTAAAAGTTTAATATAATCCAGAAATTGAATTTTCTGATGTAATGTCCCAACCGACGTTGGATCGTAAAGCTAACTGAATCAACAAACATAGAATTAAATGTTTAGAAATCTTCCATGGTGTAAATGTTTTACGGTCTGAAATTCCGTTGTTTGTTAACGAGATGTAGTAGGATTAATACCAGAAAGGATTGTGATCAAGTAAAGAGGATTTGTACAGGATATCTTCTTGAATATATAACATGGAATGAAAATATATGACGAAACGAGACACGTTATTAGGAACACAACAAGAAACCATAACAATTTTTATGATTATAAGGTGCAAGGCATTACGTGCATATATCTTAGCATATCTTTTGACAATAATCTCAGTTGACCATGACACATGAATGTTTCAAAAAAATTAATAATAGTTTGTCTCCAACGGTAACAGCGATTCATTCCCTACAGTTTATCTAATTTTTTTTATATCCGAACAACTGCATGACAGCCATTTTATCAACAGGAATGCGGATGGTGAAGGGTTACATCAAGGCTATTCTGCTGGGCTAAGTTAGTGGCGATATTACATTTTCCAGCGCTGCCTTTATTTCATTTCTGTTCTCTTCACGTTTCAAAAAAACGCTTTATTAGAAAACCTTGTAGCTAACCCTGGTAACTTTTAGGTCCTTGCACTGATATTACGACTCCAAATACGGCTTTCTCGGCTGCGCGTGGGCTGTAACGTTAGTAGAAATTCTCAATTCCTTTTAGTGTGAACACAACCAGAGGCTGTCGTGTGATGAACCTCGCGTAAGGTACGGACTCGGTGCTTCCTCTAAGCATGTCACTTCTTAAATCACGGAAAAGTAGCATGATTTAGACCACTGCACTAACACTGAATTCAGAAGTATTTTACAGTTACCAGTGGCTTCGACAGATTTCAGATCAAGTAGTACAAATATGTTATTTCATTTACAGGTTCCTCAGAAATAAGTAAACCAGCGCTTTTAAGATAACTTAGAAAGTTGAATTAACATGCATATAAATAAATCTTGCAGTGATTACTGATACAATGAACCGGGAAGATGTACTTAGATTTATCAATTTTCTTCAACCACCGCATTTACAACTTAGATTTTTTCACGTAGTCCCTTACAGATCCAGATACTGCTCTATCTGTGCCTTTACTAAAGATGTTTTAGTTGATTGCCTCCATTTAATGAGAGTAAGCAATGAAGCGCTTAAGACGTGGTTTAAGGATTTTTCAAGGTAGTCTGATTAAAAAATGAAACGCATTCGTTGATGGGTTTTTTTCTACATCAGAATCAATAAATGTATTTACGAAAGTTTGCCTCAATGATCAGTCGTCCTTCGTGTGTGCACGCAATTTTGAAAGTTGTGCTATTTAGAATTAAGGCGACTGTTTGCTTGTCAATTTATTAGCAGATTTTTCCTTTGACTGGGAAACTCAATCTTTCTTATGTGTGAAAGATCAACAGTTTCCAAGAATATTTTTAACGCAGTCTATCATAGCTAAAGGCTTATTTCTGGCACGAACTTCAGGTGGCTTTAGAAATAATTCAATATAAATCTTCATAGGAGTCGTGTCATAAGCTGCTTCAACGGTCTACCAGGTCTGCGGTAATCTCTGAACATAAATGTAGTAACTGAACCTTCTTCACTCCAAAAACTCATCCCCTTGCAAATTTAATAACAAGCAAAAATAAATTGCCACCTTAAAAGAGTAAAAACAGATTATTCGTTGTTTAAAACTCTTCAAACAACATAAAATAGAGTGGTCATCATAGATTCTCCTTTTTTTTCCTTATTGCATTACGCCTCGACGGCTAAGGTCATTAGAGGCGGGATGGTACTGGGGACAAGGAATGGGAAGGAATACGGCCATGGCATTTTTGATGGAAGCATCCCGGCCTTCGCCTGGAGTGATTGTGGGAAACCATGGAAAACCCAAATCTGGATACCCGGACGGCGTTTCGAAACCGCGCCCTCCCGAATGCGAGGCCAGAACGCTAATCGTTCACCCACCAAGCTCGGTCATAGATTCTCAGTAGATGTAATGCCCATTTTCCTGTGTCTCAAGTAGCGTGGTTCGGAATCTACGTTTAACTGTACGTCCCCTCTACCTGATAGGACTACCAGGTTCGGTTAGGCCCTACGAAAGAGGCGCATTGCGCAGCGGGTAAGAATGTCACCAAGTCTATGAGACGAAATTAGTATGCTAGTGCATGTACAATGTATATATTGATACCACTGTTCAGAAAACCTTCCTGCCTCATCTCCTAGATTTAAATTTGTTTTTCTAACTAATATTACCCTCCTGAGTTCAGAAATAACTGTTGAGTTTTGATAAGCATTTGGGGGAGACTAATAGAAAGAGCAAAATGATAGTACTACATTAAAAACCGTGATTATCAGAGTTTTTGTTTAACATTTCAATCTTGATGACATGAAGTACGAGTAACAGTATACAAAGATTTGCCTAACGATTGTCTCGCAAAGTTTTCGGCTTGGTAACAGGTATTTTTATTAATGTTAAAATAATCGGTCAATGTCGGGTTTGACGTATTATCGTTTGCACTGTTTGCACTGAGAAAATGGCAGGAAAATTTCCCTTGAATTGTTTTATGGATCATTTTCCCCTTCCAATGAGCCGTTATTTGTTTGACTAATCGATGACTCGAATCCAATACTGCATACAGCAAGCTGGTTTGACATGTAAAGATAAGAAGTTGGTGATTAGAGTAAGAGATAACGCAGTTTAACAGAACTGAGGAAGATGTGACTGAATGATCGAACTGTCTTTTTTACACTGGTAATTAATAACAGTTAGTTCGTTTACCTTAGTTGAAAATAAAAATTTTCGGAAAAAATCTGATTGATGCCGGCCATAGTCGATGGTATTAAGCTGATCTTAATTCTTCAAAACACAAGCTAGTATATTGGTGTAGTACTTATGCCACTCCAGTACAATAATCTCACATCAGCTTCAGTTTTTCGTCTCTAATTACTTTAGATTTTATTCTACGAGGTTAACACTGATGAGATAAGCTGTTCATAGATTTCACCAGCCATGGTACTTTCAGGATGTTCCTGTCTGACAAATACCATTCCTCTCGCCCATCCTGGTCCTCTAGACTGTTGAATTGTAGAGCAGGCGACAGCGTTGCGCTTCCTAGTGCCCGGCAGTCTTTACGCCTTCCGCTGGACATGTTCCGATCCTGAGGCCAAACTACTTGTTTGTCTCGGCTCGTAAAACAACAACCTCTCAGCAGCATTCGAACCAAGAAAACAAAGGACTGAAAAACAGCACGAGGAGAAGTCCCGATCTGTTTCGATGAAAAAAATGGAAATATATTGTAATATGCAAAACAAACAATGTAGCCACTAAGCGAGTTTGAAATAGAGCGTTTAAGTGACAGAAAGGTACTAGCATGCCTATTTAAAAAATTATCTTGCGAAATTCAGAATATGCTTTTTGAGAAACAATACACGTCTCAATAGAAAATGTATTACAGCATTCAACGAGACAAAAGCTTTTCATTATATCTTTTAGGTTCTAACACCACCGTTATCGATGGGGCGCAAAACATTAATCTCCAGAATAATTTCTTTCATTAATCGAAGTTATTTTTACAACATCAATAATGATATTCAAAAAAGTTCATACCAAATATAATGAGATCCATATGGTCATTTCTTTTCCGCCACCAGTATATCAAATAGTGCTTCATTCCATCTTTTCTTTCTGTCACACTCTTCCATTTACAAATATCTTTCTTCATCAATTATTTATAAAACATGATCTTTACTTTAACTGTCGACCTGTTCTTCGACAATCTTCTATAGCTTACCAATCCCAATCACGCAGTTTTCCTCTTTCGTGGTATTCCTGAACTCCAAGCGTCACATCCATAAATTTCTGCCCTCCATACATGCATCCCCAGGTCAGTTTTCAAAAATAATATTTTATTTGAGGAAACATCTTTTTGCTACTGCTATTCTGCTTTTCACGTCGTTCTATCTTTGACCACCACTTTTAATTTTATTGTTAAATAACAGAATTCCATTGCTACTTCTCTTACATCTGAGCCTTCTTTAAATTTCTTCCTGTGCTATTTTTGCTGCAACTCACGACTTTTGTCTTGCTGCCTATTATATTCAGCTCAAAAATTTCTCAGCAATTTTTATACGTATTTAGTCTTTTTCTTATACCCCTACTCTTGTTTGTTAGTGGGAAAACGTCGACAGAAAATCGCTGCACACTGATTTCTTCGATTTTGACTCCCTACTTCCACGCAAAAATGTTTCTTTTCCTTTCTTGTTTGTCTTCTTAACATACAAATCTACTGTCTCTTATTATTTCTGTTTTAATGCAGCCATCTGACTCATAAAGAGATTTTAAATTATTCCTCAAACTCAACAACTTAAAGTTGACCTGTTTAATTTGCATCCGCAGTGACCTAATCTTTAGATAGTTCAATGGTAGGAAATTCGAGGGATACATTTTAGCACTGCTGTTCCGAATCCATTATCTACATCCAAAATCTAGTTACATCGTTCAAGAGCCAAGGCATAAAATAAATTGTAACATTTAATGGAGGTTCAAATCGGTTAGAAGCTGATTCATCATAAATTTTGAGAGTTTCAATTTTCTTTTTAATCTTCTGTTTCGTTTTTAGCAGTTATGTGAGAACCTCGTAAATTCTTAATGGCTTTCGTGAGTTCATATCATTCAAAGCTTGCGCAAAATTCTGCACTAAAACATGATATGCTTCATCATTATTATCGAAAGCTTGCTCTCCTACCAGATCACTGCTGTTTAAACTATCCCCGTTCAAAATGCCCGCTATTATATGGTGTAAGGTAGGTAACTGTATATGCTATATTTTCTCGCAAGAGGGCAGGTAGCGCTGCGGCATGGGAACAATGCGTGATACCGACTCAGTAGCCTCCAGCCACGACGCGTTCAGGACAGCACACCATTTTCGGCCAATAATTATCTAAATTGAAGGCATTTGGTGTATAATACTAGCAGTTTCTGTGCAACAGTTAAATTTCATCTCACTGTTTGTCTATAAAAGATATCATATCATTGGACTTTGAAATAAATTGGAAGTTTTGTGAGGCAACGGTTTATTTTCAAGAGACGTACATTCTGTCCGTAACGAAATCGACCACTCAGATCATAAAAATCGATTTTCTAACCAACTCAATGTAAATCAAAATATTAACAGTAATGAGTTCCGTATTTAACGGGGTCTTATTGTCTCTAAATAAAGATTATTTAGGAGGTTGACTGATTCGCTCGTACTGAGTGGCTGCAACGTTTTACTTCTCTTTTTTTGTTAGTTAAAAATTGCTAAGGGGAACCGGCGAACCATCCCAACACTGGTATGCATCAAAGCAGAAATACGCATGTGTGTGGGTTGCCGTTGGCGGTAGGTTTAGAAATTACGCTGTCAGAGCCTGTCGATGTAAAGTACGATTACATCTTAACTCGCTGAATATAGTCTTAAGTGCGCATGTTTAGCAGATCATTACCTAATTGCATACTAAACACGCATCATTCACAAATCCGTATCAAACTTACTGCCCACATTATTACAATTTGATTTCTTTTCGTTTGTATGCAGAAAGTTTTATACTTAATGTTCAGAAATTTGACAAAATTTAAAAGAAGTAATCAACTCATCCCTGTGAAGTAGTAACATGTTCCTGTACTAAAAATCCTTTAAAGGTGAAGTTCTATTGAGATTATCTAAAGCACCTATTGAAATTTTTGGACTGTGAACAACATTAGACTTTGCAATGATACAATGTAAACTAATAATTAATGGAGAAAGGTATACATGCTCACAACATAAAAATTCCAGAAGTAACAAAAATAATAGCCTGTAAACATAGCTATACTAGAATCTAAACGATTTCGTATAGTAACAAATAGCATGGATAAGCACTCTTAGGTACCATCTACATTTATTTTCTAAAATCCGTAAAAGGGTGAAGGCTAGAAATTATTGATCTTTTCTTTGAATATTTCAAACCATAAAAGTACTAAAGGAGAAGAATATAATAGAGAACCTTATTTTCCTGATCCTCCCTGCCGAGGCAAGCCGCAGACGTTGGCGTATAAAGTGATTTCAATATTGTCGTCAGCGATGTAATTGAATTTTCTCATGTTATAAAATAATTTCAAGTGTAAATTATGTTGTTTGGAAATGGGAAACATTTTCGAAATCCACTGCCGTAATATCAGGATTCCGCCTTTTCTCCCAATCATCGAGACGAGTCATCTATTTTACGATTTTAATATGGACTTCGTTCTAACAGAAATGCATGAGGAATAATGATTTCGTCGGACTTTACTGGCAGAAATATCCGGAAAGTGTTCGGGCGCTTGTTTACTCAGGTTCGATTTATAGCGTATATTCTTCATTCGCGGTTACCTCAACCTAACCCGGTAATGCCACTGGGTACAGCGGACCTACCGGTTAACGCGGAACCCGAACCACTGAAGAGTTCTGGCGTACTTCACATTACACAAGTTGTAACAGAGGTGAAGGTCGGGTTAAGGCCTTTTAAAATCCTCTCCGAGACATGTATCCGAGCCGCGGACTTTTCTGTATCTGTAACCACTGAGCCACCCGACCACCCGTAGCAAGATAGATACTGGGAGTACACATCTGACCTACGGTTCGAGATATTCATTTATCCACAACAGTATATAGAGGAAATGGTTTCTGCACTTCTACATACACAATAAAATGGAACCGAGAAATAGGAATCGAAATAAAAATTTCCGCGAAGCCACAACGCATTTTTCATCTTAACCGATGAAGATGAATGTCGTTTTAGTCTCATATGTTGACAAACAGTGTAGTGATGGATCAGCATCCATTCTCGAAATACGAATTTCTCTCTGGCAGCAAAAAAGACGACTCATGCATTGGCTGATTGTAACCGAGCATGGTGTGTGAACGGTAATGTTCTGGTCTCGCTTCCGGAAGGACACAGGTTCGAATTCCCGTCCGGTCATCCAGATTTCGGTTGCCCATGGTTTCCTGAAATCATTCTAGGAGAATGCCAAGATGTTCCTTCATCAAGCCCTGGCCGAATTTCTTCTTTGAGCCCAATCTCATTTTTCCTCTGATGACCTCAACGTCAACAAGACAAAAGGAAAAATGTCTGATTGTGTTGTTTTCTAGCAAGTGTGTTTATTTCCTCCGGTTAGAAATTCTGCATCCAAAGTGCATAATATGATATGTGAATAGTACTGAACAATATTTTAAAATTTTTAATAAGTATTTCCTACACGTTCTATTTTTCTAAATCATGGAACATATAAAAATAATAACACTGTAAATATAGCCATTTACACAAACTGAGAATGTATTTTATTTTTAACAGTTTTGTAAAATTTAATGCCAGGATTTGAATCGTTAGTTGTTTAAAATATTATCTTTGGAACATTTGGTTGCTTAGGAATCTCCCTGAATTTAAGGAAATATTTTATTCATTGGATCCGGTCACCTGTTTATTGTTTTGAAAATATTATATGAGACAAATGTTTCCAGAAAAAAACAAAAATTATATTACAAAGTAATAAATACATGTTCCTGGCTTGGTGGTACTAATGCCGAGATTGATTTCAGAACGCAAGATACAAAGTAGTGGTTGGCAGGAAAGCAACCATGATATGGCGTAAGGAACCCGGGCATAAAGGGGTACCAAGTTTAAAATACGTATTAAAGATACAAAAGGGTTGATTAAGAGAGGTGCAGATTTTTCTATGAAATTTAAACATAATAATCAGAAAAATACAATAATATTGTGAGAAAACAAAAAACAATAAGTTTCTTTTCAAAAAGAGAAAATTATGTCTTTTGTCCCGTTCTACCCCGGGCATGGGGGCTATGGAGAATAATAAAACATAAAAAACTGGTAGAAATGCAGAAAAAATAAGGTTTTTTGTGTATTTATTTAGTTTTAAATGTTTAGGTGCAGTTTTAATAGATTGTGTCCTTTCCTTAAACCTATTCACAAAATCCACACTAGGACGTCCTCATCCTCTTCGCTATCTGTTGTCGCACAGGAATTGCCTGCTTATTGTTTGCACATGGAACAGGAGACCCAACTCTCAACTAAGGCTGAGTAAAATTCTACGCCATATGAACAATCACATTCAGAACAATCCTCAGAATAACTCTTGTTAGTTTCGGGTTCTCTCTTCAGCTCCTTCTTTTCTTCCGTTTATCTCCAGGCACTTTCCTTTGTTTTCTCCGTTGTTGATTTTATTCTCTTCTCAAATAAATTTATACTTCCTTTTTCTTCTGTGGCAAAATTCTTTTACTCTTTTTTTTTAAACAAAAATGGCGGTTTCTAACTATATTTTGTATGGGGAATCTGTTAAGACAGTGAATTTCCCCGTCTTCTGATTCTTTAAATTTTGAAATAGTCATCATAATTTCAGGTTAAATATAAAATGGAGAGGCCCTGTTGTCAGTTGTCATCCAAGACAACCCCAAGAGCGGATCAGAAAGGAATATTTCCCCATCCCTCCCCAGTCGTTTCGCCCCAAGGACACAATTCAGGTTAGGGGGGTAAGGTCACTCGAGAAAGATGCGTAAACAAACATTAAAACGAAATTAAAGACATTAAGAAATTTAGAGCATGTATGAATTGTATTTGTAATGTAAGAAGTATGTATAGTTTACCTTGATTGCAAAACCATCAAAAGTTACGATTCAGGAGAATAAAATAACAGAGGTATTCCTGTGATAAATGGTGTTAAGTCGCGGCCTTTTTTAGGGTAAATAAAATAGATTTATTAAGATGTCTTAAGGAAATTAATGTCTCTGATGATCATAATTTGTTGAAATTAAAAATTCCAACTGATATACCAGTATGTAATAATAAAATAAACAATTCAAAGTTATTGCGTCAAAGTGTTCAGACCAGTATTTTCCACCAAAATATAAGAGGAATATTTAGTAAAACTGATGACATTACCTTAAGCCTAGAAGAGATTCAAAATTCCAGAAATTTTAATGTAGACGTTTTGTGTATATCTGAGCATCATTTGTCTGATACAGGAATATCTCAGCTGTCCATCCCAAATTATAAATTAAGCTCTCATTTCTGCAGATGTAAAATGGAGAAAGGGGGAGTTGCCATTTTTGATAAAAATAATATTGAATGCAGTAGTGTAGTTGTAAGTAAGTATTGAATAGAACAACACTTTGAATGTTGTGTTACTAAACTAGAATATGATAAGGAAGAGCTGATAGTGATAGCAATTTACAGGACCCCCTCAGGTAATTTCAGACTGTTTTTATCTCATTTAGAGTCTTTGCTACTAAGTTTTACAAATAGCAAACAAATAGTATTATGTGGAGATTTCAGTGTTGACTTTCTGAATCACAGCAATGATAGATTAGATATGGATGCCTTGATGTTGTCTTTTAATTTAACAGCACTTGTAAATTTTCCTACGAGAATACAAAATAATAGCAGGACTGCAACTGATAATTTTTTTATGGATATTTCTCAGTGCAGTAATTACAGCATACTTCCAGTAATAAATGGTATCTCAGATCATGTTGCCCAGCTATTATGTATCGATTCCAGGAACACTGTTAAACAGATAAAGAAAAGCTGGGTTTATAGAAGAAATATTAGTGAAAATAATATAAAACACTTCATAGATACCTTAAACAATGAAAACTGGTTAGAAGTATATAATGCGCAGGGTGTTAATGCGAAATTTGATTCCTTTCTGAATATATTTCTAACACTTTTTGAAGGTAGTTTCAAAAAAAGGAAAATTCTCAACACTCCAAACAATGAACTGGGCATGGGATGGATAACAAAGGGTATTAGAATCTCTAGTAAAACAAAGAGGGACCTTTATTTAAAAATGAGAGAATCAGATAACTATGCGCTGAAAGTTCACTATAAACTTTATTCTAAAATACTAAGAAATGTAATAAGGAAGGCCAAGAACAAGTACATATCGGCGAAAATAGAAAATTCAGACAATAAAATGAGAACAATATGGAATATAATAAAGACTGAAACAGGAAAAACTGTAAATCACTCTAAAGACATAAAAATAGAACAAAATGGACATGTGTATAGCGAAGTAGGGGAAGTTTGTGAAATATTTAACAAACATTTTACGTCAGTAGTAGATAAATTAGGCATAGAAAAGCAATCCCCACATAGTGCTCTAAGGCTTCTTGAGACTGCTTTCCCAAATAGCTTTGTGGAGATGAAATTGCCACCAGTAACAGTCTCAGAAATAAATAAACTCATTAAACAATTAAAACCTAAAAATTCTTCCAGCTATGACAATATTTCAAGTAAATTACTGAAAAGATGTTCAGACTGTATCAGTCATGTACTTGCTCACATTTGTAACGAATCCTTAATACAAGGTGTTTTTCCCGATAGACTAAAATATGCTGTTGTAAAACCATTATTTAAAAAAGGAGACGTATCATGTGTAGAAAACTATCGTCCCATTTCATTACTTTCAACATTCTCAAAGGTTTTTGAAAAAGTCATGTATAGTAGAGTAATAAAACATGTTACACACTATAATATCCTAACTAATTCACAATTTGGGTTCAAAAAAGGATCATCCATAGAAATGGCTATATATTCATTTTTAAATAACACATTTGAGGAACTGAATAATAAAATGAATCCTGTAGGAATATTTTGTGATCTTGCAAAAGCATTTGACTGTGTAAATCATGAATTACTTTTGAAAAAAATGGAATACTATGGTATTTTTGGGACCGCAGGTAAATGGTTTAAATCATACATTGAAAGCCGAATGCAAAAAGTTTCAATTTTTGATTCTAAAATAAGTAAAGATGCTTCATCAGACTGGGAGAAAATAAAACATGGAATTCCACAAGGCTCTGTCTTAGGTCCCCTCCTCTTTCTGTTATACATCAATGACCTTCCTGGAAATTTATCCGACAAAGTTAAGAGTGTTTTATTTGCAGATGACACTAACCTGACTGTGCGTAAAACACCAAACAGTACTATAGAATTTAATGTAAATGAAGTACTTAGAGTAGTAGCAAATTGGTTTAAGGCAAATTCATTAAAATTAAATTTTGAAAAAACACATTATATTAGGTTTAAAACAAAAAACTATGCACAGCCAGATATATGTATAAACTATAAAAACAACACAATCTTAGAAACAGAGAGTATAAAATTTCTTGGTATTAAAATAGATCAGAAACTCTGTTGGCATGATCATATCACTACACTACTGGCAAAGTTAAGTAGTGCCACCTTCGCAATACGAACACTTTCTCTAACAGCAGATCTAGAATTAATGAAACAGGTGTACTCCTCATATTTTCATTCAGTAATGTCATATGGCATAATTTTTTGGGGAAACTCTTCACAAAGTAAAAAAGTTTTCATAGCACAGAAAAGAGCTATTAGGTTTCTGTGTAGGGTAAAACCAAGAACTTCTTGCAGACAACTCTTTAAGAAACTCAATATTCTTACAATGTATTCTCAGTATGTATATTCTCTCATGAGCTTTGTCATAGAAAATTTTAACCTGTTTACACCTAATTCACAGGTACACAGTTTCAATACAAGAAACAGAAATAACTTGCATAAAACACAAACATCTCTGTCATTAGTACAAAGAGGAGTTAATTATTCTGGGATACATCTGTTTAATAAACTACCTAATCGTATAAAACAGCTTTCAGATAATAAAGATGTATTCAAACAAAAACTTAGAGATTATCTTATTGGCAACTCCTTCTACTCCATTCAAGAATTTGAAGAAAATAATTAATTGTACTCATTATGACGTTAGCAAAACTCAGTTGCAAAAATTTATGTTTATTATTATTTCTTGTATTTGTAAAATATGTATATATATATATATATATATATTTACTATGATATGACTCATATTATGAGTATATGTATCAACAATGACATGTTTCACATCCCAGAGGTACTTCCTCAGCAGGGATCCATGGAACAAGATTGATAAATAAATAAATAAATAAAACAACGGAAGTTTCATTCACTAATGCTTGAGAAAACTAGACTAATACGGCTGCCGTAGTTGAGCAGCAATTGGTTAGTCTAGTTCTACTTACTGTCGATCGCTGGCAGTAATGTCTTGGCACCGGAAACGTCGAACTTCATTCCAGCCCGGTACCCCGTTGTACTCTGTTGTAACCAGGGATCCCCTACATGTAATCCGTACAACAATGTTACATCCAAAATGAGAGTGGATAGGGCTCGTAGTGCCACACTGTTTGATTTATTGTTTTTCATGAATTTTTATCATCTTTCGTCAGCATTACATATCAGTGGGATAGTGAAAGTGATTAAGAGGATAGATTGAATTCAAAACAAAAATATCAATGGCGCAGGACAGAATTAACACGTTATTATTTTTCCTAAATTGAATTCAATAATGTCACGAATTTATCTTACCTCAATCATGACGAAAATGGAACGAAGTCACTTTCATTGAACGACTTTTACAACATGAGGTAAAAAAATATAATAATACTCTATATCTCAGGCGTTAGGCACAGATTGAAGTGTTTTAGTGGTCACGTCACTTCATTTTTTGTGTCGAACATATTGTCAGTGTAACTCGATGTCTTCAAGTAAGACACTCCACATGGAGCAACTCTGTCAGGAGCCAGCTGTTGTCAAGGATGCGTTGCTATCTGCGAGCTTAAAACCATGGCTTCACGTCACTGCAACCTGATGGCTCCATAGATTGTCAGTGTTTTGCAAGAAAGCCAGGCTGTGTCCAACAGTCATTACTCAGCGCTACACTATCTCAGAGTAAGAGTTAAATCATTAATTCTTCCGAAGCTCTCTCCTGCGGAACGGCCGCGCGTCCTCCTGGCCACCCCATGTCGACTTCCATTGACTTTTATTGTTATTCACAGGACAACTCTGCGACAGGTTGGGAACGTTTCCCGCCACTGTTTGAGATGCCACATACTAGAAACTGCCGCTCTCACAACGAAGTAGTTTTGAGGACTGTTCAGATGGACTCTCGAACCACTCGATGCTCACCTAGACCTGCATTACCATTCTTGTATTTAAAATTAATTTTCACTGGAATCTCTGACAACAGAACAGCTAGGGCTGGATGTGGCACCTTCACTCGAATCGTTACCATATCCGGCAGTCACGAAGGACAGTGCTTCCTGGACGTGGACTACAGGAACATCACAGGCTTGGTAAAGATATTACAGTACAGTTGTTGTAGTTTGCATGAGGTATCACCAGTAAATTTATGTTACGCGAATGCAGCATTAATACAAAAATAATAGTTAAACAAAATTAACTTTCCATTTGTTTAAAATCTTAACAGACGTGTAATTGCTGGATGATGGTAAAATGAACCACGACTTATGACTTCAGAAGCTACGGCCATTAATTAAGATAATTTTCATATTATGAGGATGATTCGTGGGTACATATATTCATCTGAACACCACATCAACACATTTTTGACTGATGGTTATTATAAATTATTCTGATGATGTCCAGGAATATTATAAACATCAGTTTCCTTACTTACTACATAATGCATACAGTATTAGGCTAGACTGGAACGTTCATACTATATTTAAAAATGCAGTTTAGTGCAAGAATATTTAATTGTGTACTGAGTGCCTCGTTACTTCTAATCGATACTTAGTTGAATTATCGTCAGACAACATAAATTTACGTTAATGAAATATCTTTGAAGTCACGCAACAACAGAAAACTGTATTTGCTGAACCTCTGCAAACCTGATATTATTGCGAAAGCTGCATATGATGAAGCTCATGTTGCCAGTTATTACGTTTATCTCCAATATTCATTCATTAAGAGGAAATACACAGTATTTAGCAAGGTGCGTTCAGAGAATTGGTTGTTCAGTCTTTCTGTTTTGTCCTTTTCATTTCGCCATAATGTCTGGTGTAGCTGAAGAGTGCACGTGTGGTTTTTTTTGGACAGCGGAGTGTTCCCTGGCGGGCGTGTTGTCCACTGACGATTCGCTGTCCGTGGGCTGCAGGAACCGCAGTCAGCAGCTGGACTCGTGTCTGCTGCAGCTGCCCAGCGTGCTGGGGGAGGGCGGCAGGGGACTGCCCGCCACCAGGGAGGAGCTCGCCGCCTCCTGCAGGTCAGTGCGTCGCAACACCACTGCATCCTTTCCAAGAGCATGAAATGGAATATTCGGAACATTTAAAAATACTTATTTGTAAATATTATTTTTGCTATCGATTAATTAGAGCTAACTGAAGGCCATTTATTTATTGCTAACATAAAAACAGTATTTACTCTTATGAAAATAAATATGCAATTTATTAGTATTGAAACTTTTTTAAAAGAAGAAAGTTAATTTTGCGTTGCAAGAAGTTGACGCAATGTATCTTTCGTTAATTGTCCGTCTAGTATCACTACTGCGTAGGAACACATATTGACAATCTCAGAATGTGATTCGCCACTAATTCAGTCATAAGACTGTCTCGCACAACAGCTGTGAAAGCACAGCTCTCTCCAGTTCAGAGAGCGTAGTAGACTAGTGTAGTTATTTTTCCATCACGAGAGGTTCGGAAGCAACTAAATACTACTTTTCCAACAGTAAGGACGAAAGTGGGATGATGATGCGACCAGGAAATTTTATAAACGGTCACAAAATATTTCTTTTTGACGTTTGCAGTCTCAGGACATATCTTGTGATGGGAGAACATGCTGCGTTGTATGCAGTCTTCCTGAGATGCTATTTAGCAGAGTAACCAAGATCAGCCAGAAGTCTCACAGTGACAGAGGTGTCGCTCAGACTCCTTCGAACGATGTGAAATGCGACACCAGAAACACCAAACAATGTTACTTCCGCTGATACTTTCAAATAGAAATTCCAGAAGACAATTACAACTTCCCTTACGTTTGCCATTTTCTCCTTTGCGACTACTTCCTGTTTCTTCTTTATTTATAACTGCTCTTGGTGTCAATCAAACTTCAGTATCAACGGAATTAGTCTCAATCAAAGATTGTTCCAGTTTAAGATACGTAAAAGATACCAAAAAAATTTAACCGATTAATTACGATAAAAAATAAACAATTTTAGAAATGCAAATTCCGGATACTCCGTTACTTTAATTAAATTGTGTAACTTCTGTCTTTAAATCGTTACAGAGCCATTTGAGGTACTAAAAACGGAACCTAAATAAATCTGCATATATTCAACCCATTCCAACTTTTAGATAAAATGTGAGTAATCTACATAGGACATTAAATCAATGAAAGTTTCACGGGAGTCCAGCCGGATGGAGTCATAAAACGACAACGTTTCGACAACTTGCTCGGTTGTCTTCATCAGGTCTATATAGATGTTGCTTCTAGGAAACCACAAACAGACTGACTTCGCTGTTTGTGATTTCCTAGAAGCAACATCTATATAGACCTGATGAAGACAACCGAGCAGGTTGTCGAAACGTTGTCGTTTCATGACTCCATCCGGCTGGACTCCCGTGAAACTTTCATTGAATCAATACGCCGGGAAAGTCTCCATTTACATATAGGACATTAAAGCCATACTTCTTGCGAGATTGCTTTATTAACCACATGTAGCTCTTTATTCACTTCAGATATCGGCAAACGCTTTCGCGGGAGCTGATGCCAAAAGAGGAAGGAACCAAGCCAATGCTTACAGCAGCAGACACCAGAGTATCTGGGAGCAAGGGCGCCTGTGTACTACAGAGAACAGACTGAAAGTAACCGCACAGAGATTAAATAAAGGCATCTTGACATTCAGCTCGTTCAGCTCTGTGCAGAACACATTCCACCACAATTAGTAAATGTTTTGTTCCGAAAATAACAATAATTGAGTGATACTCAGCCTTGAGAATCATTTGGCAATTAGATTTCTCCTACTTTAGACAGTTCCACACACAAATGACAATCTATTTATAGCTTTTGCAGTGGACACAGATTTGACCCCTGGTCCGTCCAAACATATATGGTTTAGAGGAAATTTCTGGTACACTTACAGCAAGAGATATTTTATTTTATGTATATAGTAATACAAGGTAATTTTTCTCAAAGTTCCGCAATATTTTATGCCCACATAACGTAAATATAATTGCCTTTGCGGTATTGCAGTTAGTAATGTGTTCTTCAGATGAAAAAATGGATTTTTTTGCTTACGGCTTCACGCCTCGTCGACGGCTAAGGTCATTAGAGGCGGGAGAATGCTGGGGGCAAAGAACGGGAAGGGATTTGCCATGGCCTTTTGAAGGAAGCATCCCGACATTCGCTTGTAATGATTTTGGGAAACCATGGAAAACCCAAATCTGAATGCCCAGATGGGGATTGGAACCTGCATCCTCGTGAATGCAAGACCAGCACGTTATCCGTTCACCCACCATATAATTGGAACCATAAAAAAATAGCTGGAGGCATGCATTATACGGTCATACAGTAATGACTAGAGATTTGTTGGGAGTAAGTTTTGTAATTTTGGTGCTCAAATTTTATGATAAATAGGTTATGTATCAATCTTCTCTCTTGATGTAATATAGACTGTAGGATCTGCTTGTTTGAGTTATTTGAACTCTGTACTGGAGAGATGGATGTAAATCTTCTGTAATGTGGTCGACAACTATCAGAAATAATTTAATGTAAAAATTACGCATACCAACAAGCTGTAGATATCTGATATCATGTTTACATTTTATAATGCAGGTTTATGTGCTAATTTCAAATCTGAATAACATTCTGCTGTTTCACTTCAGGTTTCGCAGATACATAAAAGAATACATATTTATTTGGAACACCTCTCATCGAATATGATTTCGTTATTTGTAATGCAACTCAATTTGTGTTTTCGTCGATTTTGTATACAGTTACACTTAATATAACACATCGCAACATTTTTGAGACCCCGGCGTTATTATTTCATGTGTTTATTTTTTATTTTCAAGGAAAAATGACAGCGTCGAGAGGTCGTGTGAAGTAACCAGATTTGTTTTGCTATGTGTGCGGCCATCTGACAGACAAATCCCATCAGAAGACTTTTACACTGTTTCTGAAGGGAGCGTATGTGCTATACTTTGATTCAAAGGTGGATAGTGTTAAGTCGTGGGCACCGCAGTACATCTGTTTGAGATGTGCATGCAACTTACGCGGTTGGCTAAGGAAGGTGAAGGACAACCATCTGGCATTCGGAGTTCCTATGAGTCAAGCAACCATGCCACAGACTACTATTTCTGTATAGCAAACGTCACCGGATTCTCCTACAAAACTCGTGTGAAGTATCCAGATGTTCCCTGCCGATGGAGTGCAGCAATGTTGGCTGATTAGTGCCTGGACGCTTCAACGCGAAATGCCAAATGCTGAGCACAAACGCTAGTCTACAGCCAAGGAATTCAAACTCACTCTAAAATATGGATATTTATTTTATATGTATGTGTTTTAAGTATGTATTATACCTTCAACTACATTGACCGATATCGTACGTGTTCATTAGTACTACATGAAGTAATAAGTGCTCTTCTGAAACTTTTGTCTGTGAGTTGTTTGCCGTGATACTATGTTAAACATCTATAATTGGTTAATGTCTTATCTCTCAAGAACGGTGGGTGGTAGAGACAAACGGTTTGCATACTATGAATCATCATGTCTCAATTGTCTTAGAACGAATGTTGGATACCCAGATATCCGCCGTATGATTTTTTCCTTGTATATCAGTGTTATTGGTTGGCTCATAACGTGTCAGTTGTAGGTTACCGAACCTGAAGGATGGGCAGTAACGCTCAGGCCTGGCGTATGGGAGGGCGCGGGTTCAGATCCTCGTGATGTCACTGCCTGGACGGGTCCATCATAGTGATGTTCCGATACAAGTAAATACGAGTAAGTACTCGATACTTTGTTTCGTTACCGATTCCTTTTCGTATTCGAATTAATTCATTCGATACTTACTCGGTATCGGAAGAAAAGTACTTGTATCGAATCGAAAGTATCGTAACGCACCCAGTGTTAAATTCTAAATGCATCATCCCTGCTGCGCCACTGTCTCGCCTGCGAAATTAATTTCCCGCTGACGTCAAGTTGGTAGCATTGAAAATAAAAAATCTTAGAATAGGAAATCTAATCTCAAAGAGTTTGTTTTAGGTCCCTATTTCGTTGTAATAAAGTTGTACTTGGCGCGCATTTCGCTATACCTGGCCAATGGTCGCTCTCACGCATCCCCAAACAAAAACTAAAAGATATGGTTCATAAGCAACTACGAATACCATGTGAATCGGAAGAAGAAGCTGCTTCAGCTAGCGTTCCACAGGATTATCACTTCTGGAAAAAACTCAAAGAAAAATAAAACGCACGGTATTGACAAAGTCTCTTTCTACTTGACAAAACGGAGCGTGGTGGGTGAACGGTTAACGTTCTGGCCTCGCATTCGAGAGGACGCGGGTTCGAATCCCCGTCCGAGCATCCAGATTTGGGTTTTCCATGGTTTCCCCAAATCACTCCAGGCGAATGCCGGGATACTTCCTTCAATAAGGCCAAGCTTTCCGTTCCTTGTCCCCAGTCCCATCCCACCTCTAATGACCCGTCGACAAGGCGTAAAGCAATAAGTAAAAAAAAATACTTGTCAAACACTGTAATGTCTCCAGAAGCAATCCAGCAATTACAGAATGGGAAGAAATGAAACTTATATTTCCTTGTCTGTATAAATACGCTAAACTGTATCCTATTATTGTAGCAACGTCAGTATTGAGTGAATATTTGTTTTCTAATGCGGGTGAAACAATGACAAAAAAAAAGAAAGAAACATGCTGTCCCCAAAATATTTGGAACAATTGCTTTTTTGGGAAACCTTCCAAAAGCGGACTTTTATTGTTTAAACTAAATAAATATTTAAAGATAAGACAGACCTTCAAAGTTTGCTTTATTATAATTTTAATAAATAAATAAATAAAAATGTTTACTGAGTGTTATTTGATTTTATTACACTAGGCAAATAAAATAAATAATTTAGCAACATGTAACGTATATTTTTATATTTCGACATTAATTTAAAAGAAGTATCGATATGAGTAAGTATCGATACTTTTGCAGTACTCATATGAGTAAGTATCGTAAGACAATTTCAGTACTACTCATTTAAGTAGGTTTCGATACTTTGATGGTATCGGAACATCACTAGTCCATCAATAAGGCAGTTCGTTGGCCTTCCACCATCTCCCGTATCGAATTACCTCGTTGTAGGCGAGGCGAAAATTTTAACGTTGTTGGCTCCATGCAGCGAACTTTTACAATAAATTTACATTCTCTTAGCGGAATGGCGACTGAGTATTGGTGGTTACCAAATTGAGTCTGAACCTTCACTAAAGCCTAAGTAAATGTTCAATTCATTTACTGGAAAGTTGTATCCTTTTAGTATGTAGGTGTAACTGGACAAATCAATATGAAATTGGATCAGCACATTGGTCGCTGGAAAAGCTATTAATAGACTATGATTCATAGGTAGAATATTGATGAAATGTAACGTGTCTATGAAGGAAATAGCGTATAAAACTATTGTACCTCCTGATGTGAGGTACTATTGTGCTGTATATGAACCATGTGGCAAGGGAATGATTAATAGTATGGAATGCGCAGAGAAGAGCCGCGAGATTTGTGACCACTTGCGCAGTCATTACGAAAATGTCTCAGAATTAAAACGGAAATTAGGCTGGGCTACTCTGGTAAATAGGCGACGTAGCTTTCGCATAAATTTATTGAGTAAGATGCAAACAACTTTTGTTATTTACAAATACCCTGAAATATTTTTCCCGCCAACGAACTTGGATCGCAGTGATAAGACAGAAAAGATCTGTGAAATGAGGTGCCGTACTGAGGAGTACATGGATTATTTATAAGCTTGCACCATTAGGAATTAGAATGGACTGAATAAAGATTAGTTTTGCTACAAAGGATCCTGTGCCGAGCACAGTAGGCTGTGTATTACGGAGTCTAGATGTAAAGTGAACCCCGGTGGCAGACGCTACAGCTAGCGGACACAACTGTTTAGCCTGACATCCGGTGCTTCAGCCGCACACGCCCAACCCACAGAACACAGGCAAGACAAAGGAACCAGTTGTTCCCTCACAATACGGTTAGTTATTTCTAACCTAGTTACTTTTTTAGCACTAATTTGCCTCTTCTTTTAAGTATGTATATAAAACAACTTATTGATTTTAAATTCGTTAATGGTGATCTTGTAAGATATATTGCTACTGTAACATTCGGAGTCCGCTAAAATTGTAATAATTTATCAAAATGGATGGAGGTTAATCTATGATAGATCTTTCTCCGTGGAAAGTAGCAACAGACTATGCGGATGAATACAACAGTAGCTAACTGGAGCACTGTAGTAGCGAACAGGGATTTTGAACGAAAGCGGGGAAGTGAACAAACACGCTCGAGTTGTTGGTTGGTTGGCAATGACAACGGCGGCAGACTATCGCGACGTTCGTGTTTAACCGGTTGTCACGAGTGAACGATTCGGCGTGAATCTGTAAACTGATGACTGTGAGAATGCTCAACTGTGCCGAATAGCAAGGAGTGTGTATTTTTGGCATCCATTGAGTAGATTGTTGGTTTGAGCACGTACAAACTTTCAGTATCAATACTTTCCTCGTCTTAGCAGTTATTATTGGTTTTCGCTTAAGATTTGGGATATGAGGTTCATTACTCTTTTTGGTTGGAGCCATTCGGTTTGGATGCAAGAAAAATAAATCAACTTGATTACGGACTGGAGTGGATTATTATCTGTTACGTAACAGTGCAATAACCTTCTTTTCATGATATGTTAAACCGCTGAGCTAATCCAACCTGACGACCGGACACAAATGAATCTAAGTAAAATTAACGAAAATTAATTAATCAAATCCAATATAATTCATTGTAATATCAGCTAACTTAATTTCTTACAATATGTTCCAAGGAGGAGGGTATTCATAATATTTGTAATTATTGGACATATTACTGTGTGTTTACTGATTACGTTGATTGTATCCGAGTCAGAGGTTCTTGGTTTATTTGCCATTGTACTTTCGGTTTTAGAATTGTAAGCATAATAAATTTTAATCCTGACTGGTTTGCGAGTCAGAGAGGGCATTTGTATCACGCCTGAAATTTGTAGCAATAGAGCAGCACAAGACAGAACGGAATGTCTAACAGAGCGGAAGGACGCGGAACGTATTACAGACGATTCGGACTTCCATATTAGTGTGCGGTAAACTGCATTCGGAAGAAGTGAACGAAGAGAATGCGGATTGAGAAAAGTGTTTTCTTAGTGGTCTTGTTTTATTAACGTACCAAGCGAGGATAAAAAATGAGTGGAGTCATCCAACAGATTTTTGTAGCAAGTTTTTTTTCTAAGTGCAAGAATCGGATAGATCATAGTCTTTCTATAATTCCGAACTTAATCGGTGTAATTAAGGGAGATGTTTTTTGTGTTTGGTGTATAGAGTTCTCTTTCAACTCTTTTATTGTTGGTTTTGGTGGTGGCAGCATACTTCAGTGATTTTGAGTGTTATCAGAATTCAATATGGATTGAAGCCGGCAGTGAAATAAGTTCTGCTCAATTCCCAGAGATGTCCTTTCGCAATCTTTAGTATTTACTCTTTTCTGCCTCCCAATGGGTAGTTCTTTTTTGGTGCTTGAATTTGCGAAGACAACGATAGTTTCTAGATGGCTTGTCTCAAACTATTTCGGTCTACTGTGTCAGCTGAAATGATTGTCTCCAAGCCGGGAGATAAGGAATTACTCTGTTACATGCAATAACGTATGAAACTGACTATGCCTAGCGAATGGGTGGTTAACGTTCCGTTCTGGTATTCTGGAGGACACATGTTCGATTCTCAGTCCCACGATCCAAGTATATGTTTTCTATGGCTTCCAGAAAATATTCCAGGCGAATACCGGAATGGCCACTTCGACGAACCATCACCGAATTCCTTCCCATTCCTTGGCACCAGTCATTACCCAGCCCTAATGATGTCGAAGTCAAAGAAGTTCAGCCACAAAAATTATAAAGAATCTTGGCTCTTGGTTTCAGCAGTAGCGCTTTCATTTGTATAGTATAGCATATTTTTGTTGTTTGACTGTAGATGTGGAACTAAAGAACAGACCAGCAGTGAAATATTAATAAAGTGTGTTACATGGCGATGAATTACAGTTCTTGTATTAACTGTTAATATTTGTTCATACCTAGAAGTTAGATAACAAACTAAAATTAAAGAAAAGCTGCTTTCAAATGTGTTTCATTTAATAAAGGTCTGCAAAAGTTTAAGAGTGTTTCAAGTCAGCTTAAAACATATCACGCTCGGTATCATTTGAATAGAGGTAAGGTTGCCTCTCTGTTTTTAATATACCTCCAAGTTTATGGCTGAGAAACTTACAGTGATCCCCTCGCACAACTGAGCTTACGTCCAACAACTGCGAATTTCCTCTCTTGCAAATTGTATCTCCTTTTATTCTCTGGCAGAGTTCGGTGCATATTTTTCTTTGTGTGTGTTATGAAAAGAATAGCCTCCTGGTACCACGGTTTCATAAGCTACTCTCCCTGGCATTTTCTTAGAAGCTTAGTTTCTTTACAGGTTTCTTGGAAATTTCTTCAGAAATTGGAAACATTCTTCCGTGAAGATATAGAACAGCTGCGTTATTGGCTGGAATTAAGCGCTGCCATTGGCTTGTGAAACGAGTCATTCAAGCTGTCTTGATGACCTGATATAGTGTCGGTCTCGGGGTGAGATGGTGGTGATATATGTAATTTTTTTTTTGCTGGGTTGACAGATCTATTGCAGACGCAAAACTATAATTCTACAAAATGGTTTTTCATGATACAGGTTTACACAGGCTGGTTATCAGGTTTCGATCAAACGTAAAAAGTTTACTAACAAAATTATATAAATATGTTAAAGCTAAGAGAGACTTTAATTAGCATTGAAATATTATGTCTGAAATCAGTTGACAGACAACATTATTAAAATTTGACTAAGGACCTCGATAGAGGAAATACGATCAAAGACGGGCTTGATTTTGATTGATATGATTGAAATTAGCGGTGGGGACCATAATACAGCCAGTAATTTACTCAAATATTATAAACGGCAAAACTATGTTATCAAGGTTAAACAACACTGACAATCGATCAAAACTCAGTAATTAAGTAATACGATTCTACCTTAAAACTATTTAATTACTAGACCGTGAAATTGAATCGTATTGCATTGTTGGCCGGGAGAACCCGAAGGGTTGTTAGGCCGCAGGTGGCAGGGTTTCCAATTCGCCGGGCATTGTTCCTCTTGCCGTAGCTAAATAACTTAATCCTACCGGATATATGAGACCTATCGCATAACGTGGAATTCGAACTTCGGAAGCGTTCTGGTGTACTTCGTATTACACAACAAGCTATGCCTGAGGTGAAGGTCAGCTTAAGGGCCTTGGAAAATCTCAGAATCGATCTCCAACCAGACGTCTTAACCACTGATCGCTCTACTAGACACTTAATAACCACAATAATTAAAAATACAGCAGAGCGAAAAAGTTGTGTGTTATTCCTTAATAGCTTAATGCCCTCTAAATGTGGCTTTTTTTTTAAGTGTTGTAGAGGATCTTTGTTTGTTAACTAGCCGTCCCTGTAATATACTTGCCTGTTGCTTATCTTTCATTTTTTGCGATCACACTGCACTGCATATCGCCTAAGTGCATATGTACTTGTTTACTGCATTTTACCCCCATGAATTAACGTATAATAGTTTTCGCCAGAACTGTACTCGACGCAAGCACAGAAATCCTTGTAACATGGAGGGCTGCTACTAGCGGGGGGTTCACACAATCATGCAGTCATCAGTAAATCAGAGTCCGTCAGTAGCAGTTCCTATGGTATTTTTCCCCTTTGGAAATCTCGATTACCGGGTGGCGATTTGAAGACGCTTCCTCTCGGATGCCGTGCCATAGCTTTGTGGCTCACCGACTATGTTCAGTGAGATGTAAACGGGGCTGAGCAATAATTATTCAGTGTTTATAACATGAACAAGTAATCATCATACTACAACAAATGGTGGAGATAATTATTTATAAGAAGCTGTCACAAAGGAATCGGTGAAGAAGAGAGAAAATTGTCCGACACAGAGAGACTTGATTACGTAAATTTTTCGAGGGAAATAAAGTTTTATAACTCTTTAAAAAGTAGCTGCAATTATAAGGCAATAAGTTGGTCGGCTATATTTATAAACTCTATGCTAGAAGTGAAGCTTAAGGGATACGCTCATAAACTTTATTAAAACAAGAGAAGGCAGGTTTTACAAAGGGATCTACTGTCTAAATATGGAGCTAACAATGCAAATACTCATTATGCAACGACAAGAGCTCGTTAAAAACGCTTTTGGAATTTCTGTACTAAAGAGAAACAATAGTCAGTAATGTGCACAGATGAAACTGAAGTGGCAAAAGTAATGGGTTACTTTGTGATATCGTGCGGGACGCCAGGTGTTACCCATGCAATATTTTGTGCATGAGCTGATCTTTCGATCACGTCCCATGTTTCGTTTACTCATCTCTGGAGGTCTAGGTCACCAAATCATTAGCTGGAACTATCCAGAATGTTTTTCAAACCAATCGTAAACGTTGTTGGCTCTGTGACAAGGCACATTGTCGTGCAGTAAATTTCCTCCTTTGTTAGGGAGTATGAAGGCCATGAATGACTGTAAATGGTCTAAAAGTCACTGAAAATAGCCATTGCTAGTGAATGGTCGATTCAGTTTGACCAGCGGTGTCAGTCCAGGCCAGGACACACGCGCCACCAGCTTGCACAGTGCTTTCTTACGAGCTGGGTCCATGCCAACCGGTCTTACCATCTTCAGTCGTGATTCGCCTGAGCACACAACTCTTTTTCACTCGTCTAGGGTCCAATCGATATGTTCACGAGCCCAGGAGATGCGTTGCAGCCGATGGCACTCATGTTGGTCTTCTTCTGCCATGTACCATTCAGCTTCAGATTTCTCTGCACATCGTACAATGAGCGTAGCTGTTCTTTGCGGCAGCGTTGTCAAGACTGATACCTCGACGCGGACGTTGCTGGTCTCGTTGTTGAGCAGACGTGGTGGGCCACTATTTTGTCCGTGGCGGGAGGTAATGTCGGAAATTATATATTCACGGCACAAACTTGACGCTGTGCATTGAGGAATGCTGAATTCCGGAACCACTTCCGAAATTTAATGTCCCGCGTGCCTAACAGCAATTACCATTCCACGTTCAGTCTTTTAAGTCATGTAGTGCAGTCATAATCACGTCACACGACTCACGAAAGAACAAATGAAATCCCGTTACTGGACGGTACATTTATACGTTTCTTCGGAAGTGTTACCACCATCTGATATTTGCATGTTCTTGTCACATAACTGTTGGCACTTAAATGTATGATTAAATAAATAAAAAAGAAACGAGGACTTTATCAGTGAATTACTTACAGAAAAAGCATGTACGGAGATGCAACAACCATTATTTTAATAAATGGCGTATAATTTCTAATCACGGTACCCGGAGAAGTAGTTAACTGAATACAAATGATCCTGTGGAACATTGTGAAAGTAAACCCCTCAAGGAATAGACAAAACCGAAAGTCGGAGTTGGTTTTGTGGTGTAAACAATGGGGAAAGATGACATTGATGCAAAATTCAACAAAAAGCTGCATTCGTAAAACGTAATTGTGGAAGATACATCAGTCACATTAAGAGGAAAGGGACAGATCGTATGAACTGTTAATGGTGTACCTCGGCATACAGAGATGATAATCATAACGAAACTGTACGAATTAAATACAAACAACAAATTAGTACCTAATAAAAGATAGCAGCTCACTTAGAAACTTGATTCCTAGAATTTTATTAAAGAACTTGCAGAGATTTAACATGAAAATGTTAAGGATATAGCTAGTAAAATTTTGTCCATGCAAGAAACAATGAAAATGTCGTTACGATGAAGTACGATAATGATTACAGAGCGTTAGGTTACAATGGTGTAGATTTGTTATATGGTGAAATTCTACAAAGAATTTTCGTAACGTGTATAAAACAAAAACGAGTGTTCCAGACAGAAGAGCAGAAAATTAAAATCGTGCGTTGGTCGGAAGACAGTTGTGAGGAAACAATACATAGACCGAGGAAAGGTTTTCGACAGGCAACGAGTTTACGGCTATTACAGATCGGGAAGTATGCGAAAATAAAATTTCATTAATCCGAATAAGGTAACTAAAAGTCTGAATTTTGGTTGAGAGTATATGCTCAAAGCACGTCAGTTCCACTCGAGCAGCCGAGGAAACAACTTCCTCTACCTCTATCGACAGTGTAACATACAGCGCTATCCACGTACCGTCGAGTGCGCCGGTGTGTAATACAGCGTGATACCTAAAGTGAAGTGATAATAGTGATCAGTGTAAGAAGCAACGCAAGAAGAAGAAGTACAAATGGATTTAGTCCCGGACACGGGGCAATCCATCCAGCAAGCCCTAACCACCTGCTACAACCAAGATACGACACAAGAGCAACAGCTGCGAGCCCCCCTCCCCGATGGGAACGAGACGATGGAATATACAACAGCAGCCGTAAACGACTCACCAGACCAGCAGAACCTTCGGAAGCACCACATCGTACCAGGTACAGCCGCAGCACTAACGCCCCAACATACAGTAGAAGTGCCGTTAAAAATCCCAGACAACAGTGACATACCTAGTAAACGACTTTGTACCGAAATGACAAGCAATGTTCGGGCAATAGAAACTGCACTAAATCGAAATTGTTCTCTCGAAAGCAGACAGGGTTAACCAACCTAATAATAGGCCGCTACAAACAGAAACCCAGAAACAGACAAGCAAAAACGATAGATACAACGGACCAGATGTAGGTCCGTTTTATGTGTTTATTGAAAGTATGGACAAAAAATGTCGGCATGCTGCATCCAATGGCCATCGTAAAAATTCTTTTCCAACATAATCCTCAGATTAAAGATAACATAATAAATATTAGCACACCTGGACGTAATAGAATCGGAATAGAGACGAAAACCGCAGCAGCAGCTAACACATTAGTGCAATTACCAGTACTGACAACCAAGAACATCGAGGCGTATATCCCTAATTTTCTTATCAACAAGTTCGGAATTATTAGAAACGTAGACATCACACTCAACGAAAGGAAAATTATGGAAGAAAAATAGTGTCTGACTACCCAGTAGTAGCAGTCAAGCGCTTCACCAGGAAACCCAACAACCAGGAAGATGGCGAACGTCGCCCCTTTCCCGTCTGTCAACTTTCATTTAGAGCTCAATGTTTACCCCAATACGTTTACATTCTGGGAATGCGCTGTCCAGTGGAGCCTTATATATATCAAACAATTATATTTAAAAAATGTTGGCGATTCGGACACCGCTTTCAGAACTGCCGCAGCTCCGTAAGATGCAACAGATGCGGAGGGCCCCACTCTATAGAACTGAGTAATGAAAATTTGGCACCTAGATGCGTTAATTGTCAAGGACCACACTTCGCTTCGGACAAACTATGTCCAGCGTTCCAGCACCAAAAATAATTAAAATACAACGAAACCTACAACGCCTTGGGAACGCAGACAACCATCGCCCCAATAATCCATAGCTACGCGCAGAAAGTTATATCCAACCCAACACTACAGAGGGAGGAGGAATTCCCGCCCCTTACTCAAAAGACCACATGGCTACCCAGCCCACCTCAAAATAGAAATCTTTCGATGCAAGCAGCTGATCAACGTAGTCAGGCTCCCCCATACCTATCCATAACCCCCACCGCACATCCCACCCGCCCCCAAAGCCACCTCCACCCCCCCCCCAACCTAAGCAACCTACGGCTGACAGAATATCGACCACTCCCACGGCAGCGATACAACATTTACCGCCTCCCCCCCCCCCTCACCAACAGATATCAAATATGCTAACTCAAAGTCAGATTCTTCCACCGATCCATAATCCCTATCCACCTCAGTATCACAATGTATCTCCCACCCCAAACCATGACACCTTAATCGACCAGCTCCTCCAGCTAATAGTACACATTATAACAGAAGCACTCAACTCGCCTGGCTCAACTGGGACCATCCGCCAATTAATAGCAAATCTCTTCTCAGTAAATGGAGGTATTTAAAATTCTTCAGTGGAACATCCGATCTGTTTCGGCAAATAAATAAACCCTACAAAAAGAACTAGCCACCCAGCAAATATCTATAGCCCACTCAGTGAAACCTGGCTCAGCAAACCGGCATACATTCGGGGCTATTCGGTCATACGAAAAGATCGAACAGACGGCTACGGCGGAGTGGCCCTTCTAATCAAAACCACCCTAGACTTCAGAGCGCTAGACCTAGACCTAACCAACGTCCCGTACCTAGAGGCTGTAGCAGTGCAGGTGGCGCTCCCAGAGTATAAACTCACAATATACTCACTATACCGACCACCAAGAAGCAAAATAGCGCCACATGAATGGCATAATCTTTTCAAACAGCTTGAACCTCCATACATGGAGACTTCAATGCCCACAGTACCATGTGAGGATGCGAATACGAAGACCATTCTGGAAAAGAAATTAAAGAACTACTAGACGAATGCAACTTGATCCCCCTAAATGACGGCACCCTAACCCAAATTTTAAGACCAGGCCTTCGACCATCAGCGGTGGACTTGACGTTGGTATCACCCCACATATCCACAGACTTTCAATGGAGCACCATATTCTCGGATCAGACCATCTCGCCATCACCATCTCACATCTTATTGCGAGAGGACCAAAACTAATTTACCCAACCAGCAAATAGAACATTAGCAAAGCCAACTGGTGCCGTTATGCCCAAATCATAGACGCTCAACTCCACATCTGCACACAAAACGCTTCACCAATTGAAAATTATGACTCCTTCATTTCCTTAATTAACTACGCCGCAACTATAACTATCCCGGAACGTCGCATATATACTAGGAAGGCTTCAATCGCCTGCCCTTGGTGGACCCCGGAAGGTTCCAAAATGATAGCTAAAAGAAAATTGTCAGTTAAAATGTACAAACAACAACCCACCTGGGAGACCTACAACGAATATAAAAGAGTAAACGCTCAGGTCAAACGCTTCCTCAAACAACAGAAACTAAACAGCTGGAAGACCTATTGCAACAGAATCTCGAAGGACACGCCACCGAAAGAAATATGGCCGATGATACGAAGAATGAAGAAGAAACCATCTCCCACTGCAACAATTACATGCAAATCCGAAGAAATCGCCGCGATATTAGCGCCGCCAATTGTCTCCCTCCCTCCCTTCGAGACAATCATCAATTCAGAAGAACAAGTCAACACATACAAAGGATTCGAAAGACCCTTCTCTCTAGCGGAACTAGATAAAGCACTCACTGCATCCAGCGACTCCGCTCCCGGATACGATCATATACATTATGCTATGATTCGACAACTCCCCCCAAAAGTAAAAATACATTTGATACAACTGATCCAAAAACTATGGTCATCTAATAAACTACCGGAAGCATGGTCAACGCAAATAACAGTTCCAATTTTAAAACCTGGAAAAGACACAAAACTTCCAACATCATACCGTCCAATCACCCCGTTATCATGCGTCTTCAAAACCGCCAAACGACTTTGGAAAAACCGTATAGAATGGTGGTTAGAACATTCCAATCAACTCCCCACATCTCAATTCGGATTCCGGAAAGGACACAGCACCATCCTTACCTCAGACATTGAACGAACATTCAAGAACCAAGGATTTTTGATGGGTCTATTCCTAGACATCTCAAGCTTATACGATAACGTCCAGCTTTCTCTCCTCGTGAGAAAACTACAAGCAAAGGGCATCCCGACTTTCGTTCTTAACGGTATTTACTTAGCTTTCTACAAACGCACAATATACCTCCGAGAAAAGAACAACACACTAGTATGCCCATGTCTCGTTAACCGAGGTATTCCTCAAAGCTCAATACTTGGCCCCCTACTATACATCTTATACACCTGCGATCTGGAGAACATCTTAGGACCCCACATCAAGACCCTAAAATTCGCTGATGACTTATGCATCTATATATACGCCACATGGTTCGAGTTGATTCGCAGATGGATCTCGGAAGCCGTGGAAAAACTCACAACATGGTTACACCAACATGGACTACATCTAGCCCCTCAAAAATCAACGGCAGTACTGTTAACTCGTAGGAAAAATCCTATCCAGCAAGAACAAATTCAACTGTGACAATGCACCTTCCCCGTTCGCGCAACAGTCAAATTTCTCGGAGTAATATTAGACAGCAGGCTCTCCTGGAAACCCCAGGTAGAACACATAACAACTAGAACTAGCGGTGCACTCAACTTACTGCGCTCAGTCACACATACATGGTGGGGAGCAGACCCGGCCACCTGTCTACAGCTCTACAGATCACTAATAAGACCACATCTCGAATATGGCAGCATCGTCTACGGCAACGCCTCTTAGCAAACTCTGCTTAAGCTAGACCAGATACAATTCCGAGCACTCCGCATCTGCGTCGGAGCAATGAGAACAATCCCTATTGATCGAGACTGCTGAATTTCCTCTAGATCTTCAACGCCAGCTCCAGGCAGACAAATATCTTCTCCAACGTTTCTCTTATTCCCACCACATCCTACGACCGAAACTTCAAACTTAAGTAATATAATGGGGCCGTTTGAAGAGAAAAGACCCCCACGATGCCCGCTTCTAGTCTACAGCCACTACAAACTCAGATTCACAGAACCTCTCATAACGAAAGAATCAGCCCTACCTATATTCACGAAACCATTCGAATGCTCCATTCCAACCCTCCGAACCTATATACTTCCCCAACACCTTAACCATCAAGCAGCGTCCATGCTTCTAACAATGACCTGGTCGGGCTATACACAAATCTACACTGACGGGTCCAAGACCAAACACCATGTTGGCAGCGCGTACTACTGCCCCAGTACCAACCAAGGAGCCTGCTTCGCTCTCCCCTGTGAAGCATCGATTTATACTGCCGAATTCATCGCCATTAAAGAAGCCTTAAAATACGGAATGGAACAAAAGTTTAAAAAATATTAATCCTCTCCGACTCCAGAAGCACCCTACAAAGATTACAAAACCCGCAGTGGAACCTCAATAGTAACAAATATATAATGGACTTAATAGAAATGACACTGTCTACACAAACCCCAGACATAAGATACATGTGGATCAAAGGACATGCAGGACTCCTCTATAATGAACGAGCGGACGCCTTAGCCAAACAGGGAGCCAAGGAGGGGAAAATGCTGGCACTTCCGCTCCCTTACACTGACTTCCTCCCCGGCGTCAAGCAAAAAGCCCACGAAGATCTACAAGACTACTGGAAAACACGTGGTTCCAGAACTTTAAATCCAAAAGGCATCTCACAACATCATTAATACGAATGAGGTTAGGCCACGGAGCCTTCCCCAGCCACCTACATAGGATAAAAGTATTGGACTCTCCACGATGCGAAGCAGACGGGGAGGAAGTCTCAGACCTGAACCATATTATTTTCAAATGCAGCAAACTTAATCTCCCACGCGCCACTCTAATCCGCAAATTAGCAGCGATGCAAGTACCCCTCCCTACATCGATTAAATGCCTGCTATCTACAAACCAAATTAAGATATATCAGACACTAGCAAGATTCTTACAAGACGCATAAATAACGATACAGTCAACATGACTCAACACAGCGCATGGACAACCCACAGTCTCACAGAAGTCATAACCAACTGCCGGAGAAGACAGAAGGGTGTAGAAACAAGAAATATACAAGAAGCATCACTCTACTAGAGACCTTCAAACGGATACACAATCACATGAAGATCAACACTCAACGAAGAAAACCACTGGTGAAACCATGTTTGTAAAGCAAGACAAATGTGACAATATTGTAAATTGATAACTCATTAAAAAAGGTAAACATACTATCTAATAGAATCAAAATATGGCAAATCAGTGTACAAGATAAAATGTATAATAAAGGTTGGTGAATGGTCAATTGACCAGAAAAAAAAAAAAAAAAAAAAAAAATCAACGTGTGATATACTGGGGAAACTTGGACTGATATGAGTCAGGTTGGACGTTACCTGACGAGTTATCAAAAGTGGATATAAATCAGAAAAGGTTCTTGTCGAAGTACTGCCGTAGTAAAATGCAGACAGCATACTATTATGTATACGGTTTACGGGTAAGCGAGACGAGGAGCGGATTTTTTTTTTTGGTCACATGATGATGCTGTCACTAACCAGTTGTGCCCAGTGAGCCAGGAGGTACGTCCACAGCACACATAAAAGAAAATGTCGCCTCAGTGATATCGTTAGCAGAGTTATCGCTATCGAGGCGGCGTGTTTTTTGATGAACAAAGCGCAACCGCGCCGTGAGCTATGTAGGAATCGCGATGAATAAACAACGCGGGCAGCGTATTGCCAAAGGGCAGGCGCGTGGAGTGACGGCATCTCAAATAAACGTTAGCTAGAATTTAAGGCACAGATATGAGAGAAAAATTGATATTACAAAGGTAGACAAAAAGGTGTTCCAAATAAAAATCCTTATTATGAACTCAGAAAAGCAAAGAGAATGAATCAACTACTAGCAACGTATTTAAATATGAAATCTAACTAAGTTTGAGATTTTTAATAAATATGTATATAATATATATAGTTTAGCACATTTCAAAAGCTTAATAAATTATCATAAGAAAACTTTAAATCACTGAACTGTGAATAATCGAATGAAATATTCAAAAGATAGAGTCGTATATACTGTTAAGATCGTTTGGTATAAATGAAATAGAAATATTAAGCTCAAACAAAAGTGTAATGGATAGAGTAAATATATTCTAAGCCGCGTTAAATGTGAATTTATTAAATTAAATGTCTTTTAATTCGCAGATCTAATAGTAGGGGTTTTGACTAATAATGCAACTAATCTGAAGGTTTTGGATATCGCTTTAAATATTATAAACAGTTCAAATTGATTCGATAATAACCAAAATAAAGTATCACTCTATAATACTTTCAAATAAAATAGTAAATGCTAAATTTAAATGGAAACATCGGTCACAAATTATTATAACTATGAGTGAATGTAATTGTGACAGTGTCTGTGAAAGATTATGCAGTTAAACATATTCAAAGTGTTGACGTTTAACCTGAGTACAAACAAATGTAAAAATAGCAGACTGTTCTTGAATTATAAAACATATCAAGAAACCTATGACCGTTATTAATACTAAGAAACTAATTAAATAACAATGTGTTTGTAAATGGTTCATGTTAGGGTGAAAGATAATGTAAAATTAAACATAGTGAACGAGATAAAATTATGTTTGTAAATTATGTATGTGTTATAAAAATGCATTAATAGAAATTAGGAGCATATTTTAATATTCCATTTTGTGAGATAATTGCTAAAATCTCCTTCGCAGCTTGAAGACTTGTTACGACAGTTGCAAGGCAGTAGCCAACATAGCCTCTGAGCCAACCAAGCACCCAACATTGCTCACTGGCTCTGACTCACGGAGGGGATGCGGCATACTTTCTTCATGCTACCTAACTCCTTCCTTTAGATCCACCACCCTCAAGGGCAGCCAACCAGGGAAATGGCGTGGAAATATTATCCTCTACTGAAGAGGACACAGTTTCATCGAAGAGTTGAACGGTTAGCAACCACAATGGTGCCCGGCAAACCACGTTAAGCCGCTACCGTCACGACCAGAGTAAAGATCCCAAGTTCCCGGTCATAAAACATCCGTTTAAGAATTATTGGGCCCAAGTACATTCTAGAAAGGGCTGTGGCTCATGGGATCACATTTCCGACCCATGCACTAGTGAGTCCCTTTAAGACAGACGGTGTTCTATTACTACATAAACAGCTCCGCTCCGTAGCGTCCAGTCACATCCTGAAACTCCCAATTTTACTGAGCCGGAATAAGTGGCACAGTGCGCATTCCTGCAACAGGTGACACCACCTCCCTGCCATCATTGTGCCTTATCTTCTAGACAAACAGGCAAATTATAGACAGCCGACACGGAGGGCGTAGATTCCGAATGGACGCTTCATTCTCACTCACAAGGGACACCTTTGACCACGAACGCTCGGAACCGCACGAAAACATGTTTATAATAACACAAAACAGTGGTGTGTGTCATTTCCACGCAAAACGTTCCATTCTACGAGGCGTATTTTTTAAGTAAGTACCGTTTTCTCACACCGTGGCTGTAGCGCTACGGTCGGCGATCCGCGCGTGCGCACTGGGTACCTGCATCTCTTGCCTCCGCACTGACGCCATTACAGTCTAATTCTTCCTTGTTTTCGTTGTTCACTGAGTGTTAAAGATGTGTCCGATAATCGCGAGTCCCGCCGACTGTGAAGTACGGTCTGTTATAAGATTTCTATGTGCTAAAGGCCTAAAACCGATCGATATTCATCATGAGATCTGTGCAGTTTACGGAAAAAACATTATGAGTGATGGAATGGTGAGAAAGTGGGTGAGAGCATTTAAAGATGGCTGCACAAATGTTCATGATGAACAACGGAGTGGGCGTCCTTCGGTCGTTAATGAAAGTGGACAATAAGGTGAGAGAAAACAGATGCTTTACGATTTCCTCCTTGTGTGATGACTTTCCTAATGTTTGTCGTAGTGTTTTGTATGACACTGTGACCGAGCACTTGAATTACCGAAAATTGTGCTCACGTTGGGTACCGAAAATGTTAACGGATGTGCACAAAATTAAACGTTTAGGCAGTGCATTGACTTTCCTTGAGCGGTACTACAACGATGGTGATGATTTCTTAGGCCAAATTGTTACGGGCGATGAGACATGGGTGGCTTACGTCACACCTGAATCAAAGCAACAGTTCATGGAATGGCGGCATTCAGATTCGCCCAAAAAAGTGAAGTTCAAGCAAACGATTTCTGCCCGTAAAATCATGTGCACAGGTTTTTGGAACAGAAAAGGAGTATTGCTTGTGGAATTTCTGCCTCGTAAAGAGACAATGCAGCAGCTTATTGTGAGACATTGAACAATCTGCGACGTACAATCCAGAACAAAAGACGTGGCAAGTTGAGCATGGACATCGTTTTGCAGCATGACAATGCCCGTCCACATGTGGCTAATCAGACCAAAGATCTCATCACATCTTTTCGATGGGAAACTCTAGATCATCCTCCGTACAGCCCTGATCTGGCGCCCAGTGACTACCATCTGTCCCTCCACTTGAAGAAACACCTGGGCGGTCATCGTCTTGAAGACGATAACCAAGTCAAAACAGGTGTGATGCAGTGGTTAACAAGTCAGGCGGCAGACTTCTATGAGGAGGGTTTTCAAAAACTGGTACTACATTATGACAAGTGCCTCAATATTGAAGGGAATTATTTAGAAACGTAGAGCAAGGTACAGGCTTTCATGTAAAAATAAAATTATTGAGATATATTTGCACGTCTTTTTTAATTTCAAAACGGCACTTACTTAAAAAACATGCCTCGTACGTCAAGTACATTTTAATAGAGATAAACAAAGTAGCAAAACATTAATACCCTATGAAGGCAATAATACGTAATTCAATGGCGTCAGTATATCATTAAATTTTCAATCAACAGTGCCAAAAACTTTCTGTTTAAACTACTTAAAGCGGAATAAAACAACGCGCACAGCTCACTAATGCCACGTTATCACATGTGGTTTGACACATTGTAGTCTTACAAAATCAGTATGTTACTTGAGGTAGAATGCAAAGTTTTGTATGGAAATGACACACGCCACTGTTTTGTTTATTATCACTTGTTATTCTAAGCATGTTTACGTGCGTTTCCGAGCGTTCGAGGTCAAAGGTGTCCCTTGTGAGTAAAGCTATTACGTGGTATCACATCAATGCAGCAAGCACTCCTGAGAACTTCCTCTCTCCCCTCCTCCATTGCATCCAATGGTGTTCGTTTTAGGCAAACATTTATAATCAAAGGTGTCGCCGATATCATACCAGAAGTTTCATATTCTTGTCTGAACTACAGAGATGCAAATGAAATCGTGGAAAACTAAGGTGCTGGGTCATTAAACCCGTATCAGGCAATCTCAGGGATAGATTGGACCACTGTGGGAAGCGTCTCAGTGACGACGTTTCTCGGCATTCAGCGTCAGTGAGGACCAGGCACTCTCATACAACATAAACAAACGTTCTGGCAGGCAGGAGCAACATCAGCTGTATTCGTGGATATTTGGTTTATCTAATCTCACACCTAAGATTGCTCAAATGTGTCACCTAGTGATTGCTATTTCCAGCTGAGGCCAGTTTGTTTGCAGGGGCTTCAAGACGGGCATGTCGTGCATAGACTCGTACAAGCGCTGCCTGGACGAGCGTCTGCGGCGGCTGGTGGAGAAGCAGGTGGCGGCGGCCAGGTACACCTTCCGCTTCCTGTGCGACGACAGAGGCTTCAAGGAGCGTGAGTACCACTGTATCGTCTAGAGGCTGCTCCTCGCATTACCAACTCATATTCTCCATGAAAATTATAAAAATCAGTACTACGTGTCTAGCTGCCTTTGATAATTTCATATCGCGTAGTTCAAATTATTGATTTGTTTCTTTTTAGATTAGATTAATGTCACAACGACTATAAAGCAATCAGCGTTTGAACCGGGATTTAATTTAAAATCTAACCAACCCATTCAAACTTGGAGTCATTTAATTTAATTTAATTGCGATGAAGCGCTTTCTACGGTGGTAATACCCATTTTTTCCCTTTTCCTTTCCCACCTACTTGTTCCCTCTACTAATTTCAATTTTATATTCTTTTAACGATTTAGTAAGTCCTCTCATCTACGAAATAAAACCTTCCCTCACCCTTGTTCCCGAAATCCAGAACCAATTTGTGATCATTCACCTGTCCTAATTCTTCCACCAACATCTTTCCAGGCCTCATAATCAATATACCCCTTTTACACTCCTATGTTTCTCTTCAGCCTCCTCCTGTCTTCCAATAAGTCCTATTCCAGCTCCTATATCATATCACTTACTGATAGTGTTTACAAACAGACTTTTGATTTCAGGCATAAACGAATGGGAGAATTTTCATTTGCGTATAAGGGAGTCAGGGACAAAAAATTAAATACGAAGGGAAGCGCTGAACAATTTTCTTAAAAGGGTAAAAGCAAATGGGCGCGTAAATAGCACTCACAAATCTTTATATATAAAGATGAATGTCTGTTTGTTTGTTTGTTGGTTTGTTTGTTCTTCATAAAAATCCACAGTTTTTATCCGATCTCGATGAAACTTTGCATACTTACCCTTTGAAACAAGGAGAAAAATACTATCTACATTTGGTTGTAAAATTATCTGTGTAAATAACATATGTTGTCTCATAACTTCGAAATACGGCGATAGACAGACACGTTCAATATGGACGTCTCCATAGCGTGTTTCTGTTTAGTGGACTGGCATCTCAGTGGTTGAAGCGCTTGCCTACGAACGTCGTGGTCTCCGGTTCAAATCTCCGTGGAGGCTAAGATTTTTAAAAATTGTTTTTCATCGTAAGAGTCAGGCCCGGGCCGTAGTTTATTCGGATTGAATGTTAAACTGTAGATATTAGAAAGTTAGGGGTGCAATGCGAGGCAAATCGTAGGTAGTCTTACAGTGTTGTAGGTGTACACTTTTTAACGTTATAATGATCCCTCAGGTGTTGTTCGCAGTCAGTGTGTGAGTGTGAACCACAGTAATATTAATATAAATACGGAAGTAAGTCTCCGTCTTTTTGTTACGTTTTGACGACTAAATGGCTATATCGTTGTGATGGAATTTTATAAGGAAATCTGTATGAAGGGCACAGGATATTTTTTCCAGTATGATTAACAGTTGAAGTCACGAAATTTTGAGACCTTATCGAATGGTGACAGAAATATGTTGGAAATTGATTCTCTTCAAGAGACAGGTTCGAAGGTACAATGATATAGTGTTAGCTTTCCTGTCATATTATTCCGACTCGATATTGTTTCGGACCAATCTTTCGTTACCAACAAATTTCTATATGTAATTCTGGCAAAAAAATTCTTAATCCACGCTTACGAAGTCGCGAGTACGAGCTAGTTTTAAGATAAAGAAACAAGAAGTGGGACAATAGACGTCTAATGAAACTAATGTTAAACGGCTGGCTGTACAGTGATAGGGTACGTAAGTATCTGTTGGCGTAAAATGAAATTCCTCGAAAATTTTACTTTCGCACTTTTGTAACAAATTTTTTTAGACATATAAAAAGGAAGGTGTAAATGAATCCATGTAAATAAAATTATAAAATAAGTGTTAGCCATAATTTATCTCTTGGCTTCAAGGTAATTCAATTTTTTCAAAAAAATAAGAAAAGAAAAATGGACTCGTTATGATACTGATGTTCAGTGTTGTGGCGATTGTGATGGATGTGGTGCGTGGTGTTTCAGAGTACATCCAGTACAGCGGGTGCTACTCGTCGGTGTCTGACGACTGGGACTCGTGCGTGGCACAGTTCCTGCAGCTCGTCAACGAGGAGGTGGGCCAGGAGGCAGACTCGCACACAGAGAAGCTGGTCGAGCTCTGCTGGTGGGCGTCTCTCTTCTCATGAATATTTTGCTGTTGGCTGTTTTGCTACCATGTTTGTTGTTGTCTATCTTGGTTTTAGAGATCTCTCCGAATACTTTTCTCCGAGCATGATCACCTGTTACATCCGACAGAAATAAGTGATTAAATCCTGCTTGCTAGTCTCGAGGCTAGCCACAGCTCATTTTTCATCAAAATAAAAGCTCCCTCCAAACGTGCGGGTATTTTTTTTTTTTTTTAAATAAAAGAAAGAACCTCTGAAGACTTACCCCCTAGGGTAATATTCTTTAGACGTTTTGCCATCATGCATGTTTGGCTTAATTTTTTTTATATATATCTACACATCCATGTTACAACTAAGGTTGTTAGCCCTCCAGGTTGCCTCATGGTGTTCTCTGGCTTCTTTTACTTTTACTTAATGAATTTGGAGTTGACATAAAATTATTGGCTGTATTTAGATCCACACTGACAAACACAAAATCAAAAGTTAAGTTTTTAGGATGTCTGTCAGATCCTTTTGAAGTCACAACTGCAGTCAGGCAAGGTGACGGTCTGTCTCCACTACTTTTTAACTGTGTCCTCGAAAAGATCATTCGGACCTGGTGAGCGAAATTAAAGGAAATTGACTAAAGCCCATCCAGAATAGGATCTAAATCTAAAGGGATCACAATAGACTCTGTGGCTTTTGCCGATGACAACACTATCGTATCAGATGACTTAGAAACTGCTAGGTTCCAAATTGATTTGCTCAAGGAAATTGCTGATCAAAACGGTTTACAGATATCTTTTGAGAAAACGAAATTAATGTCTTACATCAAGGATGCTCCACCGAAACTTCAAACCAAATACGGGGACTTTAATCAAGTGGAAAAATTTAAGTACCTTGGTGAAATCATTATGAAAAATAGATTGGACAAAGAAGCTATTCGGGAAAGGATTCGCAAACTTGAAAAAGCCTACGATACTTCGCGAGAGGTCTACAATAAAAAATGTCTTTCACAAAATACTAAAATACGTGATTATGAAACAGTTCTGAAACCAGTAGTTTTGTATGCGGCTGAAACCTTGTTCCTGAATGTCGATAAAGGACTTCTGGGAGAACTGGAGAAAAAAGAGAAAAATTATTAGAGGAATACTGGGTTCCAACTTTAAGAATGGCGTCCATCAAAAGATATCCAACAAAGAAGTCCACGGCAAAATAGAGAAAATCACTGAAACAATCCACAAAAGACGGGCTCGAGTCTATGGCCACCTCAAACGGATGGAGGAGAACAGACTAACAAAAAAAAAAAATCTTTAATTTATTTGATTCCAGACCCAAAGCTGTAATACCCTGGTTCGTAAATATTAAAGAAGATCTTCATTTGTTGGGACTAGAACCTGAAGATGCTTTCAACAGAGATATATTACGGAAGAAGTTAATGACAAGTGGGACAAGCCGAGACGAACACTCCAACAGAAGACGTGGCACACTCCGTACAGAGGAGCGCAAACAGGTGCATTCAAAACGAATGAAGGAGTTCTGGGCCCAAAAGAAGCTGAAACTCGCTGTCAAATGCACAAACGCTTAACGTGGTCCTAGTTGGCCTCAACGAATAAATAAATAAATAAAACCTCCGACCGGTAATCACTTCAGGCAGAGAAATTATATATACACCGACAGAATCAGGAAGAGTGGCAGCGAACAATCAACAAGAAACAATCAAAGCTACACCTCAGCTACTGAAAACTGAGCTGACAATGTTAAAAGTTAAAGTTGTTACTCGAGGAGGTGCATGCTGAAAGTGACTGCGAGTCTAAGAGGAGCTGATAAGGCTCTGCTACCCCTGACTAATGACCAGTGATTCTTGCAATTAACTAAGCAAAACAGATAAGTTTTTCTAATAGATGTGATTGATCTTTGATACCGAAGAGAACTGAGTATGAGCCTTCATTGGACAGTACTTCGACAAAAGCTAAGTGCTATATATCATTGCTACTCACTAAACATAATGATCATTCAAAGGCTACTAAAATAATTCTCAGACATCGAACTAAATACTTTCATTTTTAAATACTTTGAAGCCGAAATTTTTGAAACATTAGCAGTTTCAACATACCCCATAGTAAAGAAAAAACGTTGTATTATTCGGAATTTTGGTTTTGCTATCCCAAAGCACTTTCCCGTTTTGTTAGAGCGCTTGTAATCAGAATAATTTTGGTAAAGTGTTCATGTGTCGGTTTGTGTAAGTGTAAATGTTCTTGATACCGCAGTTATGATAATTGTAGTAACAATAAAGTTCTGAAAAAATATACTCAACTTCACCAAAACGATTGGATTTTGGTATTCGACTTATATTTAAAAGTACTTCATCTAGACGTTTTTGCATTTTTTCTCAATAAAACCAGCAACTATGTGCCATTATTTTACTTTAAGTTCCACACTGTTTTAAAAATATTAAAATTCTTACCAGTATTTTACCGAAAGTTATGCTAAATTATGCTTTCATAATTCCATCTTATGGTTTCTATTATTGACAGGTATTTTAGTTCTGTCATCTATATTATGATCTTATAACCTATAACACATTAGAGAGCCTTGTCTCCTGTCAGCGCTATGGTTTTGTATTATTACGTACTTGTGCACGGAGTTTTGGGGCGGAAGAAAGTATAATAACCGTTGTCATTTGCGAGATTCGAATAGTGATTACATTTTGCGTAACGCTGTTAAGAAAATACATATCAATCAAAAAAAAAAAAAAAAAAAAAAAAAAAAAAAAAAACAATGGAAAGCATCAAATAAATGTTTTCCGCTTATAAATCGTGAAATAAATATCCGCAATCTATATGTTTCTTCTCACCAGCTCTTTAATTTAGCCCACAGGTTTGCTACCTTTTTTTGTATCATCAGAGGAAACGGAACATGTTTAAGATTTATTGAAAATATTCGCTACTCTGGGAATAAGAACTGAAGTGTGAACTATCTGGCGAGTAATTACTTTCTATGTATACTGCGTTACGAAGAAAATAATGATTTTGTGCATAGTAACAATTATTCTGCACCTTTCCCAGTACTATGAGAACTAGATTGATTTTTTAGCATAATGACTTTCTGCCTACGACAGACTCTAATGAACTAACATACAGCGTAATGTCAGCATCCAGTAGAAAAATTCATAATTCTGCGCTAGTTGTTGAAAGCTATCAAACGCTGACTATATAATTTTTACATTACAGTGTACCTACTACAAAACTTTTACCTTAAAGGATTAATTGGCCTGCTCCAGAACTAAACAGAAAGAACTCAATGGGTTAAGTGTCATCCTCACATTCTATTACAGCCTAGATCCTCAGTTATCTGCTATGGTTAACCTATTCTGTCTCTCTCTCTCTACCATACATCCACACAACTGTAACTTGTGTTAATCAATTTGCCAATTTACAACATAGTCAATAACTATATACTTTCTTTTAGAAAGATGCTTTCATGAATCCCCTTCTTCAAACATCGTTTAAAAAGTGCTTTCCTGAGCACTTTTTTACAAACAACTATGTATAATAACAAATTTAAAATTCTTCTGTTCTTCATTTTCAAATACACATTTTAATTTCAAACATATGTTTTTAGTGAGGTGTTCAGTTTTAGATTTTTTTTTTTTTTTAAATCTAGTGCCATGGCCTAAGGAAGGAACATCGTTTAACTAATATTAATCAGTGTTAATTTAGTTTATCACTTCTGATCCGGCTATCTATATTTCAAGATACTTACAGTGGATCTATTTGATGTTTGGCAAGAAAAATAAATTCTGGTAGCATTGCAACGGGGAAACAGCAGTCGCATTTTCCGTCTCAGTCATGGAGTACTCAAGCGGAATTTGAACTACTAATCGTTTATGGCAAAGGATCTGGCGTTGCCCGGTGTGGTTAAGATTGATTTTCCATACAGTTATTTTAGTTACACAATTTTAAACAGTCCAGTCTTTCGGGATAATAACAAAACTTTTTTGGACAAACATCCCAACCGGCTGGGGGAAGTAAGGTAATTGTCATTCTGACAGACGGAGAAAATTTATCAATTGTGGCACGATGCTTGCCACAATGGTGAATAACATTAGGACAAGAAAAGTGAGGTGTCATACTATTTCCATGTCCGCATTGAAGACCTCTTATTGTGAACTTACAGAAATCAGTGAAACTAGACGACCCGTGAGACAATTTCGAGAATAAAATACGATGAATAGTGAGGTTGAATGCTTGTAATATAATGAAAAGTAGAACCGCACTTTGTAGCAAAAAAATAATTTTTTTTAGTGTAATAGGTACGCATCAAAATACACACAACATCTTAAGAAACAGTTAGGAAAATTTATAACACTCAGTATTTACGTCAAACTGTCACTGACCTTAAAAGAATAAAACCAACCTGAACAAAATGCACACAACGTATCAACATCTCTGAAATATTTGTTGCTGTGCGAATAAAATATTTACATTGGAATTGTACAGCAAAACGACAGTGTTCCCGTAACAGAAAAAAAATCCGAAAAGCTACTTATTTAATAAAAAAAGTTTATTGACATCTCTGTGATATCCGCTGCTGCAATCTTGGGACTTGGCTCTGAACAGTTTCATACGCGCTACCACTTTAAGCACCGAATTCAGGAAAATTCTTTCTTAATTTATGATTATACCTAGCTGGAGACCTTAATTTTTAAAACGATATGTCATTTATCGATTTCGGCTAGGTATCGAAGAAGATAAATGGCTTGTAATTTAAAAAAATATAAATAATATTGGTACTTTTGCCCTTCAAGGGTCGAATTCCAAAAAATTCCTTTTCTAAAATATGGTATGACCAAAGCAGCCATCTTGTTCTTTAAAATGATACCTCATTTATCGATTTCAGTTAGTTATCAAGCAAGGTAAAAAAAAAAAAGTTTTGAGAAATGATGATATTTTTGCCCCTTAAGGGTTGAATTTGGAGGCAAGTTTTTTCTTAAAATATGATGTGACCACAGCGGATAATTTAATATTTAAATCGATACCTCATTTATTGATTTCGGTTAGTTATCAATAGCTCGTGAGATAAAAATGCGTTGTAAAAATATTAATACTTTTGCCCTCTAAGGTTAGAATTTTTAAAAATTTCTTTCTTAAAATGTGGTAACGAAACCGAACACATTACGAAGACCTCAATCTTTTAAATGATACCTCGTTTATCAATTTTGTTTAACTGTCAAGGGAGATAAATGACTCGTGACACAAAAAAACGCATTTTAGAAATACTGATATTTATGCCCTTTAAGAGTTCAATGCAGAAAAATTAATTTCTTAAATGTGATATAACCACAGCGGAAACCTTAATTTTTAGAATGATACCACATTTATCTATTTCGGTTAGATATTAATGGAGATAAATGGCTAGTGACACAAAAATGCATTGTAGAACTTTTTATACTTTTCCACATTAAGGGTTAAATTCCAAAAACATTCTTTCTTAATATATGATGTCACAAAAGCTGAGTCATTAATCTTCATACTCCTACTTCATTTATCGATTTTGGTTAGAAATCCATTGAGATAAATGGCTCGAAACATAAAAAACGCATTTTTGAAATATTGACCTTTTTGCCCTTTACGGGTCGAATTACGAAAAATTCCTTTCTGAAAATATAATGTTACCACGGCGGAGACCTTATTTATCTATATCGGTTACATATTAAGGGGGATAAATAGCTTGTGACACGAAAACGCATTGCAAAAATATTGATACTTTTGTCCTTTAACTGTCGAATTCCGAAAAAATTCTATCTTAATATATGACGTCACTAAATCGGAGATCTTAATCTTTAAAATGATACTTCACTAAACGATTTCAGATAGGTATCCAGGGAGATAAATGACTCGTAACACAGAAAACAGCATTTTAGAAATATTGACATTTTTTTCCTTTAAGTGTCGAATTCCGAAAACTTCATTTCTTAAAATATGATGTGACGAATGTGGAGACCATAAGCTTTAAAATGACACCTCATTCATTGATTTCGGTTAAGTACGAAGGAAGATACAGGCTTGTGACAAAAAAATACTTCACAGAAATAATATATATGATTTGATATTACATACACATTTTCATTTCCTGCTCCGGTGTCATGTCACGTACGCAGATTTTAAGTCAGATCCTAAACTAAAAATTCCCAAGTCACAATATACGATTTGATACTTCCAGAAGATTTGAGTCTGATCTTAGGCTTTACAATGGTGGAAACCCCATCGATATCTGCTCAGTAGTTTTTTGGAACATATGTACAAGGGTTTAGTTATATAGATATAGACAATTTTATCAAAGACTAAGCAAAGTTTTATAGATATAGACAATTTTATCAAAGACTAAGCAAGCCTTGAGAGAGAGGAAAGACATTCAGATACCGGGATTAGAAGCAGGAACCATCAAGTTTCAAAGTGAGAGCTACCACACCGCTCATTCTTATCATCTGGAATGATATTAGAATGTATCATCCTTTTTTGTATCCTTATTCCAGTGTAAAATATTCCATACCCATAAGATTCTTTCACTTCTTAAAGTCTTTTCTCCACCTACAAAATATAAGCTATATCCTTGGTAGCAAATTCAATGTCGCTTTTCTCTGTATTTTACACCGTGTACAGATTCTAAACAACGTTTCTATACAAATATTGTAGGGCTTTAGTTTTAAAATGAATACGTTTTTCGTCGAATGACTATTTCCAAAGTTTTCTACATGATCAGTATGTGAAATACTTATTTCCTATAGCAAACCTTATAAAATTGATTTCTTTCCTTTTAGCTGTGATCCATACAAGTCTTCACGGGACGCTAATTCAATTTTTTACATTCTTCTTTCTATACCGCTTTATGTTATACCAGCTGATAGTTATGGAGCAGCTGTGAATAATGTTATCCTGTAGTTTTGTGGGTACTCTGAAAAAGATGCTGTCTGTATCCTCTCTTAAATGATAGAATTTATCAACCAAACAAATCCTTTGAACTCATGCTCATTTCTTTGAGAATCCGTTTAGAATTCTCTCAATAAAACTGGCTCTTTTATTTCATCGACCTAAACATATACTCCACTGCCGTGCGGGATGTGGCGTGATTACTTCTTCTCTGTGTAAAACTTCAATTCTGTTGTTTCCCCTTTTCTTTTATATCGTTAATACATCCTCCTGTTTGATCTTCCAATACACTGCACCTACGAGTACTTCAAACTTCTCTTTTTTCCCCCTTCTTATTCTCTGATAAATTCTTTTCAAATTCTCTTTGATACGATTTCTATTTGCTTAATTACATTTCTGTTTAATACAATGTCTTTGTCTTCTGTGAATCACCTTTGTATTTTGGCTTGGTGCTATATTGGTATTTTATTTTCAAAATTCTTCTTCATCTCAATTTTTGTTTGTTTGTTCGCTTGTAGTCTCTTTGCATTGTTCGGATAATTTTTTTTAACATTGTGGTATCTATAATAGCTTTATGATTTACATCTTTATGGCAAAATTCTACAAGGTTACTTTAATTATTTAGATTCTCGCAACATCATTCTATTTCACTCACTGGTTTTCGTGAAAAGTCGGACAATTAATTGCCAAAATCTAAATATATTTCTTGTAAAGTATTCTAGGTTTGAGGTCAATGTACGTCAATCGTCATATTGTTTTGTTGTTCTCCATAAAATTCTCTTATGATGAACTTGTTATATCAAAATTCAAATCGGATTTATTTCCTTCTGGATTGTTTCTTTCGATATAGATAAAAGTTCAACGTTCTGTATTTGATACGTAACATTAATTACTGAACACACCATGGTTTTTAACTGGTTTCGTTACTTATAGGGATTCAAATCATATTGTAGCGTATATCACTTCCGCTTTAAGTTTAACAAGCCCAGTCCGTTTATGTGCGGTAAACGACTGTTGTTGAAGAGTGATTAATTTTGTTTGCAGTTGACAGAAATTATGCAAGCGACTCGTGACAAGTGACACGCCGGCTAGCAGTTTATTTGCAAGCCACTTTGGAGGGGCGGGGACAAAATGCAGCACCGGCGACACGCTGGCCCATGTGACATTTGTTTGTATCAAATGACGGTAATTCTCGTACCGATATTAACATTTGTAATCGATGTGCGCTGTGATTTCCATGTTCCGCAATGTTAATTAGTACATTGATGTGACTGATCATAAATACCAAATATCGCAGTTCGATTAAAAACCCGGAAAAAAACAACAAAAAATCCAAACGGTCTGTTTTGCAAGCTACCTTATAAACAGAATCCTTTATTGCGACATAAATAGACGGCCAAAACGTTACCCGGCTATAGTTAAATGTGCTACTGTGGTGCTTTATTTTTATGCTCTACTTTCTGCTTGTTGGATTTATTACCAGGACTTAATGGTGCTAGCGTATAAATAAGTAGTTCTGATCTAAAGCAAGTTACTATCATGTGGTGAAGTAATGAATTTCTAACTACGGCGAAAATGAAACATTTGTGTAATTGGTTGCTGTATAGTAATTTAATGCAGATGCTAACAATCAATGATCTGATTGTCTCGTCTATTTTACTCCAATTTACAAATTGTGTTAAAATGCAAATTTCTTAATTTGATTTCCTGACAGTAAATTTTGACTCGAAACGTGATATATTAAATTACAAATCGATAGTATGTAGTAAGTGTTACTTACATCCTCGACATTCCATTTCTTCTCTAAATCTTCTCCGCTACCCTTTAATTTCAACCATTTTCTTCATTCGGGAGTGGTAAATAGAATCTACTTCATCTTTGAAGCTGAGATTCTTTTTTCCAAACAAAACATTAGTTATTAAATTGTCTAAAACAAAAAACTTATTCCACCCTTCTAAAAAAATTTATACAGTAAAACACTCTATGATTCTTTTTTATTTCTCGTGTGATCCGTGGATCATGAATCGACAATAATAAGTATAGCCACAATACCAGTACTTTACACACGGAGTTTTCCCCAGTAATCACTTATTGCGTACACATACATATTATTTCGATATCTCGCACAAATTGCTCAGCCCAAATGCAGTAGGATTAAACAGAAATAGCTCTTCATTAATTACTTTCGAAAAACACCTGAAATGTCAGCGTAATGATTAATGGAGCGACGTACCCTGTAGTCATAGCGTAGGCACAATACTTGCACATCAATTCCAGAACAACTCTGATAAGAAAAATAATGGTATTTACATTAAACTGAATTTGTTTAGATTAAAAAGACTGAGGCAATTTATTTCGGTAATTATATGGCTGCTTGTTTCTCTGATAGTGAGCTTGAGAATGGATTTAACTGATTGATAATTACCAACGTGTAGGAACATGACGATTACTATATCAATGTTCAATCACTCAACTACTAGAGTATATCGTTGGCTGAGGCCGGTTGCTTATGGTGGTTTGTGTTGGTCGCCTCGGCGTAGGGGGCGTGCATTAATTACGTGAGGTGTTTTCCGGATTTATGGACCCCCCCCCCCCCCCGTCTCTGGTGAAACTTCGTAAGATTTGGTCGGACTCCCCCCTCCCCCCTATAAAATGACGTGAGATTTTGAGCTAGATCTCCCTCCCCTCCTACTAATGGACCTCGCAGCTTTTTGAGACCATTTTTTTTTTAGATCTCATACTCCCTTGGGCGGTAAACCACCCCCCCCCCCCAAAAGCCGTTATTACCCCCCTAAAATCGACTTTCGCGTAATTTGTAGACCTTTTTTTATTTTTTAGCTCTACCGTTCTACAAGAATTTCAAAACGTCACGTTGACCCCACCTTACCCCTTGGTGATATTTCGCAGGACCCCCCCCCCCTATTTCACCTCACGTAATTAATGGGCGCCCCCTTACCAATGTAAACTTCTGGCCGGTTCATAAAACTGATGAGTCAGAACTAAAATTGTGGCCTCAACACATTCCCCCAGACGAGATTTTCCAAGACAAATGTAGAAATAGTAATAATGTTAATTTAGTGGTGCCATAATGTTAACTTCTCGCTGCTGTTAATCTCTGTTAAGCTGTTCCGTTTTACATCACGACAGTTCGCTTTTCTTCGCGAATGAGAGACACACGATGGTTATGTGTGCTCCGTCTCTCCCACTCCCAAATTACTGGTGGCCCGGGGAGACAACGCCTTTCCACCATTTACCTCAGTTAATAGTCGCTCATTACTGCCTATTGCTGTCCAGATCTTTCCAGAATATCCATTGAGATTCAGCTGTTCCTCGGCCAATATGACTTGGAGAAGGTGGGCAAACGCACAGCGCACATACTAACATATTCTCTACGGACGTGTTGTACACTGGAGCGTTGAATATGATTTTTAAATTTTGCGAAATTACATAATTAAAACATAAAATGTTACAATTTGGTGTGTAACTTCAACTTTGATTTAAGATTCCACACGGAAGTTGTGCTTTAACGGAAGTTGGATGGTTAATTGCCCTCGAATGGTGCAGTGTTATTATATATATGTCGACGACAGTGTGCTGAAGGTAGTATGTAGAGCGACACGTTTAGGAAAGAAGGAAAAATCGGAGATTTATGTGCCTACAACCAAGTATAAGTTTAATCTGATAATAGGCCATATTTACGCAGCTGTTGAACAATAATTTTATAATAAATTTCGTCTAAAAACAACTATAAATATGGCCTATTACCAGATTAATATTGTACAGCCTCGTCAAGCATTTCCAACTGTCAGATATCAGCGCTACCAGAGTCAACATCTCAAGCTCCACAGGACAAAATATTTTTAGATGGAATTAATTATGAAAAAAAAAGTTTATTTTATCATCCGTTGAAATAGTCGTCACCAACAAGAACGAACGCCATGGCTTCATACTATATGGATAAAGAGTTGTTGTTGTTATTGTTATTGTTGTTGTTGTTATGATGATGATGATGTTGTTGTTGTTGTTGTTGTGGGTAAAGATATGGAATTAACCCACGTCTTACAATTCGACCCAGTCCTACTAAACTGTAATAACTAAAGTAAAAAATATGTAATGTAACATTGTTTCAGAGTTTATATATATATATGAACTACGCGCGTTTGGTGTCCACACACATAAATACAAAATTAACTCTGTTTTTTATACAAATTTTGTTTTCAATTTTAAAGCGTATTGTAGTACAAAAAGCGTGTTGAATGTTCATACTTCCGCACTGCTTCAATGTAACAGTTTCGAATATTCGGATAGTGCATTGGAACAGACAAAGTTGTACTGGAGAGCGGGCTCCCGTTTGCTTATTGCAGCGCGAAGCACGGGTTCCTGCAGTGCGTGCTGTCGGCGACGCGCGCGCACTGCCGCCGCCAGGAGGCGCTGTTCCTGCACCGCATCGCGGAGACGCTGTCCACCACGCACGCCGCCCACTCGCCGCTCTGCCGCCAGCTCGGCGCCGACGTCTGCGCACGCGCAGCGCTGCCCGCCGCGCGCGCTGCGCTGGTCGTCGCCTTGCTAGGCGCCGCCAAGGGCTCCAACGGTATACAGCAACTAGTATGCAGCATCATGCAAACGCAGTAATATCTATGCTGCGATTTCAACCCTGTCACTAAACGGAGTAGCTACCAAACTATCAATGATGATTAAATTATATTTCAATCCATACAAAAATAATAACACGTACAATTACAAACATGTAATCAAGGAAATCATTGCTTTTCGTATTTAACAATTTAAGCAGCCATATAACCATATAAACGGGATGAAAGTTGGCCATGGTTGTTATCCTTACAATCTTTCCCTCATTTAAGTAACAGATGCACCGTATTCGTGAAATTCATCCGGAAATAATTATAACTCTTTTTCGCGGTATCAACAACACCGTATTGTCGACGCATCTACAAAATTTTCTTACCCTTCCCAGTTAAATATTGGTTCCCTACAAAAAACTATTAATATGCAAGGCTGCTGAACGAGAAAATTACATCGTGTTTTATGAGGAGTTATAAAGATATTTCATAAACTAATTTTATACATTTTTAGTAACTAACAATATCACCGAAGAAATAAATAAAAAGAACGAGATCTCAAACCTTGAACCACATCATGGTTTATTTCCCAAATAACTTTACTGATGAAAAAACCACATGATCTCACTGAATGTTTCCAACATGGCGTAGTCAACTGGTAGTTATCCATTACTATATCCTTTACCTTGTCATAAAGGCAATGCATCGAGCTTAAAATATGCTGTGGTTGCAAGTAAACGTACAAAGATGGTAACAAAAAATTATACAAAAAACCTTTACCACAATTCACCCCCGCACACAAAGAAACAAGCAAACACATAAGAACTTGCAACATCTCTTCCAGAATTCTTTTTCCACCGCAATACACATTTTATTATAATAAAATTTTAATGTTTGTTTCCTGCAACTGCGTTCAGAACCTACCAATCTATTTCTTCTTTCCAAAAACCGCAAGACTGTCCTCTCTCCTTCAGCATTTCACCACCAACTCTACGTGGAAATTATTACAATCAGCCCTACAGCAGGCCATCCAAACTCTGCGCTCGTCACGTGCCACCACACTGGATTGGGGGTCTACAACGGTCTCGGGATGAAATCCGGAGCCCGACATACCGGCCGTCCTGATTGCAGTTTTCATGCAGTTAACCGCAATCATCTGGCGTTATGTTGGAATGGCCCCAATCACCCCCTCAGGAATAAAAATACACTTATCATGCTGAACATAAATTATATGACTCCCAGACACTTAAGCTCCTCCGTTAGAATACGTTCTCCTGACACATGGGGATATAAACTTCGTCAAGACAAAGGTTAAATCAATAATTAAAAATGACAAACCAAGCGTGGTGGTGTAACGGCTAGCGTTCTGGCCTCGCATTCGGGAGGACGGCGGTTCGAAGCCCCCTCCAGGCATCCAGATTTGGGTTTTCTATGATTTCCCAAATCACTCCAGGCAAATGCCGGGATGCTTCCTTCAAAAGACTATGGCCGAATTCCTTCCCATTCCTTTCCCGTCTCTAAAGACCTCGCTGTTAGAGAGACGTTAAGCAGACAAAAAAAACTGACAAGCCAGAAATTTCCTGATTTTACTCAGGATACCACACAGCTAAGACATTTATTGTGAGAATTGAGTCTTTTACGGCGTAGAGAAGACGTAAACTCTTCCCGGGTGTTCTGCCGGATCAGTTCTTTCATGTGCGACGTTTCAGCAACAGCTTCTTCATCAGGCGAAAAGGTTGAATTTAACACTGTTACAGCAAGACACCGACGGTGTCCCGCAAGGGATCTTAATGCAGCAACATTATACAAAGTAACGGATGAGATGCTGTATTTTGTAATGAGGATATTTGGAGCTGTTTATGTTCAACGTTATTAAGAATCTGCAGAAATGGCACCACTCTAATCGCGCTCAGCAGATTATTAAACCACAGTTTCTGCGAAGATTATGTGCTCATAATGCACTTAGCCTACTGAACTGGTACTAACACCCCCGGTTCATTGTTACTTTAGACCGTTACAGGAAAGTTAGTACAACTTCAAAAAGCTCTTTGATGTAATAGCGTCTCAGTCGACTCCACTTCTGAAGTAGTGCAAACTAAGAATAACACCTCCTACAAAGTCTCTTCAAGGATCAAGTAAAAACAAAAACTATTTTCAGTTGTACTCCATTAAAGTATTGAAAACTTCTTCCAAAAGTTTAACTTAGGATATCGTAAGTAGATGTTCAGCTTAACCTATCTGATTTAGAGAAGCCAATCCAAAGCTTCAAATTTTTTTGGCAAATATAAAATCCGAACCCAAATTAACAACGAATTGCTAATACTAAGTAAAATAAGATCTGGCTCTGAGAAAAGAACGGGCGCGAAGTTGAACTGAGTATTTGAGGCGATTCGTCTCTCCCAGCTAGTCTCTCCTCCTCAAAATCTTTTTCAATTTGCTTTCCAAAGAACCAACCTTCGAGATAAATTCTTGGTTCAGTGAGCTCATTTAATTACATATACCTGGTTTCCTAGGATAGGAGCCTGAAACGAATTGACAAAAGTTTCCGTGCAAGATGTTTCAACGAAGAAACCGTTATCATCTTCATGTTCTTGAGACATGAAAACATCATCAACAAAAGTAGAAAATGTAAGGAATAATAGTGTATTTCATAACAGTTATTAAAAAAAATATTAAATAAGTTTTATTATTCTGAACTATTGACGAGAGTTTCTAATCAAATTTTAAAATGACGTTGTTGATTTGTTGATACAACACTAAACATTTTAATATTGTTCTTGTATCTTAGATGCCAAACTGCACCTATCAATGTTACATGAAAAAAGGCTATCCATATTCTAAGTAATAGTATGTTATTTTTGTTATACAAGAAGTGATAAAGGTTTATAAAGATACATCCTTCCCCAAATATCACATAATAACGATGACGAAATGTTTAGACACAAATTTACGAGATGATCTTTTTTAAATTTTCTAACAAATAGGTTGATATTCTTATCGTCATCGGTTGTAACTATTTCTTAATTATTCTATATCCATCTATAAAAGCATACAAACATGTTACGCCTATATGTAAACCGTAAACATGATAATATTACACACTAGTTGGTATGATTGTTACCACTAAGTTACCGTATCTTGTTTGTTTACAGAGATCCTCTGGGCCTGAGGCTGCAGGACTGTGTGTGTACAACATTTAGAGCGTTAGGCTTCCTTCCTGCTATGTAAATAGAAGCATTCCTGTGTCATTCAAAAAATGTAATAGTGTTTATAACGTTGTGTAAATAAAGAAAGAGTTTTTACCTTTAGGTTAATTTGAAACAAATAACTAAGCCATTTTAAACGGTATAACAAGAAGAGGCTACGTAAATTGTTATCTCAGCACATTAAAATCCATAATTGTTTGGAAATAATGTCAGTGGTACCAGATGTCAAATACCTCTTTAATAAGCATGCAATAATAGTACAGAAAAGAATTCCCCACACATCTTGTTTAAAGGTTTTAACTACTGTGTATTCTACACATACAAGTTAAGAAAACTAACTAATTACTAAGCTTAACAGATCTGATTTGAAATACTAACGTATAGCTTTTTAATTGCGCAGCAAAATTTTAACCAAAAAAAAAAGAACGAAGTTACTCTGATAGACTATTTCATTAATTTATTATGCTTCAAGCGGCGAAATAATGAGTTTACTTTAGAGAAGAAAAGGTCTTTTATTTAAAATCTTAATTGACTAACATAGGTATCAAATAGCACTGTTGGGGTTTATATTAAATATATTTTGGGATACCGTATTGATTTAAGAGTTTGTATTTTAATGGATGACGCATTATTGTGAAGCTTGTCGTACTTTGTTCTACACCAGATACAAAAATATTTATTATATCATTCTGTTCATCTTGGTTTTTCCTCAGAAGAATGGAGGTATTCATCGAACAAAAAGTTTGAAGAAGAAGGTCGTCTATACTTGTGGACCATTTGGCGGTTCTCACTTTTTGCACACTTTAAAACAAACATATACACGATTTTTAATCCAAACATGACGAAAACGAGTATTGCATAATATTTATTTGCAGAATTATCGGTTGATACATTTGATTGTGTCGTCTAATAATCATTAATTGGTAACTAATTTTACTGGAAGCCTACGTACCAAAGCACATAATTAAATCAACGCAAGTACGTGTATTCTATACTAATAATAAAACTGTAACCAGAAAAAAATCTGTATATTTGAGATTTTTTGTTTTTTTTTTTAATGAGTTGGGGTACTATAAATACACAACAGGGAAGGAATTGATTTTTTAATTTTTTTTCTATCTATTTTTCTGTTTGACTGTATATCTGCAAGTCTGGATGAACGGGATTTAAGCAGAAACTACTGGTTTGAGTGTGACAGGGTTTAGTTTAATAGAAAGCACGCAGTCTTGTGGGTAAAACAGATTTTGTTTGGTTTTGATGTGACGTAGAAGAGCGGAGGAATAAAAATAAAAATAAAGTTAGTATTTCATTAAACACCATTCGCACAAAAACCTACTTGTCGAATTCTGATGGGGTTACACTTAATGTACAGGTAGGTGAAATACAATATGTTACATTAAGACATGATGTCGAAAAACAGGAAAATTAAAAAAAAATTGTTTCAGGTTTCGTTTGAAAGCGACTTACTCAAAAACTACAGTTCCGATTCTGAGGAAGTTTCGATTTTTGTACATCGCTATGTTCTGGGTTGTTTCATTTTGGTGTCTCGTTGAAAAATTAAGAAATTTAGAATAAATTTTGGCTGAACGCAATTATTTATTTATCAAGAAAAGATTTTGCAAGGCATGTTTCACAGAATGCAGCAGATCCATGTCCACTCAGACGTCGTACGTTGGTAAAATACTAGCATAATACTGCCTGACTAAAACACGTAAAATACAAGCCAAACCAGGCAGTGAACCACAACGTGCGGAAGTTAAATTCTCGTGGATCGTAGTACCCAAATCTGAGTATTGTTTTGTAATGTTCCATAAATCCCTAAAGCGGCAGTTAAGGATTATTTCATAATAAATCCTTTGTTTGTTTGCTTTTTTTCCCATAGGAATAACCGAAATTCCGTCTGTTATGAAATTGTAAAGCCGAATAACTGAAGATTATTTAAAGAATTGTCTTGTTATCCGTTCCGGTTTACGCCAGTATGTTTAGCATCAAACGAAGGGGATGACCAACCGTGCAACAGGCATAGCCTTGGTATGTAATAAAAAGCATGCGCTCCATTGCGCTTAAACTAATTAAATAATAATTCATGTTTAATTGTTACGCAAATGTGTTTTATACCGTTTCCTTTCTGTTTGTCTTAGCTCCATTCGAATATAAGTGTATTTTTGCTGTGGTGTACCTGGCAGAAATGAGATTATCGTGTCTCCTTTTTTTCAGGGTTGCTACTACTGTGTTTGAATACAATTTCTTTCTAAGATTTATCTGCTACTAAAACGCTATTTTTACGCGAATCATGTGATACAGGCTCTGGTGATACGTTTTTTCAAGAGTGTAATCCTCAGCTGTCAGCAATGCATAAAACAATGTAAAAACAATTCACTTTTACTTGTGTAAAACCCTACAAGTCATTAACTGCACACAGTTATAACATGTGTAAAACATAATTTGAAGTAAATTGAAACCCTGAAGACCAATTGCATTGTGATTTAGCAACATCTGACATTACCCATATGACGACTATCCGTTCTTATGTGCAATTATTCGGCAGTGTGTCTCAAGAACCGATAAATGACTTTAGAGAGCAACAACCGTTGAGATTAACAAACGTTCTATAAATGCGCCATTGTGTGTATGGTGCAAAAGTCTGCTTTGTGTGAGGTGATTTATCTCACTGTAATAGTAAATTGAGCTCACGTTTAAACTACTGGGGCCAACTTTCTCACTCTAGCATGAGCGGAAGCTTGTATATTAAATCATTGCTTACTTTAGACGAGCTGGATGCGTTGTTCGCTTTGATACCAACTAAACAAATTACGTGGCCTTCCAGCAAAATTAAAATTCCCTAACCTACAATGAAAGTGATAATGGTAAAGGTTTAACGTGGACTCTTAAGCTATAGTGTTAATTAGGTTCAAAATACTACACTATAGATAAGAAACAATTATTTATTACAGAGGACTAACTTTTACATGTAGCCAATATACTGTATGTCCAAGATGATCCCATCTATGAAAATAAGAAATAATAAAAATTAAAAAATTATACCTCATTTCCTAATAGACAGATTGAACACTTATCCTGCAAGCAGCTAACACAAGGCGCACACATCTGTCGCCGTAATGAGTTTCCGCCTCACTCCACTATGAATATTCCACTTCAAAAAGGAAAGGCTTTGTTGTCAAAATGTATTCATATGTCTCGCTACCTAGCCGCTTTCGTCTTATAAGTAATTACTAATGATTCATTTACTGTATTGTATCGTCTCAACTGTTTTTCACAGAAGACTGTAATTAGAAAATTCTTTGTTGTTAGTTTGTATCCAAAATACACTTGTAAGTTATATAAGTAAAATATAGTGTGAACGACTACGTCATTTTAAATAAGTGCTGTTTTATTTGCGTGACTGAAAGATGACTTCCACGCACAGCTTTAAGCCACTTGAAACACAGTGTTCGCAGTTAACACGGACACAATTTGTATTCACACTTAAATGGTAGCCGTGGATTCGTCCCACTGTAGTTGTGTAGCAGTATTATCTCTGCTGAGGACTCGAATGACTGCCCTGGCTATTTTTCTGCCTTGTTTGCCGAAACCTGAAACACAGGTAAGAAACTACATTGTGTTATTCGTTCTAACTTCTGGAATTTCACTGTATCTTTACTGACTTTTTCCTATAAAACAGTGTGCTGCTCAAATAGATTGTGATACTTCATGAAACTCAATCGACAATTGTTCGCTTGTCATACACTTAAATTTTTTAGGTCACCTACATATCTGTTTTCCTGTACGGATATCATGGTAGTATTCTAGTTAATTTGATGTAACAGGGTGGTTGACTGTTGGTTTGAAACTTAAACTTCAGTTTCCCCTGGCGCTAAGTGCAAAGAAGATTGTTGTCTTTTTGTACCCGAAAATTTAGCTGTTAGGAATGACATATCGGCATTGTATCTCTCACTCTTTATAACTTTTTACCAATTTTCTGTAAAATGAATCGTTACTTTCGATGTACTTTTTATATTATTACCTGATATGTTAATAGATTTATCTGCTGCCAAAGAGTTCATATCACAAAGCATGCAAATTATTGTGTTTTTTTTTTCTTTCCTAACAGTCCTTCACTCTTTATGACGTCTACTGCACTGTTTATTTGTTTTCCCAATCTCCTAGTTATATTTGAATCGATAACGAATTCGAATTATTTAATTTATTTTGAAAACATCTTTTATTTCGAGTATAGCAATATTTCATCTAGCACAGACTATGAGTCAGTGCCATACTATGTTCTGACTCTCGGAAATCATGGAAATGTATAAAGAAGACAAGTTTCACATTGTATTTTGTTAAGTTCATTTATATAAATATGTAAAACTAGCAGTTTTCTGTTCAATGCATTTTCCGTCACTTCAATAATTTAAATGTTTGAATTCTACTGTTCGTGTGCTCCTTTTTGTCCGTACTTAGAATGATGGTTTATTTGGAGTGGGTTTCCGTCTCTTGTTGTAGCTGTCCAGTTCAGAGATGTGGTTCTTTTACGATCGCCAGGTAGCAGGAGTTACGACTGGAGTTCTTTGCCGTGATGGCCTGGCTGTTTGTTGACTGTTTACTTTACTGGGATGCTGGCTGCACAGTATTCGTTCCCGTGCCCACACTTTGCCGCTGCCAGAATGTCCCTCCACTCTCCCCGCTTAGAGCAGTGCTGAGTCCCCTAGCGAGACGTCTGCAGAATTTAAATCCTACTTCAGTGTTACCAATGCTAAAACTTGTCATACCATATCTGTTATTTGTTTGATATAAAACTCACATATCTAACGTCAATGTGACGTTTCAAGTGATTTGCATCGTCTGTAAAATCATTAGTATTCTCTGACAGTCACCGATTTGAACGTACCTTTGTTGGTCTTAATTTATTTATTTATCATTACCTTTATCGACGTGTTTCGGAATTGCAATTTGCCATCGCCTGCAGTGATATCTACATTCCTCCTTTGTTCTGAGTTGATACGAAGAGTCCATTTTGAGAATTTATTTGATTCCATTCTTCCTAAGGGTTCTGTTTGTACGTGAGTCTGACTGGTATAAACAGTGGAGACTAATTTCGTTGTCTCCACTCTTATACAGCTCTCAGAAACCCCAATTTTGCCATTTTAATTTTTCTTTCATCTCGTTAGTTGTCACCCAAATTTCGATTCAATACAACATGGTTAGCCATGTGTCTCGTCCTGTACATGGTAAACCGCTAATGAGAGAGTTACATTCACATTCGTCGACTATAAATTGACCCTTTTTTGAATTCTCAAAACGTGCTCTCCCTCTTGATTATGCTTCTCCACCAGACCTGTAAGAGAATATTCACTGAACCACATATAAAAAGATACTTTCGTTAAAATTTCATTCCGTTGAACCAACCGTGCCAACTGCACCAAAGATGACATTAATGTGAGGCGAGGATCCTCTGATAAAGCTACAATACCACTAAATCTAGACCTACAAGCAAGCATACTATATTATCTACACACTTCACGTATTCAGCTCACAAGCTATTAATTTAAAATCTTCTCTCAATGTCCTTCCTAGCTTTCTTCAAGCAACTTCCTATTGAGCCACATATTGCTTTAAATCTATAAAAAATTCATTTCAAAATCAAATTATCCATCAACATTTAATTCACTTCCCAGGTAGTAAACTGTTTTACTTATTCGAGGAATATATTCCACAATAATTTTTGAGCATATCGTATGTTTCCACCATCTCTACGTCACTAACATGCAATACAGTGAATGTGTTAATGCGTGAAAGATAGAAACTCTGAGTATCCAGCGTCAATATTAGTGGAGTTGTGGCTTGGTTGAAATGCAGCCTGGACCAGAATCATAATTGAAACTTTATTAGTAATTTAATCTGCTTTCAGAGCGCTAATTTAGTGACGTCATATACCACATTGTACCAAATTTTTATCAAAAGATCTATAATATTAGTTCCGGAGAAGGAAATATAAATCGCACTTTGCCTTAATTTCTTTAAATTCATACTGTCGGTTAAGTTCACAAGCAGATGTCTTCAATTGTGGGCATGAGATATTACGACATCTCATGCATCAAATCGTAATTCCGTTAGTAATATATATGTGAAAAATCAAAATTTCAAAACAATACCGATTTTCAAGGAGCTTTACGAAGTTTGTGGTTAGGGTGAAAAGCAGCCTGGAACAGAATAACTACGAATATTCTACGGTGCATAGTGGATTTGGAGTGAAGAATATGGCTGCCATGCTGAATTCTGACTACAAAGACTTCAGAATCGGCTTTCGCTAACAAGGGAAACCTTGGAACTTGAACTCTCGGAACCGCACCAAAAATAACAAAAGATCTTAAACAAAATAGTGGTATGTGTCATTTCCATGCAAAACGTTGCATTATATCTCAAGTAACATTTTAATAGAGAGAATCAAAGTAGCAAGATATCAAAACCATATGAAGGAAATTATACGTATTTCAATGACGTCAGTAAATCATTAAATTTTCAATCAACAGTGCCAAAAACTCTCCCCTTAAAGTACTTTATATAGCGCAAAACACGCAAATACAGCAGTACCACACACCTGATAGTGCTAATATTAGTCCTCAAAGTACAGATATGGGATTTCGATGAAGTGGTTAAAATAAAGTGGAAGAGAACAATGTGCACACCTCACTAAAGCCACGTTATCACATTCCAAATCACTTTCGCTAGGTTGGCGAAAACCAGGTTATGACCTTGAAATACCAGCATCATCATTAAGAAAATGTAATTAGTGTGGCTTTTGATATTGGACTGTGTGAATGAGAAAGTGATTTGGAATGTGATAACGTGGCTTTAGTGAGATGTGCACACTGTTCTTTTCCACTTTGTTTTAACCACTTCATCGACATCCCGCATCTGCACTTTGAGGACTAATATAAGCACTATCAAGTGTGTGGTACTGCTGCAAATGCGGGTTTTACGCTATATTAAGTATTTTAAGCAGAGAGTATTTAGCAACGTTGAATGAAAATGTAATGATACACTGACGTCATTGAAATACGTACAATTTCCTTCATATATGGTATTGATATCTAGTTACTTTGTTTCTCTCTATTAAGATGTTACTTAAGGTAGAATACAACGTTTTGCATGGAAATGATACACACTACTGTTATATTATATGATCCCTTGTTGTTCTAAAAATGTTTTTGTGTGGTTCCGAGCGTTCGAGGTAAAAGGTGTCCCTTGTAAGTGAGTAATGCGCATAATCGTATCTTTCGGTGTGCGTTACAGCTTTGTTATTTATTTCCTGGCTTTGAGGTAAGTTAAAAAAAAAATAGTAAAAGACTAGGTAAAAGTTAAGCATACAAGCATTTTTCTACCCCAAAGGAGAAACTTTTATGCTGATCGTACTTTCAAAAGAAACCAAAAGTCTTATATTAAAACACACGTTCAAGCGGACGAAATAGCAGGTAACTGCTAATCAAAAATAAATGGAAAATTAATGTTTAATTTATTACCGTTGGATATTGGGCATCAGTCGCTTAGTCTTCTTTTAGTCGTTAATGGGTGAGCAGATGTTTATTTACGGGTAAATCACACATGTTCCAACAGACAGACGATCCTCTGAATGTCTCTATCAGTAAAACCAGCAGTAACGGAGACGTTTTGCTGATAGTACCACCAGCACGTACCCGGATCTCTGGCTATAGCGACAAGGCATTAGACCCTGTGGCCTCGGGCAGTCAGCTAGTTAACAAGCCGGACAGCGCATTGATTGCTATCAGCCCGGACCATCCCCGTGGACGCTTGCTGTACATGAGCCAACCAAGTCCCCATCCGAAATTAAGATACAATATTTAAGTCTGCAACAGCTGCGTTTCCGAAAATCACCATTTCAAATTGGTATGTAAAGCCAGTTGACGATTCCTCTTCCGGTCGTTCCCTTAATCAGAAAACTAAACCTTTTTTAAATAAATTTAATTTCAATGGAGCGCAAGCTCTGGTGGCAATTTCCCTAAACACCCATCTTCCCCCTTTCCTTCACCCACCTACATTTACCCTCTACAATTTTCAACTATAAATTCTTTCAGCGTTTTTGGTACGTTATTCATCATTTCTTTTGGCAAACTTATTCCAAACCCAGACATTCTTACCTAAAAATGCACCCTTGTGCTTGAAATTGAGTACCAGTTTATGGTCATGTTCATCTTTTCCCTTACATGCATTATTTTTAATTCTTACACCTATACAAATCCATGCCTCATCACCAATATACGCCTTGTACACTCCCATGAAAACTCTTCACCCTTCCCCTGTCTTCCAATGAATCCCTTTCCATGATTAATTTACTTTCGGGTTATGCCGCGTTGTTTATTTCATTACCTGAGCTTTCGACTGGTATCCTCCAGCCTTCGTCAGAGATACTGTTTATGTTGACATAGCAACGAGCGCCAAGCATCGCAGAGTAAAAGGCCGCTATCTTCGTTGATGTTGTTGGTATTTTTTAAAATTTTCTGCTGCCTCTTTCACCCGTTGGGGCCCACTGGTCTTCTCTCCACAGTAGCCTCGTTTCTTGAAATTTTATTTCATGCTCGGTATTAATAGCATGGCGGACTATGGCGGATTTGTCGCTGTTGTTATAGTTGTAGTGGCGGATATGTTCTTTAAGTCTCTCCGCCATAATGCGACCTGTCTCGCCGATCTAAACACTGCCACAGCTGCAGGGGATTTCGTAGACACCCATAAGCTGGTGTGGGTGTAATCTGTCTTTTACCTTTGTCAGTGACTGACCAAGTTTGCAGTTAGCCTGTTAGCAGGTCGCACTGTGGCGGAGAGACTTAAAGAACATATCCGCCACTACAAATATAACAACAGCGACAAATCCGCCGTAGTCCGCCATGCTATTAATACCGGGCACGAAATAAAAATTCCAAGAAACGAGGCTACTGTGGAGAGAATACCAGTGGTGGCCCAGACGGGTGAAAGAGGCAGCAGAAATTTTAAAAAATACCAACAACATCAACGAAGATAGCGGCCTTTTACTCTGCGATGCTTGGCGCTCGTTGCTATGTCAACATAAACAGTATCTCTGACGAAGGCTGGAGGATACCAGTCGAAAGCTCAGGTAATGAAATAAACAACGCAACTTAACCCGAAAGTAAATTAATCATGAACAAAGATGGCCGCGGAAGTCTGAGGAATCAGTCCCTTTCCAGCTCTTTTATTATAACTGTTACTGATTGCGTTCTGTGGTAATTTCCAGAAACAAATCTAGCAGCCATTTTTTGCACCCTCTCCAGTTCCTGTATTTGATATTCAAAATGTGGGTCCCATACCACACCACCATATTCAAGCAATTGTCCTAAACAAAGTTTTGTAACCCAGTTCCTTTATTTCTCATGTACATCCCCTCATCACTTTCTCCAACAAGTGCAGAATTTTGAAACCTTTTCCTACTGCCTGTCCAATGTGTCCTGCCCAGTTATACTAGTTATAAAATGTAATGCCAAGATGTATAAATTTCAAGTGTTCAACAAGAAATTCTTTTCCCACCTTATAATCATAATCAACCTGTAGCTTTTTATCTGCATATCTAATAAGCTAACACCTCTTTGCTTTTATTTTCATCCCATGTTTACCAACCCATCTAGATATCCTGTCCAGATCACGCTGCAGCTGTTTACAGTCCTCTACCGGTCTGAACCTTTTATATAGTTCCAATTTCTGGTAGTAAACCATCAACGCAATTATTCATTAGAATAATGAATAGCAATGGTACCAATACGCTACCCTGTGGCACTACCATTTTTACTTCCATTTCTTTTGATCCTGCATTTCCTATTATAACTTTTTCTTTTCTACCTTTTAAAAATTCTTCTATTCAGCAAATCACTTTACGAGTCCCCACCAATAATGACCATTCTATTCTCACCTCCGAAATCTGAGTACGAATTTAATTTCTCCCCAAGAGTCTCATCTTCAGCTATCATTCTTGCATTGCGGTAAGCAGACGATACCCTATTTTTTTCTTTTTTTATTACTACCTCAAGTGACGCATAGTCGTGATTGATGAACACCAGTGAACTGTGGTAGTTTTTGTTAAATAGTATGAAAACTCCTCCCCCAATACTTCCTTTATCTCTGCGACACACTCTGTAACCATCGGTAAGAACTTCATTGTCTAGTACTTGATATTTTAGTTAAGACTCTACCCTTATTATTACTTGTGGTTCGTGTATCTTTATTTAGTTAGTAAATTTTATTACTTTGTACATTATACTTCTACAGTTCACCAGTAACAACCTTATTACTGGCTTTATATTTTCAGAACTAAGCTCCTCCTTCCCATTTATACCGCAGTTAGTTATTGTTTCAACAACTTTATCTATTTTTTTAACATCTGTGGTTTTTTTAATCGTGAATTTAGAATCAGTATTACTTTGATTATCTATTTCCATCCCTTCACCAGCAGTTTCTAACCTAAAAAAGATACAGTTCTGACCCGATCAATCACTGGAAATGGGCTCCCTTACAGCTTTAACTAACAACTCAGAATGTAACCTCTTGCCCCTTCTATTTGGGTATAGACTAGGGGTGGCCAACCTGCGGCCCGGCTTGAACTTTTTTTCTGCCAGCGAGATTAATCACACTTTTACAAAATATATTTATTTTAAGATGGCCAAAGTATATTATAAAAATACATAATTTTTACATCCGTATATTCAAAAAGTAACTGTCAGAATTATTAATATCATCACTATTATATTATCTTTGTTTACATGTAAAAATAACAGTAATCGTAATAATAATAACTCATTATGTTTCAAATTTTCACTCAAAAAATATCTATAGTGGGTCTACCATAAATCTAATACGGGGATATATGATTTTATATGCTGGCCGTGGAATTATGATGCATTTCCAAAGTTTCCCGCATGATCACTTGGGTTGGCCACACCTGGTGTAAGCCATGACTAGTGAAACCCCACCTACCAATGGTGTTCACAGGCACAAATTAATGCCTTTCCCTAGTAGCACTTCCGATTCCACATTTACTCTCCTAACAGCAAAGTTCAATTGTGGCCGGTCATGGTGACTTAGGGCCTGCATTATTTCCTCCTTGGTATGCTGCGCCTCCTTCACTGCCTTCCTCAGGTCACTCTCTATACTGTAACTCGCGTTTCTATCAAAACTATTCCCCGCACATCACACTAGCACTACTCTATCGTCCTTGTTGAAACTCCTACAAAGTGAATCTATATCCTCTATTACCTCACCTAATGTTGCACTAGGCTTGAAAAAGCTTGTGACCTGGTAACCTGTGCTTAACTGATCCAGCACAAGAGGGTCTACACCTCTCTCATGGCTACTACCCAGTAGCAGAACCCCTTTTTTCCCTATTATTTCCTTGCACGCCCTTGTCTTCTACATCTTACCCACTCCTACATCTACATGAGGCTCTTCTCATCCTGCGTCTAGCAACAGGTCAAACCTATTTTCCCCACGATTTATGAAGTGTCTGACTTCTTCAACTTATTAACCATATTTCTCCCATAACCTGTTACCAGCACCCACCCATCCTTCTCAACTTCCTCCAACCCAATATCTCTGCTTTCTGCCTCTATAGAATGATCCTCGACACGCTCAGCCTTCACAGGCTAAGCCTCCATAGGCTGAGCCCCCAAAGACTAAGCCTCCACAGGCCGAGCCTCCACAGGCTGGGCCTAAACAGTCTGAGCCTCCACAGGGCAGCTCCAAGAACCATAACCCTTTCACGCAACTCCCTGATCGTTTTTCCCATCTCCCTCATCCTTTCATCCCGAAGACAAAGCATAATTTATTTCCCACGTTTCCTCTTCCGTATTTGGCCAACGAAACAATTTTTAACACCAACTACAACCCAATTCCTTCTCCACATACCTGCGATAGGCACCATACTTTCCAGTTACGATTTTTTACAAATACATCTAGCACCTTCTAAACGAATCTTAAATTTATTTGATAAAGGAGTCTACTAAAGTTTATACTATGTTTTTAACGTTTTTACTAACTTGGATAATAGCTTTACTCCTCAATCAAGTTACTGTAATTAATAAGCAGATAGAAATATTTTAATTATTTTTAAAAAGAATTTGCTATTTTAACATTTTTTGAAATAAGTTATTAAAAAACTATTATATTTAAGGCCAAAATAATCAATAAATATATCTTATGATTTACAAAGTTTGTTTTAGGATCGATACTATTTAAGGAGAAGCAAGATATTTATTTGTTGTATTACTACCAGATCATTGTTACTTTTATACTTGAATACTAACGAAAATAACAAACTGTTATATTTCAGACAGAAAAAAAGTCCAAATAGGTTGATCAACGCCATAGGCGTACAGAAGGCAACGGAAAACCACTGAATTAAGGACCCAAAGAGTATCCCAAGAACACGTAATCCTCTCAAATTACATATTTCATGATGTCTTCTTCCTGGGCAAAATATTCTGGAGGTAAAATAGTCTCCAATCGGTTCTCCTGGTGGGGAATGCTCAGGGAGGAGTCATCAAAATGGATAGAAACATTCTACGAGTCGGAGCGTGGAATGTTAAAAGTCTAAATAGGGCTGGTAGGTTAGAAAACTTAAAAAGGGAGATGGAGAAACTTAAGTAAGATGTTGTTGGGATTAGTGAGATTAAATGGAAGGACCCACAGGAATTCTGGTCTGGGGAACACAGGATAATTAGCACACAACCTGTCAATGGAGTCACTGGTGTAGGATTTGTAATGAACAAGAAAGTAGGAAAACGGGTGAGTTATTATGAACAGTTTAGTGACAGGATTATTTTGATGAGGTTAGAAACTAAGCCGTCCCATCCACATTAGTACAAGTGTATATGCCGACGTTACAGGAAGATGACGAAGAAATAGAAAAAATATACGCTGAAATTGAAGAATTAATCCAATATGTGAAGGGGGAGGAAAATCTAATAATCATGGGTGATTGGAATGAAATAGTGGGAGAAGCAAATGAGGGGAATACTGTAGGAAGTTTTGGTCTAGGAGAAAGAAATGAGCGAGGAAACAGGTTGCTAGAATTTTGTGAAAGATACAAGCTAGTAGTGGCAAACACACTGTTTAAGAACCACGCAAGAAGAATATACACCTGGAAACGTCCTGGGGATACAGGCAGATATCAGCTAGATTATATCATGGTCAAACAGCGATTCAGGAATCAAGTTCTAGACTGTAAAGCGTACCCAGGAGCAGACATAGACTCTGACCATAATTTGATAATAATGAAGTGCAGGCTTGAAATTTAAGCGAATAAGGAAGCAGTATAAACAAAACAGACTGGAAGTGAGTAAAATGAAGTAATCTAACACGAGACAAACATTTTCAGAAATGGTTAACTTAGGTCTAAGAAGTAACTCTGAAAGGAGCTCAACAGAGGACGAATGGAATGCATTAAAGACCGAAATAATGAAAGCTAATAAATAAACATTATGCTTTAGAGAACAATCCTTCCGAAAACCTTGGATCACATAAGAAATTTTGGAGCTCATGGATTAGAGAAGAAGACACAAAAATGCTCAGGATGCAACAATGAGAGAGCAATACAGGCAATTTAGAAATCAAATAAACAGGAAAATAAAAAATAAAAATAAAAATTACTAAAAGAAAAGTGTGAAGGAGTAGAAAATTAAATGTACGTAGGTAAAGCAGGTGTTGCATATAGAAAGAAATGAAGAAAAGTTATATTATCATTAAAACTTCCCAAAGGAAACGCATTTTAAGCTCAAATGATAGAGCTAACCGATGGAAGGAATACATTTCAAAACTGTATGAGGAGGACGAATTTAACAATAGCGTAATTGAAAAGAAAGGCGATGTCGATGGTTTTTTTAACATATAACTAAATTATTCTTATATGTAGGAAGCATAATATGACTTATATTTACATGTCAGTTTTGAATTATCAAGCAGAACGTCTTGTTTACAAAGGTGTAACAAGGTAGGATTAATATTATATCTTACATTCACATTTTCGTTTTGAGGTGGGGTTGGTGTTCACCTGTGACCTAGCGTAAGCCGCATGTTGTTTGAGGTCTTATTAGAAGTGTCTGTGAGCAACGTAAGTGGTTTTCAAATCAGCAACATGGCTTTAGACAAGGATATTCATGCGAATCTCAGTTAGTGGGCTATATGCGGGATATTTCTCTTGAAATGGACAGGGGATATCAGGTTGATGGTGAAGAACTGGACCTTTGACAGGGTGAGCCGTAAAATGGTGGTAAATAAGGTAAAAACTATTGGATTTGATTAGTTATAACGTGATTTGCTGGGTAGATGAATTCCTAAAAGGTACAAATCAAAAAGTTAGGGAAGGAAATGCAGTATCAAAAGAAGTAGGAGTGAACATGGCAGTACCACAAGGTAATGTATTGGGACCATTGCTATTCATTATTCTGATGAATGATTGTGTTAATGGTATACTGTCAGAAGTTAGATTGTTTTGCAGATGACATTATGTTATATATAAGGATCAAAACAATAGAGGACTTTAAACAGATGCAGGGTTATCTAGATAGGATAACTAGCTGGGTGAGTCAACATGGGATGAAGATAAATGCAAAGAAGAGCCAGCTTATTAGGTACACAGTTAAAAAGCTAAAGGTTGATTATGATTATAAAGTGGGGAAGGAACTACTTTTTGAAGAGTCGAAATGTAAATACTTTAGCATAATATTTGATAGCAGACTTAACTGGGCAGGACACATTGGACGGGTAATAAGGAAAGAGCTAAACATAGAAACCAGACAATCATTGTCCTTGTATTGTTATAAGCGAAGGTACAAAATCCTCTGATGATATATTTTGCCCATATATTATCACCAACCAATTCAGTCATGGAATTATGCAGTCTCTTAGGATCATGCGACCAGAGAAAACTTCAACCGTCTTCTTCCGGTAGAACAGTGTGCGATTCTCTATCAGCAAACACCAGCTACCCTGCGTATGTCTCTGCTCTTGGTCTGGAGGTCTTCGTCTTTGTTTCAGACGATCTCTTAAACTTTACTCGAATAACATTTTTGCACGTCTTTTCATCCGACAAGCATAGACGACTCACTGTTACTTATGAGTTTCTGATTTGCAAGACTCAGCCTCTTGCTGAGGACAAATATGTGGTACTTAGCTAGCCATCCGTTGTCGACACAACGGAAGTCAGTTGTAAGGTGTAATTTCGTATTTGCGCACCGAGAGGTAAGATTATGCTGTCATCTTACTGCAACCGATAGCACAAACCACTTGATGTAATTGTTGAAAATAAAACTAACTTTCAAAATTCGTAAACCAAATGAAATATTACTGAATATGTCACTATATTTATACAAATAATACCATTTTTTTTAAAATAAAATTTGTACCACTACATTATACAGTTGCTGTAAACATGGGCTAGTGTCATCGAGGCTTTTGGAAATTACGTTCAGTAACAATCTGCATTTATTAATTTGACCACATAGCAACTCCTTTTATGCACCTGTTCCCTGCGACTGCCCATGTAAATATTAATACTGGATACCTCAACTGACAATTGGCACAGTGCACACACTCTTCAGAGAAATCAATCCTTAAAATTAAAATATCTACTTTATTTTAAACAAATAAAAATCCTCAACTAGTGGAACACCTGAAGATAAGTGTATAATAAAATATAATACCTATTAACATTGGAACATATTATAACCCTTACATATTTCCAGGTAGCTGTTTTCTCCAAGATGTTTTTAACCTTTATAACTGATCTAAGGTCTGTAATCCTTTTTGTTTTCTCTAATGAAATACAGAAATTTTAGTAACGTCAAATAAATAACATCTTGAAAAAAATCTCAAAATATAGGAACCGCATCTCTTTATACTAGGTGTGGAGTTCACGACATTGATAAAATATAGCTGATGGATTTTATCTGACACAGCAACTAAACTGCTTCTAGTAAGTGCGAGATTGCGTAGTCTGCTTTGAAGGAGCTGGGGAGGAGCAGTTCCAGCACTGACCACGTCTCTCCATCGATCTATCTAGGCCACATCTCGATTATGCATGCATGTTCTGTGGATATGCATAGTTTAACTCCCACGGAGCATCAACATACCGTAATTAAAGCTCTGAGAACAGTCACCAGTGTCAACCTCAGCTAAGGCTCGGTTAATAGAAGCATTAAACTTCCGAAAGCTTCTATCAAGTTAACAACTGTTAAACGAACAAATTCTGCCCATTAACAAACATGCTACCTATAAAACTTGAACATTTAAAGCTTATACTTCAAACGACAACGGTGGTCATGGAAACCACGTCTTCACCGCCATTCACTGCTGCGCAAGGAATAATGACTAGCATAACAATACCGTTTCCGTTCTTTTAGTATCAATCGAAACGCAAGACTTTCCCCTTTTATGTTCTTGATTCTTTTCCTTGAGCAGTATACATCGTATTGATTTTATTTCTCCACTGAAAGGTAGATGCTTTTTGAAAATCTGGTAGCATCTTATTAAATGCTGATACCAAATGAAGTAATCTCTTGTTTTCTGCTTCTAGGAATTTTAATACTTTCTGCGAAAAACTCTTACTATTCTACTTTTCAGAGCCCCGCTGAACGCTAAGGTTTAAATGATGTATTCTCATAGTATCAGAATCCATGATTTTTTCTGTTAGACTGTAGGCTGTTTCTCGTTAGCAACCATACATTTTTTTGTTTACTCATTCCATCTATTTCCAATGGATTTTTTAGCTTGAAAGTTAATTTCCATCGCCACCTATGATATTCATAAATGTTTTATTTTAATTTTTTATTTCTCCATAGTTTTTTGTTGTTTGCTGAAGACCGTGTTAAGTCTACCAACCATTTATTCTTTCTGTACCACTTCACATCCATTACATAACTTACTCTCTTTGGCTGTCTTGGAAGTCTTCTAAATTTATGGCTACTGTTGTGTTCATTCTTTACCATAACATTTATCTGAATTTTCTTCTGTGGAATGACAGTTCCTATAGATATTATATTTATTTCGCTTCAATTTCCTTTCCCTAATTCTCTGCTCACTCTAATGACATCGATGTTGATGTCGATATCAACGTCGCCAAGTAAAACAAAAATTTTTTGCGTATGTGTTCGTTATTCAACTTCTTTGTAATGTATTTGGATCTATTCTCTCCCAACCTCGCTGACCTTTCTTACTACTTTATACTATTGAAATTCAACCAGAGCATCAAAGTTTTATATATATATATATATATATAAAATGTTCAGTTAGATATTAAAAGGTGAATACGCTTTATGAGTAGTGTTTTTTAGCTTTTTTCTATCGAGCTTGTTGAGAGAGTGGTTAGAGATCTGGTTTTCGGCAGTCCTGGGTTCGATAACAGGTCGTAAAACTTACATGTTCACATCCGTAGGGGAGCGTCCGTTAAGCACGTAGCTCCAATTTGGCCTCCTATGGACCCCCTTCTCCTACCTCCCCCCCCCCCCCCCCGCAGCTTGACGTGGGTTTTTCTCTGTTTATGAGGACACTATTTTCCAGGTTTTATGGCTCGTCGACGCCACTACAGGGGGAGAGGACTGGAAGGATTTCGTTCATGTCCTTCTGAATTACCATATTGACAATTTCCTGGATTGAATTCGGGAAACAATTGGAATCCGGAATGGGGCCTAGCGGGGATTTGAACCCGCATCCTCCCGAATGCTACGCCCGAGTGTTGCCGCTCACCCACTAATGAAGCCTTTTATGAGTGAGATTTGGACAAATCAAACTGCAACACGAACAGCAAATAGTGGTTAACAATCCTAAGTTCTCATCTCGGTGCATGGGGCAAAAGTTTTCATAGTTTAGTTTGTAAATGTACGACGAATGAATTCGGCCTTATTAAATTTTGCGAAGTTATGCTAATTTTTCAGATTAGTTCTAAGTTCGTGTATAATTCCAACATCCTAACTTTTCATAATTGTGTAAGTTTTACTATCGAAATTCTGAATACCCTTTGGCTTACCCTGCAACTTTCTTAAAAGTCTTGAAGTTTCTGTAAGCCACAAAAGGCCTCAAGGCTCAACATTCATCGTAAATTTCTTTATGAAATTTTAGCGCAATCTGAATCCAAGAGGCGTCTCTCGTTTTTACTCTTTTTTTTCGTTAACCTCTTTTTTCTCTCTCGTGGGACCCGAGGCGCTGCCTGCTGTCGACTGGCTGCAATTAAGAAAACATTTGCGCCACTCTGTCGCTGAGGTCTCGTAATGGCTGCACTCAGGGGTCAGGGAGTGGGGGCAGCCGAGCCGGCGTCAGCTCAATTAGAGGTACTGGGGATACCGCCACGTCGGCCGTCCAAATACTCACGCACGTCGTCGATGTGCTTTGCAACATAATATTATTGACTACGTACACTCTTATACCAGACGTTCCAGGCTATTTTAACAACAGAAATGTTACTTTCTGTAGAACTGATAATTATCTGAAACAACTAGGTACTGTTCATTCACTATGTCTACTAACAACTAGGCGATAATATTAGCAAACGTGGATAGAAACTAACGCACGGTAAAATGATATTATCATACCATAATCTCAAGGAATAATTTAATCTAATTAGATTGCGATGGAATTCATGTTACAGTGAAGATTTCCTTCTATACATATCCTTAACTTTTATTGTTTTTATTTAAAATTCTGCTAGTATAATTTCCACACCCGCCTACTTTTGCCGTTACGAATTTAAATTATGTCAGTGTTTTTTCTTTATTATTCAGCAACGTCAATATACGCGTTACATACTACCAGCACTTTCTTCACCTACTCCTGTCTTCAAATTAATCCCAGCCCGGTTCCTTCATCACATCAGTTATTGATTGTGTTGCCAAATGTAGTTGCCGTTCTTTGCACCCCCTCATACTCCTGTATTTGATACCCAAAATATGGGCCCTGAACACCACCACCATATTCAAACAATGATCTGACCAAAGTTTTATAACGCAATTCCCTCACTTCTCTGGTACATCCCCATCATCCACACCAAAATATTAATTTCTTGACGTGCTTGTAACACATTCTCATCCAAGTGTTTTTATTTCTTTTAAATTTTTTTAAATTAAAAAAAGTTGAAGTCTAGATTGAAATCTCTCTTCACCTGGAGATATGGTTTTGTTTGGTTTGGACATGATCGGACCTTGCAGACCGCCTGCTATCTGTACTATAACTTAGGAGGCTCACTCCATCACACTCACCACTATTGCTATTGGCTCACATGTCAGGACTTCATTGGCAAATTAGCAGCGGCCAGATATGTAACGAGAAATTCGAGGTTATGAGCAGCCAACTGCGAGAAAATGAATTGCCGAATCATTCATTAAGTTTGTTTTTTGTGTTATTTAACTTTAAATTAAATGCGTCAAATTAGTCAAAAGCATATGTAAAACAACATGGCTGAAACGATACTTTACGATTCAATGAAGTACTTCCCGTTGTTACCATTTTCAACCACTGCTCTCACACAATTCCGTCATCTTTAAGTATTTATTACATTGGACATAAGACTTGAGAATACCGTAGATTTGAAGTTAAAAGTAAAAATGGGAGAGATTATTTATTGGTTTCTATGCTGGTTGTTTGTTTACTGTAGCTAGGTCCTTATGTTATTTATTCTGCCATCTTTAGATATTTAGGAAGATCGACTTTGCCCATATTTAATACTTCTATTATTATTTCTAAGTCTTTTCAAGCTTAACAAATTTTAACCAAATATTTCAGGGTGTCCTTATAGTGAAACACAAGTCAAGATTGTACGTAGTCAAATCACGTCAACCGGTCGATCTTCGACCCAAAAAACTTGAACTATTCTAAACCCGTGGCAACACTGCCGGCTTACATTAGTCCTACAGTAATAGAATCCCTCTTAAAGAGACTCATTAAACACCAGATAGTTGCAGCACTGCCCAGTATGCCTTTGGGCAGGTTTTCATACAGTGGGCGACTTTGCAGAGGGTGCAGCGGTGGCACCTTCCCGTGAATTCCTATGGGCAACATTTTGGGGACTAAACACGTTTCTCTTCGGAGAGTTCGTTTCTTGTGTAGTGAAATGTAGTTCCTAATTCTTTGTGCCTGCCCACTGGACATTGCCCTGATGGGTTGTGAATCTGGAGAGAGAGGACAAGTAGTATGACAAAAATCGAAGAGTCGCACCTCCTCATCGTTTCAGAGCCAGCCAGTAACTTTGTTGCTGTCTGTGGCAGCACTGAGAGACAATGCATGTATGTCAACTGCTGAACCAGAGATTATGCTCACAGTCGGTCGCTTTAAGAGCAACAACGTCTTCGAAATCGAAGTATGCAATGTTATCTTTCTCACGGAAGTCGGAACCGTAACTGGCCCTAGCCGTACTGATTTTGAAGGATTGCTCGTGAGCTTGCTTGTGTTGCCTACCACCCCCGTAACTCGAGAGAAGTTTATCAACAATAGCGATGCGTTAACAACGGTTCACCGAGCCATTATTTATGTAAACAAAGACACAATTTTTACCTATTGTGTAGCCGAGCACAATAAACGGTGCGTCCACCAGTGCGTCCTACGGATCTTTGAGCATAATCCGCATCCATTTTTTAATAATCTATAAATAGCAATGTCAAAAAATAATCACTATGATGCTGCATTACTTTTGTATGTTGCTTTGCAGATTCATTTTATCCCTGCTTTAATCCTGTTTTAAAAGTCAGCGTACTTCAGTTACTCCAACAGTTAACAGTAGCAAATTAATTTCCTCTACAAATACTTAATGCTTAATAATAGCAGGAATTTCTTTCCTTTTCAATTAAGACTAAAAATCCTCCACATCCCCTTTAACCACTAGTCACAATTTTAAGTTCCATGCCAGAGTCTTTTAAATTAGGGCAATATTCTTCAAAGGACTAAAGAAACATATGTAATTTTCTTAGGATCAAGTGATTTTTATTCCTTAACTTCTTCTTTGAGAAAACCCTACATTTGTCCTCTTAAATTACAAAAAATTATTGTTAATTGAGGGTATTATTTGCAACCGAGTTTTTGTTTATTTCAACTCTAGCTCATTCACGATAGGATAATTTAATTGCAGTCGAGATTTCATGGTTTATTTAACATTTTATTCCCTCAATTTACAAAAGTTTATACTCAACTCAACATCCTTATCTGATCACATTGCCATTATTCATTCAACACTTCAAAATTACATGAACAGAGATACGTACTACAACACTCTGAATTAAATAGTTCTGTACACAAAATTAATAACGCAATACGGCACCATCTTCATGTCTCGCTCAAATCGCGAGAACTTAAAACCTATAACCACGTATGCTTGATATTGTCGTAAACAGCTGATGAAAAAAAAAAAGTTCAATAGAATAGTCTTAACACTGAATATGGCGAATTAGAACCACCAGGGAAGATCTGTCAGCAATACTTGTGCGGAAAGGCTTTTTCGAGACGTTACAATTTCCTAAGAATACGATGACGACATTAGAGATAAACTGCGATAGTCACTTCACTAATAGGAACGTAAACTGACACAGCATTAATTACGGGATAATAAACACTAGAGGCATTCTGAAAAATAATCTGTAATGCGAAAACATTTCCGATTTTGAAAACATGTACGGCATAACGACTGCGAGACCAACGACCTAGCTGAACAAACCATTCACGGAAACCTTGAAAGAGAGTGGAGCTCTGCTGCGAACCCAGGTAGACCTGGAGAACAGGTAACGTTTTTTTAAAAAAATAATAATAATAAGGGGTTAATTATTTAATTAATGTTTGTTGTTCTCAACGGGACTAAGTAAACTCCTTACTAATGGGTTAATTGTCCATCACGTAAAAATAAAACTCGTTAAAGCAGCAGAACTCTGTTCTGTCACGAAGCGATGTGGCGATATTCAGGATTCTTAGTTAATTGATCTAATTTCAACCCTCCGCATAGTTCACGTACTGGTTTGAAATAAGTGGCACCTAGTTTGCCTATGCACAAAGTGCCATTAAACACAGTAGATTCATTACTAATATTGTACATAATGTTCCTTTAACAGGGTTGGCTGATTACGGAAAAGGCATGGGTGTAACAATACGACAACACACAACAACTAGTTATAGAGTCCACTGTTCGTACACATTTATTAATGAAAAATAATAATCTCGCTTTCAACTCACCAGAGTAAACCACCAGTTCATTAAAATTGACCGAACTTTCATTTCCAAAGACTGCATGGTCCGACTCGGGAAGCAACACATTAGTCGCACACATACCAAACCATAGCAAATAGTCTCTCTCTATTCTTCGATTACACTTAAGAGCCATTTATGGACACTGAGAATTCGCTTCTCACTCCACAGATACGACA
>JARYHS010008074.1:376143819-376180571 GCA_031002005.1 Vandiemenella viatica
TTCAGGATATCTGACATAAAGCAAACTTCCGACAGACAGTAGTTACTGGAGCCACCAAGTTTTCTGAAGTGCTCCGTGACATCACGCCTCGAAACTTGAGCGAGCCTAACTTGGGGAACTGATTTCCAGCTGCTAACTGCGTGGCCAGCCAACTTAGACCTCACTTCCTGCCGGCTCAGTCGTGACAGCAGGAAGAAATAATAGAACCAGTTCGCATTGAGTCGCCGAACCGGTAACTTCCTCGTAGGCTCAGAGCAGTGAACAAATTTCCTCATTTCTGCAAGTGTGTGTGTTAGTTTAACTTTGTTTGTGGTTTTACTTTAACTTTGCCTGTGGCAGACAAGACAACTTTGTCTTCGCCGTAGGTAAAGTCTACAGCAATGGAAGGGCAGTTTTACGATACAGGACAATCAATAGCAACAGCTCTACAAACGTGCTACGACAGTGAGTCATCTTCAACACCGATCAACAACTTCAGTCAGCAATGTGAGACGTTCAACATATCAGACCAGCCCCCCCCCTACTCCAGTACCAAGACCATTTTCCACCACTACCATCAGCTACATTAACGGAAGATCTACAAACAAATCAGCGCCAGCAAACTGCAAAGAATCGCCCTCGCTCTCCACCAACAACAGAAACATCTGCAAACTTCGACTCCTCCCTGAAGAAGAAGATGAGACAAGAGGGACGCAGTGAGCAAGAAGAAACAGAAACCATCAGAATGGAGTTGGCAGCAGACAACGAGCAGCCAAAACCAACAACGGTACTAGCAGGTGAGCAGCTTGCGCTTCCCAGTGTGCAGTCAACAGTGAACGATCATGTAAACTCCACGCGAGCCAGGAACAATAACAGTGTTAACAACAGATTTAGTGCATCGGACAATGGTCCATTCATTGTGATAATAGAAAGCATAGACGGGAACGTGGGTAAATGGCATCCCATGGCGTTGGGGAAATTTTTGTTTCAGAATCATAGCCACCTAAAAGATAAAATAGTTAACATTGTACAAGCGGGGCGTAACAGAGTCAGAATTGAATGTAAAACGGGGCAGTCAGCAAACCAACTGGTTGCGCTAGAATCCTTTAAAGAATCAGCTTGGAGGCATATATCCCAACCTCTATGACAACAAGACAGGGCGTAATTAGAAACGTAGACACTAGTTTAAGCATTAAGGAAATTTCTGAATCCATTGAAAGTCAGTATAAAGTGATTAACGTCAAACGCTTCTCTAAAAGATACCTAAACAACGGGAAGACAACCCTCAGAGATCTGCCAGTTTGCTTACTTTCCTTCAAATCCCAGGTTCTTCCTGAATATGTTTACCTCTACGGAATGCGATGCAAAGTCGAGCCTTACATCCCACCACTAATTCAGTGTTTCCAATGTTTACGCTATAATCACGTCAAAGCGCAATGCCGTAGCCAACAAAGATGTAGCAAGTGCGCAGGGCCTCATGACTACAAACTTTGCCCCTCTCAGGGCAACCCATGCTGCATATTTTGCAACGGAAATCACCTTGCCACTGAAAAAATTGCCCAGAATATCAGAGACGACGAGCGGAAAAAATTAATAGAATATATGCCTCCCACCCCAACCAATACGGTGAAATGGCTCACAGCTACGCAAAAATCACAGCCGAGCCTCCAAAGCATAGACATTCCAAACAGTGCAAGTAGATTCTAATCAACCCGAACCATCCAGTACCTTACAGCACAATAATAACAATAATTCTCCCAATCGATATGTCTGGACCAAAGGCCCTAAATCCTTTAAAAATACAAGATTCACTAAAGAAAACGCAGATCTGAATACAAGGAAATTCCTGTACACATATAACGGCCCCACCGCTCCAATCATCACAGGCCATCAATTACACTCGGCCCAAACGGACCAGACGGAAACTGCGCCTTACGCTTCCCCTCCGTGCGAAGCGATTCAAACCACAAACCTCATACAGCCTCCAACGAATCAGCAGCACAATGTTCCTTATGCTCATACTGAGATATTACATCCACAAAATGAAAGCCTAATAGAAAAAATATTCAATCTTATTATGTTTTTGATTAAAGATGCAAGATCGTCACCAGAGAATTCACTAAACCCTTCAATTGTTCTAGAAAGACTAGTTAACATATTCCAACCCAATGGCCAAATTTAAAGTTCTGCAATGGAACGCTAGATCAATTCGAGCAAATCAAGAATCCTTTCAAAGAGAATTAAGCTGTAATGACATATCAATAGCGGCAATATCAGAAACTTGGCTAAAACCTGATACTCCCCTCCACTTCAAAGGCTACCACATATTACGCAACGACAGAGAGGATGGAAAAGGAGGAGTAGCCATAGCAATACAAACCAGGATTCCATTTACAGCAATTTATATTGACCACACGCGCATAAATTCATTCCAAGCCATTGCAGTTAGGGTAAGAGTACATAATACGAAATTGTCCATTATCTCCGTTTATTGCCCTCCCAAAACAAAAATTAGAAGCGGAGAATGGCGAGCACTTATTCAGCAGGTAGAGGAACCGTTCTTAATATGCGGAGACCTAAATGCACACCACACAACTTGGGGGTGCGAGTTAAACGACACATTCGGGGAAGCTGTCATGGAAATAATAGATGAACTTAACCTGTACGTACTGAATGACGGTTCACCAACTTTAATCCCAAAACCTGGACATCGAAAATCTGTAATAGACATATCTATCTGCTCACCCTCCCTGGCAACCGATTTTCATTGGCATAACCTGCAGCAGTCATGGGGCTCGGACCACTACCCAATCATTATATCAACCAAACAGTGGACCAAACCACAGAATTCACTACCCTATAGAAAGTGGAATATCCGGAAAGCCAATTGGGCCAAATACGGTCAGGCAATAGAGACAGAATTAGATCATGTTTGTTCTCACAACACAATTAGCCATCAATATCAAGAATTTATAAAAATCATAAACAACGCAGCAGAAAAATCAATTCCTCGATGTAACCCTGAAACGACAGGAAAAAGAATCCCGGTACCATGGTGGAATGAAGTTTGTTCCAGATCAACGGCCAAAAGAAAATTAGCACTAACTAGATACAAACAAGCAGCAACGTGGGAAAATTTTATAAACTATAAAAAAGCCGACGCTGAAACCAAAAGAATTCTGAAAACGAGGAAAAAAGACTGCTGGAAGGAATTCTGCAACAAGCTAAACAAGAATGTACCTTTGAACACAGTATGGAATACCATAAACAGATTTCGGAAAAAACCTACAGGAATGAAATCCTTAACAAATTGGATGGAAGAATTCGCCAATAAAATTGCTCCGCCTACAGTTCCACCAAGTCTCTCAAGCCCCTCAAATGATTCCAAGGAAGAGAATCGACAAAATATTTTAGATAAAGAGTTCAAGCTTGAGGAGCTGGACATGGCCCTCAAAACGTCAACCAACTCAGCGCCGGGAATAGATAATATAAACTATCTGATGCTGTTTCACCTACCACCCAGAGCTAAATTAATATTGCTACATCTGTTTACGAACATATGGTCCAAAAGTGAATTCCCGGAAGACTGGACAACACAAATTATTATACCAATACAGAAGCCGGGTAAAGATAGTAACTGTGCAAACTCGTATCGCCCTATAGCTCTCTCCTCGTGTATTGCTAAAACATTTGAACGAATAATCAAAACGAGATTAGAATGGTGGCTGGAGCACCACAGCAAGTTACCGAAAACACAGTACGGATTTAGAAAAGGGAAAAGTACAAACGACAATCTGAGTATACTTACCCTCGATATAGAACGCACCTTTATCAATAAAGGATACCTATCAGCCTTATTCTTGGATATAACAGGAGCATATGATAATGTCCAGATACCGACTTTAATTGAAAAGCTTAGAACATTACAACTCCCGGAAGTATATTTGCGTGGTATATATAATCTCCTTCGCTGTAGGACCATATACATCCGACAACAGGACAATACTCTATACGGACCACGCATTGTCACTAAAGGAATTCCGCAAGGAGCAATTCTCAGTCCCATTCTCTTCGCCATCTATATAGCTGACATAGAAAATATATTCAGCCCATCGATAAAAGTATTGCAATTTGCAGATGACGTTTGCGTCTACACATGGTCTCCCTCTCAAGGCATAAACATCTGGAGATTAAAAGAAGCCGCCAAAAAGCTATACGAATGGACTCTTCAATTAGGATTAACTATATCGCAAACGAAATCGTCAATTGTAATCTTTTCCCGGAAACAGTGCACCCTCAGAGAGACGGAGATTCAGCTAGGGCCCTACCTTTTCCCGGTACGAACATCAGTCAAACACCTCGGGCTACTGATTGATAGCAAACTTACATGGAAAAAACACATCGATCAAATCTTAACCAAATCGGAACGTCACCTGAACGTCTTAAGATCGATATCACGTGTTTGGTGGGGAGCCGACCCTGCCATTCTTCTAATTATGTACAGAGCACTCATTAGACCAATCCTGGATTATGGAAGCCACTGTTACGGTAATGCACCCAAGTATATACTCCGCAAATTAGACATCCTGCAATATAGAGCCATAAGAATATGCTTAGGAACGATGATGTCCACGCCAACTAACGCTTTATTAGTGGAGGCAAAGGAAATGCCTCTGGTCATCCGCCGTCAGCTGTTAGCATCGGTTTACTTAACCAGGCGAGCAGCAATTACAAATCACCCTGTAATGAAAAAGGCCATAGATTATACAAAAGTGATGGAGAAAAGTGATATGTCCACCATTTCAAGAACTCCTTTGTTGATCCTAAGCTACGAAAAAATAAAACTTATGGCACCTTTAATTATCCAAAATGAAATGCTACCCCTCTTTTCAAAAGACTACGAGGTTCTAAGATTCAAACCCAATATACACTATCTACCAAATTGGATTATGAAAAGTGGGAAAATAAAATCCTTAGCGGAGGGGTTCTTATCTCAAACGTGGCCGAATCACATCCACATTTACACTGACGGCTCCAAATCCCCCGACGGAGTTGGATACGCCTACTTTTGTCCTGAATCAAAAGTATCTAAGCAAGTCAGTCTACCACCAGAAACTTCGATATACACAGCCGAAGCCCTCGCAATCAGAGAAGCAATAAAATACGGATTCAAGCGATACAGTAAAATGCTGATCCTAACAGATTCGAAAAGCGTAGCCTTAAAACTAGACAACCCAAATAGACATAGTGACCTCAATATGATTTTAGTAGACATTATACAACTGATGCATGCGGCCTACGTAGAAGGGAAAGATGTACACCTAGTATGGATCAAAGGTCATGCGTCAATTCAACACAATGAAGCAGTCGACATATTAGCAAAAGATAGTTTATCACACGGAGAGAGACAATTCATTCAATTGCCACACACTGACTTTATACCTATTATCAAGAAACAATATATTAGTGACTGGTCAGAATCATGGTCCACAACCCAATCGGTCAGAGGAAAGCACTACGCTTCAATTCAACCCAATATTCCACCCAAACCTTGGTTTGCAACCTGCAGAATGAGCAGAAGGCACATATCATCAATAATCCGCATAAGATTGGGCCATGGAAGTTTCCCAAGCCATCTATATAGAATAGGAGTGCTCCAATCACCCTCTTGTCAGGAAGACCACGAAGAAGTAGCGGATTTAAATCACATCATCCTAGCTTGCAATCAGTACAAGAACCCCCAAAACAAACTATACAAAACTCTAGTAAAACTAAATATACCTCTTCCGACCTCCGTAACCTCCCTCTTGATGTCACAAAGACAAGATGTGTATGGAGCACTAGCCCGATTTCTACATGAGTCCAACCTAAAACTTTGAACTTCCCATCAAATTAGGAGATATCACCTAATGACAGATATAGACAACCAATAATCAGATAAAAGCTTGCTAAGGAAAAATTTAAAACACTGCAATAAAATAATACCCACATGATAGACTCACGTTTCAAATCATAAAGTAAAAGACGAGAAATTATTCACACACTTATTCATTATAAAAGTCCGAATGAAAAATACAAAATACCCAGTTTAAATTATTTGACAAAACAATCCAATGTAAAACTTGTAATAGGATTGTTAATTACCTTACTCATCTCATTAATTATTACTTATATAAAATGTATTCCAATCTATGGGTAATGCCGAAACAAATGATACATGAAGGTCACAATAAATGTAAATTGTACTATGTCTAAACTAATTACCACTCCAATGTAATACAACATTTTCAATAGAATAGTCAATTATGTATGAAAAATCCAATAAGTGTAATATATAACAGGAATGTTGATCACCGCATTGGCCATCATGGATATAAAATGTAAATACTACTATCTATAGGTAATACCGAATCAAAACATATATTAATGTTTATAATAGAAATAAATTGTACTATGTCTAGACTAAATGGAACTGTAAAATATTGTAATTAATCAGCTGGTCAATTGGCGCAAGCCAACGACCATAAATAAAAAAAAAAAAAAAAAAAAAAAAATAATGAACACTGTTTAGTATTATAAAATGACATGTTAACTCTATTAGAAATGCAGACTACTAAAACGTGTCCAAAATTAGAAGAATGATTTACGGTCAACTTCACACCTATAGATTCAATCATTTAATTTTTACATAATGACACTTAAGTCTGTTTTGGCCAATACACACCTCCCATATGTGCTTAGGAGGGATAAATAGAATAAATTATTACTATTCAACTTTTCTACAAACATGAATTTCTAAAATGTGCATATTTTTCGTGAAATAGCTCTTTCAAGATCTTCGATCAATACTAGATATATTGTTACTACTCTCAGACCCTGATTCCTACTAATTATAGTCTTATGAATTACGTACGTACGTTGTTATTGGAGAGAGATAAACATTGAGCAATTGTTGATTTGTATATTTTCCGTATGAATGAGTATTGGTTTGGTGGATGGAAATTGTTTAGATGAAGCATAATATGATTAAAAGCTGTATAGTGTTTGAAATGTAATGAATAGTAATTATGAATGTTGTGTAAGTCATAGTGGTTTAAATATTATTTTTACTAAATGGAATTATTTAAATTTGTCAGTTTTATTTTTGAATGCCTATAAATATTCTCTATTTTCATTTTTAAAAAGTTTATTTAGTATTATAAGTAACCTTGTACAGGTTCTGATGGCTTTTTTACTATTGTATTTCCATTGTTTGGAGCGATTGTTAGCGTTTGAAAAGTACGGATTTCGCTTGTGATATTTTATCTAAAATTGGGGAAAGGGGGGGGGGTACTGCCAGGGGCGCAGCTACCATAGGGCTAGGTGGTGCAGTGCACCAGGGCCTCCACGCTCAGGGGGCCCCCGAAAGCAGCTGAGGGGGGAACCAAACGCAGCCCAGGGGGCCCCCAAGCGCAGCTCAGAGGGGCCCATGGGCCTTCAGGGGAAATGGGCCTTTTTTTTAGCTCTGAGGGCCTCGTGAACCTAGATACGCTAAAGCTTAGGGGGCCCCCAAGCACAGCTTAGAGGGCCCCAAGCTTAGCTCAGGGGGCCCCTACCAACAACTTGGCAGAGTTAAGAAAAAAAGGTCGCCCAATCTGGCCTGTGGACCCAAATTATTTTTTTTTGCTCCTGGGCCCTTGTTGACCTAGCAACGCCAATGGGTACTGCCTACTTTATCTCCCGAAATCGCGAGCGGCCGAGTTCTCTCGAAACTGTGCTGATAGGATGCTTTGCTATTATACAGGTTGCTTCAGGAACAATGGTAAATATTGAAAGAGGTGGTAGGTGTGAGTATGGTAGGTATTGAGATGGTATTGAGTACAGAAGTTCATATAAACATGAGTCCGATTTCCATTCGTTTTGGAGATACAGGTACTTACGAGCATCATTACAACTTCAGTCACTTAGTAGGTTCCGTGGTAATTATTACAAACATTATAGTTAGTTCTTCCTCCTAATTTCATTAATGCCGCTCAATGAAATCCGTTCATCTTCCTCAGCCTTAAGACACAGAAAATATAAATACTTCTTTTTTACTTATTTTAGAATTTAATAAATCAATTTTGATTAGATGTCATTACAAATGTTGTGAATATACAACTTTTGAAATTATCTCATCAAAATTTTCATTCCTAAGAAGGTATGGAAATATTATTATTGGCTGAAACAAAAATGCTATTATTACTGTTTTGCTAATAAAGCCACTTGGCAAATTCCTCTCACTTCATTTCCTATTTGTTCATGGGAAAAAAAACTATAGAAAAAAATAAATTTGAATCCAAATGTTTCCTAATGCTTCGCGAATGTTTATGGCTGTATTGATGTTTTTCACAAGAAATGTTGTTTCTTGTAATATTCTAGGAAGAATTTTATTGTAATTTTATTAATCCACGTCGTTGGAAACCGGGTGAATAATATTTCTAAGAATAGTGATACAAACGTATTTTATTGGATACGAAATGAATATTCGTATTGTTAATAAGAAAGCAAGATTTCATAAATTTACTTGGTCCCATTATCCGCGTTCTGAATTTAGTATAAACTTCTTATCTTCTTGGGATAAGAAGTTCTGTTTGCTATTAGTAATATTTATAAGCTGCCTAGCAAAGATACCATCTCAATAAAGGCAGAGTTTTTAATCAATGATCATTTCATACTTTTTACACACTTTGTATTAGCTTGACCTGCATGTATGTATGAGTGTAACGGAATCTTTCAATTCAATTTTTTTCCACTTCCAGATCTCGGAGTTGTTTGAAATTTTGCACAAATATTAGAACAGTGACAGTGACAGTAAAATATTTTCTTAACTACGTCCTGCTATTCAAATTACTTTGACTGTAACAATAGAAAACTCTTTGAGTGAAATGGAATATTTCATTTCAATTGTCAGCCATTTCCTGATGTTCGAATTGTTTAAAAATTTTCACACGCATAAATAACTCGTGAAAATAAAATAATTTCATAGCTGTGTCCCGGTGTTCTCCTTGTTTTGACCGTAACAATAGGAAAGTAACGGAATCTTTCAGTTCAATTTCATCCACTTTCAGATATCTGAATTGTTTGAAATTATGCACACATATTAAGAGCCGGTGACAATATAATAATCTTATAGCAACATCCTGCTATTCTCATTATTTTGATAGTACTAACATGAAATTTACGGGATCTATCTATTCAATGTCACCCACATTCAGATAACCGAATTGTTTGAAATTATGCACTCATATTAAGAACCAGTGACAATATACTAATCTCATAGCAACATCCTGCTATCCTCCTTACCTTTATAGCAACAATCTGTCAATTCGATTTAACTCACTTTCTGTAGTCTCAATTGCTTGAAATTATGCAAACATATTAAGAAACAGTGTCAGTATAATACTCTCCTAGCAACGTCCTGCTGTTCTCCTTACTTTGATAGTAACAATGGGAAAGGACGAAATCTGTCAATTCAATTTCACCCACTTTCTGATATACAAAAAGTTTGAAATTAACCACTCATATTATGAACCGATGACAATATAGTAATCTCATAGCAACGTCCTGCTATTCTCCTTACATTTAAAGTAACAATACAACAGCAACGGAATCTGTCAACTCAATTTCACCCATCGGGAGCGACTCCATCAGTGGAAATGTCGTGCTCTAAGTACGCTATTTCCCTTCACAAGAAAGAGCATTTGTCAATTCGCAGCTTCAAATTATGCTGCTTGAGCTTGTCAAAAACCTGGGCCAAAAGTTTTGTGTGTTCTAAAGTGGGCGCGCGGACCACAATACCATCTAGATAGATCAGTGTTTTTTCCCCCTTAACACCCACCAGTACTGTATTCATTAACTTCTGCCAGGAGGCTTGCCCTGTCTTCAATCCAATGCTTCACCGTGTGATCTCATAATGTCTATAAGGACTGCTAAAAGCTGTCATTTCTAGCGACTTTGGGTCTAATAGCACCTGATAGTTGTCCAGCGTAGTAAAATACTTCGCTTTCCCTAGCTGATCCGTTATTTCTGTGATTAGTGGTAAAGGACGCACATTCCCTTCTGTTTTCTATAGTCCACTACTATTCTCCAATATTTCTGCCCGCTTGCGTCGGTCTTTTTCGGTAGTAGAAGGAGAGGAAAAAACCACGAAAAAAGACTTTCTTTAATTATACCGTCTGCCTGTAACTTATCCAATTTCTTCTGTAGCACTTCTTTCTATGCCTGGGGAATGCGATATGGTTTTACATTTATTATCCGACCTTCTGGTTTCAGAACTATCTCGTATTGTTGTATATGTTAATTTGTCCCCGGGCAAATGGAAAATGTCTTTGTATGCAGCACATAACTCGATAACAGTTTCTCTCTCTTCTGTATTTAAGTGATCCACCTGCGGCTGTTTTTTAGAATTTTCAACCAATCTGCTGCCGACTTCCGCTTGTTTATTTCAGCCCGCCGTACGATTGCTACTTCTCTATCATCGAGAACTTCCACTTTCATTTTTGGACATAGAAACATGACTTCTCCTTCAATGGTGTTGACCATTGTAATGACGCTTTTTTCTTCCGCAACATTAATAAGTGCCTCCGGTGAGTGCACTTCCGGATAGACCTCACTTTTCGCAATTACGGATGTACCATTCTGACAACCCTCTATGGCAATCACTAACACTCGCTCCTGTCAGGGCCCTAACTTTATCCATTGAGTACCTCTAGCTTTTACTTGCTTCGAAACATCTTTTCCACCTGTGCCGCTTCGCCGGTGTTCATCTTCTTTTCTTTTTTTTCCCAAAGGCAACCAGGACCCGCCCAACCACCTGCTGGTTGGCGTAATCAACAATTGCCTTGTGTACCTTCTACATGTCTCGCTCCAGTATGCCGTGAGCCGGTAATTTTACCGACCGCTGTATCACATGCCACTCATGATTAAACTTATGCGCTTTACTCACCTGTTATCCTAAACGCACTGTGCCCAGTGTCTACAATGATTCCTCACCAAGTCCTTTGATGCATAGAGCCTTACGTGAGTTTATACCGACCCCCTTCCTTGAGGGCGTCGTCCATTATTAAAGACAGTTGTGCCCCTGAATCCACCAAGAATGTTAAATTACAGGTTTTACCTTCTTCGCACCTTACTGTTACCGTTTCATTTTCCTTACTGCAACCGAATGCAAATGCTTTACTTTTACGGACATAGGATGGCTGCTTGCCTCTGTCCTCAACCCCGAAAAATCCCGACAGGGGTCTCCCCTTTGACCGATCCCATCATATTTATCACACTGGCTCAGATGCCAATGATTACACTCCACCTTGTGACCATCTAAATTACATGTACTACCACTTTCGCCTTGCTGTGGTCCACTAGTTTCTATGCAATTCCCACTAAACTCGTGTGGGTCTCTTTCTTTCAGTTTTCCCGGCCTCCGATGCCAGGTTCGTGACTCCTGGTGCAACCCCTCGCGCTTATAATTTTCTTGCTCCTCTGTATCTATGGCCCTAACCCTTCGCTCCACAAGGTTACCTCCCTGATTACTTGCCCGCACTTCACTCCTACATTCTCTTGAAATATCTTTCCATAATTTCGGCTTTTCCATTCTCCTCGGTATTTCTTTCCCTTGTTCTCTATCAATCCACTTTTCTTAGCTATTTCTATCAATTCAGCGAGGCTGGTGTTTTTTCTCTACTCTTTAATGTTGTCTTTATTCTTTCATCTCTCAATCTTTGTATGAAAAGCACCCTTCTCAATTTATTGATCATACCTGCAGCCCCAGGCAACTCTTCTTCCTTCATTATTTCTCTGGCTGAATCCCTGAATTCATATTGCTTCTTATCAATCCGAGAAGCCCAATCTACCAGACTTTCTCGTGTCTCCTGCTTACTGCTGAAAAGAGAATATACATAATAATCAACTGTGCGTAGACACCCGTCTTTCTCTGTTAATACTGCCCTCATCTCTGGTCACGTTGTCACTCTGTCTCGGACTCCCAGTTTCCTCCTGTCCGAACCCACTATTTCTGTACGAATGCATTTAACTAGTAGACCTCTGTCTGTAGGGGATACTACATCCATTGCTACATCACAATTGTCTATAAACTCCCAAAGTTGTGCCCTTTTTCCGTCAAATGTCTGCAGTATTAATTTAAGTGCCTCTGTTAAACTTGAATTCCCAGCAACCACTGTTGCTTCTATTTTTCGAGAACCATCTGCTTCCCTTGCGGTATCTTCTGCTTTCTTTGAATTTAGTACTTTCCGCGTGCCTTCCTTGATTGGTATAATCGCGTGACCTCCTTTGAAAGCACTTGCTGACTTCCCAGTTATGCAACCGCTGGATGTTCACTTGTTTGTCAGCTTTTATTCTGCTAGTCCCACAATTTCTCACTCCTCCACTGCGATCCTGGCTGTTTTACGCTGACTGCTGGTATTTAAAGTTAACAACTCTACCCTAGTTCCTTCCAATTGCAGCCAAATTTCTACATTATCCTGGTGTTCAACCCCAGATCTGACACTTCATATTTTCTACTGTTGTGGTCCTATTCCTCTTAGGATGCCACCTCTACAGCAGAATTTATTATTGTACTAGCTCAGCCCCTGAGCGGTATGGGCTTTGCAACTTAGTACAATAGGCTAGGGAGTGGCAAGGGTAGAGTAAATCAGTCATACTGTAGCTATGGGCAGTTTATTGGCAGCCTCCTTCATGAAGGGCGTTCAGCCATAATAGCGCATAGCTTTAATAAGCTTCTATGTACGATAGCTTAATGATACAATACATCTGCTTACTTTCGATCGCAGAGGATAGAGTGTGGAGTGCCAGCCAGCCGGTCCTGGGGTGATGGGCTGTTATGTGACCACCGATACACTTATTCCTATTGCTTGATTGAGCTGGATTTTATACTGACGGGGCACCAGCCCTGGCGGCGAAGGTTGCCTAAAAGTCGCCTCGAAGTCGCTCTGATTACTAAATAAGTACACGCGCGCCCTCACTTACCAAACAGGGCACGAAGCCGGCGGCGCTCAAGTCTTCACAATTCTGTCTTTATAGGTAAAGTGCCCTTGGTATAACCATAAGGGGTAATGATTTAAATCCTCGGTCTACTAAACAGACATCTGGAAGTTGGTAAAAATAGAATTAAAAGATTCTATAACGTTCAATAATTTTTTTGTTGTTACTGCCAAAGTAATGAGAATGGCAATACTTAGCTATGAAGTTATTGTATTGTCATAAGATCTTGTGTGCAAAATTTAAAACAAGTTGAATGTTTGGAAATGGATGAAATTTGAATTGGAAAATTTCATTACATTCATACAGGTTAAATCAATATTAATCTGAACTAAAGGGTTAAAGATAACCTTCAAATATAAAAAAAATTTCAACAGCGCTAGGATATTCCAGAATTCAGTATTTTTTTTTTTTTTTTGCTGTCGTCAGTCTTTAGACTGGTTTGATGCAATCCTCTATCCCTTCCTATCCTGTGCTAACCTCTTCATTTCTACATACCCCTTACAATCCACGTCCTCAATTATCTGCTTCATATATTCTAATCTCTGTCTACCTCTGCAGTTCTTACCTTCAACTGTTCCCTCCACTAACAAATTAACCAATCCAGCATGTCTCAAAATATGACCTACCAGCCTGTCTCTTCTTCCTGTAAGCTTCTTCCATAAACTTCTTTTCTCACCCATCATTTCTAAAACTCGTTCATTTCTTACTTTGTCTGTCCACCTAATTTTCAGCATTCTTCTGTAGCACCACATTTCAAATGCTTCAAGTTTCTTTCTTTCCGGTATTCCTAAAGTCCATGTTTCGCTACCGTAAAGTGCTGTGCTCCACACATAGAGTTTTAAGAAGTTCTTTCTAATTCCTAGATCAAAATTTGAAACTAAAAGGTTTCTCTTTTTCATGAAAGCTCTTTTTGCTAGTCCTATTCTGCTTTTAACATCATTCCTGCTTCGGCCATCGGTTGTAATTTTGCTTCCCAAGTAACAGAACTCACTCACTTCTCCTATTGCATCAGATCCTATTTTTATATTTAATCTGCTAGTATTGGTGTCATTTCTGCTACATTTCATCACTTTTGTTTTACTTTGATTTATATTCAGTCCAAAATCTTCCTTCAGTATTTTGTTCATGCCATTCAATAACTTCTCAATATCCTCAGCCCTCTCTGCTAATAAGACAATGTAGTCAGCAAATCGTAGCATATTGATTTTTTCTCCCTGTAAACTTTGCCACATATAACGTTTTTGAATAAGCTTAAAAAAAGAATAAAGTCATTAATTAAAAATTTAACTTTAACTTCAAAAACGTGGGGTGTTCTATATATCAGTAATCTATTTTTTTTTCGCTAGCTGTTCCATAAAGGTAGAGTCATCATGTACAAGTAGAGAGCACCCCACGCTTTTTTTACATAAAAAATTAACTTTTTAATCAGTGATTTTATTTTTATTTCAAACTTATTCAAAAGAGGTATACTGAACTGTGGTACATCCTAGGGCTGTTAAACAGAATTTTTATACTTAAAGATTATTTTTAACCTTTCAGTTCACATTTCTACAAAAGCGTGTATTTTAGTTTTTTTTTTTTTTTTAAATACAGTTTTATTTCACTCATTCCCAGTTTTTAGTTGATTAAAATAATCATAAATGTAACTGATTCTTACTGTTATTTAAATGAACAAAATGTATAGCAGAAATAAAAACTTGGCGTAGGGGAGAGTCTGATTGTGTTCAGTAAGGATTGTGACGTTGGAACAGTACTTAACAATATTTGTCGGAAGTATATTATTGTGTCTCAACAAAGATACTACATCTTTACTTCGGCTATAAGAAACTGAATTTAATCATGAAACAACCCGTATAATTTAAAATCGATCACACAATGCTACATAAAAAATAATAATATTTAAAAACACTTCAGTTACCTAAATCATTAGTCCTACATTAGTGTCCAGCATAACTCAGAAATATGTGTGTTTTGTGCTGGCATCCGATCATTAACACTTAATGTTGTAAAATACATCTAATGATAGCCGAAGTATTGGATGCTGTTTTACTCTGCGTTTCAGATAGCTTACATATTTGTGAGTTTAATACTGTATCGCCTTTAACTAAAATACCGTGCATCAATTTGAAATTACTTGAGTTTTTTGAGACTGGCAAAAAATTGAAATCCTCAAGGCAGCAACATCGTGCTTCACCACTCTGAAAGTGAAGAAAGAATCTTAATTAGCTGCAAAAGTGAACACGGAAAGGCTCAAAGGACCTGACCTAAAACACGGGGCCCCGAGTATCGATCATGATTACTTCAGTTTTCGGCTCTCATCGCACTCACATAGGCGATGTTGGGATCCTCCCCGAAACTACACCAAACACAAATAAAACTACAAATATAAAAAACTGCATGCAGTTTGCATAAAGACGACAACATTTATCCATTGGCCTGTGTTTAGTTGGATCCTAAAAAATTCTGGGACGAAAGGTAAAAAAATATATATATATATATATATATAAAAAATAGATAACCGTATATTGCTGGTATCACTAGCTCAATCGTCACAGGTGAGACTGTCTGATAGAAGAAGACAGAAGTAATTGAGTACCACGTTTACTTTTACCACAGTTCATATTTTATAGACGAGCATTATAAAAACAACTCAAACTATAAAATCTTGTAGTGGTAATTTACTTTTGAAATCAATATTTTCTGAGAGTTTTTTTAACAATTTTGTCCAAAATTAACGTTTTTAGAGTTTCCACCTGCAAATATAAAATAATTAACTTCCCATTTAATCGATGTGTCAACACAGAAGCAAAAGAATTGCAAAACTTGAATAGGAAAGGCATTTGTTTATTGAATAAGTTTGTCGTTTTGTTGGAGAGTCTTGGAATCAAGCTTCTAAAATTATTTCCTTATTGTAATTTACATAAAAATTATAGTACTTAAACTTGAATAGCCTTTAAAAACAAGATAGCTAATTGCTGTTATGACCAAAGTCAAGGTGTCTGTAATCTAGTCTGGGATCTTTGTTTAGAACTCGAACGTAATCTCCAAAACAGGATACTGTGAAAATAATTAGATCTACATCAGAATAGTCCTCTTCAGGCGATCTAGATTTTTCTAGAAGGTAATACGACTTTGAGTTTCTTGACACGAGATACTTCGTTTCGAATCAAGAAGTACACTTTTCGCTCTTCGACTAGAATCGTCCGCCAGGTATTTATAGGTAGAATGATAGACAAGATCCTTATGTGCAATATCTAACTAAACGTTCAATGAATTTACTCTTCTGAAACGTCATTCACATCCAAATCTATTCCTCAAGTGTTATACTTCGTTGAAAATTGATTTTCTTCAACTGCAGGATTTTATTTACAGGCGTATTATTACAGACTCTTTCAAACTCTAGTGTCCATGACAAAAACAACGTCTCATACACAACATTTGTAGTGCTACACGAACCTAAAATTTAGAATGACTTTTAAAAATTTATGAAAATCAAACAAAAAAATTATAGATAAAATAAATCCAATAAACGCTATTTGATTCTCTCGTAATGTGTCACAAATAGAACAAGTTTAATAGTTTAATATAATCCAGAAAATGAATTTTCTGATGTAATCTCCCAACCGACGTTGGATCGTAAAGATAACTGAATCAACAAACATAGAATGAAATGTTTAGAAATCTTCCATGGTGTAAATGTTTTACGGTCTGAAATTCCGTTGTTTGTTAATGAGATGTGGTAGGATTAATACGAGAAAGGATTGTGATCAAGTAAAGAGGATTTGTACAGGATATCTTCTAGAATATATAACATGGAATGAAAATATATGACGAAACGAGACACGTTATTAGGAACACAACAAGAAACCATAACAATTTTTATGATTATAAGGTGCAAGATGAATTGCTGGTTGAAGGCATTACGTGCATATATCTTAGCATATCTTTTGACAATAATCTCAGTTGGCCATGACACATGAAATTTTAAGAGGATGTTTCAAAAAATTAATAATAGTTTGTCTCCAACGATCGCAGCGATTCATTCCCTACAGTTTAAGTAATTTTATTTTTTTATATCAGAACAACTGCATGACAGCCATTTTATCAACAGGAATGCGGATGGTGAAGGGTTACGTCAAGGCTATTCTGCTGGGCTAAGTTAGTGGCGATATTACATTTTCCAGCGCTGTCTTTATTTCATTTCTGTTCTCTTCTCGTTTCAGAAAAACGCTTTATTAGAAAACCTTGTAGCTAACCCTGGTAACTTTTAGGTCCTTGCACTGATATTACGACTACCAAATACGGCTTTCTCGGCTGCGCATGGGCTGTAACGTTTGTAGAAATTCTCAATTCCATTTAGTGTGAACACAACCAGAGGCTGTCGTGTGATGAACCTCGCGTAAGGTACGGACTCAGTGCTTCCTCTAAGCATGTCACTTCTTAAATCACGGAAAAGTAGCATGATTTGGACAACTGCACTGACACTGAATTCAGAAGTATTTTACAGTTACCTGTGGCTTCAACAGATTTCAGATCAAGTAGTACAAATATGTTATTTCTTTAACAGGTTCCTCAGAAATAAGTAAACCAGCGCTTTTAAGATAACTTTGAAAGTTGAATTAACATGCATATAAATAAATCTTGCAGTGATTATACTGACACAATGAACCTGGAAGATGTACTAAGATTTATCAATTTTCTTCAACCACCGCATTTACAACTTAGATTTTTTCACGTAGTCCCTTACAGATCCAGATACAGCTCTATTTGTGCCTTCACTAAAGATGTTTCAGATTATTGCCTCCATTGAATGAGAGTAAGCAATGAAGCGCTTAAGACGTGGTTTAAGTATTTTTTCAGGTAGTCTGATTAAAAAATGAAATGCATTCGTTGATGGGTTTTTCTACATCATAATGTATTTACGAAACAAAGTTGAGTTTGCCTCAATGATCAGTCGTCCTTCTTTTGTGGACGCATTTTTGAAAGTTGTGCTATTTAGAAATAAGGCGACTGTTTGCTTGTCAATTTATTAGCAGATTTTTCCTTTGAATGGGCAACTCAATCTTTGTTATGTGTGAAAGATCAACAGTTTCCAAGAATATGCAAATGGAGACTTTCCCGGCGTATTGATTCAATGAAAGTTTCACGGGAGTCCAGCCGGATGGAGTTATAAAACGACGACGTTTCGACAACCTGCTCGGTTGTATTCATCTAAATAGACCTGATGAAGACAACCGAGCAGGTTGTCGAAACGTCGTCGTTTTATGACTCCATCCGGCTGGACTCCCGTGAAACTTTCAATGAGTTTCCAAGAATATTTTTAACGCAGTCTATCATAGCTAAAGGCTTATTTCTGGCACGAACTTCAGTTGGCTTTAGAAATAATACAATAGAAATCTTCGTAGGAGTCGTGTTATAAGCAGCTTCAACGGTCAACCAGGTCTGCGGTAATCTCTGAACATAAATGTAGTAACTGAACCTTCTTCACTCCAAAAACTCATCCCCTTGCAAATTTAATAACAAGCAAAAATAATTTGCCACCTTAAAAGAGTAAAAACAGATCATTCGTTGTTAAAAACTCTTCAAACAACATATAATAGAGTGGTCATCATAGATTCTCCTTTTTTTCCTTATTGCATTACGCCTCGACGGCTAAGGTCATTAGAGGCGGGATGGGACTGGGGACAAGGAACGGGAAGGAATTCGGCCATGGCCTTTTCGATTGAAGCATCCCGGCCTTTGCCTGGAGTGATTTGGGGAAACCATGTAAAACCCAAATCTGGATGCCAGGACGGCGATTCGAACCCGCGCCCTCCCGAATGCGAGGCCAGAACGTTAATCGTTCACCCACCACGCTCGGTCATAGATTCTCAGTAGATGTAATGCCCATTTTCCTGTGTCTCAAATTATTCCTGAAGAAGTGACTAGTGTGTCATGAAAAATGTCCCACGACATTGTCCCCGGGAGTTTGTAACGTGTACTCACGCTATTCGTGTTTGTATAGTTAAAAGTTCGTTGAAGCAATTGAGCAGCTACACTTCCTAACACGATTTTTCTTAAACTTTCTTCCACCACTAATTACTCTTTTAATTAAAGGTTCGTTTTGCCGTGCGGTCGCCAGTCTTTCGGCTATGCTAATTGGTTAATTAAAGTCACAGAAGAAGAACACATATGCGTACTAGTTTTCGTAGATTTATTCCTCTGAGACTACACAGTCAACAAGCATGCCACCAGACAATAATACTAATGTTTCTTCGTCACCGAAGATAGCAGATTCAAGTACAGTCAAAACATAAATAAGAAGTGAGCACAATCCTCGAAACTAATTAACAAACAATCGCCATAGTCCGATTCTGCAGTAGTTTACTAAACACAGTTTATATTGAATCAGGTCACTCGGAAGAACCTTCATAGTCCAACATATACTTTAGCACACATCCCACAGTGTTCTTTAGTACGGAACACACGCCACAGCGGCCGTACGATGTATTCACGGGATAAACACACTGCTGTAAACCTTCCGCTCCCGCCGGCTGTTCCGTACGTTACCACTGACAATCACCGACTCCTCGACTCACCGCGCTCGGCGCTCGCCCACCGCCAAAGACCTTACATACCTCTCAGATTACACTATCCACTCCAAATATAACCGTAACGTTCATGGTTACGTTACACCCCCACCGTTACAATGTGGCAAAAGTCGGCATTGACAAAGCACCGACTTTTGTCATCACAAACCACACTTGTTCACATATACATAGAAACATTTTACAAAAAAATACAAGATTAAATGTTTACCAAACATAAAGGGAAGTCTGGGTGGCTGCTTGCTTATCCTTAAACTAACATAATTACATACACATTAAGAATAACACCCACAGTCTGAAACTGCATGAAACAAATCATCAAACCTTTCAATGTCCATATGTCCTTGCTTAGATCCATGACATATAACCAAGAAATTACAAATTGAGTTACAATATATTTTGACAACAATTTTTTCCTCTCTTTTTTTTTCTGATGTATGACACATGCACTGAATCGTGCCTTGTTTACTTCGACAGTGCACTGACAGTGTGCCCTGCTCAGGCAGGTGCCTCATTCACTGACTGTTGTACACCAACACTGATCACTCCACCCGCGGAAAGACGCAAACTGACATTATGCTGCGCCCCACTTAAATCATCTTAACACTTTAATGAAAGGGAAAACCGCACTTCTAAGTACATTGTCCAGCCTCAGGGCTAAAATTACTGGGAAACACAAACCAGCAAGAATGCCTTCCGCAACTGTGTATTAATACTACGTGGGTCACCAATCTGTACCCAACTACCAAAAGTCCTTACCCCACTAACTTATTGACACAGCCTCTTACACATTCTAATTGTGACTGCGATTGATTGTTACCAGAAACTACTGAAAACTTACTTAAATCATGGCAACACTTAATGCTTGTAGGTGCGGTAGACGCGACAGTGCTGTGAGGTGGGCCCCTCTATCCGGTGCCTGCACCCAAAACAAACCGTGTGCGGGTCGCTAATCTGCGCACAACCTCAAAAGACATTTGATACAACAACTGTACAATACCATAGAAGAAATAATTGTGAAGACCAAACAACCTGAAAACCTAAACCTACCATAACGATAAGGCATTTATGCATGGATGTTTCCATCATGCGCAGTGAGGCAACTGAAGACTGTACCTCACCCCCTCCACCTAAAGTACCTACTTCTTTTTCTTTACAATATTCCTTCCTTCACCAAACAGCATTAAACCCCGCTTCTTCTTACGCTTCTTCCAACTCTCTTCTCTTCCTCCTCCTTTCTTCTTATTTACATTCTTTGCCTCATCATATAACCGTAACTTCTTCCTGCGCCTCTTCCAACTTTCTTCTCTCATTGCTCTTCCTCCACTTATTTCCAAATCTTTTCTCAGCAAATACCATCCATCTGGCTTCACATAGTATCCTCTATTCTGCATAGTCTCTTTCTTCCCATTAATTACCTTCTGTTTAGTGTCTTTACATAATTGATAGTGCTCATTTACCATCATACAATGTTTCACTTCGAGGTTCCCTTCCGGCAAAGTTTCAGGTTTCTCCTGAACTGTTTCTTTCACCTCAAGGACTGCTTCTCGCTGTCTTCCATCTTCTTCTACTGACCTTATTTCTTCTTTTACTACAGTATCTTTCTTAACAATTTTGTCGTCAGTCACACAAGCCTTCGCCTGCTCATCTGGCTCACAAACATCATTTTTATTCACAGTTTCTCTTCCATTTGATCTATAAGTTAGTTCTGAAATTATCTTTGCCTTTTCTTGTCCGAACCACCTTATCTCCTTCCAACTTGACCACTCTTCTGACGAGTCATCACTCTCCTCCTCATGAATGCGCGCTTTAGCGATGAACAGTTTAGCATAATCTCCGACATTCATACAGATCACTCTTTCCTCTCCTTGATCGTTTGTAATTGGTTCATTAGAAATCTCATCTTCATCTTGCCCCCTCGTATTGTCTTCTGGTTCTTCTTTTGATAGCCTCGTATCGTCTCCTGTCCCCGCTGAGGCTGAAGCAGTGACAGGCACTAGTTTACCTGTGGTGCACTCTCCACCACGGCCACCTGCACCTGATTTACTGACTCTCCTCGGGGCCAATCATCTCCAGTTGGTCCATTATATTCACCTCTAAATCCTCCTCCCCCTGTTCCACGACCACGTCCAAATCCTCCTCTCTGTCCACGGTTATTGTATCCGCCTCGATTCCTGTTATCAAAATGATTGTAGCTCTCCGGCTGCTGATGTGAATTACTTCTATCCCCTTCCGATTGCGATTTCTCCGCGAAATGTGTGGGTGTCCTTCCCCCATATTCTTTTGCTCTTATACTTTTCTCTTGTTCGTCCAGTCGACCCAACATCTTTACCGCCTCGTCAATGGTACATATATTGTGACTGACAAATACAAGCTGTGTCGACTCGGGCAAACGCGCACTAATCATCCGCACATATTCCCCTTCACTAAAGGGTGAACTTAAATGTTTACAAGAATTAACACACTTCAAGAAAAAATTTTGCTGAGTGCCACCACCCGGCGAGTATGGTTTTCCCATCATTAAATTCCGCCGAACAGCAATTTGCCGGTAGATGGACCAGAAATGTTCCAAAAAAGCTGACTTAAACTCCTCAAACGTCTCGCAATTATCTGCAAGCCGTTCTCCCCACATTCGGGCATTCCCCTTGATATGTTTACTGAACATTTCTATCTTCTTTCTTTCTACGGCCCTACAGAACGGCCCAAAATTTTCAAACTTCTTCACAAAATCAACTGGGTGTATCCCCCCATTATCACAAAAGTCCTCCCAGTCTACTTTCTCTTCTACCATGCACGCAGTGAGCGCATTCACATTTGGCAAGATTTGACATTTGACAACCTCTTCTCGCACAACTTGTGGAACCCGTAACTTTAGACTTTTTTCAATTTGCTTCTCTTGTAACTGTAACTTTTCATTCACCCACACTGCAGTAGACGCCTTAACCTTTTCCACCTGACACGACAATTTCTCTACGCCGACTGTTAAATGGTCAACTTCTTCTTTTACTACCGTGTATTTTTCGGTTAGGGTTTCTCCTAAAGTCTCCACCTTCGACAGTCTTTCATCATGGTTATCTTCTATAAGCTCGACTGTTTTCTTTAGGGATTCCATATTTTGGTGCAAAACCCTAGTTACTTGTTCGCAGTCTGAACGATACTGAGTCAATTTACAAGATATTTCAGCAGTTTGTTGTGCACAAAGTTCCCTATATTGTGTCAATTCTTCCCTAAACTGCCCTAGTCGCGATTCAAAAGCATCCCGAAGACATTCGATACTCTCCTTATTTTCATTTAATTTAGATTCAAGCAAAATACTATTTTCATTTAATTTGGATTCAAGTGAAATACTATTTTCATTTAATTTGGATTCAAGTGAAATACTATTTTCATTTAATTTGGATTCAAGTGAAATCTTGTTTTCATTGAATTTAGCTTCCAGAAAGGACTGAATTGACATGACAAATTGTCCCTGGAAAGCACAAAACATTTCCGACATGGACGCCTCATTACTTTCCCTAACCACTTCTCTTGACTTGTCAACTTCTGATTCACTAGCAAAACTCGTCATCGACTGTAAATGATTAGACACAGTAAGGGAGGAATGATTAATGCCTACACTGGGTGCGTCACCAAGGGACTCACCTCCCAGCACCATCTCTCCATTCACACCACCCTCTACCTCAGATGCCATATTACGAAATTATTTCACACAATAAATTCAATCTTCCGTTGTAGAAAAGACAAGAAGTAACCAACGCCGTCAATCCAGCAAACAGAATACACCAGTATACATTAGCACAAAAAAAGGTAAAATTCTGTTTCCAAATCTCTTAACTACCAAACAAGATATACACCATGTCATAAAATACACTTTCAATTGAATACATACACTACTATCAATGACCAAAAAAATTACGGAAACTCTAAAATATTTTTTTTTTTTTTTTTTTTTTGAAAAATGATTTGCTAGGCAAATCTACCACAGTTGTCCGGCATTTCAACTTTAATAAGTTAACGAAAGAAAAGGTAAAAAAAAACCTCTGTTACTCAATATGCAAAAATAATAATAATTAATTTTTTTCTTAAAAAAAATCGCGAATTATTCGTGCCGGTTTGTGCTTTTACAAAGACTGAAAAATAAATCTTGCACTTCTTTGGAAAATCAACAAAAAAAATCTACAAATTAATTCGTTAACAGAAACTGACATAACTTGCCCCACATCAGAATAACATTAAGCTTGCATGCATAAAATTTGCAATCCGCATAGTCAGTAGCTCATTTGAAGATTCATTAATGCAAAACAAATAATTACTACCGCGGAAATGTGATTCCAATCGAAACAGTATATTTTTATTTTTTATTTTAATGTCAGTTTGTGTCTTCCTTTAATTAAAAAAATTGTTCGCACTTCCCTTTCGAAGAATCTCAGTTGCTGACCGCGCTGCCGTCGACCGCTATGACGCCGCGCCGCTTCTGCGTGCCCGCGTTGTTCCGCTGTCGCGTTGTTGCTCGGGCAAGGCTTCCCGTCAGACTGCGTTGATCGGTTCCGATCGTGAAAGCTCGGGTCCTCTCGTTTATTACATTGTTGTGCACTCGCCGCCTCGAAGTAGCCGTACCATCGCCGATTGTTGTCTTCCCGCTCTACTCACTGCTTATTATTTCCAGCACTTTTTTATATTAATCACTGTCCGTCCTTAACAATTTTAACTGCAACTTGTCCTGTCACGTTGAGCCATGTAACGTGTACTCACGCTATTCGTGTTTGTATAGTTAAAAGTTCGTTGAAGCAATTGAGCAGCTACACTTCCTAACACGATTTTTCTTAAACTTTCTTCCACCACTAATTACTCTTTTAATTAAAGGTTCGTTTTGCCGTGCGGTCGCCAGTCTTTCGGCTATGCTAATTGGTTAATTAAAGTCACAGAAGAAGAACACATATGCGTACTAGTTTTCGTAGATTTATTCCTCTGAGACTACACAGTCAACAAGCATGCCACCAGACAATAATACTAATGTTTCTTCGTCACCGAAGATAGCAGATTCAAGTACAGTCAAAAACAACTAAATAAGCAGTGAGCACAATTCCTCGAAACTAATTAACAAACAATCGCCATAGTCCGATTGCTGCAGTAGTTTACTAAACACAGTTTATATTGAATCAGGTCACTCGGAAGAACCTTCATAGTCCAACATATACTTTAGCACACATCCCACAGTGTTCTTTAGTACGGAACACACGCCAAGCGGCCGTACGATGTATTCACGGGATAAACACACTGCCGTAAACCTTCCGCTCCCGCCGGCTGTTCCGTACGTTACCACTGACAATCACCGACTCCCGACTCACCGCGCTCGGCACTCGCCCACCGCCAAAGACCTTACATACCTCTCAGATTACACTATCCACTCCAAATATAACCGTAACGTTCATGGTTACGTTACAAGTTGTTGAGCGACTTGGGCTGGGTACACGAGGGACAAATGCGACGCGCAATAATGAGTCTGGGTGACGCTGCAACGATGCTCACTGTAACGCATCGTTTCGGGCAAAATTTTTCGCAACAACTATGTATTGCCGGACATGTTACGTGTTGCCGGACATGTTACGTGTTGCCGCTTCCACAGCAAACGTGCGTGTCGCACGTCAGACCCGCGTCATTTGTTACCGAGTGTGTTGGTGTGCTCAACGTGCCCCTCAACATGTCAGTGCTGTGGGCGAAGAAGTAGAGCTTCAATGGAGCTCTACCAGAATTAATGGATTGTTTTTAGACAAGAAAAATGACGCGACGGAGGAAAATATTCCCAAGGCGCTGAAATTGCCAATAAATGAAATATAGGCCAAGGTCCTTACTCTCCGATCCCAATTTATTCGTGAGAAGAACAACCGGAAACCACTGGTAGTGGACGAGACAATGTGAAGTCCAGTGCATGGTTTTCATATGTGGCATTGATTTATTTTATTTTTTTTATTTTTTTATTTTTTTTATTTTTTATTTTTTTGGAATGCTGCTACTTATTTTGGTGACACTGACACAATGGAGACACTAGTAGATCAAGTTTATTTGTTTATATTTCTGAATTTTGCTTAAACAATCTTAACGTAGTTGTTATATACTAGGGTGGGTCATTCGTTTTCTGTAGATTGATTATGTCTAAAAATTATTCTGCCAGGAAGAATTATTCACAAGGTGAATACTCTGCGAAATTGTTTCTTATTTGCTTAACAGGTTGAGAGCAACGTGTTCCTCTAACATCTAAATTCAAAATGTTTCTCGTTCTAGTGAGTAATTCCGCATCCACCGCATTCTCTTTCTTCCACGTTTCGCTAACATACTTGATATTAGTATGTACACAGCACTAATCAACGCAACCTCCTCGAGCAACACTCTACGAGAACTGACTAGTGTGGCATGCAAAATGTTCAGCGACATTGTCCCTGGGAATTTTTGAGCGACATGCGACATACGTTCCATTAGTTTCGTAGTGTATCCAAGGCTTATATATATATATATATATATATATATAGTGCCAAGAATATGCCGTGAATATTTAATTTCCGGTATTACCTACCACGATGGACAAAGCAGTATCCCAACACGTCTACTTACTTACTGAGACAAATGACGTCTGCGTCGAGGTGTCAGTATTGACAGAGGGGTAACACTGCGTCAAAGAACAGTCAATGTGGGACGTACGATTAAAGTGCAGCGAATTTGGCGTTGATGAGATGTGGCAGCAGAAGACATCTACATCTACATATATACTCTGCAATTCACAAAACTGTGGGTGGCAGATGGTGCTCAGCACCAAACCTAATCTCTTTGTTGTGAATTTCAATCCCTAATGGTACGAGGGAAAATCAATTCATATAAGAATCAGTGCAGCACCTTATTTCTCTCATTTTATCTTTCCTGTCATTTCAACCCAAATTGGTTGGTGGACGAAGTATTTCACTACACTCGTAAGTGAAAGTGGGAGTATACATGTTTACCAACAAGTTTATCCGAAACGTACGTCGTCTATCTACCAAGACTCCCAGCCTAGTCTACTAATCAGTTCTGTAACGCTTTCATAAGGACTGTAGCAAGCAGTCACGAATCGAGTAGTTCTTCCCTGTTCTTTCTCTATACTATCAATCAACCCTTTATGAAACGGTTCCCAAATGGCACAACAATAATCCAAATGTGGACGCACAAGATATTTGTACGCCATCTAATTTGTTTGTTCATTACAATTTTTCAAGATTCGACCTAGGAACAGCAGCCTAGAATTAGCTATACCTACTAACGTATTAATATGTAAGTCCCATTTCATGTTCCTTTGTACTGCCAAATATTTCGTAGAATCGACCATATCAATAACTGAACTGTTTACCTCGAATTTCTGAACAATTGGATTCTTTTTGTTAGTTATGCTCATTGTCATACACTTTTTACAATTTAGTGTGAGTTGCCACTCAGCGCACCATGCCAAAATGACATCTAGATCACGCTGAATTTCTAAGCAATCGGCCAAATTCCTTACTTCCCTACAAATAACCGCATCATCAGCAAAAATCTAAAAATGCTTTTCACTTTGTCTCCGAGATCGTTTATAAAAATTAAGAAAAGAAGTGGTCCTATAACACTTCCTTGATGTACACCCGATATAACATCTAGATTAGAAGAACTTTCTCCTTCAACAACGACATACTGCGACCAACCAGTTAGAAAATCCTTTATACATTCACAAAGCTGATCCAATATACCGTACGCTCGTAGCTTCGCTAAAAGGCGGTTGTGTGGCATAGAGTCTAGGCTTTCTGAAAATCTAAAAAAATTGAATCTTCTTGTGAATCTGCATCAATAACTTTCATTACGTCGTGTCTAAATATGGCCAGCTGTGTTTCACATGACCTTTTCTTCCGAAATCCGTGTTGATTTTTTGTAAGCAAATTATTTTGATTTAGAAAATTCATAATGTTCGAGCATTTAATATGCTCCATAACTCTACTACAAACAGATGTTATAGATATGGGACGGTAGTTTACAGGATCGCTTCGATCACCTTTCTTGAAAATCGGAGTTACTTGCGCGATTTTCCAGTCGGAAGGTGCTTTTCGCTCTTCTGGGGATTTACTGAATATATCAGCCGCATACTCTGAAAATACTCTTACTGGAATTCCATCCGGGCCAGGTGCTTTCCTCCCTTCAGGTGCTCTAATTGCTTTATGATACCTGCAGTATCTATTCGTAATGATTCCATCTCCAACTCGACACGACGTGGGAAAACGGGAATGCTATCCTTATTTTCGTCAGTAAATGAATTTTTGAATACAGTATTTACTATGTTAGCTTTATCGCGGCTTTCATTAACCTCGGACCCTTCACAAACTAGTGCTGGAATATTGCTGTTGGTGCAACTGACTTTTCGAACATACGACCAAAATTTCTTTCGGTTTTCTGCGAGACTCTTAAAGAGAGTGTTTGAATGAAAATCGTTGAAGGCCTAACGTATCACATTCTTCACGCGTCCTCTTAACTCAGCCACAGTTTCTAAATCACTGTGAGACCTCTTCCTTCTGTAGCGTGCATGTATCCTCCTTTGTTTTTTGAGTAATCTTTTGACTTCGCATGTGTACCACGGTGGATCATTCTCCCCATTTATTTTCCGCCTCGGTATATGTACTTCCATACCTTCCCTGACTATATGTATAAATCGATGCCCCATCTCTTCAACGGTGTCCTTTGTTAACTTAAAGTTATGGTAATTATTCCTCAGGTAGGTTCTAAAACACTCCTTTGAGGCCTTACTGCATCTGTATACAATCCGTTCATTTCCCCTTTTTCCCTTGGTCATTAATTTGATAGTCGCAATTACCGCTTTGTGATCGCTTATTCCAGTGGTCGTTGAAATGTCGGTGAATAATTCTGGCCTGTTAGTAATCAGCAAATCTAAAATGTTTTCGCTACCGTTATGACACCGCGTAGGTTCATTAACTAGCTGCTCGAGATGATAATCGGAGAATAAATCGAGAATTACTTATCCCTGCTACCAGTAATGTGAACGTAATTACGCCAGTCGATATAAGGCAGATTGAAGTTGCCTACCAGAATCATAGCATGATCCTGAAAACGGCTAGCTATACTGTTAACATTACTTCTTAATTCCTCGGCGATAGCTATGTCAGAATCGGGTGGACGGTAGAAGGTGCCTATCACCAGTTTTGACCCAGCAACATTGAGTTTAATCCATATGATTTCACAGATAGTATCGACGTCTATTTCATTACATGGGAGGAATTTACTCACAGCTATAAATACCCCACCTCCATGAGAATGTAATCTGTCTTTACGAAAAACGTTCATGCTGTCTTTAAAAGTTTCGGCGGAACTTATTTCCGGTTTTAGCCAACTTTCTGTACCGATAATGATATCCATTTCTGTGCTACAAATAACACTTTCACGTTCCAGTTGTTTGTTACAAACGCTTCTATGGTTAATTACGAGTACTTTTAGCTGTCGTGACTCTTTTATGTTCCACCTACATTCCGGTGTTTCATCTGATTTGGTTGCCCGTAACTGTATTTCGTGTTTCGGGTCTTCCTCAGCCTAAAAAAACCACCCAGTGCATTCCACACGGCCCCTGCCACCCGTGTAGCCGATTCACGTGTGTAGTGCACACCTGACCTATTCGAGGGAACCTTACATGACTCAACCCTATGGCGGAGATCGAGAAATCTGCAGCCATTATCATCACAGAAACGTCGTAGTCTCTGGTTCAGCCCCTCAATACGGCTCTGAACCAGGGGTCCACAATCAACTCTGTCTACGATGCTACAGATGGTTAGCTCTGCCGATATCTTGCGGCCATTAGCTACAGAGTTCACCCTTTCAGCCAGCCGCTGGAAGGAAGAGAGGATAACCTCCGACCCAAGGCGACAAGCATTGTTGGCGCTGACATGAACCACAATCTGCAGTTGGCTACACCCCGTCCGTTCTATTGCATCCGGGATGGCCTGCTCCCTTCTCGGATCAGGCCACCCAGAATACACACCGAATGGCGTTGGATTTCTTCCCCGAATAATTCGCCATTTCCCTAAGGGGCTCTATAAACCGCCTAACATTAGAGGTCCCAACTACCAGAATACACTTCTGCGATTGCCCAGACCTAGCGGGCTGGGGGGCCGTCAGCTCGCAGGATGACAATTGTGGGACTGAATCAGCCTCCGACAATACGCCATACCGGTTGAACAGTCGAACAAGTTCACCGTCTTGGCCTTTAAGCCTGTTCGACTGCCCCGTGTGCGGCTTCGAAGTCTGGTAGCCATATGCAGTCACCTCCAGCTTTTCAGCATGGGTTGTAGGTACAATGCTCGACATAGGTGAATCTGTGAGCGGCGTGGCTGCATCGAGTTCCCCAATATCGCATCTGCTGTAATTTTCTACGTCTGCTTCCAGCTGTGTAACTTTCGCTAACATAGCTGCAAGCTGTGCGCGCAGATCAGCCACCTCAGCTCGCGTCTGCACACAGCAATCACAGTCCCTAGACATTCTGCTTTTAAAATCGAAAAAAAGAAAAATGAACAGAAACTCGAACTAATCTGTACTTCGGATAAACTACAAAAACTCAATGAGAACACTAAAAAGTGAAGCTAAATCACGCTCCTTTACTGAGCGACTGTCAAATTGCAACTAACCTCTACTTGCTACAAAAGTAAACACTCAGAGAGAAAACTAATTAAATCCACACGCCACTAAAGATAAAATGTCACGCTATAACACGCTACTTTACTGAGCGACCGTCCAACTGCAACTGACCTCTACTTACTACAAAAGTAAACACTCAGAGATAAAAATATCTAAATCTACACACCACTAAAGAAAAAATGTGAAGCTAAATCACGCTACTTTACTGAGCGACCGTCCAACTGCAACTAACCTCTACTTTATAGTGCCTCTGCTAAGAAAACGCCATTGGCTGCAGCACCTCTCCTGGGCTCGTGAACATATCTTGTGTACCTTACATGACTGGAAAAAGATTGCGTGGTCAGATGAGCCACGATTTCAGTTGACAAGAGATAATGGTAGGAATCGCTGATAACACAAGCTCACGAGGCCAAGAACCAAGGTTGTCAGGAAGCACTGTGCAAGATGGTGGTTGCTCCAGCCTGGTGGAGGTTTATTTACATGTCATCGACTAAACCTTCTGGTCAAACTGAACCGACATTGGCTTGAATGGTTATGTTAAACAACTTGGAGAACATTTGCAGCCATTCATGGTGTTCATTTTTGCAAACAACGATGGGTTTCAAACAATACTAGGAGGTGTATATGTACATAATGCCTTAGATTTTAAAATTCACCTCATCTTAAGTGAGTCAAATTACTGGTAGTGATGTGTATATGGGGTGCACTAAGTTGTCCCGTTAGTGAGATGCCGGACACTATTCCCATGTCTCAACAGTTGATAATCAACGCAAATTAGTAATGATAACTGTTGACAGTGAATGTTAAGATCGCGATGAGACCCAGAAAACTGATCTCTGAGATTCGTGGCTCTAAGGTGTAGATGACGGTTCAGCACACACTCCAACCTTTTCCACCTTCCCCGATTAGTTTCCTCACCGGTAATCAGGTCGGAGTGCCGTTCTGGAGAGAAATCCACAGCTTCATCAGCGATAGAACTTCAGCCACGCAGACAGTAGTTAGACGATCTACCGATTGAATTGCAACTGATTTGATTTTACTTCTATTGAAATATTAGCGGCTTTAAATATTCGTTCATAAACTAGAATTAAGTAACAATATCAACTACAAAATCGTTCTTCTATATTACATTCTCAGATCTTTCAAGGTGCAACACAAAATATATTTCAATGAGTAAATAGAATTTTCTATGCAGTCATTTAATGCAAACCAACCCAAAGAACTACTATCAATCGAAAACGAATATGAATTTCAGTGGACTATAAATGAATTATTTTTAATAGGTTTGTTAAGCAGATACAGTTACACAAGTCAAATTTGTACAGTATATACTCGAAACTAATGTTTTTTCGATGTTCGTGATTTTAATTAGAGTAATTAATTCACAAGAAAATGGATAACAGACTATTAAATTTCTTAAAAATAATCACAGCATCCACCAATACGCTTCCTCCACGTCATGTAGATATGAATGTTTGAAAGCAGTAAAAACGACGTAGGCTATCAAACAGTGCATTGAGGTTGTAACCTGTGAAGCTTGTATCACAACCCAAATTACGCAAAGCGCAAATACTACGTTTAGCGTTTTGTAAAATGGGAGACAATTCTATTACAAACTGAGTCCTTCAGCTTCTTTATTATTCACTTACTTCACAATACCAGTGATAATTTCAGAACAGATACCATCTGATTTGATTTTACTTCCTTTGAAATATTAGCTGCTTTAAATATTCGTTCATGAACGAGAATGAAGCTGCAACAGGATTACACCTACGGATACAATGTAAAATATTAACAATGAAATTTTAGGCAAGATACATATAAGAATTTTACATAACTGTGTTTAATAAGTGCATCTGAAATAAATCCGGGTGAATGCCGAAAAAATTAATTTACAAAGAACTATAAAAACGACCTCTACAGGGCAGCAAAATGCTTTGATGTTCGTCTAGTTGGCTAATTAAGACTGCTGTGTAATGAAATTGTGCTGCAACGCTTCAGTAAACTTTAACCCCGGCTCACAGATAATAGGCGTCTTTCCATTTCGTATGCTATTTCTGACTCTTTCCTTAAATGGAATGGTTTTTACTAATGTTATGCACTTCAGGCTAGTCCTTATCTTTGACATCATCAAAGTCTAGTTCTATCAATTTTCTCATTTTCTTTTTCAATCTAGAACAATAAATCTCTTCTTATCCGGTGGATTATCCATTTACTCTTCTTTACACTTCCTAATGAAATCTACCATTAGGATTAAAAACATCTCCTTCGTAACTTACTCCTTACTCGCTTCAATAAATCTCCAAAATTTCCCACTTTCATCCCCAAAATCTGGTAGTAAATATTAACATTTTGCTGCAGTGTCACTTCTCTTAACCCACATTTCATATGAGATGCCCAGATGGTTAGGAATTAACTGAAAGTCTCAAACTGGCGGGCTGATTTTCCACAGATCGAATTTTATGCGCGTGAAATAATAAAGATATTTATTATATGCACTAATCACAATATATACTAGATACTAGCGCATATGAGCGTTCTTGTGGCTCAATAAGTTTAAGGCGCGTGCCTGGGACCCCAAGGTCGAATCCCGATCTCGGTGTTTTTGCAAGTCTTAAAACCAACCATTCACCTCTGGAAAAGCTTTGATTTGTTAATTTGAAGACAGTCGGACACTGCGTGGTTCGGAATCTACGTTTAACTGTACGTCTCCTCTACCTGATAGGACTACCAGGTTCGATTAGGCCCTACGAAAGAGGCGCATTGCGCAGCGGGTAAGAATGTCACCAAGTCTATGAGACGAAATTAGTATGCTAGTGCATGTACAATGTATATATTGATACCACTGTTCAGAAAACCTTCCTGCCTCATCTCCTAGATTTAAATTTGTTTTTCTAACTAATATTACCCTCCTGAGTTCAGAAATAACTGTTGAGTTTTGATAAGCATTTGGGGGAGACTAATAGAAAGAGCAAAATGACAGGACTACATTAAAAACCGTGATTATCAGAGTTTTTGTTTAACATTTCAATCTTGATGACATGAAGTACGAGTTACAGTATACAAAGATTTGCCTAACGATTGTTTCGCAAAGTTTTCGGCTTGGTAAACAGGTATTTTTATTAATGTGAAAATAATCGTTCAATGTCGGGTTTGACGTATTATCGTTTGCACTGTTTGCACTGAGGAAGTGGCAGGAAATTTCCATGAATTGTTTTATGGATCATTTTTCCCTTCCAATGAGCCGTTATTTGTTTGACTAATCAATGACTCGAATCCAATACTGCATACAGCAAGCTGGTTTGACATGTAAAGATAAGAAGTTGGTGCTTAGAGTAAGAGATAACGCAGTTTAACAGAATTGAGAAAGATGTGACTGAATGATCGAACTGTCTTTTTACACTGGTAATTAATAACAGTTAGTTCGTTTACCTTAGTTGAAAATAAAAATTTTCTGAAAAAATCTGATTGATGCCGGCCATAGTCGATGGTATTAAGCTGATCTTAATTCTTCAAAACACAAGCTAGTATATTGGTGTAGTACTTATGCCACTCCAGTGCAATAATCTCACATCAGCTTCTGTTTTTCGTCTCTAATTACTTTAGATTTTATTCTACGAGGTTAACACTGATGAGATAAGCTGTTCATAGATGTCACCAGCCATGGTACTTTCAGGATGTTTCTGTCTGACAAATACCAGTCCTCTCGCCCATCCTGGTCCTCTCGACTGTTGAATTGTAGAGCAGGCGACAGCGTCGCGCTTCCTAGTGCCCGGCAGTCTTTACGCCTTCCGCTGGACATGTTCCGATCCTGAGGCCAAACTACTTGTTTGTATGGGCTCGTAAAACAACAACCTCTCAGCAGCATTCGAACCAAGAAAACAAAGGACTGAAAAACAGCACGAGGAGAAGTCCCGATCTATTTCGATGAAAAGAATGAAAATATATTGTAATATGCAAAACAAACAATGTAGCCACTAAGCGAGTTTGAAATAGAGCGTTTAAGTGACAGAAAGCTACTAGAATGATTATTTAAAAATTTTCTTGCGAAATTCGCAATATGCTTTTTGAGAAATAATACGTCTCAATCGAAAATGTATTACAGCATTCAACGAGACAAAAGCTTTTCATTATATCTTTTAAGGTTCTAACACCACCGTTATCGATGGGGCGCAAAACATTAATCTCCAAAATAATTTCTTTCATTAATCGAAGTTATTTTTGCGACATCACTGATCAATAATGGTATTCAAAAATTCAAAACCAAATATAATGAGATCCATATGGTCATTTCTTTTCCGCCACCAGTATATCGAATAGTGCTTCATTCCATCTTTTCTTTCTGTCACACTCTTCCATTTACAAATATCTTTCTTCATCAATTATTTATAAAACATGATTTTTACTTTAACTGTCGACCTGTTTTTCGACAATCTTCTATAGCTTACCAATCCCAATCACGCAGTTTTCCTCTTTCGTGGTATTCCTGAACTCCAAGCGTCACATCCATAAATTTCTGCCCTCCATACATGCATCCCCAGGTCAGTTTTCAAAAATAATATTTTATTTGAGGAATCATCTTTTTGCTACTGCTATTCTGCTTTTCACGTCATTCTATCTTTGACCACCACTTTTAATTTTCTTGTTAAATAACAGAATTCCCTTGCTACTTCTCTTACATCTGAGCCTTCTTTAAATTTCTTCCTGTGCTATTTTTGCTGCAACTCACGACTTTTGTCTTGCTGCCTATTATATTCAGCTCAAAAATTTCTCAGCAATTTTTATACGTATTTAGTCCTTTTCTTATACCCCTACTCTTGTTTGTTAATGGGAAAACGTTGACAGAAAATCGCTGCACACTGATTTCTTCGATTTAGACTCCCTACTTCCACGCAAAAATGTTTCTTTTCCTTTCTTGTTTGTCTTCTTAACATACAAATCTACTGTCTCTTATTATTTCTGTTTTAATGCAGCCATCTGACTCATAAAGAGATTTTAAATTATTCCTCAAACTCAACAACTTAAAGTTGACCTGTTTAATTTGCATCCGCAGTGAGCTAATCTTTAGATAGTTCAATGGTAGGAAATTCGAGGGATACATTTTATCACTGCTGTTCCGAATCCATTATCTACATCCAAAATCTAGTTACATCGTTCAAGAGCAAAGGCATAAAATAAATTGTAACATTTAATGGAGGTTGAAATCGGTTAGAAGCTGATTCATCGTAAATTTTGAGAGTTTCAATTTTCTTTTTAATCTTCTGTTTCGTTTTCAGCAGTTATGTGAGTACCTCGTAAATTCTTAATGGCTTTCGTGAGTTCATATCTTTCAAAGCTTGGGCAAAATTCTGCACTAAAACATAATATGCTTCATCATTATTATCGAAAGCTTGCTCTCCTACCAGAACACTGCTGTTTAAACTATCCCAGTTCGAAATGCCCGCTATTATATGGTGTAAGGTAGGTAACTGTCTATGCTATATTTTCTCGCAAGAGGGCAGGTAGCGCTGCGCAATGGGAACAATGCGTGATACAGACTCAGTAGCCTCCAGCCACGACGCGTTCAGGACAGCACAGTGTATATGTATATGCATTATGCTACCAACACCAATATCAAACTTTACCCATTTTCGGGCAATAATTATCTAAATTGAAGGCATTTGGTGTATAATACTAGCAGTTTCTGTGCAACAGTTAAATTTCATCTCACTGTTTGTCTATAAAAGATATCATATCATTGGACTTTGAAATAAATTGGAAGTTTTGTGAGGCAACGGTTTATTTTCAAGAGACGTACATTCTGTCCGTAACGAAATCTACCACTCAGATCATAAAAATCGATTTTCTAGCCAACCAATGTAAATCAAAATATTAACAGTAATGAGTTCCGTATTTAACGGGGTCATATTGTCTCTAAATAAAGATTATTTAGGAGGTTGACTGATTCGCTCGTACTGAGTGGCTGCAACGTTTTACTTCTCTTTTTTTGTTAGTTAAAAATTGCTAAGGGGAACCGGCGAACCATCCCAGCACTGGTATGCATCAAAGCAGAAATACGCATGTGTGTGGGTTGCCGTTGACGGTAGGTTTAGAAACTACGCTGTCAGAGCCTGTCGATGTAAAGTACGATTACATCTTAACTCGCTGAATAGAGTCTTACGTTCGCATGTTTAGCAGATCATTACCTAATTGCAAACTAAACACGCATCATTCACAAATCCGTATCAAACTTACTGCCCATATTATTACAATTTGATTTCTTTTCGTTTGTATGCAGAAAGTTTTATACTTAATGTTCAGAAATTTGACAAAATTCAAAAGAAATAATCAACTCATCCCTGTGAAGTAGTAACATGTTCCTGTAGTAAAAATCGTTTAAAGGTGAAGTTCTATTGAGATTATCTAAAGCACCTATTGAAATTTTTGGACTGTGAACAACATTAGACTTTGCAATGATACAATGTAAACTAATAATTAATG
>JARYHS010008074.1:376181571-376365168 GCA_031002005.1 Vandiemenella viatica
AGGACACATGTTCGATTCTCAGTCCCACGATCCAAGTATATGTTTTCTATGGCTTCCAGAAATTATTCCAGGCGAATACCGGAATGGCCACTTCGACGAACCATCACCGAATTCCTTCCCATTCCTTGGCACCAGTCATTACCCATCCCTAATGATTTCGAAGTCAAAGAAGTTCAACCACAAAAATTATAAAGAATCTTGGCTCTTGTTTTCAGCAGTAGTGCTTTAATTTGTATAGTATAGCGTATTTTTGTTGTTTGACTGTATATGTGGAACTAAAGAACAGACCAGCAGTGAAATATTAATAAAGTGTGTTACATGGCGATGAATTACAATTCTTGTATTAACTGTTAATATTTGTTCATACCTAGAAGTTAGATAACAAACTAAAATTAAAGAAAAGCTGATTTCAAATGTGTTTCATTTCATAAAGGTCTGCAAAAGTTTAAGAGTGTTTCAAGTCAGCTTAAAACATATCACGCTCGGTATCATTTGAATAGAGGTAAGGCTCCCTTTCTGTTTTTAATATACCTCCTAGTTTATGGCTGAGAAACTTACAGTGATCCCCTCGCACAACTGAGCTTACGTCCAACAACTGCGAAGTTCCTCTCTTGCAAATTGTATCTCCTTTTATTCTCTGGCAGAGTTCGGTGCATATTTTTCTTTGTGTGTGTTATGAAGAGAATAGCCTCCTGATACCACGGTTTCATAAGCTACTCTCCCTGGCATTTTCTTAGAAGCTTAGTTCCTTTACAGGTTTCTTGGAAATTTCTTCAGAAATTGGAAACATTCTTCCGTGTAGATATATAACAGCTGCGTTATTGGCTGGAATTAAGTGCGGCCATTGGCTTGTGAAACGAGTCATTCAAGCAGTCCTGATGACCTGATATAGTGTCGGTCTCGGGGTGAGATTGTGGTGCTATATGTAATTTCTTTTTTGTTGGGTTGACAGATCTATTGCTGACGCAAAACTATAATTCTAACAAATAGTTTTCCATGATACAGTTTACACAGGCTGGTTATCAGATTTCGATGAAACGTAAAAAGTTTAATTTAATTTTATCCATAATTCTATCTTTGTACGTGACTGTATTAATTATATAACATATAATGAAAATCAGCCTTCAGTCACTTTGATGAATGCAAATTTATTACATTACAATGCATTTCGAATCCTGTGGATTCATCATCAGGTATTAATTTACATTTGTTATTTACATTGGTTTATTTACATTTGTTTGTTCGCTTAAGTGAGATTCGTGCCTAGTGCAGTTCATTTCTGTGCTGAAAAACCAATTAGAACGAAGTGTAGTGAATTTGTATTGTCATGAGAGGGAAGAAGTAAATGTGAAATTATTGTGGTACTTACCGAACCTGAGAAGAAGTTGTAATCAAATTCATGTAGCACTGCACTAGACACAAATTCACTATGGTACACATATTTACAGAAACAGAGTAATTACAGGATCAAAACAGTTTAAAGATTATATATATTACAAGTAGTTCAAGGATGATATATATTATGAGTCATTCGAAGATAATTATATTTTGCCAGAGTATATTAGTGTTGGTGGTCTTTGTTCCAGTTTTTAATATTAAATAGTAAATAAGTCTCTAAAATTATTAAAGTAATGATGGCTAATAAAATCTACTTGTTCATTCAACATGTGTTCTGGGCTTTTTAATTTATGTAGGAATATTTCTAACTGTTCTAGGAGGTCGATTTTCATGGCATTTGACTGTATATGTAATATTGATAAATTGTTTTTAATGTCGTTGATAACATGTTTTGTGTCAGACATGTGTTCTGCTATGGCTGATTTTTCGTAGTGGTTCAATCTAAAAGCATTCATATGTTCTTGGAATCGCGTTTGAAAATTTCTGCACATCATTTCATCACATCATTTCATCATTCCATCCACTGACACACAAACATGCATTAATTAGGACAATGCTTCACAGAGCGCATTCACTGAACCTAGAAGAAAACATCCTGAAACAAGAAATAGACACAATAAAAACTATAGCAGTGAACAATGGCTACACACCCAATTTAATCAACAAATTATCCACTAGAATACAGAAAAATAAGAGAACAACAACGCAGTATAATACAGATAAAGAGAAGAAAATGTATATCAGCATTCCATATTTAGGTCCAATTTCACAAAAAATTGCTAACTTATTTAAGAAAACCAATATAGAAATAACATTCTCCACTAATAATAAGCTCGGGCACCTACTAGACCACAACATAAAAACAGATAATCAGAAATTTAAGAACAGTGGAGTATACAAAATATCATGCATAAACTGTCCAGCATATTACATTGGTAAGACTGGCAGAAATTTTCAAACACGATTCCAAGAACATATGAATGCTTTTAGATTGAACCACTACGAAAAATCAGCCATAGCAGAACACATGTCTGACACAAAACATGTTATCAACGACATTAAAAACAATTTATCAATATTACATATACAGTCAAATGCCATGAAAATCGACCTCCTAGAACAGTAAGAAATATTCCTACATAAATTAAAAAGCCCAGAACACATTTTGAATGAACAAGTAGATTTTATTAGCCATTATTACTTTAATAATTTTAGAGACTTATTTACTATTTAATATTAAAAACTGGAACAAAGACCACCAACACTAATATACTCTGGCAAAATATAATTATCTTCGAATGACTCATAATATATATCATCCTTGAACTACTTGTAATATATATAATCTTTAAACTGTTTTGATCCTGTAATTACTCTGTTTCTGTAAATATGTGTACCATAGTGAATTTGTGTCTAGTGCAGTGCTACATGAATTTGATTACAACTTCTTCTCAGGTTCGGTAAGTACCACAATAATTTCACATTTACTTCTTCCCTCTCATGACAATACAAATTCACTACACTTCGTTCTAATTGGTTTTTCAGCACAGAAATGAACTGCACTAGGCACGAATCTCACTTAAGCGAACAAACAAATGTAAATAAACCAATGTAAATAACAAATGTAAATTAATACCTGATGATGAATCCACAGGATTCGAAATGCATTGTAATGTAATAAATTTGCATTAATCAAAGTGACTGAAGGCTGATTTTCATTATATGTTATGTAAAAAGTTTACTAGCAAAATTATATAAATATGTTAAAGCTAAGAGTGACTTTAATTAGCATTGAGATATTATGTCTGATATCAGTTGACATACAACATAATTAAAATTTGACTAAGGACCTCGATAGAGGAAATACGATCAAAGACAGGCTTGATTTTGATTGATACGATTGAAATTAGCCGTGGGGACCATAATACAGGCAGTAATTTTCTCAAATATTATAAACGGAAAAACTATGTTATCAAGGTTAAGTAGAAAAGCCATATAGTAACACCGACAATCGATCAAAACTCAGTAATTAAGTAATACGATTCTACCTTAAAACTATTTAATTACTAGACGGTGAAATTGAATCGTATTGCATTGTTGGACGGGAGAACCCGAAGGGTTGTTGGGCCGCAGGTGGCAGGGTTTCCGATTCGCCTGGCATTGCTCCTCTTGTCATGGCTAACTAACTTAATCCTACCGGGCATATAAGACCTATCGCATAACGTGGAATTCTAACTTCGGAAGCATTCTGATGTACTTCGTATTACATAACAAGCTATGCCTGAGGTGAAGGCCAGCTTTAATGCCCTCTAAATGTGGCTAAATCTTTTTTTTTTTGTTAAGTATTGTAGGGGATCTTTGTTTGTTAACTAGCCGTCCCTGTAATATACTTGCCTGTTGCTTATCTTTCATTTTCTGCGATCACACTGCACTGCATATCACCTAAGCGCATATGTACTTGTTTACTGCAGTTTACCCCCATGAATTATTGTATAAACTTGCGAAGATAATCGTAAAGCAGTTTATCCGCTTCAAATCGTATTAATGAAGCTATGTTGTTTAAACATCAACTTTTTTCTCTTCGAAGATCCTCCATGAATGATCAAATCAGAATCTGATCATCCAATCAGCGCTACTCCGAGCACACGCCCAAGGTTTGATCCTTAGCCTGTCAGCCCCTGTTAAACCTCCTGGTAAATAATTACAGTTTGATTACCGCAGGAAACGATTATTGTGGGGCAAACGGGCACTGAGCTCATTTCAGTTGCTGGGGTTTATCCGAGCATTTCTTCGTGATAGTTTCATTCTAAATTTCAGCCTCACCGAATTCAGCTGTCTTTGCAAGAGTAGACAAATTAACCTGTGAATGACAAAACGTAAGGCGCAAGAGTCCCATCCCACAGTAGAATAGTTTTCGCCAGAACTGTACTCGACGCAAGCACGGAAATCCTTGTAACATGGACGGCTGCTACTAGCGGGGGGTTCACACAATCATGCAGTCATCAGTAAATCGGAGTGCTTGCAGTAGCAGTTCCCACGGCATTTTTACCCTTTGGCTTAAAATCTCGCAGAAAGAACAGGGGCAAATAACGTGATGGAATTTGTCATGATCGCTATAGGAATCATCCAGACATTTGTAAAACAATAGATAGCGGAAATCTCGATTACCGGCTGGCGACTTGAAGACGCTTCCACTCGGATGCCGTGCCATAGCTTTGTGACTCACCGACTATGTTTAGTGAGATGTAAACGGGGCTGAGCAATAATTATTCAGTGTTTGTAACATGAACGAGTAATCATCATACTACAACAAATGGTGGAGATATTTATTTATAAGAAGCTGTCACAAAGGAATCGGTGAAGAAGAGACAAAATTATCCGACACAGAGAGACTTGATTATGTAAATTTTTTGATAGAAATAAAGTTTTATGACTCTTTAAAAATGAGCTGTAATTATAAGGAAATAAGTTGCTTGGCTATATTTATAAACTCTATGCTAGAAGGGAAGCTTAAAGGATACGCTCATAAACTTAATTAAAACAGAGAAGGCAGGTTTTACAAAGGGATCTACTGTCTAAATGTGGAGCTACCAATGCAAATACTCATTATGCAACGACAAGAGCTCGTTAAAAACGCTTTTGGCATTTCTGTACTAAACAGAATCAATATTCAGTAATGTGCACAGAATAAACTGAAGTGGCAAAAGTAATGGGTTACTTTGTGATATCGTGCGGGACGCCAAGTGTTACCCATGCAATACTTTGTGCATGAGCTGATCTTTCTATCACGTCCCATGTTCCGTTTTATTCATGTCTGGGGGTCTAGGTCACCAAATCATTCGCTGGAAATATCCAGAATGTTTTTCAAACCAATCGTAAACGATGTTGACTCTGTGACAAGGCACATTGTCGTGCAGTAAATTTCCTCCTTTGTTAGGGAGTATGAAGGCCATGAATGACTGTAAACGGTCTAAAAGTCGCTGAAAATAGCCATTGCTAGTCAATGGTCGATTCAGTTTGACCAGCGGTGTCAGTCCAGGCCAGGACACACGCGCCACCAGCTTGCACAGTGCTTTCTTACGAGCTGGGTCCATGCCAACCGGTCTTACCATCTTCAGTCGTGATTCGCCTGAGCACACAACTCTTTTTCACTCGTCTAGGGTCCAATCGATATGTTCACGAGCCCAGGAGATGCGCTGCAGCCGATGGCACTCACGTCTGTCTTCTTCTGCCATACACCATTCAGCTTCGGATTTGTCTGCACATCGTACAATGAGCGTAGGTGTTCTTTGACGCAGCGTTGTCAAGACTGACACCTTGACGTAGACGTTGCTGGTCTCGTTGTTGAGCAGACGTGGTGGGCCACTATTTTGTCCGTGGTGGGAGGTAATGTCGGAAATTATATATTCACGGCACAAACTTGACGCTGTGCGTCGAGGAATGCTGAATTCCAGAACCACTTCAGAAATTTAATGTCCCGCGTGCCTAACAGCAATTACCATTCCATGTTCAGTCTTTTAAGTCATGTAGTGCGGCCATAATCACGTCACACGACTCAAGAAAGAACAAATGAAATCCCTGTTACTGGACGGTACATTTATACGTTTCTTCCGCAGTGTTACCACCATCTGATATTTGCATGTTCTTGTCACATAACTGTTGGCACTTAAATTTATGATTAAATAAATAAAAAAGAAACAAGGACTTTATCAGTGAATTACTTACAGCAAAAGCATGTACGGAGATGCAACAATCATTATTTTAATAAATGGCGTATAATTTATAATCAAGGTACCCGGAGACGTAGTTAACTGAATACAGATGATCTTGTGGAATATTGTGAAAGTAAACCCCTCAAGGAACAGACAAAACCGAAAGTCGAAGTTGATTTTGTGGTGTAAACAATGGGGAATGATGACACTGAAGCAAAATTCAACAAAGAGCTGCATTCGTAAAACGTAATCGCGGAAGATACATCAGTCACATTAAGAGGAAAGGGACAGATCGTATGAACTGTTAATTGAGTATCTCGGCATACAGAGATAATAATCATAACGAAACTGTACGAATTAAATACAAACAACAAATTAGTACCTAATAAAAGATAGCAGCTCACTTAGAAACTTGATTCCTAGAATTTTATTAAAGAACTTGCAGAGATTTAACATGAAAATGTTAAGGATATCGCTAGTAAAATTTTGTCCATGATAGAAACAGTGAAAATGTCGTTTCGATGAAGTACGAAAATGAGTACAGAGCGTTAGGTTACAATGGTGTAGATTTGTTATATGGTGAAATTCTACAAAGTATTTTCGTATCGTGTATAAAACAAAAGCAAGTACGGAAACGAGGTGTTCCAGACAGAAGAGCAGAAAGTTAAAATCGTGCGTTGGTCGGAAGACAGTTGTGAGGAAACAATACGTAGACCGAGGAAAGGTTTTCTACTGGCAACGAGATAATTGAGAGTTTACGGAAGTATGCGAAAAAAAAATCCGAATAAGGTAACTAAAAGTCTGAATTTTGGTTGAGAGTGTATACTCAATGCAACGTGTGGTATACAGGGGAAACTTGGACTGATATGAGTCAGGTTGGACGTTATCTGACGAGTTAGCAAATGTGGATATAAATCAGAAAAGGTTCTTGTCGAAGTACTGCCGTAGTAAAATGCAAACAGCATACTATTATGTATACGGTTTACAGGTAAGCGAGACGGTGTGTTGACAGTACATCCTATTATATAAAAAGCTAACGTGGCGTCTGCGTGCGTCGTCTATAGCTGCTTCTCCTATTGGCTAACGAACGGCCAATCATCAACCACCATATTACGTTCGTACCACCATCTTGCTTTTCGTTTATTTACAGCTAGACACTGAAATTCATATAAGGAGAAGGAGATTCAATATTTGCGATATTTTATCCGTATCAGTTAGACACAGAAATTTAGAAGGGGATTCAATATTTACGCCACTTTATCTGCATCAGTTATGAGCATAACCAAAGAATTTTTTTGGCAGAAGGTAGAAGCAATGAAGTTAATTAAAAACTAGGAGAAATGTACATAATGCGAAATGTATTTGTCACATAAATAACAGTTACCCGTTTACGAAATTATAGTCTCCGTAATCTAAAGTGAAATGCATTTTTTATTTTAAAATCCTAAGAAAATACTCTGATAATCTAACGATAATAACGTATTCGTATAACTAAAGATATCATTAAGGATGACTTATTCGTTTCTCCTTATAAGCTTTTCCATAATAAATTCCTACTACCATTATATATGATACCCTTAGTTTTTGATACATGTGTTAGCTATTAAATGAGATTTAAGATAACTTTTTTATCAGATTTAAATCATCAAGGATATGACACTCGCAATTCAACAACGATATTATTGCCGCAAAATAGCAGTGAGCAGTGATATTACAAATACTGAGAGTAGGGGAAAAAAATTAATACCAGGCAATTATATGTCACAAAGTTACAATTATTACGTTCGATTAAATTTACATATTGCTTTTTATTTATCTACGACAACCAGATGCAGAAATTAATGTAAGGAGAAGGGTTTTCATTATTTACGCTATTTTACCTACCTCAGTTGTAAGCACCAGTTTAAACCGTAAACTAAGAATTTTTTGGCACACGATAAGAAACAATGAGGTTTATTAAAAACTCAGAGAATCGTACATACGTAATCGCGACATGTATTAGTCAAGTATATAACAGTTTTTTGTTTTCGAAATTGAATCTCCGTCATCTAACGTAAAATGCATTTATTTATGTGAGATCCTAACCAAGTGCTCTGATAATCTAACCAGAGTAACGTATTCATATAACGAAAGATATAATTAAAAAAGATTATTTTTCTTACAAGGTTTTTCAGAATGAATTCCTACTACCACCATAGGTGATACCCATCATTATTCATTTGAGGGTAATAGAGGCTATGATTTTAGAACGCAATATTACTGGAGGTTGTGGTTAAGTTTACCAGAATCGCAACTGACACATTTTGTTACAGCATAATTCACACTGAAACGAGTTTTACAAACCAATTAAACTGCTTTCATAAGCGCCATGTTACTAAAGGTATTAATTAATGCGGGTGGAAGTAGTTTCATATTTAACGTGCTGAATTGTGCCTGGACCAGGCGTAAAACTGATATTACATGGATAGCAAAAGTTTTTGGAATTCCTACTCTGATTTTATTTAATTGGTTCTTTACTTCCTGCGTCATAATTCAGTAGAAGTTACTACTGTATGGCTATGTGAACGGCAAATGAAATATGTAGAACTTTGCAAAATCAAGGTCATTAGTATTTTGTAATATCAGTTCCGTTTAATTAACCAACTGCAAAAAAAAAATGAGCTGCCAGAATAATGCGTTCAAACCATCATTTTTGACGGGCTCGAAGCTAGTGTTAATATAGAAGCACAGGAAGCACGGACGTGTTTAACCAATTGTTATATTAAACGCCTAAAATGGACAGGAGAAATTGCATTAGCAAGAGGTCGTGCGTGGTGCTGAAGGACAACAGCATAATAAACCATCTGACCGCATGAAAGCGTTCACGGATTTTCGGAAACGCCAAATGAGAAGGGTGGTCACATGATGATGCTGTCACTAACCAGTTGTGCCCAGTGAGCCAGGAGATACGTCCACAGCATTCATAAAAGAAAATGTCGCCTCAGTGATATCGTTAGCAGAGTTATCGCTATCGAGGCGGCGTGAGCTATGTAGGATTCGTGATGAATAAACAAAGCGGGCAGCGTATTGCCAAAGGGCAGGCGCGTGCAGTGACGGCATCTCAAATAAACGTTAGCTAGAATTTAAGGCACAGATATGAGAGAAAAATTGATATTACAAAGGTAGACAAAAAGATGTTCCAAATAAAAATCCTTATTATGAACTCAGAAAAGCAAAGAGAATGAATCAACTACTAGCAATGTATTTAAATATGAGATCTAAATTAAGTTTGAGATTTTTACTAAATATGTAATATAATATAAATAGTTTAGCACGTTTCAAAAGCTTAATAAATTAACATAAGAAAACTTTAAATCAGTGAACTGTGAATAATCGAATGAAATATTCAAAAGATAGACTCGTATATACTGTTAAGATCGTTTGGTATAAATGGACTACAAATATTAAGCTCAAACAAAGGTGTAATGGATTGAGAAAATATATTCTAAGCCGGGATAAATGTGAATTTACTAAATTAGATGTCTTTTGCGATGTTGTTGCAGGCCATGTTTCCACAGTTGCTTAATTAATTACTAGTTGAAAGAACACGCCAATGCAACTGTTTAGTTTATTTATTGCTGCGTCGTACGCGTTTCACCTCTCATCGAGGCATCATCAGCGACGAATCTGTGTTACAGTTTATATATACAGTTTTATCCTATTATTACATAATTATGGGCATGAGATATTTTATAGCTAAAAGTTACTTACTATTTACATTTGTTACTATGGTATGCAGCTGCGCATCTCCGTTTTAATATACAACGCATGTTTTGCCTGTATCATATTTACAATATTCTTTGTTATCATCGTTCAGTCGTCTGTTAGCGTCAGCTGGTTTGTTTATGTCTTGTCGCGTCCTTCTGTTGTCTGCTGTGGCCATTTTGTTTGTATATGTCATGTCTCGGGCCGATAGCGCGAGTTTTGAAAAGTGATGGTCTTGTTAGAATGTTTTATATTTATGTGTTATGTATATATGTGTGGGGTTTTATTATACAGTTTGTGTTTATTTTGTTTTGTCTGTCGAGTTTGTGTATATTAAATTGAGTAACATTTTATTTGTGAGGTTTACTTGGTCTTTTAGTACCTGTTTGCCTTTATTTTTTGCTTTTTGTATATATAAGTTTTCCTGTATAGTGATTGTGTTGTGTCTGTGGTTGTTGATAGTGAGAATTTGCATATCTGTGTTTATGTATGTTGGTGAATGGTCATTTTCTATGAGGTGTTCGGCAAATGTGGAATGGTTACTGTATTTTAATGCTCTCATGTGTTCTTTGTATCTGATTTGGAATTGTCTTCGTGTTTGCCCTATGTATACTGCTTCATATCTTTGACAGGTGAGTTGGTAAATGCCTGAATTGTGGTATTTGTTTGTGTCTGAATGGGGTCTAATTTGTCTTTGCAGTGAGTTGTCAGTTCGCAGTGCAATGTTAATGCCTTGTTTATTGAAAATGTTTGCGATTCGGTGTGTGTATTTGTTAGAATATGTCATTGCATACCATTTCCTTTTGTTTTCATTGTACTGTGTGGCTTGTGTGTTTGTTTGAACACAACACAATCACTATACAGGAAAACTTATATATACAAAAAACAAAAAAAAATTGAAGGCAAACAGGTACTAAACGACCAAGTAAACCTCACAAATAAAACGTTACTCAATTTAATATACACAAACTCGACAGACAAAACAAAATAAACAAAAACTGTATAATAAAACCCCACACATATATATATCACACATAAATATAAAACATTCTAACAAGACCATCACTTTTCAAAACTCGCGCTATCGGCCCGAGACATGACATATACAAACAAAATGGCCACAGCAGACAACCGAAGGACGCGACAAGACATAAACAAACCAGCTGACGCTAACAGACGACTGAACGATGATAACAAAGAACATTGTAAATATGATACAGGCAAAACATGCGTTGTATATGAAAACGGAGATACGCAGCTGCATACCAGAGTAACAAATGTAAATAGTAAGTAACTTCTAGCTATAAAATATCTCATGCCCATAATTATGTAATAATAGGATAAAACTGTATATAAAACCTGTAACACAGATTCGTCGCTGATGATGCCTTGATGAGAGGTGAAACGCGTACGACGCAGCAATAAATAATCTAAACAGTTGCATTGGCGTGTTCTTTCAACTAGTAATTAGATGTCTTTTAACTCGCAGTTCTAATAATATGGGTTTTGACTAATAATGCAAGTAATCTGAAGGTTTTGGATATCGATTTAAATACACTCCTGGAAATTGAAATAAGAACACATTGACGCCGGTGTGTAAGACCCACCATACTTGCTCCGGACACTACGAGAGGGCTGTACAAGCAATGATCAAACGAACGGCACAGCGGACACACCAGGAACAGCAGTGTTGGCCGTCGAAGGGCGCTAGCTGCGCAGCGGATGGTCACCGCTGCAGTCAGTGTCAGCCAATTTGCCGTGGCATACGGAGCTCCATCTCAGTCTTTAACACTGGTAGCATGCCGCGACTACGTGTACGTGAACCGTATGTGCAGTTGACGGACTTTGAGCGAGGGCGTATAGTGGGCATGCGGGAGGCCGGGTGGACGTACCGCCGAATTGCTCAACATGTGGGGCGCGAGGTCTCCACAGTACATCGATGTTGTCGCCAGTGGTCGGCGGAAGGTGCACGTGCCCGTCGACCTGGGTCCGGACAGCAGCGACGCACGGACGCACGCCAAGACCGTCGCATCCTACGCAGTGCCGTAGGGGACCGCACCGCCACTTCCCGGCAAATTAGGGACACTGTTGCTCCTGGGGTATCAGAGAGGACCATTCGCAACCGTCTCCATGAAGCTGGGCTACGGTCCCGCGCACCGTTAGGTCGTCTTCCGCTCACGCCCCAACATCGTGCAGCCCGCCTCCAGTGGTGTCGCGACAGGCGTGTATGGAGGGACGAATGGAGACGTGTCGTCTTCAGTGATGAGAGTCGCTTCTTCCTTGGTGCCAATGATGGTCGTATGCGTGTTTGGCACCGTGCAGGTGAGCGCCACAATCAGGACTGCTTACGACCGAGGTACACAGGGCCAACACCCGGCATCATGGTGTGGGGAGCGATCTCCTACACTGGCCGTACACCTCTGGTGATCGTCGAGGGGACACTGAACAGTGCACGGTACATTCAAACCGTCATCGAACCCATCGTTCTACCATTCCGAGTCCGGCAAGGGAACATGCTGTTCCAACAGGACAATGCACGTCCACATGTATCCCGTGCCACCCAACGTGCTCTAGAAGGTGTAAGTCAACTACGCTGGCCAGCGAGATCTCCGGATCTGTCCCCCATTGAGCATGTTTGGGACTGGATGAAACGTCGTTTCACGCGGTCTGCAGGTCCAGCACGAACGCTGGTCCAGCTGAGGCGCCAGGTGGAAATGGCTTGGCATGCCGTTCCACAGGACTACATCCACACCTCTACGATCGTCCATGGGAGAATTGCAGCCTGCATTGCTACGAAAGGAGGATATACACGGTACTAGTACCAACATTGTTCATGCTCTGTTGCCTGTGTCTATGTGCCTATGGTTCTGTCTGTGTGATCATGTGTTGTATCTGACCCCAGGAATGTGTACATAAAGTTTCCCATTCCTGGGACAATGAATTCACGGTGTTCTTATTTCAATTTCCAGGAGTGTATAATAAACCGTTCAAATTGATTCAATAATAACCAAAATAAAGTATCACTCTATAATACTTTCAAATAAAATAGTAAATGCTAAAATTAAATGGAAACATCGGTCACAAATTATTATAACTATGAGTGAATGTAATTGTGACAGTGTCTGTGAAAGATTATGCAGTTAAACATATACAAAGTATTGACGTTTAACCTGAGTACAAACGAATGTAAAAATAGCAGACTGTTCTTGAATTATAAAACATATCAAGAAACCTATGACCGTTATTAATACTAAGAAACTAATTAAATAACAATGTGTTTGTAAGTGGTTCATGTTAGGGTGAAAGATAATGTAAAATTAAACATAGTGAACGAGATAAAATAATGTTTGTAAATTATGAATGTGTTATAAAAATGCATTAATAGAAATTTGGAACATATTCCATTTTGTGAGATAATCGCTAAAATCTCCTTCGCAGCTTGAAGACTTGTTTCGACAGTTGCAAGGCAGTAGCGAGCATAGCCTATGAGTCAACCAAGCACTCAACCTTGCTAACTGGCTCTGACTCACGGAGGGGATGCGGCATACTTTCTTTAGATCCACCACCCTCAAGGGCAGCCAACCAGGCAAATGGCGTGGAAGTATTATCCTCTACTAAAGAGGACACAGTTTCATCGAAGAGTTGAACGGTTAGCAACCACAATGGTGCCCGGCAAACCACGCTAAGGCGCTACCGTCACGACCAGAGTAAAGATCCCAAGTTCCCGGTCATAAAACATCCGTTTAAGAATTATTGGGCCCGAGTACGTTCTAGCTATGGCTCACAGGGTCACATGTCCGACCCATGCACTAGTGAGTCCCTTTAATACAGACGGTGTTCTATTACTACATAAACAGCTCCGCTCCGTAGCGTCCAGTCACGTCCTGAAAATCCCAATTTTACTGAGCCGGAATAAGTGGCACAGTGTGCATTCCTGCAAGAAGTGAAACCACCTCCCTGCCATCATTGTGCCTGATCTTCTAGACAAACAGGTAAATTATAGACAGCCGACGCGGAGGGCGTAGATGCCACATGGACGCTTCATTCTTACTCACAAGGGACACCATTGACCTCGAACGCTCGGAACCGCATGAAAACATGTTTAGAATAACAAACGATCATAAACAAAACAGTGATGTGTGTCATTTCAATGCAAAACGTTGCATTCTATCTCAAGTAACATTTTAATAGAGAGAAACAAAGTAGCAAATCATCAACACCATATGAAGGCAATTATACGTAGTTCAATGAAGTCAGTATATCATTAAATTTTCAATCAACAGTGCCAAAAACTCTCTGCTTAAAGTACTTAATATAACGCAAAACACGCATACACAGCAGTACTACACACCTGATAGAGCTTATTTATATTAGTCCTCAAAGTGCAGATGCGAGAGATTTCCATGAAGTGGTTAAAGGAAAGCGGAAGAAAACAGCGCACAGCTCACAAAAGCCACGTAACCACATGTGATTTGGCACATTGTAGTCTTACAAAATCAGTATATTACTTGAGGTAGAATACAACTTTTTGCATGGAAATGACACAAACCACTGAGTTGTCTATGATCACTTGTTATTCTAAGCATGTTTTCGTGCGTTTCCGAGCGTTCGAGGTCAAAGGTGTTCCTTGTCAGTAAAGCTATTACGTGGTATCACACCAATGCAGCACAACACTCCTGAGAACTTCCTCCCTCCCCTCCTCCTCCCCCCTCCACTGCATCTATTGGTGGCGTTAAAGGGTCAATGGTGTACGGTTTAGGCAAACATCTATAATCAAAGGTTCCGCCGATGTCATACCAGATGTTTCATATTCTTGACTGAACTACTGAGATTCAAATTAAATCGTGGAAAACTAAGATGCTGGGATCATTAAACGTGAATCAGGAAATCTCAGGGATAGATTGGACCACTGTGGGAAGCGTCTCAGTCACGGAATTCCTTGGGATTCAGCGTCAGTGAGGACGAGGCACTCTCATACAACATAAACAAACGTTCTGCCAGGCTGGAACAACATCAGCTATCACCAGCCGAAGAGACATAATGAACTTAGTAAGCCTTGTCAAACAATAAGTCACTAGTCATAATTGTTATCAACGTTTACATATATATGGGTGTTGATAAACATGTATTAATTGTAAAAAGTAATTCTGCGCGGGTTCAGACCTCCTGTAAGAGGGCAGGTACAGTGACCTACAGTCAATAATGCATTAAGAAATGTTAATGATTCCCTCCGATCGGTGAATATGAACATGAAACAGAAAAAATTATGTGTAGTCAAAAAGTCAAATAAACAGCCAATGTGTAGCACACTATACGGCGCCACCTGGGAACACTCGTGCTGTCAAGAAGAACAACAAACAGCCAACTAAACTCCAGCAGACTTCACTTCAAAAGACGTTCACCCAGCTGATGTCATCCCCCAAACTGACACACAACCGAAAGCTGCCACGTCACTTCCAGTGGCACTGTCGCTCGGCAGAGATAGTGGTGGAGATGAGGGCGAATTCAGACGCCCAAAGAAAACTGCTCGGGTGTTACAACAAATGACGAGCAAAAACAGCAATACAGAGACGAGCAACAGGTTCTCGAATTTAGCAACCGAGGAAGAAAAACAACAGGAGACGACTGAGCCGAATCCAGTACCACATCTGAAAACCATCCGCCTATAATTATATCATACAATGGGAGCTACAAGGTGCTGCACGACAAGATAAACTCAAAATGCCAGCGGACATTGCTATGGAGGCTCAAACGGGAAACCGCTATAAGGTGAAGTTACACTGTTTGGATTACTTCAACTCCGTGATAGAGGAGCTCAGAGAGAGTAGCATTGACTTCTTCACCTACTTCTCCACCCCTAAAAGGCACCTAAAAGTAATTCTGAGAGGTGCACCTTTGACGTTCGCCGCAGACGACATCAAGATCGAATTGGAAAACAGCGGTTATGATGCACTATCAGTCACGCAGATGAAGATGCCGGGTACCAACTCTCCAATGCCCCTGTACGCGATTACCTTAGTGGACAGCCCGGAAAATCACACAATATATCATCTTCGTAGAATAGCTGGATTGTCAGTGAATGTTGAGAAAATTGGATCAAGCAGAGGACCTCCTCAGTATCATCGCTGCCAGGCATTTGGACACGTACAGAAGTACTGCCAAATGCCTGAGCGCTGCGTAAAATGCGGATCACAGCATGGTAGCAAGACATGTGAAATGCAGAGGGGGCAAGGCAAACCCATATGTGCAAACTGTGGGGAAAACCATGTAGCTTCCTGGAGGGAATGTCCCACTGCCAAACAAGCACTGGCCCGGCTCCGAGGACGCGTAGCGACCCACCGCCAGCAAAACCAATCTACAGACAACCCAAAGCCTCCTTCACATGCGGCTGAAACTTCAGAGTGGCCAGTCTGCCTGGCCACCAGACAACAGCTGACAGCGCTACCACCAGTCAACCATGGCCCCAACCTTCCGCCAATCCACAAAATCTGGAGTTAATCAGCGCCAACAGAATACGTCAGGAAGACCATCCCAGCGTCACCCAGCTGCTCCAGAAGATGCTGACGCAGATGGCCGCCCTCATGGCCCACCTGGAAAGCCTCCCACAGAAGATCGTGAAAGCAATCACAAATTCAACTGAAAGTAATACACCCAACCATGAACAGGCGTAGACATGCAAATAGTCTCACGTTCTGTTCATGGAACGCTAATGGAGTCTTCAAACAGCAGAGTTCACTAAAATAGTCCCTTCTAGACGAAGACATAGATATATGCCTTATTTGCGAGACACACCTTAAACCGCAGATCAGGCTGTCAGCGAGGAACTTCAGGGTGTACCGGTACGACCGCCCTACAGCCGGAGGAGGAACGGCCGTCTTGATACGCTCTACGTTGCCACACTACCAGATCCGATGCCGGCGGTGACCTCCATCGAAGCCACGGGAGTTGTCGTGGAGACATCCGATAGTCCCGTCAGCGTGATCACAGTTTATCATCCATCAAGGAATCACATAGATGAAGTGTACCTGGAGGCTCTCCTCTCAATCCCTGGGAGATTACTTATCGCGGGAGATCTGAACTCAAAGCATCAGATGTGGAACAGCAGAGTCACCAACATTAGCGGGCGCAGGCTGCTACGAGCAGCAAACCGATTTGACTGTGCTGTGTTCGCACCAGACGTGCAAAAAACCATCGCCACACCGGAGACGTGTTGGACGTTGCTATCGCAAGGAATAACCCAGGTCTCTTGGAAGCCAGAGTGGTAAACCACCTATCATCAAACCACAAGCCAGTGATTATAGAAGCCCCAGATATAGAAGCAGAACCAAACACTGAAAAAGGAAAAAATTATTGAAAGGCAAATTGGCAGCAATTCAAAATAAACCTGGCAGAACAGATACACGGGGAAGAGGCTCGAGCTTGAGAAAATCACGGATCACATCAAAACAGAAGCTGACTCTGCAACACCGCCATCACGGAGTAGTGCGCATCAGAAGAGATTTCCAGCTGACATCCTGGAGATGATTACAATTAAGAACAAGGCAAGAAACCAGGAGGCCCGAGGACAGACGACACCAAAATCGCCTGTTTCGCGAGATCAAAGTCAGGATTACCGACCACGGAAACCAACAGTGGGCAGACAAGGTGTCAACGGTGCAAGTCGAACACGGCACGGCTTGGAAACAGACCAAGCAACTCACTGGACGTCACAGCCGAATACCACCCATGAACGGAGCTAATGGTCTAGTCTGTAAGCTAACAGACAAAGCCAATACGCTGGCGGATGCATTTGAGGGGAACTTTAAACCCATTGCGGACCCAATAGACAGACGCCACTGCCAGAGAGTCAGGCAACACCTCCGTCGGTACCTTCGAGACAGCGGCGAAGAAGAAGAGGGTGAAATCGACCCATTCACCGTCGGAGACCTACTGGAAGAGATCTCGAAGTTTCCCCGGACAAGGCACCGGGACACGACGCCTTCACGAACAGGGTACTGAAGAATCTACCAGCAGGTGCCATCGTGAGGCTGGTACAATTATTCAACAAGATCGCGAGGACCAAAGTGTACCCGGCTCCGTGGAAAAGAGCGGTGATCATCCCGATTCCTAAGTCTGGCAAAAACGCAGCTGACCCGCAGAACTACAGACCAATCAGCCTCCTACCTAATCTCAGCAAACTGTTCGAGAGGCTGTTACTCAAGCAACTGCAGGTGCACATCCGCGACGGAGACTTGATACCAGCAGAGCAGTATGGTTTCCGACCTGGCCATTCAACCACGCACCAACTGCTGAGGGTCGTCGAGGAAGCAACCGCAGCGTTTATAACCCGACTATTTTCTTTTCAACCTCACCAGGAATGACAGGTTATAACCTGCCGATGATGTCTTTCATTTGTTTTGGCAGTTATGCATATTAATGTAAGGAATTTAGTTGAATATGATGTTTAATAAACAAGAAAAACAACACATATACACCATCAACATGAAACGTTTATTCAAAACCAAGATAATAATCACCTCTCGCAATCTTAATACCATCCTTGCTCTCTTTGTTTCTCAGCGATCACACACATTTCTCTCTTACTATATATAATTTTCTTTGGCCGCGCCCGCTGACCAAAGATTTTTGTCACTTAAAATTAATACTTAAAAACTAGTCTTAGTGTATATGTTACACGTTCAACGCACGAGAGCACTGCGGCGTAGTTCTCCTCGACGTGGCGAAGGCCTTTGACTCCGTGTGGCACCGAGGGGTATTCTACAAAATGGCCACACTTGTAGTTCCGGGACCATATCTCCTTTTATTGAAGAGCTACCTACAGCAAAGAACCTTCATGATGAAAATAGGCGACGCGAAATCAACAACAAGACCTATCCGCGCCGGGGTACCTCAAGGCAGTGTGCTGGGTCCAGTGCTCTACACGCTGTACACAGCGGATATTCCGATGGGGCTACAATTATACGCCGCCGACACGGTGATCTTCACTACGTCCCGCTGCCGGATCCTCGTGGGACGCCGCCTCCGAGCAGTGCTGAAAGACGTCGAGGAGTGGGCCACCAAGTGGAGAATTAAGATCAACGAATCGATGAGCCATGCCATAATGTTGACGCGACCCTTGGTGGCCACGGCAAAGTATCTTGGGGTGACCCTAAATACGAAATTAACATGGAAGTCGCACTTCGAAGACATCAGACGCAGAGTTCTTCAACGGCTGGGGCAACTTTATCCAGTGTTGAATTACAGTAGCACACTACCACCCAGATGCGGCCTCCAATTATATCAAGCACTGGTGAGCCCGATTATCGAATATGCATCCCCTGTATGGTGATATGCCGCAAAAACGCATATTGAGAAGCTGCAGAGAATGAAAAACAAGGCGCTGAAGAGAGCACTCCACCTGCCAATGAGATTCCCGACAGACATCCAGCGGGGATCCTGAGACTTCGGGATAGGTATAAAAAAATAGCAAGACATTTTTACCAAAAAACTGTGGAGAGCGACAACCACCTTATTCGCTCTCCAGCACAGTATGACATACAAGAGGGTCCACATAGAAGACCACTCCAGCTGCTGGCAGAAGAAAACTAGTGAGAAAACCAGAAATACAGTGCGAAACGGATGCACTTACACTGTTAAATTAAATTAAATACAAAAAAAAAAAAAATATTAAGAAAAAAAAAAGGCTCAACAGAAATGAAAAATATAAAAGTAAAACAAGCACTCACACGGAAACAGCAAATAAAAGAGACGGCAAGTACTTCTGACAAGAATCCCTTAACCTAAGGGCTAAGGGAGATTGACAGAGCCTCTGACACTCTTCAGTAGTTGGAAATTATTGTGGGTTGTGTCACACGGAAGGCAGTAAAGCCAGCCACACACAGAACCGGGCGGGGCAGGGCGGGGCGGGGCGCGACGAGTCGCCTGACTTGCCCTTGTCGTGCTGCTGTCACACACAGAGCGAGGCGGGGCACGACAAGTCAAACACTTTCTTCATTGCCGCAGTCACCTGTCAGTGAACTCAGTGGGAGCATACTGGTGTGTAGTGTATCATTTTGAAATGGATGAAGATGAGGAGACCGTTTTGTTAATTTGGAACTATCTGCAGCTCTTGGACCACAATGTTAACAACAGAGAGATGTAGGTATACACCCTATAAACCTGAAAAGGAATATAGGAAGTTTTATTTCTGAGCTTCGAGCCGAACCCAGACAAGTTTTTTAATTATTGTCGCATGTCAATTTCGACATTCGACTTCGTACTTGAGAGCATTCGGAGCAGAATAGAAAAGCAAAATACCAACTGGAGAACAGCCATACCCCCAGAGGAGCGGCTTTTGATAACCTTAAGGTCCTCTTTTTCCTGACCATTAGTTACTCAACCATATAATAACCCTGTATAGCCATATAAATTTTAAATTTTACAGTCATACATGGCACACATACAAATCAGTCGAATATTCACACAACCAGACCGCGAGATAGTGGAGCCCGGGGAGGGAGGGTGGGTCCCGTGACAGCGCATGCGCAGAACGTTCTGCCCGGCAGCGACTTGCCCCGGGGCATAATTTGTTTCAGCTTCGCATTTTGCCCCGGGGCGTCTTTTCGACGTGCCCTGCCCCGCCCGGTCCTGTGTGTGATGCTCCATAGGCACCCGTGCGTTTCCCGTCGCACAAGACGCCCCGGGGCAAAATGCCTGACCCGCCCTGCCTCGCCCGGTTCTGTGTGTGGCCGGCCTAAGAAATGACTAGACCACGGCAGATTATGTTTGCCAACATTTGTTCCTAGTATCTTTTTTTATATTCTAGAAACTTTTGGTGGCTTCGATCTTTCATTTGCATGAAAGTTAGTAATAAGGTGTTTTTCACAGTTGATGCCCATTTGTTATATTCATACCTGATAAACAAATCGCTCTTCACACTAGTTGCTGAACAACTGAAATAGATTGGTGCTTGTTACAACGCGTAGGGTAGTCATATTAATTCTTCTTTCTTTTTCTTTGTTTTGTATATTAGGTAAATTCAAAAGAAAATTTAAATTTAAGATAGAATGAGAAATCCAAGTATACATTTATTTGTAGATACCACTGCAGGGTATTCGTGGATATTTGGTTTATCTAATCTCACACCTAGTGATTGCTATTTCCAGCTGAGGCCAGCTTGTTTGCAGGGGCTTCAAGACGGGCATGTCGTGCATAGACTCGTACAAGCGCTGCCTGGACGAGCGTCTGCGGCGGCTGGTGGAGAAGCAAGTGGCGGCGGCCAGGTACACCTTCCGCTTCCTGTGCGACGACAGAGGCTTCAAGGAGCGTGAGTACCACTGTATCGTCTAGAGGCTGCTCCTCGCATTACCAACGAAATAATGTTTGCTTCAGTACCACTCACATTCTCCATGAAAATTATAAAAATTAGTACTACATGTGTAGCTGCGTTCGATAATTTCATATCGCGCAGTTCCAATGTTTGGTTTTGTTTCTTTTTAGATTTGATTAATGCCACGGCTATAAACCAATCAGCATTTGAACCAGGATTGAATTTAAAATATAACCAACCCATTCAAACTGGGAGTCATTCAATTGCGATGGAGCGCTTACTTCGGTGGCAATACACATTTTCCCATTTCCTTTTCCCACCTACTTTTTCCCTCTACTAATTTCAATTTTAAATTCTTTTAACGATTTATTAAGTATTATTCTTAACTTTCTTGGTAATTTATTCCAATCCTTGGTCCTCTCACCTACGAAAGAAAATCTTCCCCCACCCTTGTGCCCAAATTCCAGTGACAATTTGTGATCATTCACCTCTCCTAATTCTTCCACAAATATCTTTCCTAGCCTCATAATCAATATACTCCTATTACACTCCCACGTTTCTCTTCAGCCTCCTCCTGTCTTCCAATAAGTCCCATTCCAGCTCCTTTATCATATCACTTACTGATTGTGTTCACAAACTGACACTTGATTTCAGGCAATAATGAATGGTAGAATTTTCATTTGCGTATATGGGAGTTAAGGACAGAAATAAAATACCAAGGGAAGCGATGAACAATTTGCCTAAAAGGGTAAAAGTAGATGAGCGCGTAAATAGCATTCAAAATTTTGAGATAAAGAAACAAGAAGTGGGACAATAGACGTCTAATGAAACTATACAGGAGCATGTTAAACAGCTGGCTATACAGTGATAGGATTCGTAAGTATCTGTTGACGTAAGATGAAATTCCTCGAATATTTTACTTTCTCACTTTTATAACAAATTTTTAGACATATAAAAAGGAATGTGCTAATTAATCCGTGTAAATATCATTATAAAACATGTGTTAGCTATAATTTATCTTTTTTTCTGCAAGGTAATTCAATTGTTTTAATTTTTTTTTTTTTATAAAAAGATAAATTCATTCATTATGATACTGATGTTCAGTGTTGTGGTGATTATGATGGATGTGGTGCGTGGGTTTTCAGAGTACATCCAATACAGCGGGTGCTACTCGTCGGTGTCTGACGACTGGGACTCGTGCGTGGCACAGTTCCTGCAGCTCGTCAACGAGGAGGTGGGCCAGGCGTCCGACTCGCACACAGAGAAGCTGGTCGAGCTCTGCTGGTGGGTGTCTCAGTTTCTCATGAATATTTTGCTGTTGGCTGTTTTGCTACCATGTTTTTTGTTGTTTATCTTGGTTTTAGAGATCACTCAGAATACTTTTCTCCGAGAGTGATCACCTGTTACATCCGACAGAAATAGGTGATTAAATCCTGCTTGCTAGTCTCGAGGCTACCCACAGCTCATTTTTCATACAAACCAAAGCTCCCTCCAAACGTGCGTATTTTTTTTTTTTTTTTTTTTTAAAGGAAGTCCTCCGAAGATTTACTCCCTTGGGGTAATATTCTTTAGAAGTTTTGCCATAATGCATGTTTGACTTAAATTTTTTTTTATGTCTACACACCCGTGGTACAACTAAGGTTGTTAGCCCTAGAGGTTGCCGCATGGTGTTCTCTGGCTTCTTTTACTTTTACTTAATGAATTTGGAGTTGACCTAAAATTATTGGCTATAATTAGATCCACACTGACAAATACAAAATCAAAAGTTCAGTTATTTGAAGTCACAACTGCAGTTAGGCAAGGTGACGGTCTGTCTCCACTACTATTTTACTGTGTCCTCGAAAAGATCATTTGGACCTGGCGAGCGAAATTAAAGGATATTAACTACAGCCCATCCAGAATAAGACCTAAGTCTAAAGGAATCACAATAGACACTCTGGCATTTGCCGATGATATCACTATCGTATCAGATTACTTAGAAACTGCTAGGTTCCAAATTGATTTGCTGAAGGAAATTGATGATCAAACCGGTTTACAGATATTTTTTGAGAAAACGAAATTAATGACTAACATCAATGATGCTCTACCGAAACTGCAAACCAAATACGGGGACATTAATCAAGTGGAAAAATTTAATTACCTTCGTGATATCATTATGAAAAACGGATTGGACAAAGAAACTATTAGGGAAAGGATTCGCAAACTAGAAATAGCGCACCAAACTTCGCGAGAGGTCTACAATAAAAAATTTCTTTCACATAATACTAAGATACGTCATTATGAAACAGTTCTGAAACCAGTAGTTTTTATGCAGCTGAAACCTTGTTCCTGAATGCCGATAAAGGACTTCTGGGAGAAGTGGAGAAAAACGAGAGAAAAATTATTAGAGCAATTCTGGGGTCCAATTTTAAGAATGACGTTCATCAAAAGAGATCCAACAAAGAAGTCTACAGCAAAATAGAGAAAATCACTGAAACAATCCACAAAAGACGGGTTCGATTCTATGGTCACCTCAAACGGACGGAGGAGAACAGACTAACAAAAAAAAAAAAAAAAAATCTTTAATTTATTTGATGCCAGACCAAAAACTGTAATGCCCTGGTTCGTAAATATTAAAGATCTTCATTTGATGGGACTGGAACCAGAAGATGCTTTCAACAGAGATATATTTCTGAAGAAGTTAATGACAAGTGAGACAAGCCGAGACGAGCAATCCAACAGAAGACGCGGTACACTCTGGACAGAGGAGCGCAAACAGGCGGATTCAAAACGAATGAAGGAGTTCTGGGCCCAAGAGAAAATGAAACTCGCTGCCAAATGCAGAAAAACTTAATGTGGTCCTAGTTGGCCTCAACGAATTAATAAATAAATAAAACCTCCGACCGGTGATCACTGCAGGCAGAGAAATGATATATACACCGACAGAATCAGGGAGTGTGGCAGGGAACAATCAACCAGAGACAGTCAAAGCTAGACCACAGGAAGTCCACGAATAACATCCGGACAGGCAGCAGTGTTCGATTATTAAACAAGTAGTGCAGTCAAAAGCAAAAGTTAGGTAGGACGCGCATTGCAACAGTCAGGGGATTCGTTATAGAACAACAGCAGATCAACGTTTAGAATTCAGCTACTGACAACTGAGCTGACAATGTTAAAAGTTAAAGCAGGTACTCGCGGAGGTGTATGCTGAAAGTGACTGCGAGTCTAAGAGGAGCTGATAAGGCTCTGTAACCACTAATGACCGGTGATTCTTGGGATAAACTAAGCAAAACATATAAGTTTTTCTCGTCTTCTAGTTTGTCTAACAGGTGTGATTAGACTTTGAAACTGAAGAGAACTGAGTATGAGCCTTCATTGGACAGTACTTCGACAAAAGCGAAGTGCTATGTATCATTGCTACTCACTAAACATAATGGTCATTCAAAGACTACTAAAATAACTCTCAGACATCGAACATTTTTAAATACTTTGAAGTCGAAATTTTTGAAACATTAGCAGTTTCTACATACCCCATAGAAAAGAAAAAACGTTGTATTATTCAGAATTTTGGTTTTGCTATCCCAAAGCACTTTCCCATTTTTTTTAGAGCGCTTGTAATCAGAATAATTTTGGTAAAGTGTTCATGTTTGTGTACGTGTAAATGTTCTTAATACCACAGTTATGATAACTGTGGTAAAAATAAATTTCTGAAAAACTATACTCAACTTCCCCAAAACGATTGGATTTTGGTATTCGACTTATATTTAAAAATACTTCATGTAGACGTTTTTACATTTTTTATCAATAAAACCTGCAACTATGTACCATTATTTTACTTTAAATTCCACACTGTTTAAAAAAAATATTAATAATATTAAAATTCTTAACAGTAATTTACCGTAAGTTACTAAATTATGCTTTCATAATTCCATCTTATGGTTTCTATTATTGACAGGTATTTTAGTTCTGTCATCTATATTATGATCTTATAACCTATAACACATTATAGAGAGCCTTGTCTCCTGTCAGCAAAATTTATACGTTATGGTTTTGTATTATTACGTACTTGTGTACGCAGTTTTGGGACGGAAGAAAGTTGTCATTTGCGAGATTCGATTAATTGTTACATTTTGCGTAACGCTGTTAAGAAAATACATTTCAATATCTATAAAAAAATGGAAAGCCATCAAATAAATGTTTTCCGCTTATAAATCACGAAATAAATACCCGCAATCTATATGTTTCTTCTCACTAGCTTTTTAATTTAGCCCACAGGTTTGCTACCTGTTTTTGTATCATCAGAGGAAACGGAATATGTTTAAGATATATTGAAAATATTCGCTACTCTGGGAATAAGAACTGAAGTGTGAACTATCTGGCGAGTAATTACTTTCTATGTATACTGCGTTATGAAGAAAATAATAATTTTGTGCATAGTAACAATTATTCTGCACCTTTCCCAGTACCCTGAGAACTAGATTGATATTTTAGCATAATGACTTTCTGCCTACGACAGACTCTTATGAACTAACATGCAGCGTAATGTCAGCATCGAGTAGAAAAATTCATAATTCTGCGCTAGTTGTTGAAAGTTATCAAACGCTGACTATATAATTTTTACATTACTGTGTACCTACTACAAAACGTTTACCTTAAAGGATTAATTGGCCTGCTCCAGAACTAAACAGAAAGAACTCAATGGGTAAAGTGTCATCCTCACATTCTATTACAGCCTAGATCCTCAGTTATCTGCTATGGTTAACCTATTCTGTCTCTCTCTCTCTCTCTACCATACATCCACACAACTGTAACTTGTGTTAATCAATTTGCCAATTTACAACATAGTCAATAACTATATACTTTCTTTTAGAAAGATGCTTCCATGAATCCCCTTCTTGAAACATCGTTTAAAAAGTTCTTTCCCGAGAACTTTTTTTACAAACAACTATGCGTAATAACAAATTTAAAATTCTTCTGTTCTTCGTTTTCAAATACACATTTAATTAATACACATTATTTTAATGAGGTGTTCAGTTTTAGATTTTTTTTTCCAAATCTAGTGCCATGCCCTAAGGAAGGAACATCGTTTAACTAATAGTAATCAGTGTTAATTTTGTTTATCAGTTCTGATCCGGCTATCTATATTTCAAGATACTTACAATGGATCTATTTGATGTTTGGCAAGAAAAAATAAATTCTGGTAGCCTTGCAACGGGGAAACAGCAGTCGCTTATTCCGTCTCAGTCATGGAGTACTCAAGCGGAATTTGAACTACGAATCGTTTATGACAGAGTACCTGGCGTTGCCCGGTGTGGTTAAGATTGATTTTCCATACAGTTATTTTAGTTGTTCAATTTTAAACAGCCCAGTCTTTCGGGATAATAACAAAACTTTTTGGACAAACATCCCAACCGGCCGGGGGAAGTAAGGTAATTGTCATTCTGAAAGACGGAGAAAATTTTTCAATTTTTAACTTTTGATTTTCCATGGCGAATAACATTAGGACAAGAAAAGTGAGGTGTCATACTATTTTCATGTTCGCATTGAAGACCTCTCATTGTGACCTTACAGAAATTAGTGAAACTAGACGACCCGTGTGAAAATTTCGCGAATAATATGCGACGAATAGTGAGGTTGAATGCTTTTAATATAATGAAAAGTAGAACCGTACTTTTGTAGCAAAAAAATTTTTTTTTAGTGTAATAGGTACGCATCAAAATACACACAACATATTACGAAACAGTTAGGAAAATTTAAAACACTCTGTATTTATGTCAAACTGTCACTGACCTTAAAAGAATAAAACCAACCTGAACAAAATGCACACAACGTATCAACATCTCTGAAATATTTGTTGCTGTGCGAATAAAATATTTACATTGGAATTGTATAGCAAAACGACAGAGTTCCCGTAACAGAAAAAAATCCGAAAAGCTACTTATTGAATAAAAAAAGTTTATTGACATCTCTGTGATATGCGCTGCTGCAATCAAGGGACTTGACTCTGAACAGTCTCATTCGCGCAGCCACTTTAAGCACCAAATCCCGAAAAATTCTTTCTTAATTTATGCTTATACCTAGCTGGAGAACTTAATTTTTAAAACGATATGTCATTTATCGATTTCGGCTAGGTATCGAAGAAGATAAATGGCTTGTGATAAAAAAAAAAATATAAATAATATTGGTACTTTTGCCCTTCAAGGGTCGAATTCCAAAAAAATCCTTTTATAAAATATGGTATGACTAAAGCAGCCATCTTGTTCTTTATAATGATACCTCATTTATCAATTTCAGTTAGTTATCAAGCAAGGTAAAAAAAAAAAAAGTTTTGAGAAATGATGATATTTTTGTCCCTTAAGGGTTGAACTTGGAGGCAAGTTTTTTCTTAAAATATGATGTCACCATAGCAGATAATTTAATATTTAAATCGATACCTCATTTATTGATTTCGGTTAGGTATCAATAGCTCGTGAGAGAAAAATGCATTGTAAAAATATTAATACTTTTGCCCTTTAAGGTAAGAATTTTTAAAAATTTCTTTCTTAAAATGTGGTAAAGAAACTGAACACATTATGAAGACCTCAATCTTTTAAATGATACTTCGTTTATCAATTTTGTTTAACTGTCAAGGGAGATAAATGACTCGTAACACAAAAAACGCATTTAGAAATACTGATATTTATGCCCTTTAAGAGTTCAATGCAGAAAAATTCATTTCTTAAAATGTGATATAACCACAGCGGAAACCTTAATTTTTAGAATGATACCATATTTATCTATTTCGGTCAGATATTATTGGAGATAAATGGCTAGTGACACAAAAATGGATTGTAGAACCTTTTATACTTTTTCCCATTAAGGGTTGAATTCCAAAAACATTCTGTCTTCATATATGATGTCACAAAAGCTGAATTATTAATCTTCATACTCCTACTTCATTTATCGATTTTGGTTAGAAATCCAGTTAGATAAATGGCTCGAAACACAAAAAACGCATTTTGGAAATTTTGACATTTTGCCCTTTACGGGTCGAATTACGAAATATTCCTTTCTTAAAACATAATGTTACCACGGCGGAGACCTTATTCTTTAATATGATACCTCATTTATCTATATCGGTTAGATATTAAATGAGATAAATCGCTCGTGGCACAGAAATGCGTTATATAAAAATTTATACTTTTTCCCTTTAAGGGTTTCATTGAAAAAACATTCTTCCTTAAAATATGATGTCACAAAGCTGAGACATTACTCCTCATAATCCTACCTCATTTATTGATTTTGTTTAGATATCTAGGGAGACAAATGGCTCGAGACACAAAAAACGCATTTTAGAAAAATTGTCCTTTAAGTGTCGAATTACGAAAAATTCCTTTCATAAAATATAATGTTACCACGGCGGAGACCTTATTATTTAATAAGATACCTCATTTATCTATATCGGTTAGATATTAAGGGAGATAAATCGCTCGTGACACAGAAATGCGTTATAGAAACATTTATACTTTTTCCCTTTAAGGGTTGAATTCCAAAAAAAAAAAAAAAAAAAAATCTTTCTTAAAATACGATGTCGCAAAGCTGAGATATTACTCCTCATAATCCTACTTCATTTATCGATTTTGATTAGATATCGAGGGAGATACATGGCTCGAGATTAAAAAAAAATACGCATTTTAGAAAAATTGACATTTTTTCCCTTTAAGGGTCGAATTACGAAAAATTCCTTTCTAAAAATATAATGTTACCACGGCGGAGACCTCAGTCTTTAATATGATACCTCATTTATCTATATCGGTTACATATTAACCCGGGATCGCTCGCGCGTGAGAAAAAATCTAACATTGATGAATTTACTGAAATATTACAATATATTTCAAAGATATTGATGTGTTGATCTAGCAATGCTTTCTTTGATATCTCTACCTTCATTCCACGCGTCTTTCGTCGCTCTAATTACAAGTAAATCCTGCTGGTAGCGGCTTTGTTTGAAGCGGTGTTCATTGTTAGATTATTTCTCACACGGGAGTTCTCGCGTAACAATACTTTGTGCATTCGTGAAACACCACCTTGCTTCTCTTTTAGTCGTTTTCTCTATGTTAGTGACGTGCGATTAGGTTAATTTCTTCTCCTGGACGTATTTTGCACGTATTACGCGGTTTATAAAAGAGGTATACTTATTGGGTTTTATATATTGAATGAAGCAGTTCTGGATACCAAGTACATGACATACTATGTCAGATGTGAAAATAAATAAAATTTTCCAGGAAAACGTCATTTCAAACGAAAAGATATTGATGTGGCTAGAGGAACCACTGGACGAATACATCCACATAGAAGGCTTGTCTTCAGATACCGATGCACAGTCTGAACATAAAGAGAGAGACACAGCAACAGATCAGTCTGGCAGCGATTCGGAAACTGCGTCTGCTGTGGCCCTGACTTCTGCAAATCGTGATATGTATCTAGGTAGGGATAGGAAAACAAAATGGTTCAAACACAAAGCCCCTCCATCATAAACAGCTCGTCACAATATTGTGACAGCTTCCAGGTGTAAAAGGGGATGGAAAAAATTCGAATATAAAAGTAAAGCAAGATGTATGTTTCATTTGATGTTTATATGTAGTTATAATATGTTGGTAGTAATAAAGAAGTAATTCACTTGCTAATTGTATCTCTGTATGGAACATACAGCTAAAAACGTAAAAAAATATGTTTGTTAAAAAAAATCTAACACGGGAGTTATCGCGCGAAAACAATAGGCGCGAGTGATCCCGGGTTAAGGGAGATAAATCGCTTGTGACACGAAACGCATTGTAAAAATATTGATACTTTTGTCCTTTAAGTGTCGAATTCCGAAAACTTCATTTCTTAAAATATGATGTGACGAATGTGGAGACCATAAGATTTAAAATGACACCTCATTCATTGATTTCGGTTAAGTATGAAGGAAGGTACAGGCTTGTGATAAAAAAATACCTGATAGAAATAATATAAATGATTTGAGATTACATACACATTTTCATTTCCTGCTCCGGTGTCATGTCACGTACGCAGATTTTAAGTCAGATTCTAAACTGTAAAAATTGCCAAGTCACAATATACGATTTGATACTTCCAGTAGATTCGAGTCTGATCTTAGGCTTTACAATGGTGGCAACCCCATCGATATCTGCTCAGTAGTGTTTTGGACAATTTTATCAAAGACTAAGCAAGCCATGAGAGAGAGGAAAGACATTCAGATACCGGGATTTGAAGCAGGAACCATCAGGTTTCAAAGTGAGAGCTACAACACCACTCATTCTTATCATCTGGAATGATATTAGAATGTATCATCCTTTTTTGCATCCTTATTCCAGTGTATAATATTCCATACCTATAACATTCTTTCATTTGTTAAAGTCTTTTCTCCACATACAAAATATAAGCTATATCCTTGGTAGCAAATTCAATGTCGCTTTTCTCTGTATTTTACACCATGTACAGATTCCAAACAACGTTTCTATAGAAATATTGTAGGGCTTTAGTTTTAAAATGAATACGTTTTTCGTCGAATGACGATTTTCCGAAGTTTTCTACATGATCAGTATGTGCAATACTTATTTCCTATAGCAAACCTTATAAAATTGATTTTTTACCTTTTAGCTGTGATCCAGACAAGTCTTCACGGGACGCTAATTTCATTTTTTACATTCTTCTTTCTACACCGCTTTATGCTATCCCAGCTGATAGTTATGGAGCAGCTGTGAATAATGTTATCCTGTAGTTTTGTGGGTACTATGAAAAAGATGCCATCTGTATCCTCTCTTAAATGATAGAATTTATCAACCAAACAAATCCTTTGAACTCCTGCTCGTTTCTTTGAGAATCGGTTTAGAATTCTCTCAATAAACTTGGCTCTTTTATTTCATCGACCTAAACATCTATTCCACTGCCGTGCGGGATGTGGCGTGATTACCTTTTCTCTGTGTAAAACTTCAATTCTGTTGTTTCCTCTTTTCTTTGATATCGATAATACATCCTCCTGTTTGATCTTCCAATACACTGCACCTACGAGTACTTCAAACTTCTCCTTTTTCCCCCTTCTTATTCTCTGATAAATTCTTTTCAAATTCTCTTTGATACGATTTCTATTTGCTTCCTCAGTTACGCCCCGTAAATATTTATCTGACTTAATTACATTTCTGTTTAATATAATGTCTTTGTCTTCTGTGAATCACTTTTACATTTTCTCTTGGTGCTACATTGGTATTTTACTTTCAAAATTCTTCTTCATCTAAATTTTTGTTTGTTTGTTCACTTGTAGTCTCTTTGCATTGTTCGCTTAATATTTTTTAACATTGTGGTATCTATAATAGCTTTATGATTTACATCTTTAAGGAAACATTCTACAAGGTTACTTTAATTATTTAGATTCTTGCAAAATGATTCTATTTCACTCACTGGTTTTCGTGGAAAGTCGGACAATTAATTGCCAAAATCTAAATATATTTCTTGTAAAGTATTCAAGGTTTGAGGTCAATGTACGTCAATCATCATATTGTTTTTGTTGTTCTCCATAAAATTCTCTTATGATGAACTTGTTATATCAAAATTCAAATCGGATTTATTTTATTCTGGATTGTTTCTTCCGATATAGATATAAGTTCAACGTTCTGTATTTTATACGTAACATTAATTACTGGACACACCATGGTTTTTAACTTGTTTCGTTACTTATAGGGATTCTAATCATATTGTAGCGTATAATTCACTTTCGCTTTAAGTTTAACGAGCCCAGTCCGTTTATGTGCGGTAAACGACTGTTGTTTGAAGAGTGATTAATTTTGTTTGCAGTTGACAGAAATTATGCAAGCGACTCGTGACAAGTGACACGCCGGCTAACAGTTTATTTGCGAGCCACTTTGGAGGGGCGACAAAATGCAGCACCGGCGACACGCTGGCCCATGTGACATTTGTTTGTATCAAATGACGGTAATTCTCATGCCGCTGTTAACATTTGTAATCGATGTGCGCTGTGATTTCCATGTTCCGCAATGTTAATTAGTACATTGATGAGACTGATCCTAAATATCAAATATCGCAGTTCCATTAACCCGAAAAAAAACACAAAAAAGATCCAAACGGTCTGTTTCACAAACTACCTTATAAACAGAATCCTTTATTGCGACATAAATAGAAGGCCAAAACGTTACCCGGCTATAGTTAAATGTGCTATTGTGGTGCTTTATTTTTATGCTGTACTTTCTGCTTATTGGATTTATTACCAGGACTTAATGGTGCTAGCGTATGAATAAGTAGTTCTGATCTAAAACAAGTTACTATCATCTGGTAAAGTAATGAATTTCTAACTACGGCGAAAATGAAACATTTGTGTGATTGGTTGCTGTATGGTAATTTAATGCAGGTCTAACAATCAATGATCTGATTTTCTAGTGTATTTTACTCCAATTTACAAATTGTCCTAAAATGCAAATTTCTTAATTTGATTTCCTGTCAGTAAATTTTGACTCGAAACGTGATATATTAAATTACAAATCGATAGTATGTAGTAAGTGTTACTCCCTTCCTCGACATTCCATTTCTTCTCTAGATCTTCTCCACTGCCCTTTAATTTCAACCATTTTCTTCATTCGGGAGTGGTAAATAGAATCTATTTCATCTTTGAAGCTGAGATTCTTTTTTCCAAACAAAACATTAATTATTAAATTGTCTAAACGAAACAAATTATTCCACCCATCCAAAAAATTTTATACAGTAAAACACTCGATGATTCTTTTTTATTTCTCGTGTGATCCGTGGATCATGAATCGACAATAATAAGTATAGCCACAATACGAGTGCCTTACACACGGAGTTTTCCCCAGTAATCACTTATTGCGTGCACATACATATTATTTCGGTATCTCGCACAAATTGCTCAGCGCAAATGCAGTAGGATTAAACAGAAATAGCTCTTCGTTAATTGCTTTCAAAAAACACCTGAAATGTCAGCGTAATGATTAATGGAGCGACGTACCCTGTAGTCATAGCGTAGGCACAATACTTGCACATCAATTCCAGAACAACTCTGATAAGAAAAATAATGGTATTTAGATTAAACTGAATTTGTTTAGATTAAAAAGACTGAGGCAATTTATTTCGGTAATTATATGGCTGCTTGTTTCTCGGATAGTGAGCTTGAGAATTGATTTAGCTGATTGATAATTACCAACGTGTAGGAACATGACGATTACTATATCAATGTTCAATCACTCAACTACTAGAGTATATCGTTGGCTGAGGCCGGTTGCTTATGGTGGTTTGTGTTGGTCGTGCATTAATTACGTGAGGTGTTTTCCGGATTTACGAACCCCCCCCTCCCCTCTCTGGTGAAACTTCGTGATATTTGGTCGGACCCCCCCCCCTTGTAAAATGACGTGAGATTTTGACGTAGATCCCCCCCCCCCCCTCCTACGAATGGACCTCGTAGCTTTTGGAGACCATTTTTTTTAGGTCTCATGCTCCCAAGGGCGGTTATACCCCCCTAAAGTCTGTTTTTACCCCCCTAAAATCGACTTTCTCGTAATTTGCAGACCTTTTTTTTTATTTTTTAGCTCTACCGTTCTACAAGAATTTCAAAACGTCACGTTGACCCCACCTTACCCCTTGGTGATATTTCGCAGGACCCCCCCCCCCCTATTTCACCTCACGTAATTAATGGGCGCCCCCTTACCAATGTAAACTTCTGGCCGGTTCATAAAACTGATGAGTCAGAACAAAAATTGTGGCCTCAACACATTTCCCCAGCCGAGATTTTCCAAGACAAATGTAGAAATAGTAATAATGTTAATATAGTGGTGCCACAATGTTAACTTCTCGCTGCTGTTAATATCTGTTAAGCTGTTCCGTTTTACATCACGACAGTTCGCTTTTCTTCGCGAATGAGAGACACACGATCCTTATGCGTGCTCCGCCTCTCCCACTCCCAAATTACTGGTGGCCCGGAGAGACAACGCCTTTCCATCATTTACCTCAGTTAATAGTCGCTCATTACTGTCTATTGCTGTCCAGATCTTTCGAGAATATCCATTGAGATTCAGCTGTTTCTCAGCCAATATGACTTGGAGAAGGTGGGCAAACGCACAGCGCACATACTAAAATATTCTCTACAGACGTGTTGTACACTGGAGCGTCGAATATGATTTTTAAATTTTGCGAAATTACATAATTAAAACATAAAATGTTACAATTTGGTGTGTAACTTCAACTTTGATTTAAGATTCCACACGGAAGTTGTGCTTTAACGGAAATCGGATTGTTAATTGCCCTCGAATGGTGTAGTGTTATTATATATATGTCGACGACAGTGTGCTGAAGGTAGTATGTAGAGCGACTTGTTTAGGAAAGAAGGAAAAATCGGAGATCTATGTGCCTATAACCAAGTATAAGTTTGATCTGATAATAGGTCATATTTACGCAGCTGTTGAACAATAATTTTATAGTAAATTCCGTCTAAAAACAACTATAAATATGGCCTGTTACCAGACTAATATTGTGCAGCCTCGCCAACCATTTCCATCAGTCAGATATCAGCGCTACCAGAGTCAACATCTCAATCTCAACTTTTGTTTTTAGATGGAATTAATTATTAAAAAAGTCAAAGTTCATTTTATCATCCGTTGGAAAAGTCGTCACCAACAAGGACGAACGCCATGGCTTCATACTATATGGATAAAGAGTTGTTGTTGTTGTTGTTATGTGTGGTTTTTTTTTTTTTTTTTTTGAGACGGGTAAAGATATGGAATTAACCCACGTCTTATCATTCGACCCAGTCCTACTAAACTGTAATAACTAAAGTAAAAAATATGTAATTTAACATTGTTTCAGAGTTTATATATATATATGAACTAAGCGCGTTTGGTGTCCACATACATGAATACAAAATTAACTCTGTTTTTTATACAAATTTTGTTGTAAATTTTAAAGCGTATTGTAGTACAAAAATCGTGTTGAATGTTCATACTTCCGCACTGCTACAATGTAACAGTTTCGAATATTCGGATAGTGCATTGGAACAGACTCATAGTTTAACAAAGTTGTACTGGAGAGCGGGCTCCCGTTTGCTTATTGCAGCGCGAAGCACGGGTTCCTGCAGTGCGTGCTGTCGGCGACGCGCGCGCACTGCCGCCGCCAGGAGGCGCTGTTCCTGCACCGCATCGCGGAGACGCTGTCCACCACGCACGCCGCCCACTCGCCGCTCTGCCGCCAGCTCGGCGCCGACGTGTGCGCAGCCGCAGCGCTGCCCGCCGCACGCGCTGCGCTGGTCGTCGCCTTGCTAGGCGCCGCCAAGGGCTCCAACGGTATACAGCAACTAGTATGCAGCATCATGCAAACGAAATAATATCTATGCTGCGATTTCAACCCTGTCACTAAACGGAGTAGCTACCAAACTATCAATGATGATTAAATTAGATTTCAATCCATCCAAAAACAATAACACGTACTATTACAAACATGTAATCAAGGAAATCCTTGCTTTTCGGATTTAACATTTTAAGCAGCCATATAACCATATAAACGGGATGAAAGATGGCCATGATTGTTATCCTTACAATCTTTCCCTCATTTAAGTAACAGATGATGCATGAAATTCGTCCGAAAACAATAATAACTCTTTTTCGCGGTATCAACAACACCGTATTGTCGACGCATCTACAAAATTTTCTTACCCTTCCCAGTTAAATATTGGTTCCTTAAAAAAAACTATTAATATGCAAGTCTGCTGAACGAGAAAATTACATCGTGTTTTATCAGGAGTTATAAAGTTATTTCATAAACTAATTTTATCAATTTTTAGTAACTCACAATGTCACCGAGCAAATAAATAAAAAGAACGAGATCAGCAAACCTTGAACCACATCATGGTTTATTTCGCAAATAACTTTACTGAAGAAAAAAACACATGATCTCACTGAATGTTTCCAACACTGTGTAGTCAGCTGATAGTTATCCAGTACTATATCCTCTATTGTCATAAAGGCACTGCGTCGAGCTTAACATATGCTGTGGTTGTAAGTAAACGTACAAAGACTGTAACAAAAAAAATCCAAAAAACCTTTACCACAATTCACCCCCGTACACAAAGAAACAAGCAAACACAGCAGAACTTGCAACAACTCTTCCAGAATTCTTTTTCCACCGCAATACACATTTTATTATAATAAACTTTTAATTTTTGTTTTCTGCAACTGCGTTCAAAACCTACCAATCAACTTCTTCTTTCCAAAAACCGCATGTCTGTCATCTCTCCTTCAGCCTTTCACCACCAACTCTACGTGGACATTATTACAATCAGCCCTACAGCAGGTCATCTAATCTCTGGACATACAATCAATCCCTACACAGATGTAGCTGCAAGCCACCCTCTCTGCCCTCCCTTACGTGTGTCTGCGCTCGTCGCGCGCCACCACACGGGATTGGGGGTCTACAACGGTCTCGGGATGAAATCCGGAGCCATACATGGCGGCCGTACTGGTTGCAGTTTTCATGCAGTTAACCGCAATCATCTGGCGATATTTTGGAATGGCCCCTACTCTCCTCCTCACGAATAAAAATACACTTATCATGCTGAAAATAAATTATACGACTCCCAGACACGTAAGCTCCTTTGTTAGAATACGTTCTCCTGACAATGTTGGAACACATGGGGATATAAACGGATCAGTTCTTCCATTTTCGACGTTTCAGCAACAGCTTTTTCATCAGGAAAAAAGGTTGAGTTTAACACCGCTACAGTAAAACACCGAAAGGGATCTTAATGCAGCAACATTATACATAGTAACGGATGAGATGGTATATTTTGTAATGAGGATATTTGGAGCAGTTTATGTTCAACGTTATTAAGAATCTGCAGAAATGGCACCACTCTAATCCCGCTCAGCAGGTTAGTAAACCACAGTTTCTGCGAAGATTATGTGCTCATAATGCACTTAGCCTATTGAACTAGTACTAACACCCCCGGCTCACTGTTGCTTTAGACCGTTACAGTAAAGTTAGTACAACTTCAAAAAGCTCTCTGCTGTAATAGCGTCTTAGTCGACTTCTGAAGTAGTGCAGACTAAGAATAACACCTCCTACAAAGTTTATTCAAGGATGAAGTAAAAACAAAAACTATTTTCAGCTGTACTCCATTAAAGTATTGAAAAACTTCTTCCAAAAGTTTAACTTAGGATATCATAAGTAGATGTTCATAAACTTAAATGCGAAAGATGTCTTTATTTTTCAGCTTAACCTATCTGATTTAGAGAAGCCAAACCGAAAGCTTTAAATTTTTTTGGCAAATATAAAATCCTAACCCAAGTTAACAACCAATTGCTAATACTAAGTAAAATAAGATCTGGCTCTGAGAAAAGAACGGGCGGGAAGTTGAACTGAGTGTTTGAGGCGATTCGTCTCTCACAGCTAGTCTCTCCTCCTCAAAATCTTTTTCAATTTGCTTTCCAAAGAACTAACCTTCGAGATAAATTCTTGGTTCAGTGAGCTCATTTAATTACATATACCTGGTTTCCTAAGATAGGAGCCTGAAACAAATTAACAAGAGTTTCCGTGCAAGATGTTTCAACGAATAAACCGTTTTCGTCTTCATGATCTTAAGACATGGAAACATCATCATCGAAAGAAGAAAATGTAGGGAATAATAGTGTATTTCATAACAGTTGTTAAAAAAAATATTAAATAAGTTTTATAATTCTGAACTATTGACGAGAGTTAATAATCAAATTTTTTAGTGACATTGTTGATTTTTTGATACAACACTAAACATTTTAATATCGATCTTGTATGTTAGAAGCCAAACTGCACCTATCAATGTTATCCATAGTCTAAGCAGTAGTATGTTATTTTTGTTATTAAGAAAGTGATAAAGGTTAAAAAAGGTAAATCCTTCCCCACATATCAAATAATAACGACGACGAAATGTTTAGACACAAATTTGCGAGATATTCTTTTTTTAATTTTCTAACAAATTGGTTGGCTTTCTTATCGTCATCGGTTGTAACTATTTCTTAATTATTCTATATCCATTGAAAAAGGCATACAAACATGTTACGCCTATATGTAAACCGTAAACATGATAATATTACACACTAGTTGGTATGGTTGTTACCACTAAGTTACCGTATCTTGTTTGTTTACAGAGATCCTCTGGGCCTGAGGCTGCAGGACGGTGGCTGTACAACATTTAGAGCGTTAGGCTCCCTTCCTGCTATGTAAATAGAAGCATTCCTGTGTCATTCAAAAATGTAATAGTGTTTATAACATTGTGTAAATAAAGAAAGAGTTTTTACCTTTAGGTTAATTTGAAACAAATAACTAAGCCATTTTAAACGGTATAACAAAAAGAGGCTGCGTAAATTGTTATATCTGCACAATAGAATTGTTTGGAAGTAATGTCAGTGGTACCAGATGTCAAATACCTCTTTAATAAGCACGTAATAATAGTACAGAAAAGAATTCCCCACACGTCTTGTTTAAAGGATTTAACTACTGTGTATTCTACACATACAAGTTAAGAAAACTGACTAATTACTAAGCTTAATAGATCTAATTTGAAATACTAATGTGTAGCTTTTTTTTTTTATTGTGCAGTAAAATTTTAACCAAAAAAGAACGAAGTTATTCTGAAAGATTATTTCATCGCTTATTATGCTTCAAGCGGTGAAATAATGAGTTTACTTTAGAGAAGAAAAGGTCTTTTATTTAAAAATCTTAACTGACAAACATAGGTATCAAATAACACTGTTGCAGTTTATAATATTTACCGAGCGTGGTGGGTGAACAGTTAACGTTCTGGCCTCGCATTCGAGAGGACCCGGATTCGAATCCCCGTCCGGGCATCCAGATTTGGGTTTTCCATGGTTTCACCAAATCACTCCAGGCTAATGCCGGGATGCTTCCATCAAAAAGGCCATGGCCGAATTCCTTCCCGTTCCTTGCCCCCAGTCCCATCCCCGCCTCTTAGCCGTCGACAAGGCGTAAAGCCATAAGTAAAAAAAATGGAGTTTATATTAAATGTATTTTTGGAAACCGTATTCATTTCAGAGTTTGTATTTTAATAGATGACCCATTATTGTGAAGATGGTCGTATTTTGTACTACAACAGACACAAAAATATGTATTATATCAATCTGTTCATCTCGGTTTTTCCTCAGAAGAATGGAGGTATCTACCGAACAAAAAGTTTGAAGAAGAGGATCATCTATACTTGTGGAGCATTTGGTGGTTCTCACTTTTTGCACACTTACAAACATACATATACACGATTGTTAATCCAAACATGAAGAACAAAGAGTATTGCATAGTATTTATTTTGAAGAATTAACGGTTGATACGTTTGATTGTGTCGCCTGAATATCATTAATTGGTAACTAATTTTACTGAAATCCTACGTATCAAAAGCACATAATTAATACAACGCAAGTACATGTAATCTATACTTGTAACAAAACTGTAACCAGAAAAAAATCTGTATATTTGATTTAAAAAAAAAAAAAAAAAAAATGTGGGTTGGGATACTATCAATACGCAACAGAGAAGGAAACGACTTTTTTTAAAAAAAATCTATCTGTCTTTCTGTTTGTCTCTCTACCTGCAAGTCGGGATGAAAGGGATTTAAGCCAAAATTACTGGTTTGAGTGTGACAGGATTTAGTTTAATAGAAAGCACGCGGTCTCGCGGGTAAAACAGATTTTGTTTCGTTTTGATGTGACGTCGAAGAGCGGAGGAATAAAAATAAAAATATAGTTGGTATTTTATTGAACGCCATTCGCACAAAACCTGCTGCTCGAATTCTGATGGGATTACGCTTAATTTAAAGCTGAGTAAAATGCAGTATGTTACATTTTGACATGATGACGAAAAATTGAGAAAAAAAATAGTTTCAGGTTTCGTTTGAAAGCGACTTAGTTAAAAACGATATGTCCGATTCTGATAGAGTTTCGATTTTTGTGCATCGCTATGTTCTGGGTTTGATTCATTTTGGTGTTAAGTTGAAAAATTAAGAATAAATTTCCGCTGAACGCAAACTACAAGCTGAATTTTTAAAGGGTTTGGATTAGTGTATAGCCTTTGGTCCCAATGGTGAAATAGGGTATGTTTCAATTTGACGTTACATCATAAAGTGATAAATTAAAGCTGATTCTTCATTAAATATGATAAACGCATAACTGTTGGATTTTAATTTAAAGGTCTTGGTAACGAACATAAGATAGGATATTTTTCATTTTGTATGAAGTCATAAAGATGATATTTTGAATAAAATGGTAAACAAACGAATATCAATTTTTGGTTGAAGGGGATTTACGCCAAACCTACTGGTCAGATTTTAATAGCCTTTCAAATAACTTAAAGCCCATGGTCGCCAAAGGTGAGGTATGATATTTTTAATTTTTATGTGAAGCCAAAACCTGAAAAATTTAAGATAAATGTTTCAACATATTAGCATTTATTTTCTTTGAACGCGGTTCACTCAAAAGTCGGCTTTAGTTAATTTTTGCAGTAGAAATGTTAATCGTGATTTCAGTGTACGAAATGCGTCGTTTTATTTGGATTAATGAAGTTATTTTTTCCCTCGCTGGCGTTGCGTTGATGGGTTTAACCGTACATTAACTGTTCACCTAAACGAAGTTGCGGGCAACAGTTAGTAAGAAATATTGCAGATGTGCCATTTACATACCGTATACATTGAATAACTTTTCAGCTTTATTCTTGTATATTAGTAAATGCTCAGTATTATACTGCTCAGTATCTGACATAAAAAACAATCAAAATATCTTTTTGTCAGTTGCATCTTATTAACCAAACATTCTTGGTACTTATATAACACCTTTGCTGTGCTTATTACCTGCATCTTTTCATACGGAATTCCTTTTGGTCTTTGTAGTTTAATAGACTACAGATTATACAATAATGTACTTTAACTTTTACAGATTTATCTGGATCTTCCTATCAAAGTACATTTTTCGTCTTCTGTTATAGATTAGACGACGTCTAATGCAGACTTTCCTGTCATCATTTAATCAATAGTACTTCCTTTTACCTGAGATAAAAATCATAATCCACCAATTTCTTTTCTTTTGTATACGTAAACAGATTAGTGAACTTTTTCACCACTACCAATCACTTCAAGTTTCACTTACATACATATTTATTCCGCAGTTTCGCATACAAAGTATTGCACTTATCTTTATATACAATTTGTGTTTCTGATAACTGAAAGTTCAACTATTCAACATAATATCTTTTTGCACCTCTGATCTTGCCGCTTCTAATACATCTCTCTCCATCACATCTTGTCCAGTCCATGTTATAGTATAACTCCTTTCTGCCGTCGGGTCTCCTGTAGCCCACTTTATTCTTTGGTATCAACGGTGCTTCAAAACAGCACTATCATTACTGATATTCATGAAAATTCATACACGTAATAAAATTCGTTTATAATCAAATATACACTTGCAACTTGGCTCGATGTAGGCCTCTCATTGGCAACGGTCAGTGCTACTGGATAGAACGGACCTACAGTTTAACGTGGAATCCACGATATTGATCATCAAGTGTATTTCAGATTAGAATGAGTGAATGTCATTCTTAAATCCCGTAAAATTTTCGTCCGAGACTGGGATTTGAACCTTGAACCTTTTGTTTCTCAGCCTTGAAAAAAAACAAAGTCACCACTTCACTTGTACTTTATATTTTCTCTAACGTATAATTTCAGTTCACTTTGATATTCTCTTACAAGCAATTATTCATTTATCAAGAAAAGATTTTGCAAGGCATGTTGCACAGAATGCAGCAGATCCATGTCCACTCAGACGTCGTACGTTGGTAAAATACTATCATAATATTGCCTGACAAACACGTAAAATACAAGCCGAACCAATCAGTAAGCCACAACATTCGGAAGATAAATTCTCGTTTAGCGTAGTACCCAAATCTGAGTATTGTTTTCTAGTGTTTCATAAATCACTAAAGCGGCAGTTATGGATTATTTCATAATTAATCCTTTGTTTGTTTGCGTCTCTTCCTTTAAGAATAACCGAAATTCCATTTGTTATGACATCGTAAAGCCGAATAACAGAATATTATTTCAGGAATTGCCTTGTTATCCGTTCCGGTTTACGCCAGTATGTTTAGCAGCAAACGAAGGGGATGACCAACCATCCAACAGGCACAGGCTCGGTAAATAATAAAAAGTGTGCGCTCCATCGCGCTTAAACTAATTAAATAATAATTCATGTCTAACCGTTACGCAAATGTGTTTTATACCGTTTTCTCTCCGTTTGTCTTAGCTCCATTCGCATATAAGAGTATGTTTGTTGTGGTACACCTGACAGAAGTGAGATTATCGTGTCTCCTTTTTTCCAGGGTTGCTACTACTGTGTTTGAATACAATTTATTTCTAAGATTTATCTGCTACAAACACGCTATTTTTACTCACATCATTTGATACAGTCTCTGGTGATAAATTTTTTCACGAGTGTAATCCTCAGCTGTCAGCAATACATATAACAATGTAAAAACAATTCACTTTTACACGTTTAAAACCCTACAAGTCATTAACTGCACACAGTTATAAAATGTGTAAAATATAATTTGAAGTAAATTAAAACCCTGAAGATCAATTGCATTGTGATTTAGCAACATCTGACATTACCCATAGGACGACTTTCCGTTCTTATGTGCAATTATTCGGCAGTGTGTCTCAAGAACCGATAAATGACTTAAGAGTAGTAACAACCGTTGAGAGTAACAAACAAACGTTCTATAAATGCGCCATTGTGTGTATGGTGCAAAAGTCTACTTTGTGTGAGGTGATTTATCTCACTGTAATAGAAAAAAGATGTCACGTTTAAACTACTGGGGCCAACTTTCTCACTCTAGCATGAGCGGAAGCTTGTATATTAAATCATTGCTTACTTTAGACGAGCTGGACGCGTTGTTCGCTCTGATACCAACTAAACGAATTACGTGGCCTTCCAGCAAAATTAAATTCCCTAACCTACAATGAAAGTGATAATGGTAAAGGTTTAACGTGGACTCTTAAGCTATAGTGTTAATTAGGTTCAAAATACTACACGATAGGTAAGAAACAATTATTTATTACAAGGGACTAACTTTTACATGTAGCCAATATACTGTATGTCCACGACGAGCCCGTCTATGAAAATAAGAAATAATAAAAATTAAAAAATTATACCTCATTTCCTAATAGACAGATTGAACACTTATCCTGCAAGCAGCTAACACATGGCGCACACATCTGTCGCTGTAATGAGTTTCTGCCACAGTGCACTATGAACGATCCCACTTCAGGAAGGAAAGGCTTTGTTGTCAAAACGTATTCATATGTCTCGCTACCTAGCCGCTTTCGTCTTATAAGTAATGACTAATGATTCATTCACTGTATTGTATCGTCTCAACTGTTTTTCACAGAAGACTGTAATGAGAAAATTCCTTTTTGTATCCAAAACACACTGATAAGTTCTGTAAGTAAAATATAGTGTGAACTACTACGTCATATTAAATAAGTGCAGTTTTATTTGCGTGACTGCAAGATGACTTCCACGCACAGCTTTAAGCCATTTGAAACACAGTGTTCGCAGTTAACACAGACACAATTTGTATTCACACTTAAATGCTAGCCGTGGATTCGTCACTCTGTAGTTCTGTAGCAGTATTATCTCTGCTGAGGACTCGAATGACTGCCCTGGCTATTTTTCTGCCTTGTTTGCCGAAACCTGAAACACATGTAAGAAACTGCATTGTGTTATTCGTTCTGACTTCTGGAATTTCACTGTATCTTTACTGACTTTTTCCTATAAAACAATGTGCTGCTCAAATAGATTGTGATACTTCATGAAACTCAGTCATCGACAATTGTTCGCTTGTCATACACTTAAATTTTTTAGGTCACCTACATATCTGTTTTCCTGTACGGATATCATGCTAGTATTCTAGTTAATTTGATGTAACAGGGTGGTTGACTGTTGGTTTGAAACTTAAACTTCAGTTTCCCCTTGTTGCCTTTTGTGCCCGAAAATTTAGCTGTTAGGAATGACATATCGGCATTGTATCTCTCACTCTTTATAACTTTTTACCAATTTTCCTGTAAAATGAATCGTTACTTTCGATGAACTTTTTATATTATTACCTGATATGTTAATAGATTTATCTGCTGCCAAAGAGTCCATATCACAAAGCTTGCAAATTATTGTGTTTTTTTTTTTCTTTCCTAACAGTCCTTCATTCTTTATGACGTCTACTGCACTGTTTATTTGTTTTCCCAATCTCCTAGTTATATTTAAATCGATAACGAATTCGAATTATTTAATTTATTTTGAAAACATCTTTTATTTCGAGTATAGCAATATTTCATCTAGCACAGACTATGAGTCAGTGCCATACTATGTTCTGACTCTCTGAAATCAGAATCTTGGAAATGTATAAAGAAGACAAGTTTCGCATTATATTTTGTTAAGTTCGTTTATATAAATATGTAAAACTAGCAGTTTTCTGTGCAATGCATTTTCCGCCACTTCAATAATTTAAATGTTTGAATTCTAAACTGAACTACTGTTCGTGTGCTCCTTTTGGTCCGTACTTAGAATGATGGTTCATTTGGAGTGGGTTTCCGCAGAACTCTCCGTCTCTTGTTGTAGCTGTCCAGTTCAGGGATGTGGTTCTTTTACGATCGCCAGGTAGCAGGAGTTACGACTGGAGTTCTTTGCCGTGATGGCCTGGCTGTTTGTTGGTTGTTTACTTTACTGGGATGCTGGCTGCGCCCTCTTCGTTCCCGTGCCCACACTTTGCCGCTGCCAGAATGTCTCTCCAGTTTCCCCACTTCGAGCAGTTCTAAGTCCCCTAGCGAGACGTCTGCAGAATTTAAATCCTACTTCAGTGTTACCAATGCTAAAACTTCTCATACCATACCTGTTATTTGTTTGATATAAAACTCACATATCTAACGTCAATGCGACGTTTCAAGTGATTTGCATCATCTGTAAAATCATTAGTATTCTCTGACATTCACCGATTTGAACGTACCTTTGTTGGTCGTAATTCATTTATTGATCATTACCTTTATCGACGTGTTTCGGAATTGCAATTTGCCATCGCCTGCAGTGATATCTACATTCCTCCTTTGTTCTGATTTGATACGAAGACTCCATTTTGAGAATCTATTTGATTCCATTCTTCCTAAGGGTTCTGTTTGTACGTGAGTCTGACTGGTATAAACAGTGGATACTAATATCGTTGTTTCCACTCTTATACAGCTCTCAGAAACCCCAACTTTGCCATTTTCATTCTTCTTTCATCTCGTTAGTTGTCACCCCAATTTCGATTCAATACAACATGGTTAGCCTTGCGTCTCGTCCTGTACACGGTAAACCGCTAATGAGAGAGTTACATTCACATTCGTCGACGATAAATTGACCCTTTTTTGAATTCTCAAAACGTGCTCTCCCTCGTGATTATGCTTCTCCACCAGACCTGTAAGAGAATATTCACTGAACCGCATATAAAAAGATACTTTCGTTAAAATTTCATTCCGTTGAACCAACTGCACCAAAGATGACATTAATGTGAGGCGAGGATCCTCTGATAAAGCTACAATACCACTAAATCTACACCTACAAGCAAGCATACTATATTATCTACACACTTCACGTATTCAGCTCACAAGCTATTAATTTAAAATCTTCTCTCAATGTCCTTCCTAGCTTTCTTCAAGCAACTTCCTATTGAGCCACATATTGCTTTAAATCTATAAAAATTCATTTCAAAATCAAATTATCCATCAACATTTAATTCACTTCCCAGGTAGTAAACTGTTTTACTTATTCGAGGAATATATTCCACAATAATTTTTGAGCATATCGTATGTTTCCACCACCTCTACGTCACTAACAGGCAATACAGTGAATGTGTTAATGCTTGAAAGATAGAAACTCTGAGTATCCAGCGTCAATATTAGTGGAGTTGTGGCTTGGTTGAAATGCAGCCTGGACCAGAATTATAACTGAAACTTTATTAGTAATTTAATCTGCTTTCAGACCGTTAATTTAGTGACGTCATATACCACATTGTACCAAATTTTTATCAAAAGATCTATAATATTAGTTCCGGAGAAGGAAATATAAATCACACTTTTCCTTAATTTTTTAAATTCATACTGTCGGTAAGTTCACAAGCAGATGTCTTCAATTGTGGGCATGAGATATTATGACATCTCAAATCGTAATTCCGTTAGTAATATATATGCCATAATATATGTGAAAAATCAAAATTTCAAAACAATACCGATTTTCAAGGAGCTTTAAGATGTTTGTGGTTAGGGTGAAATGCAGCCTAGAACAGAATAACTACGAATATTCTACGGTGCATAGTGGATTTGGAGTGAAGAATATGGCTGCCATGCTGAATTCTGACTACAAAGACTTCAGAATTGGCTCAAGACGTGCACTTTCGCTAACAAGGGAAACCTTTGACATTGAACTTTCGGAACCGCACCAAAAATAACAAAAGATCTTAAACAAAATAGTGGTGTGTGTCATTTCCATGCAAAACGTTGCATTCTATCTCAAGTAACATTTTAATAGAGAGAAACAATGTAACAAGATATCAAAACCATATGAAGGAAATTATACGTATTTCAATGACGTCAGTAAATCATTAAATTTTCAATCAACAGTGCCAAAAACCCTCCCCTTAAAGTACTTAATATAGCGCAAAACACGCAAATACGGCAGTGATAGTGCTAACATTAGTCCTCAAAGTACAGATATGGGATTTCGATGAAGTGGTTAAAATAAAGTGGAAGAGAACAATGTGCACACCTCACTAAAGCCACGTTATCACATTCCAAATCACTTTCACTAGGTTGGCGAAAACCAGGTTATGACCTTGAAATACCAGCATCATCATTATGAAAATGTAATCAGTGTGGCTTTTGATATTGGACTGCGTGAATGAGAAAGTGATTTGGAATGTGATAACGTGGCTTTAGTGAGATGTGCACACTGTTCTTTTCCTCTTTGTTTTAACCACTTCATCGAAATCCCGAATCTGCACTTTGAGGACTAATATAAGCACTATCAAGTGTGTGGTACTGCTGCATATGCGGGTTTTGCCCTATATTAAGTATTTTAAACAGAGAGTATTTAGCAACGTTGAATGAAAATGTAATGATATACTGACGTCATTGAAATACGTACAATTTCCTTCATATATGGTATTGATATCTAGTTACTTTGTTTCTCTCTATTAAGATGTTAATTAAGGTAGAATGCATCGTTTTGCATGGAAATGACACACACCACTGTTTTATTTATGATCCCTTGTTGTTCTAAGAATGTTTTTGTGTGGTTCCGAGCGATCGAGGTCAAAGGTGTCCCTTGTAAGTGAGTAATGTGCATAATCGTATCTTTCGGTACAGCTTTGTTATTTATTTCCTGGCTTTGAGGTAAGTTTAAAAAAATATATAAAAAAGTAAAAGACTAGGTAAAAGTTAAGCATACAAGCATTTTTCTACCCCAAAGGAGAAACTTTTATGCTGATCGTACTTTCAAAAGAAACCAAAAGTCTTATATTAAAACACACGTTCAAGCGGACGAAATAGCAGGTAACTGCTAATCAAAAATAAATGGAAAATTAATGTTTTAATTTATTACCGTTGGATATTGGGCATCAGTCGCTTATTCTTCTTCTTTTAGTCGTTAATGGGTGAGCAGATGTTTATTTACGGGTAAATCACACATGTTCCAACAAACAGACGATCCTCTGAATGTCTTTATCAGTAAAACCAGCAGTAACGGAGACGTTTTGCTGATAGTACCACCAGCACGTACCCGGATCTCTGGCTATAGCGACAAGGCATTGGACCCTGTGGCCTCCGGCAGTCAGCTAGTTAACAAGCCGGACAGCGCATTGATTGCTATCAGCCCGGACCATCCCCGTGGACGTTTGCTGTACATGAATCAAACAAGTCCCCATCCGAAATTAAAATACAACGTTTTAAGTCTGCAACAGCTGCGTTTCCGAAAATCACCATTTCAAATCGGTATGTAAAGCCAGTTGACGATTCCACTTCCGGGCGTTCCCTTAATCAGAAAACTGATTCTTTTTTTTTTAAATTTAATTTCAATGGAGCGCAAGCTCTGGTGGCAATTTCCCTACACACCCATCTTCCCCCTTTCCTTCACCCACCTACATTTACCCTCTACAATTTTCAACTATAAATTCTTTCAGCGTTTTTGGTACGTTATTCATCATTTCTTTTGACAAACTTATTCCAAACCCAGACATTCTTACCTAAAACTGCACCCATGTGCTTAAAATTGAGTACCAGTTTATGGTCATGTTCATCTTTTCCCTTACATGCATTATTTTTAATTCTTACACCTATACAAATCCATGCCTCATCAGCAATTTACGCCTTGTACACTCCCATGAAACTCTTCACCCTTCCCCTGTCTTCCAATGAATCCCTTTCCATGATTAATTTACTTTCGGGTTATGCCACGTTGTTTATTTCATTACCTGAGCTTTCGGCTGGTATCCTCCAGCCTTCGTCAGAGATACTGTTTATGTTGACATAGCAACGAACGCCATGCATCGCAGAATAAAAGGCCGCTATCTTCGTTGATGTAGTTGGTATTTTTTAAAATTTTCTGCTGCCTCTTTCACCCCTTGGGGCCAACTGGTCTTCTCTCCACAGTAGCCTCGTTTCTTGAAATTTTATTTCATGCCCGGTATTAATAGCATGGCGGACTACGGCGGATTTGTCGCTGTTGTTATATTTGTAGTAGCGGATATGTTCTTTAAGTCTCTCCGCCACAGTGCAACCTGTCTCGCCGATATAAACACTGTCACAGCTGCAGGGGATTTCGTAGACACCCATAAGCTGGTGTGTGTGTAATCTGTCTTTTTACCATTGTCAGTGATTGACCAAGTTTGCAGTTAGCCTGTTAGCAGGTCGCACTGTGGCGGAGAGACTTAAAGAACATATCCGCTACTACAAATATAACAACAGCGACAAATCCGCCGTAGTCCGCCATGCTATTAATACCGGGCATGAAATAAAATTTCAAGAAACGAGGCTACTGTGGAGAGAAGGCCAGTGGTGGCCCCGACGGGTGAAAGAGGCAGCAGAAATTTTAAAAATACCAACAACATCAACGAAGATAGCGGCCTTTTACTTTGCGATGCTTGGCGCTCGTTGCTATGTCAACATAAACAGTATCTCTGACGAAGGCTGGAGGATACCAGCCGAAAGCTCAGGTAATGTAATAAACAACGCGGCTTAACCCCAAAGTAAATTAATCATGAACAAAGATGGCCGCGGAAGTCTGAGGAATCAGTCCCTTTCCAGCTCTTTTATTATAACTGTTACTGATTGCGTTCTGCGGTAATTTCCAGAAACAAATCTAGCAGCCATTTTTTGCACCCTCTCCAGCTCCTGTATTTGATATTCAAAATGTTGGTCCATACCACACCACCATATTCAAGCAATTGTCTAAACAAAGTTTTGTAACCCAGTTCCTTTATTTCTAATGTACATCCCCTCATCACTTTCTCCAACAAGTGCAGAATTTTAAACCTTTTCCTACTGCCTGTCCAATGTGTCCTGCCCAGTTATACTAGTTATAAAATGTAATGCCAAGATGTATAAATTTCAAGTGTTCAACAAGAAATTCTTTTCCCACCTTATAATCATAATCAACCTGTAGCTTTTATCTGCATATCTAATAAGCTAACACCTCTTTGCTTTTATTTTCATCCCATGTTTACCAACCCATCTAGATATCTTGTCCAGATCACGCTGCAGCTGTTTACAGTCCTCTACCGGTCTGAACCTTTTATATAGTTCCAATTTCTGGTAGTAAACCATCAACGCAATTATTCATTAGAATAATGAATAGCAATGGTCGCAATACGCTACCCTGTGGCACTACCATTTTTACTTCCATTTCTTTTGATCCTGCATTTCCTATTATAACTTTTCTTTTCTACCTTTTAAAAATTCTTCTATTCAGCAAATCACTTTACGAGACCCCACCAATAATGACCATTCTATTCTCACCTCCGAAATCTGAGTACGAATTTAATTTCTCCCCAAGAGTCTCATCTTCACCTATCATTCTTCCATTGTGGTAAGTATACGATACCCTAATTTTTTCTTTTTTATTACTACCTCAAGTGACGCATAGTAGTGATTGATGAACACCAGTGAACTGTGGTAGTTTTTGTTAAATAGTATGAAAACACCTCCACCAATCTTCCTCTATCTCTGTGGCACACTCTGTAACCATCGGTAAGAACTTCATTGTCTAGTACTTCATATTTTAGTTAAGACTCTACCCTTATTATTACTTGTGTTCGTGTATCTTTATTTAGTTAGTAAATTTTATTACTTTGTACATTATACTTCTACAGTTCACCAGTAACAACCTTATTACTGGCTTTATATTTTCAGCACTTAGCTCTTCCTTCCCATTTATACCCCAGTTAGTTATTGTTTCAACAACTTTATCTATTTTTTTAACATCTGTGACTTTCATCATCGTGGATTTAGAATCAGTATTACTTTGATTATCTATTTCCATCCCTTCACCAGCAGTTTCTAACCTAAAAAAAGATACAGTCCTGACCCGATTAATCACTGGAAATGGGCTCCCTTACAGCTTTAACTAACACTCAGAATGTAACCCTTGCCACTCGGTTTAGGTATAGACTAGGGTGGCCAACCTGCGGCCCGCCTTGAACATTTTTCCTGCCAGCGAGATTCATCACACTTTTACAAAATAATATTTATTTTAAGATGGCCAAAGTATATTATAAAAATACATAATTTTTACATCCGTATATTAAAAAATTAAACTGTCAGTATTATGAATATCATTACTATTATATTATCTTCGTTTACCAGTAAAATAACAGTAAGAGCAATAATAATAACTCATTATGTTTTAAATTTTCGCTCAAAAAATGTCTATAGTGAGGTCTACCATAAATCTAATAGGGGGATATATGATTTTATGTGCGGGGCCGATCCAAAGGTTTCCCGCATGATCACTTGGGATGGCCACAACCTGGTGTAGGCCATGACTAGTGGAAACCCCACCTACCAATGGTGTTCACAGGCACAAATTAATGCCTTTCCCTAGTAACACTTCCGATTCCACATTTACTCTCCTAACAGAAAGTTCAATTGTGGCAGGTCATGGTGACTTAGGGCCTGCATTATTTCCCTCCTTGGTATGCTGCGCCTCCTTCACCGCCTTCCTCAGTCACTCTCTATAGTCGTAACTCGCGTTCTATCAAAACTATTCCCCGCACCTCACACTAGCACTACTATATCGTCCTTGTTGAAACTCCTACAAAGTGAATCTATATCCTCTATTACTTCCCTTAATGTTGCACTAGGTTTTTAGAAAACTTGTGACCTGGTTACCTGCGCTTAACAGATCCTATAGAAGAGGGCCCACACCTCTCTCATGGCTACTACTTTCCTTGCACGCCCTTGTCTCTAAAGGCCTGCTACATCTTACCCACTCCTACATCTACATGAGGCTCTTCTCATCCTGCGTCTGGCAACAGATCAAACCTATTTTCCCACGATTTATGAAGTGTCTGGACTTCTTCACTCTACTACCATATTTCTCCTATACCTGTTACCAGCATCCCCCATCCATCTCACTTCCTCCATCCCAATATCTCCGCTTTCTGCCTCTATAGAATGATCCTCGACAGGCTCAGCCTTCACAGGCTAAGCCTCCATAGGCTGAGCCCCCAAAACGATAAGCCTTCACAGACCGAGCCTCCACAGTCCTGGGCCTAAACAGTCTGAGCCTCCACAGGGACGAGCTCCAAGAACCATAACCCTTTCACGCAACTCCCTGATCGTTTTTCCCATCTCCCTCATCCTTTCATCACGAACACAAACCATAATTTATTTCCCACGTTTCCTCTTCCAGTATATGGCCAACGAAACAATTTCTTACACCAACTACTAACACAATCCTTCTCCACATACCTGCGATAGGCACCATACTTTCCAGTTACGATTTTTTACAAATACTTCTAGCACCTTCTAAACGAATCTTAAATTTATTTGATAAAGAAGTCTACTAAAGTTTATACTATGTTTTAAACGTTTTTACTAACTTGGATAATAGCTTTACTCCTCAATCAAGTTACCGTAATTAATAAGCAGATAGAAATATTTTAATTATTTTTAAAAAGAATTTGCTATTTTAATATTTTTTGAAATAAGTTTATTAAAAAACTATTACTATTTAAGGCCAAAATAATCAATAAATATATCTTATGATTTACAAAGTTACACCTACAATCGATGTGGTTTAGGATCGATACTATTTAAGGAGAAGCAAGATATTTATTTGTTGTATTACTACCAGATCATTGTTACTTTTATACTTGAATACTAACGAAAATAACAAACTGTTATATTTCAGACAGAAAAAAAAGTCCAAATAGGTTGATCAACGCATAGGCGTACAGAAGGCAACGGAAAAACCACTGAATTAAGGACCCAAAGAGTATCCCAAGAACACGTAATCCTCTCAAATTACATATTTCATGATGTCTTCTTCCTGGGCAAAATATTCTGGAGGTAAAATAGTCTCAATTCTGTTCTCCTGGTGGGGAATGCTCAGGGAGGAGTCATCAAATGGATCGAAAACATTCTACGAGTCGGAGCGTGGAATGTTAAAAGTCTAAATAGGGCTGGTAGGTTAGAAAACTTAAAAGGGAGATTGGAGAAACTTAAGTAAGATGTTGTTGGGATTAGTGAGATTAAATGGAAGGACCCACCGGAATTCTGGTCTGGGGAACACAGGATAATTAGCACACAACCTGTCAATGGAGTCACTGGTGTAGGATTTGTAATGAACAAGAAAGTAGGAAAACGGGTGAGTTATTATGAACAGTTTAGTGACAGGATTATTTTGATGAGGTTAGAAACTAAGCCCGTCCCATCCACATTAGTACAAGTGTATATGCCGACGTTACAGGAAGATGACGAAGAAATAGAAAAAATATACGCTGAAATTGAAGGAATTAATCCAATATGTGAAGGGGGAGGAAAATCTAATAATCATGGGTGATTGGAATGAAATAGTGGGAGAAGCAAATGAGGGGAATACTGTAGGAAGTTTTGGTCTAGGAGAAAGAAATGAGCGAGGAAACAGGTTGCTAGAATTTATGTGAAAGATACAAGCTAGTAGTGGCAAAACACACTGTTTAAGAACCACGCAAGAAGAATATACACCTGGAAACGTCCTGGGGATACAGGCAGATATCAGCTAGATTATATCATGGTTCAAACAGCGATTCAGGAATCAAGTTCTAGACTGTAAAGCGTACCAGGAGCAGACATAGACTCTGACCATAATTTGATAATAATGAAGTGCAGGCTTGAAATTTAAGCGAATAAGGAAGCAGTATAAACAAAACAGACTGGAAGTGAGTAAAATGAAGTAATCTAACACGAGACAAACATTTTCAGAAATGGTTAACTTAGGTCTAAGAAGTAACTCTGAAAGGAGCTCAACAGAGGACGAATGGAATGCATTAAAGACCGAAATAATGAAAGCTAATAAATAAACATTATGCTTAGAGAACAATCCTTCCGAAAACCTTGGATCACATAAGAAATTTTGGAGCTCATGGATTAGAGAAGAAGACACAAAATGCTCAGGATGCAACAATGAGAGAGCAATACAGGCAATTTAGAAATCAAATAAACAGGAAAATAAAAAATAAAAATAAAAATTACTAAAAGAAAAGTGTGAAGGAGTAGAAAATTAAATGTACGTAGGTAAAGCAGGTGTTGCATATAGAAAGAAATGAAGAAAAGTTATATTATCATTAAAACTTCCCAAAGGAAACGCATTTTAAGCTCAAATGATAGAGCTAACCGATGGAAGGAATACATTTCAAAACTGTATGAGGAGGACGAATTTAACAATAGCGTAATTGAAAAGAAAGGCGATGTCGATGGTTTTTTAACATATAACTAAATTATTCTTATATGTAGGAAGCATAATATGACTTATATTTACATGTCAGTTTTGAATTATCAAGCAGAACGTCTTGTTTACAAAGGTGTAACAAGGTAGGATTAATATTATATCTTACATTCACATTTTCGTTTTGAGGTGGGGTTGGTGTTCACCTGTGACCTAGCGTAAGCGTATGCAGCATGTTGTTTGAGGTCTTATTAGAAGTGTCTGTGAGCAACGTAAGTGGTTTTCAAATCAGCAACATGGCTTTAGACAAGGATATTCATGCGAATCTCAGTTAGTGGGCTATATGCGGGATATTCTCTTGAAATGGACAGGGGATATCAGGTTGATGGTGAAGAACTGGACCTTTGACAGGGTGAGCCGTAAAATGGTGGTAAATAAGGTAAAAACTATTGGATTTGATTAGTTATAACGTGATTTGCTGGGTAGATGAATTCCTAAAAGGTACAAATCAAAAAGTTAGGGAAGGAAATGCAGTATCAAAAGAAGTAGGAGTGAACATGGCAGTACCACAAGGTAATGTATTGGGACCATTGCTATTCATTATTCTGATGAATGATTGTGTTAATGGTATACTGTCAGAAGTTAGATTGTTTTGCAGATGACATTATGTTATATATAAGGATCAAAACAATAGAGGACTTTAAACAGATGCAGGGTTATCTAGATAGGATAACTAGCTGGGTGAGTCAACATGGGATGAAGATAAATGCAAAGAAGAGCCAGCTTATTAGGTACACAGTTAAAAAGCTAAAGGTTGATTATGATTATAAAGTGGGGAAGGAACTACTTTTTGAAGAGTCGAAATGTAAATACTTTAGCATAATATTTGATAGCAGACTTAACTGGGCAGGACACATTGGACGGGTAATAAGGAAAGAGCTAAACATAGAAACCAGACAATCATTGTCCTTGTATTGTTATAAGCGAAGGTACAAAATCCTCTGATGATATATTTTGCCCATATATTATCACCAACCAATTCAGTCATGGAATTATGCAGTCTCTTAGGATCATGCGACCAGAGAAAACTTCAACCGTCTTCTTCCGGTAGAACAGTGTGCGATTCTCTATCAGCAAACACCAGCTACCCTGCGTATGTCTCTGCTCTTGGTCTGGAGGTCTTCGTCTTTGTTTCAGACGATCTCTTAAACTTTACTCGAATAACATTTTTGCACGTCTTTCATCCGACAAGCATAGACGACTCACTGTTACTTATGAGTTCTGATTTGCAAGACTCAGCCTCTTGCTGAGGACAAATTATGTGGTACTTAGCTAGCCATCCGTTGTCGACACAACGGAAGTCAGTTGTAAGGTGTAATTTCGTATTTGCGCACCGAGAGGTAAGATTATGCTGTCATCTTACTGCAACCGATAGCACAAACCACTTGATGTAATTGTTGAAAATAAAACTAACTTTCAAAATTCGTAAACCAAATGAAATATTACTGAATATGTCACTATATTTATACAAATAATACCATTTTTTTAAAATAATTTGTACCACTACATTATACAGTTGCTGTAAACATGGGCTAGTGTCATCGAGGCTTTTGGAAATTACGTTCAGTAACAATCTGCATTTATTAATTTGACCACATAGCAACTCCTTTTATGCACCTGTTCCCTGCGACTGCCCATGTAAATATTAATACTGGATACCTCAACTGACAATTGGCACAGTGCACACACTCTTCAGAGAAATCAACTCTTAAAATATCTACTTTATTTTAAACAAATAAAATCCTCAACTAGTGGAACACCTGAAGATAAGTGTATAATAAAATATAATACCTATTAACATTGGAAACATATTATAACCATTACATATTTCCAGGTAGCTGTTTTCTCCAAGATGTTTTTAACCTTTATAACTGATCTAAGGTCTGTTAATCCTTTTTGTTTTCTCTAATGAAATACAGAAATTTTAGTAACGTCAAATAAATAACATCTTGAAAAAATCTCAAAATATAGGAACCGCATCTCTTTATACTAGGTGTGGAGTTCACGACATTGATAAAATATAGCTGATGGATTTTATCTGACACAGCAAACTAAAACTGCTTCTAGTAAGTGCGAGATTGCGTAGTCTGCTTTGAAGGAGCTGGGGAGGAGCAGTTCCAGCACTGACCACGTCTCTCCATCGATCTATCTAGGCCACATCTCGATTATGCATGCATGTTCTGTGGATATGCATAGTTTAACTCCCCACGGAGCATCAACATACCGTAATTAAAGCTCTGAGAACAGTCACCAGTGTCAACCTCAGCTAAGGCTCGGTTAATAGAAGCATTAAACTTCCGAAAGCTTCTATCAAGTTAACAACTGTTAAACGAACAAATTCTGCCCATTAACAAACATGCTACCTATAAAACTTGAACATTTAAAGCTTATACTTCAAACGACAACGGTGGTCATGGAAACCACGTCTTCACCGCCATTCACTGCTGCGCAAGGAATAATGACTAGGCATAACAATACCGTTCTTTTAGTATCAATCGAAACGCAAGACTTTCCCCTTTTATGTTCTTGATTCTTTTCCTTGAGCAGTATACATCGTATTGATTTTATTTCTCCACTGAAAGGTAGATGCTTTTTGAAAATCTGGTAGCATCTTATTAAATGCTGATACCAAATGAAGTAATCTCTTGTTTTCTGCTTCTAGGAATTTTAATACTTTCTGCGAAAAACTCTTACTATTCTACTTTTCAGAGCCCCGCTGAACGCTAAGGTTTAAATGATGTATTCTCATAGTATCAGAATCCATGATTTTTTCTGTTAGACTGTAGGCTGTTATTCTCGTTAGCAACCATACATTTTTTTGTACTCATTCCATCTATTTCCAATGGATTTTTTAGCTTGAAAGTTAATTTCCATCGCCACCTATGATATTCATAAATGTTTTATTTTAATTTTTTATTTCTCCATAGTTTTTTGTTGTTTGCTGAAGACCGTGTTAAGTCTACCAACCATTTATTCTTTCTGTACCACTTCACATCCATTACATAACTTACTCTCTTTGGCTGTCTTGGAAGTCTTCTAAATTTATGGCTACTGTTGTGTTCATTCTTTACCATAACATTTATCTGAATTTTCTTCTGTGGAATGACAGTTCCTATAGATATTATATTTATTTCGCTTCAATTTCCTTTCCCTAATTCTCTGCTCACTCTAATGACATCGATGTTGATGTCGATATCAACGTCGCCGTAAAACCCAATGCCCAATGTAAAACAAAAATTTTTGCGTCTATGTGTTTCGTTATTCAACTTCTTTGTAATGTATTTGGATCTATTCTCTCCCAACCTCGCTGACCTTTCTTACTACTTTATACTATTGAAATTCAACCAGAGCATCAAAGTTTTATATATATATATATATATATAAAATGTTCAGTTAGATATTAAAAGGTGAATACGCTTTATGAGTAGTGTTTTTTAGCTTTTTTCTATCGAGCTTGTTGAGAGAGTGGTTAGAGATCTGGTTTTCGGCAGTCCTGGGTTCGATAACAGGTCGTAAAACTTACATGTTCACATCCGTAGGGGAGCGTCCGTTAAGCACGTAGCTCCAATTTGGCCTCCTATGGACCCCCTTCTCCTACCTCCCCCCCCCCCCCCACGCAGCTTGACGTGGGTTTTGTCTCTGTTTATGAGGACACTATTTTCCAGGTTTTATGGCTCGTCGACGCCACTACAGGGGGAGAGGACTGGAAGGATTTCGTTCATGTCCTTCTGAATTACCATATTGACAATTTCCTGGATTGAATTCGGGAAACAATTGGAATCCGGAATGGGGCCTAGCGGGGATTTGAACCCGCATCCTCCCGAATGCTACGCCCGAGTGTTGCCGCTCACCCACTACTATGAAGCCTTTTATGAGTGAGATTTGGACAAATCAAACTGCAACACGAACAGCAAATAGTGGTTAACAATCCTAAGTTCTCATCTCGGTGCATGGGGCAAAAGTTTTCATAGTTTAGTTTGTAAATGTGCCCATTCACTAAAGTACGACGAATGAATTCGGCCTTATTAAATTTTGCGAAGTTATGCTAATTTTTCAGATTAGTTCTAAGTTCGTGTATAATTCCAACATCCTAACTTTTCATAATTGTGTAAGTTTTACTATCGAAAATTCTGAATACCCTTTGGCTTACCCTGCAACTTTCTTAAAAGTCTTGAAGTTTCTGTAAGCCACAAAAGGCCTCAAGGCTCAACATTCATCGTAAATTTCTTTATGAAATTTTAGCGCAATCTGAATCCAAGAGGCGTCTCTCGTTTTTACTCTTTTTTTTCGTTAACCTCTTTTTTCTCTCTCGTGGGACCCGAGGCGCTGCCTGCTGTCGACTGGCTGCAATTAAGAAAACATTTGCGCCACTCTGTCGCTGAGGTCTCGTAATGGCTGCACTCAGGGGTCAGGGAGTGGGGGCAGCCGAGCCGGCGTCAGCTCAATTAGAGGTACTGGGGATACCGCCACGTCGGCCGTCCAAATACTCACGCACGTCGTCGATGTGCTTTGCAACATAATATTATTGACTACGTACACTCTTATACCAGACGTTCCAGGCTATTTTAACAACAGAAATGTTACTTTCTGTAGAACTGATAATTATCTGAAACAACTAGGTACTGTTCATTCACTATGTCTACTAACAACTAGGCGATAATATTAGCAAACGTGGATAGAAACTAACGCACGGTAAAATGATATTATCATACCATAATCTCAAGGAATAATTTAATCTAATTAGATTGCGATGGAATTCATGTTACAGTGAAGATTTCCTTCTATACATATCCTTAACTTTTATTGTTTTTATTTAAAATTCTGCTAGTATAATTTCCACACCCGCCTACTTTTGCCGTTACGAATTTAAATTATGTCAGTGTTTTTTCTTTATTATTCAGCAACGTCAATATACGCGTTACATACTACCAGCACTTTCTTCACCTACTCCTGTCTTCAAATTAATCCCAGCCCGGTTCCTTCATCACATCAGTTATTGATTGTGTTGCCAAATGTAGTTGCCGTTCTTTGCACCCCCTCATACTCCTGTATTTGATACCCAAAATATGGGCCCTGAACACCACCACCATATTCAAACAATGATCTGACCAAAGTTTTATAACGCAATTCCCTCACTTCTCTGGTACATCCCCATCATCCACACCAAAATATTAATTTCTTGACGTGCTTGTAACACATTCTCATCCAAGTGTTTTTATTTCTTTTAAATTTTTTTAAATTAAAAAAAGTTGAAGTCTAGATTGAAATCTCTCTTCACCTGGAGATATGGTTTGGTTTGGTTTGGACATGATCGGACCTTGCAGACCGCCTGCTATCTGTACTATAACTTAGGAGGCTCACTCCATCACACTCACCACTATTGCTATTGGCTCACATGTCAGGACTTCATTGGCAAATTAGCAGCGGCCAGATATGTAACGAGAAATTCGAGGTTATGAGCACAATTTAACAGCCAACTGCGAGAAAATGAATTGCCGGAATACATTCATTAAGTTTGTTTTTTGTGTTATTTAACTTTAAATTAAATGCGTCAAATTAGTCAAAAGCATATGGTAAAACAACATGGCTGAAAAACGTGGAAATCAAATTGTCACTTTACGATTCAATGAAGTACTTCCCGTTGTTACCATTTTTCAACCACTGCTCTCACACAATTCCGTCATCTTTAAGTATTTATTACATTGGACATAAGACTTGAGAATACCGTAGATTTGAAGTTAAAAGTAAAAATGGGAGAGATTATTTATTGGTTTCTATGCTGGTTGTTTGTTTACTGTAGCTAGGTCCTTATGTTATTTATTCTGCCATCTTTAGATATTTAGGAAGATCGACTTTGCCCATATTTAATACTTCTATTATTATTTCTAAGTCTTTTCAAGCTTAACAAATTTTAACCAAATATTTCAGGGTGTCCTTATAGTGAAACACAAGTCAAGATTGTACGTAGTCAAATCACGTCAACCGGTCGATCTTCGACCCAAAAAACTTGAACTATTCTAAACCCGTGGCAACACTGCCGGCTTACATTAGTCCTACAGTAATAGAATCCCTCTTAAAGAGACTCATTAAACACCAGATAGTTGCAGCACTGCCCAGTATGCCTTTGGGCAGGTTTTCATACAGTGGGCGACTTTGCAGAGGGTGCAGCGGTGGCACCTTCCCGTGAATTCCTATGGGCAACATTTTGGGGACTAAACACGTTTCTCTTCGGAGAGTTCGTTTCTTGTGTAGTGAAATGTAGTTCCTAATTCTTTGTGCCTGCCCACTGGACATTGCCCTGATGGGTTGTGAATCTGGAGAGAGAGGACAAGTAGTATGACAAAAATCGAAGAGTCGCACCTCCTCATCGTTTCAGAGCCAGCCAGTAACTTTGTTGCTGTCTGTGGCAGCACTGAGAGACAATGCATGTATGTCAACTGCTGAACCAGAGATTATGCTCACAGTCGGTCGCTTTAAGAGCAACAACGTCTTCGAAATCGAAGTATGCAATGTTATCTTTCTCACGGAAGTCGAACCGTAACTGGCCCTAGCCGTACTGATTTTGAAGGATTGCTCGTGAGCTTGCTTGTGTTGCCTACCACCCCCGTAACTCGAGAGAAGTTTATCAACAATAGCGATGCGTTAACAACGGTTCACCGAGCCATTATTTATGTAAACAAGAGACACAATTTTTACCTATTGTGTAGCCGAGCACAATAAACGGTGCGTCCACCAGTGCGTCCTACGGATCTTTGAGCATAATCCGCATCCATTTTTTAATAATCTATAAATAGCAATGTCAAAAAAATAATCACTATGATGCTGCATTACTTTTGTATGTTGCTTTGCAGATTCATTTTTATCCCTGCTTTAATCCTGTTTTAGAAAGTCAGCGTACTTCAGTTACTCCAACAGTTAACAGTAGCAAATTAATTTCCTCTACAAATACTTAATGCTTAATAATAGCAGGAATTTCTTTCCTTTTCAATTAAGACTAAAAATCCTCCACATCCCCTTTAACCACTAGTCACAATTTTAAGTTCCATGCCAGAGTCTTTTAAATTAGGGCAATATTCTTCAAAGGACTAAAGAAACATATGTAATTTTCTTAGGATCAAGTGATTTTTATTCCTTAACTTCTTCTTTGAGAAAACCCTACATTTGTCCTCTTAAAATTACAAAAAATTATTGTTAATTGAGGGTATTATTTGCAACCGAGTTTTTGTTTATTTCAACTCTAGCTCATTCACGATAGGATAATTTAATTGCAGTCGAGATTTCATGGTTTATTTAACATTTTATTCCCTCAATTTACAAAAGTTTATACTCAACTCAACATCCTTATCTGATCACATTGCCATTATTCATTCAACACTTCAAAATTACATGAACCGAGATACGTACTACAACACTCTGAATTAAATAGTTCTGTACACAAAATTAATAACGCAATACGGCACCATCTTCATGTCTCGCTCAAATCGCGAGAACTTAAAACCTATAACCACGTATGCTTGATATTGTCGTAAACAGCTGATGAAAAAAAAAAAAGTTCAATAGAAAGTAGTCTTAACACTGAATATGGCGAATTAGAACCACCAGGGAAGATCTGTCAGCAATACTTGTGCGGAAAGGCTTTTTCGAGACGTTACAATTTCCTAAGAATACGATGACGACATTAGAGATAAACTGCGATAGTCACTTCACTAATAGGAACGTAAACTGACACAGCATTAATTACGGGATAATAAACACTAGAGGCATTCTGAAAAATAATCTGTAATGCGAAAACATTTCCGATTTTGAAAACATGTACGGCATAACGACTGCGAGACCAACGACCTAGCTGAACAAACCATTCACGGAAACCTTGAAAGAGAGTGGAGCTCTGCTGCGAACCCAGGTAGACCTGGAGAACAGGTAACGTTTTTTTAAAAAAATAATAATAATAAGGGGTTAATTATTTAATAATGTTTGTTGTTCTCAACGGGACTAAGTAAACTCCTTACTAATGGGTTAATTGTCCATCACGTAAAAATAAAACTCGTTAAAGCAGCAGAACTCTGTTCTGTCACGAAGCGATGTGGCGATATTCAGGATTCTTAGTTAATTGATCTAATTTCAACCCTCCGCATAGTTCACGTACTGGTTTGAAATAAGTGGCACCTAGTTCTGCTATGCACAAAGTGCCATTAAACACAGTAGATTCATTACTAATATTGTACATAATGTTCCTTTAACAGGGTTGGCTGATTACAGGAAAAGGCATGGGTGTAACAATACGACAACACACAACAACTAGTTATAGAGTCCACTGTTCGTACACATTTATTAATGATAATAATAAAACTCGCTTTCAACTCACCAGAGTAAACCACCAGTTCATTAAAATTGACCGAACTTCATTTCCAAAGACTGCATGGTCCGACTCGGGAAGCAACACATTAGTCGCACACATACCAAACCATAGCAAATAGTCTACCTTCTTCGATTACACTTAAGAGCCATTTATGGACACTGAGAATTCGCTTCTCACTCCACAGATACGACAAAACAGTTTCATGGTCCGTCCTGTGTTTTTCGCTAACTTCCACTATGGTACTCCGCCGCAAAACCTTACAAACACACACAGCTTCCACCTCAAACTCATGTTACTTCCCGACTGACACCATCTTCTCCCGCGATTATTATTCTTGAATCATACACATCAAATACACAGTTAAAAACATTGCCCAGATTATCAGCTTTAAACACATTTTGCCTAGTATTTCGCAACCTCAAGTCCATTCGGTGTTGCTCGAAACAGGTCATCTTTGTTGCAGGATGATGGACACATAGGGCATTCAAGCATTTGGTTCATCGTTTGGTCCTCACCACATTCGCACTTAATACTGGTAGCATCAGTATAACCCCGTTTCACTAGATTTTCCTTGGACCTGCCCACTCCTGTTCGAAATCGATTTAAGGACCGCCAGACGTTCCAGTCCTCTGAGTGACCAGGTGGCAAGCGCTCTGCAACTGTCAGTGGTCCCGAGATGTTAGAGACCTTCGTTTTCCACAACTGCACTTTTGCCTTTTCAGGTGATCCAGTTAGTTTCCGAGATGTTCTCAGGAAGCTTTTACTGGAGTCTCTGGGCTGGTGGTGTATGGCCGTGCAGTGCAGTGTATGAGCGCTTTCCCGTTCTACTTTTGTGTTCTCGTGTTCGCAGCCACATCTCTCCGGATACTGAGTGGTGCAATCCCCGAAAGCTGGTAAAGCCTGTCAATTGGGGTAGGCTTTAGCAGCCTGTCACTGGTCTACAGGTGTTATTGAGGGCTACATCCACCTGTTTCATGCGAGATGATGAATACCGATCTGAGCATGCATATTCTGCAACAGAGCAACAGAGTGCCATCACCCTACAGCAGCGGCCAGTATCGATAGTCCACCGATACTCCGTACTGTTAAAAACTGCTAACTTGTTGCTTTGGTGCAGTGAGTGGTATAAACAAAAAACAGCAATCACGTGGATCCCACACTTGAGTGAACTGGCGATGTGAATTGTACAGTGCGTAGTATGTAACTCTCTCTAGCTTCCTCGGAGGAACCAGGTGACCACACTTGTGTGTTGCACATTGGAACTGAGCGCTCTGTCTCAGCTAAAACGTGGAACACCAAAACTGCAGCTCTGACGCGAAAGATAAATGTTGGCACCCTTCCGGTCAGACGAAAAAGAGTTCACTTCTAACCGCAAGGAACGGATTTCCACGCCAGGTCTGCTCTTGACAGTACTTTACAAACATGATGTAGTTTAAGCACCGACAACTGCGTGGGTCTTTGTGAGAAAATTAGAGTGCTGAAACTCGTACATGTACCACACTTTTTAGTCGATGAATGTAAGGCTAGTCAGTGGTGAGGACTTTTGCAACAGACATTTCGTGAACTCTTATTGACGCGGCAAGTGGTGCCTCACTTCCGGCCAAAAACGAATCTTGACAAGAGGACGAGCCTCATCGAAGAATTTCGCTTCGGATGGTTTTAGCTGCAGTATTTAATCCTCTGTTAATCATATTCACTGGACCAAACAAACGGAATACTTATGCCGTCAGAGTTGCACCATACCGGTCACTAGGTTTTGCAAGCTGAGTGGATTGAATATTCTGCATTAGCGACTAGAAATTCTAAACACCAATCTCCCGGAATTATTAGATAGCGAGGTTCGTGGGAGTTGTCTTTTATTTATATTATTTTTAAAGTAGTAATAACCAGCAATTGTTAAATACTTGAAAACTTTCCTTTTTTAAAGCCCTAATCCCAGAAATATTTTATGTAATCCGATGGTTATGCAATATATATTTATTTTTAATTGGATAGTCTAACAAACAGGCTTAATTCAATGCAGCTGGCCCATTCGTCGAGCAAACGTTGCTTCGGCCAACAAAAAATGTTTGTAATCCTTATCAATGCTGATGAAAGTATCCGTGATACAACACTACGCTGATAGTTTACAGGAACCCTGAACTTCTTATTCATCTAAAAATATGATTGCATGTTGCATCATTAACTTTTTATATCTGATGACACGAAGCTGTCTGTTATTCCATAACCAAAGATAACCTTTAACGTTGAAATTTAATCACTACATTTTCTATAAAGGTTATGGATTATTACATTTTTCTTTAGTAATTTCTCAATGTAAAACTAAGTTAGAAATAACAAAGTGGCATTCGGTAGTCAAATGGTTATTGTTGCGAATCCAATTCAACAATTATTTTCTGTTCGGTTTATCGATTTGTTTAGCGTTTTATTAATTTGTAGCCCACATTTTATGTGTTATTAATATGTGTCGACTAATTAATTCGTAAGCGGGACATGAGTAAGGCTGCGTCTCGTTTACAGGTAACTCTGAGGTAGCGTTGATTTTCAAGCTGGTGTTTAAGACATAAAAAAGTTAAAATAATTTACCAGTTTCCTTAAATGTATTTCAGTCCAGGTCCGAAGCTTACACGAGACAAGCTAAATTAATACTTCCTTTGTGGTCGTAAGTACATACAGCATTATACAAGCTAATCTGTTGGCCTATGCGCAGAAAATAAATAATTAAACAACTGACAATTTTCAAAGAGGTCAAGCAAGATTTTATTTCTCGCAACATACTGTGAAGAAGCTTTAAAATAGAACAATTTGTCTGTGGTTAGGAATTTCAGACAAAGATAAAAATTAAAACAGAATCTTCGTTTCAACTAAATAACTAGTCAGCACTGTCAATTTTTACATGTGGAAACAGCACATCACTCTCAATGTAACACTGTGTTGAAAAGCTGCCGGAGCAATTTTACGCGTTGTGGCGTTACCGCCAAACGGAAATGCTGGAGAGATTCGACAGAACTGCCAATAAATGTCGTATACTGGTGGATACGGCAATATACCGCGATCACAAAACCTACTCAAATGTTGTCCTCTGAGATAGTAAAAGCTAACGAAAATTGAGTTGCCGCAAGTGGCATAGAAGGTTAAATTATTCACGAACTGTCAACAGTTTATGAATAGTAAATGCATAACAACGATGTGAGTGACTGTGATTCACACTGGGCGTTAGATAACTGATGTTCATCCCGCCTCCCAGTCACATCTCTGCGGACTATATTATTCTTACAGCAAACACTTTGTTTATTATCCCAGTTTATTTTATGAAATGAAAAAGAAGATTAAATAAATCCGTGGAGTCATATAACAAATAGTAAGATTTAATCATGAGATAGCCTTTGCTTGAAACCGTTAATCCGTTCTGCAGATATTTTATTTACATATCTACATCACCGCATCCAGCACTATCTTAACTCTCAAACCAATGTCTAATTTTTTTCCCCTTATATGACGTAAAATATTTGCTGTATAGAGTAATTGGTTCCGGGTATGCGAGAATATATTTAATTTTTAAAAAAATGATTCTTTTTTAATTCAGTCCATTGTTCCAAAGCATATGACTCCAAGAAATACGAAATTTATGTTACTTCATATATCCTACTTATAAGCAAAAGCAGTACGGTTAATGTGTTTCTTTGACATATTAACTGTTTTAAAGATGAAAGTTCTCGCACTCACTAAACTTCTGAATTCTGAAATTTATAAACTAGAAGATATATGTTAGGGAGTCAAACGTTTTAATGTTCTTATTAGGTTGTCACAAAATTTAATAATGTTATCCAGTGAATGCTGCGCTCAGCAAATACTACACACTGCAATTGTCATCACTTACTAATTGAAACCGTTACTTAAATTTATTAATGTTCTTCTCCTTAAAACATCTTATTTAAAAACTGATTGCCATTACTGTGTAATACAACTAAATGACAAATTTCTGCTGATCAGAATTTCTCAAGTGACCAGCGATACGTTTTTACTAAAGTGTTAGAGCATATTTGTTTACTGGGAGGAAACGCATAGCCACGTCAATCACATAAATAAATAAAAAAACTTATTATATATAATAGTGTTAAAAAATGTTCCAAATCGTTTTAACTAGCATGTGTGATAACACAGGCTCCGTAATATTTTCATATCACTATTCATTAATCAGCAAACCGCCCAGGCCTTTTCTTTACAAGCACGGTACTTCTTGAAGTGAATACGTCTTTTAACATGTCGTACCATTCAACGGATGCAATTTTTCAAATGCAGCAACTGTAGATTAGATAACTATACTGCCGTATACAACGTCCAGCAACATGACGGTAACCTCTTTGGAATCTCCTAAGACAAGGCAAGATTTTAATTTATTAGTCGTCTAGCCACAGTATCAGATAAGTGGGTCTCTGATTGAGGAACACAAATATAATTTACACACAAAATGGTACACTGAACAGAAAACGTGTTAGGAATTTCTTAATGTGTAAACTGTGATTGTGGTGAGCATCAAAATGAGAAAAATGAGTGAATTAGACATTTGCATAACGTTTTTACCAAGTACTCGTATAAGCGGAAAGCGTGTAAACGGTAATCAGTCTACAGGTTGTCACAAAATTTACCAATGTTACCCAGTGAATGCTGCGCTCAGCATATGCTACCTTACTGCAGTCGTCATCACTTACCAATTGAAACCGTTATTTGCATTAAAACCCGAAAAGGTTCCTTTTTCTTGGTTTCAGAGGAAACGGTGTAGAAACCACCAACGAAGAATAAGGAATTCCAAGCCGAAATGTGATACGCCGTCACAAATATAGTTGCAGATGAACCAACGATTCCAGCCGATGAAAGACTCCCGCATATGTATCATGATTATACAATCTTTGAATGGTAGCTACACATACTTTGAAATCGCAGTGATTATTAGTGCTTGTCATGAACGAATGATCTCGACATGATAACGTTAACGCATTTAAGCCACAAGAGCAGATATTGGACCTTTTGTGAATTAAACATTGTAACTGTGGACATTCTCAGTTGGTAAAGCAACTGCTCCGCCACTCCGGCTAAATGACGACACTTCATTTAACGTCAACATCAAAGCAAATTTCATTCATTTAGTGCACGTACATGATTACATGCAAACTGCAGGCGTACTTAGTGGAACAGATGTTTTGTTTGCTCTATGAGCAAAATGTCGACATGAGTGTAAAGGATGTCGCGCAGTTACGGTAAAGCCCCTATGGCTACTACAAACATCTACAAGTACACTCTGCAATTCACAGATAACTGTCGGCATCAGAGAGTGCTTCGCAACAATATTAGAACAATGTAAGAACTATGACTCGGGTCACAAATCGTACGGCTCCTCTCAGTACAGTATCATAAAACTAACGATCCCTCGAACAGCACGAAAATACTACACATGAAGATGTACAAAGGTTTACTGCAATACTGATCTTTCAAGCTCATTACAATTCTTCAAAATTCTAGCTGTTAATCAGATTTGAGAATTATCTTTTTCTACACACGATATACTTATCACGTATCGTCTTATTTTACACTATTACACGTAATAATTTAAGAGTTTCTATCGTCCCAAGCATTGTACTCGTGGGCAAGTGAAATATTTGTATGCGCTTTGATTTCCATTTGTTATAATTAAATTTAAACTGCCATTTATAGCACCATATTTAAATAACGCCGGTACCATCATCAAGCTCTAAATAATCGACATAACTTTTATTTTCCTTTAAAAAATCATCAGTAAACAATGTTAACATTGTTTAAAAGATCGATTATAAATATCAGGAATACTTCTTGATAAGTGGACGTTTCTCCTCCTAAGATACATACTGCATTTATCCTCTTAAGAAATCACGTTTATATATACAAATCTGTTTCTATAATATCTATGCTCGGTTGTTTGTTAATATTGTGGAACGATTTCTGAAAATCAGTAAATCAACTTCTACTCCTGCGTCAATAACTTTCATAAAATCACGAGAGAAAAGAGCGAGCTATTTTTCAATCCCAGTTCTTCATAAAATTGCAGTAGTTCTGAACAATTAATTCATCTAGGTATTTAACATTAAAATTATATGCTCCCTCACTCTAATGCGAAAAACTGATAGAGATATCGGTATGTAATAGGTGGGGTTTCTTGATTTCCTATCGCGATTATGGGAGTATGTAAGTCGGAAAGGCTTCGATGTCATTTACGTACTATTAAAACACTCTTAATGAGATACCATCGAGACTCGGTGTTTTCCACAGTTAGGAACTGTAACAAACAATGGCAATATTGGATATCGATCAAGCTCCAGAATGCAGGTGGTAATCAGTAGAAAACACATGTTGTTTCGACATGAAGATCTTTGCTTAGACACTGTCCTACAGCAAAAGGAACATAATCTAAGACAACAACTATCGTCTTCATCTAGGTGCAAATTTTAGGTGATATATTATAGCACACATGTCTCGGTAACTAATATCTGATGACGGATTGAGGCAAGGAATGGGAAGGAATTCACCCATGGCCTTTTTAAATAACCATCCCAGAATTCACCTGGAGCGATTTCGGGAAACCATATAAAACCGCAATCTGGATAGCCAGAAGGGGATTCTAAGCCACGTCTTGCCGAATGCGAGGCCAGAGCGCCACCACTCACCCACTAAGCTCGGTGAGAAGTGCAAGAAATCATTTTGACTATTTTTACATACTCTATTTGGAAAACTGAATATTTACCAATACATTTTACGAAAGTGAGTTCTTTGTTATGTATTTTTCTTCTGCGGATGCATTGTTTAACGTAATACTTGAAGGGAACAGAAAAATGTTTAGATTAACTTACAAAAGTTCGTAAGACTCTTCAGTTTGTCTGTTTAGAATAATCTTCACCAAATTTTCACGAAATTTCGTTTGGAATTTGGCAGTTAGGGTCACCATCTATTGTCGAATACGAAAACTTTTTCCCATCTCGTATTTTTTACATGATTCTCACCTTAAAAAATTCCTAGAGTGAATTACTTTATATCGCGAATGTTAGAGAAGAATGGGACGGTTGAAAAAGTGTGATGGAGACAGTCCCTACACTTGAGATATACGGTATTTCATTTGCTTTCCTGACGACTGCAAGGATCGCTGTTCAGATACAGTCATCAACACAAGGAGCCGATATACTCATAACACGGCTCGCTGGTTTTTTAGATATCAAACAAGAAAGCTCTACTGCTTCAACAACGGCTAAGTACAGCCAAGCTGTTCGGTTCCGTGCTTGCAACGGTGTCAATAATACTAATGTTGACGCGAGCTCAATTTGCAGTGAACTGTTTCTGCTACAGGAAGCTGATATCTTCTGTCAATTCCAGCGTAGTGGTCAAAGGATTAAGTTCAGTGAATGTAAACTTCTGCCTCAATCAACTTCTTTGTTAAAAAGTAGACGGAGCAGAGAGAATCACAACTCACCTCCTCTGCAGAATTCCTCTGGATAATGTAGGAAATAAGGCATTACACTACTTACCGCAACTAAAACTAAAAATATAGTGCTTCAGTCATTCCAAAAAGGAACAGAAATATAAAAATGAAAAATCATACAAGCATTATGGGAAAAACAGACGCAAATCAAAGAAACATTTAGACGAAGCTATTCCGGTTGAATAAGAAAACGAATAATACATTCACTCTACCTATTGCCATATGCTGCAAACGTAAACAAATACAGAAGCCCTACTCACCTTTACAAAACAGTTCTCAATCCATGGAACATTACCCACAATGTCATGATCAGATTACATTCTCAAGGAAGAGATTAATTTAACTTAATTGCGATAGAGAGCAAGCTCCGTCGGCAATTTACACCCACACCTATTTTTCCCCTTCCTTGTACCCGTCTACTTTTTCCCACTAGGAATTTTAATTTTAAATTCTTTCAGTTGTTTTGGTAAATTATTCATCACTTCCCTTGGTAATTCATTCCATTCATTCACTTCCTTACCTGCAATACCTAATATCTTATGCCTGAAATCAAGTGCTAGCCTGTGGCCATAGTCATATTTTCCCTTCAATACAGCACTACTCCTCATTCTTTCACTAATATTTACTCGCATCATCGCCAATATACATATACGCCTTGTATCCCTTTAACATTCTTTTCACTCTGATACAACTAAAAGGTTCGAGAAAATTCACTTTGATCAGTAAAAGAGAAAGGGTCATGTGCTTTTAAAAAGAATGTAACTGCGAGTGTCGGCGAATAACTAAGAACGGCGTAACTTCGAACATTTGAATTTATCACACGTAAGAATAAATTTGATTAGTATATGTATGGCACATTTCCTTACAAAACTTCAGTGTGCAGCACTTCTTAACTATAAACACGAGATTTTAGCCCTGACAAATACTTATTATCGTGCTGGAATGATAATTACAAGAAATAAAAAACAAATAAAAGCAAAAAATTCATTCATTCATCCTCATCCGATAATGATTCAGGCAGAATAAATAAAAAATTGAGAAAGATTAATGAGAGTTATTGAGTTTTACGTGATTGTTGAAATTAATTTTCCGTAGTTGACGGACCATTTTTACATATCACTATTCGATGATCGTAATCAATGAAGTCATAAACTCTGAAGTTTAACATACGTACTACTTTTACCCTCATAATATTAACAAAACCTTAACAAATTAAATAGATCTTAAGTGCATTATCTCCTGTATACTATTTGATTTATATATCATACACACAGTTCAAAAGTGTTAGATTTGTTATAAAAATTTTATAAATTTATACTATTTCCATATTGTTACAGACGCTCTCAGCTCAATTAATAAACTATTTGTCGAAATAGCAAGAAGACGTTTTATACGCTGCGCAACATTTGGTTTTAAAAGTCAAATAAGTCAAGTGATGGATTTCTATTTTTTTTGGTTGAATTTATTTGCCGTCTGTAAAATAATCATATCAGTTCCTAAAGAACGTTACCTTTAATTGAAAGATTTAATGGAAGCACTTCCTTTTCAATCAAAGAACTGTTATCTTGTGTTTCGCTTCATTCATCTGACGTTATTGAACGCTGCCTGCTTCATTGTAAGGTGCGGTGGGTATTGAAAGCATCTGGTCGCCTTGGGAAATCGGTGGTGACAGCAGTAGATAAGAAACGTTTCGCAGGCATAAATGCCGTTCGTCGAACCAGTTCTTTGAATGTCTCGAAATAAATGCCGACGTTCTGTGGACCAGGAGAGGAAATCTCTAAATACTCTAACGGACGTAACCAACTTCCACAATCAATTCCTGTCAGCTTATGAATTTTTTTCTCAGCAGATTATTGACAGAAAGAGAAATAGTTACTTCTTACGTACATTTAAAATCCTGTCGGCTTTAAGGACAGGTAACCAAAAAGTGTGACGTCATTGCTCGTCAAAATATTTCGTAACACTATATAAAGTTTATTTCCTTTAAAATCTATGGATTACGAGTACTACAGTTCATGGAGTAATTATAATCGCCATGCAGACGGCAACTGCACTTAATAGACTTCAGGTGATTTAAGATTCCTGAAACTCAAAAGGAAGGGGTTTTAAGTTACTTAAATGAGCCAAGTAATTATGCATAATAATCTGAAATATTATATTTATCACTAGACGCTTTGTTCCAAAGGCTCACCGATCAATATTTACAAGAACTAATCAGAAGATTCACCAGACACAAGATTAATTATACCACTTGCAATTTTTCTGTCTTCTGTTGATTCAACTGTTTGATTCAGAATTGTTGTATGACTATTACATAAACTCTACGAGGTACTTTCTTTATAACTGTTCACACTAACCAAGCCTCCTTTACTAGCTGCAGACATTTAATGCAGTCGTCCCTATCTTCAACAATTTAATCTCTCTTCCTGTAGAGATAACTCACAAAAGCTTTTGCAAATGATTGTATTCACTCTTCTGAGTAAATGTTAATAAAGTTATAATGATCAATTTAAGTCTTTATAGTTAATGTTACGCAATCTGACTACATTAACATTTCTTCCCCACACGGACCTAGTTAACTGGAGTGATAACAATTTAAGACTGAAATAAGGCTCTGATAATCACTGACGAAGTTAACTCGGCTTCTACACCACACTTCAACTCGTCGACCATTTCAAACACAGAAGCTAACATTGGATATCAGACAATATTCTGAGTTCTCTAGAATTCTGACAGAAATTAATACTTCGCCACACTATAACTATTTCTGGCTCACTACTCTTTGCTGACGAACCCTTACTCTCCAAAACGACACACAAATTAAGTCGCCATATAAACAGATATTCACTTCCAATAAAGATTTCGGTCCACTCCTTCACAATACTTCTGGAACACCAACATACGCTCTATGAAGAAAGGACGCCATTTCACTAGCTGAGCCCTTTTTACGAGTATACGTTTTCTCAAATTATCCTATGTGGTGTATCTTTGACGACTTCATGATGAAGGTGGTTCTTGCACTTAAGTTATCTTGTGCAACATTTTCCCTTAACGATATATTCATATCCTGCACTAACACTCCTAAAACGACTCAAAACTCATAAAATAAGTCCTTCTAGTAACCTTACAACTATTTGCCATACGACCTACAATATGTTTTTCGGTCAGCGTAAATTTGGAACACTTTATCGGATACAAAACTCAGTGATTAATAGCAGGCAGTAAGAAAGGAAATGACAAATATATTTTTCGATCCTTATGTAACAACTAAACGTGATAAATAAATAGATACACTAGATATCAGTATTTTTGTTGCCAAAAGTGATTTGAGAAAAAGTAAATAGAAATAACTCTCGTTTAGTGTAATTGAGAAATAACCATATCGTAATATATTAAAATAAAAACATATGCTGGAATAAAAAAAGGGAATACTCAAAAGATTGGGTGACATGAAACTCTGTGCTTTACGGTTCAGCCGTTTTCTCTCACCACTTTGATAACCTTGGAGATCCATAAGCGAGATGAGTCAAAAGAAAACCTAGGAAAAATGATTCTCCAGAATGTAAATTGAAATGGAGAATGTTCGTGAGAAAGGACGTTTCTTAGAATTTTATTCTCAATGAACAGTCAAACAAAATATTTCTGGAAAATGTAAAACTTCTCAGGAGAGCGAATGATGCAAACTGATTAAATAATCTCTGAAAGTTTGTGATAAATATAGTTAGATTTTAGAATACAAAATACTTGTGATAAGATGAGTATTTTGTTTACCTTCCTAATAGAAAGACTAGAGTTCAGTACCTTGTACGAATTTTCGCATTGAAATCTTGTAGTGACTTCTCAGTACAGGCCATAATTTATCTTAGATTACTGACAAGCATTTCGACAATATGCAACTGTGACCTAGTTTACAAACCGATGTAGTTATGAGGTGAAGTATGAATCATTCAGATTACTGTATGTGCATGTTGTGGTCCTGTTCCATCATAAGACCTCAGGCCACCTCGTCAGACTATGGCCAACGTTTTCTCCTTAGCACTCATCCGCTGGCGGTATGGTAACCACGGAGATGTAGCCATAGATACGTGCCTTGCTAACGCCCTGAGACCAGGAACTAGACGGTTACCGAGGACACTCAGCACCGAGTGGTAGGGATGAAGGGTGGACTGATCAGATAGGCTTACTCGAATATTGCTATTCGAGAGGGGCAACTCCAAGTGAGGGATTAGCGCTTCTATTGAGCTGATGCTAGAACTAATAATGGGCTAATAATGGCTTAAGATAGTACTGTATATTCACAGTGTACTCTCACAGAGAGTAATCGTGCATAAACAGAAAGGTTACTTGATAGATCCTCCCAACATAGTACGGGCCCTTTGAAACTGGGTGGTATATTTATATTTACTGTTGAGGGGGGGGGGGGGCGTGGAGGATGGCTCAACCCCGGTCCCAAGGCATGGTCGACAAGACTCCCGACTCGTCAACTGCGCTCGAACGCAAACTGACTGATTCCCTTATATACCCGTCGGGTACCTCTGAGCATGATAGAAACGAGCTTCAAGCTTTACCTCAATAGTTGGAGATGCGAGGCGACATCCTCTTAATTTGCTTCGGCGCACCCTCCAACCGATGAGGCACCGGTGACCGTATAAAGTACTGTTACTCGCTCAGATCCATACTTGGTATTAATTCCAGTCTCAGACATCACTGACCCAGAACATGCCATATCTTTTATTACATCGTAGTGTTACTTGGACTTAAAAAGTTTTTAACCACAACTTTTTTAACTTAGGCAACTGCATACTCTTTGTACGTGAAACATTAGGCTCAACATTTATCAAAAACAAAAAAAAACAAAAAAACAAAAAATATGTATGACGCTCCACGATTCTCCTTTTTGTTTACTTATAAACGAGATCTTGAACCCAAACAAGAGGAAAAAAGAGAAAGTAATTATCTTTATTATGCAGAACTAACGGTTAATACGTTTAAGAGTGTAGCCTAAATATCATTAACGGGTGAGTCATTTTATTTGAAGCCTTCCTGCCAAACGCACAGAAGAAGGGGCAATTAGTTATAAAGCAAGATAAGGTGACCTGAGAATATGTGGCGCCCTCACACACGTTCCCTGGCGGATGAGTGCTAAGGCTGGAGCCTGGTATTCCAGATGACGTCCGGTACGGCCATTTAGACTTCTGTTTGCTATGGATACCGAAATCATTTGAACCAAATGCCGTTTTTTTTCTCTTTCCATATTCACTATCTTCTCCCGGCCTTAATGCGATCTCTTTACTGAAAAAGCCGCAATAAAAAATAAAAAATAAATTAAGAAAAAAAACGAAAGTACAGCTTGAAGACTGTCCGTAATATTATGGAAATTGTTGCAAGCCGCTTTGCCTACCTATTATAGAGACTTTTCTTCTTTTATCTAGGTTTTAATCATGCGAGTCAAGTAATAATACACTTAATAATAAGGAACAAAATTAAGTCAAGGATTTAATAATTTCGGACCTGTTATTTCTAAGTTGATGCAGTGTGTGTTGAATAGAGCAGAGGTTGAAGAAGTATGGTAATTATTCAAGTCATTATTTACGAAATTTTCTTCGTATAGGTAAAAAAAATATTTTTTATTGTCATAATTCTAAATAAATCAAGACGTTTAGAAACATAATTATGGATAATTGGCTGCTAAATACTTTGACTTTTATACCTGCTTATTTTAAGGTATCTTATCGGAGATGTCATGCAGAATTTCACGAGTAGTTTCTGATCGTTCCGCCATATTGAACTACTATACTAATTTTATTAGGTTAATTATTTTAATTAAGTGATAAGAAGAAGGAACAATTTTGCCTTTCAATGTCGTTTTAAGTTGCTAGCAATATACTAGCCAATATACACTGATGAGTTCAAATACTCTAAAATCGGGAAGAGCACTCTTTACAAAATTGGGGGGTAGAATACACGTGCCTTTAAAAATTCGTATAAAAACTGGAAGTGTTTGTTAATGGTGGGAGTTTTCAGTCAATCAGAATCAATTCAAAATTGTGACTGGTCATTGCAAAGTTTACCCGACCGAACATTTGAGTGTCAGCAACATTACCGTTATTAGCTAGGGATCATGTCTAATTATAGTGTAGCTTATTGACTATTCGAATGATTGTAAATCGAATTCTAAATCACACAGAACATAATGATACTCATTAACTCTGTACTGTTAACAACAGAAATTTCTTCACAAATATTGAATGTTCGGCCACCAAGATAATGTAAGAGGTCATTTTGAAGACCATTACTATTGGGGAATTATAGGAATATTCAGTCGTCGAGCTATCGGCAATCAGCGATCATTGACATGCTGAGCGCGGTCGAGCATTGAGTCAGCACCTTAGAGTGCAGTCCCCTTCGTAATTGTAGGTCAGCCGAGGCGGCTTGGGAAGTACTAGTTAGCATGTAGTGTCTTTACTGTCGGGCAGTCGGCGAGAGTAGTCGAGCATACTTTGATAGCCACCCTCCCATGCACCTCGCATCCGCGCGACCATCTGCCTAACAATTAACTATTACAGTTCAGGGCTTAGATAAGTTGGTGATAGTTGGAATCCACTTTGCGGCACGCTATAATCTGTACTACTCCGTGTCAGAGGCCAATAAACGGTTCATTGCAAGTCTTGCATTCTTTCATGTAGTAAGAACTTTACTCAGTTTCTAACCTACGGTCTGTGGCCGTCAGTCCACGGTGGTGTCAAACATTAGCCCAAACAGTCCAATGGTAAGATTCTAGTGGTGCTGCCAGAAGAACAGAAGAGACGCTTCAACCAGAACTGTAATTCCCTAAGGTTAGTTCGTCAGCACACCTATCCACACACACGCCCACTAGCCTTGGCCAATCAGCCCCTGACAATAATATAAAACCTACGCAAGGCTCCTACCAAATTAAACCGGTATTTGTGTGGAGGGAATGTAGTTTATGTTCACCCCCTACTATCTAATTTCGCAACAATTCTGTCTTTACACCAGCTGCAGTAATCTTTAGTGACGTCAGGCATCTTTCTGTGACGACACAAACTTAAGCTTTCAATTACTTTCTTATCATAGCACCTTATAAACTAGGTTTATTTCACTTAAAAAGCCATGCAAGGGAAAAAATACTTTCAGTAGAAAAGGTAACAAATTTATTTACTTTGGTAGCTTAGGTATTATATTTCTCATCACTAATATTCCACAGGTATTATAGTTTGTTGAACATACCTTTCCCTCTGTATCAACTGCTGTTATTTGACAAAAAATCATTACTATTGTTTTACATTCCTCATCAAACACATTCAAATACTTTTGACACCATAACTGCGCATTGAAGGACTCTAAACAAAACTTTTCCCAAATGGAAGAAAAATTAAATTCGAAGTCACCTTAAAGTTATGACATATTTCTGTAATATATCTTTAAGTCTTCCTTGTTTCTTTTATATGAAGATAGCGTATCCTGTGATACAGATTGCAATCCTTCGCAGCCATTAATTTTTTTGTGGTCCCCCCCAATTTCTTTTCTAGAAGTTAAGATGTAATAAACTTTAGAACTGTTCTGCCATCTTAGATCTCCATTTTGTTTAAACAGCGATTTCTGAACGAACGTCAATCAAGCGCAAGAATTCTACATCTCATTTGTACCGAATGGATATCGCCAAATTTCTATCATGTTGTAGATCTTACCGATTTTGAAACTTACGTTGCATTTGGAGATTCCTAATCATTCATCGTAGTGACTACGGAAAACTGTCTAAACCTGAATCAGGAAAGCCGATAGGCAGGCATCTGCATGAATTGAACTCGCGCCTTTTGCATCTGCACCGTCGAGTGACTTTAAAGGCACTGAAGGACAGAAGACATGAAAAAACCCTCTATTGAGGGAGAATCTCAAAGAAATTAAACAAATCCTAATATTAGGTCATTTGATTAGAGTAAAAACATAAGGTATTACACAATTTTGGGAATATCTGATGGCTAACATGGGGGGGGGTCCATACATCGGAAGATTGTTCTACACGAATTGGTTATCTATATTTCTATTTCTCTAATCTTCATCAAAGAATAAGAAAGCAAAATATTCGGTCACCCTATGATTTATTATTTCGATGTCCAAAAGCTTTTAGTATAAGGCATTTCAAAATTCACGGGATGTGTTTTTAGTGACGGTAGACTACACCGAAACAACAACAAAAGTTTCTTGCTAGGCAGTGACCGATTAAAGCAGAAGCGTGGGACTGTTGAAGGGGACTTTCTAGAGATTATATAGTATAAAACTAATGCGGAATACTTAAGCGATCGATCTGTCTACCAATTCAGAGAAGAGCGATACACTTCTAAATGTCAACACCTGTGGAAAAGGTCAAAGACATTAGTACCGCTAGGCGAGTGCACGATCATGAGACTCTCGAGCACGTGGAAGGTCAGCTGTGTGAGACAATATCTTCATCCGACGTCAGCTCATGCAAGAAGCGTGAGGATGGCTTACGTGACAAAAGAAACTTTAATTACGGCAGAAAATTTTACCGGCACTGCTACTGAAGCTATCACCTGAAAACTAGGTGTGAACCAAGACGCGGTGTGGAGAGCATTAGACTGTGCGCTTTGACAGCTAGCTTGTTCAAACGGAAGAGGAACTGCAGCTGAATTTTCCGGCTCATGTCCTTTTAGTAATGACGCCAGAATAGCACGGGATGGAATTTTTAACTTTCACAATGCGTGTGTGCCAGCTTATGCTATGCCATACACAACACGACCACATGGCAGCGGTTTCGGCTCACTCAGGGATGATCCTCCACTGTCAGGTTTTATATTTCAGCAGAAAACTCCGGCGTACTTGCGAAGTCCTAGCAACTCGGATTATTAACCCATTTTAATACTTCTGAGTGGAATCAGACGCTTATTCATAGAGTGTAACGGCCTCATCGGTTTGCCCGCAGGATCTTTGAGGGTGTCTATTCTGGACTATTTTCTGTGAGTTCATATTGTTATGAGATCCCTGATACACAGTCAGTCGATTATCAGATAATACGCAAAATTTGTTCTGGCAGAAAGCTTCACAGATCTCTAAGTCTAATCTGTGGAATGTGCATACAGGTGAATATTTTCTGCATTTCTTGATCCTAGTCTTAATCAAATGTCTGCTTTACATCTGGCAACCCTGCGTTTGTACAAGCGTATACCCTTTGGCCCCTATGTACACATGGAAACACACACATCACAGCACTTGGCATATGTCTGTTAAATAAATAGTCTGTTAAGAATACCTGACCTTTAAACCAAAGAACGTGTAATCTTCAGCAGTGGACATTTCATTGCTTAAAATATTATCTCTGTTAGATCAAATTCAGATAGGCATACTATAGTTCTCCGCACTTCTGAGGATTAACAAATATGCAGATGCAGAAACTTTGATATTTTTCAACCAATATACAAACATATTTGGTCAAAATCTGATGAAACCTTCGTAATTCATAGGTAATGTTCACTACATTTCAGAATGACTGCCCCTGGCGGGACGTCCATTATTATGTACTAGTCCTTAAATACGTGATAGGAGAGTTATTCAGCCTCTGTTCTCCCGTAATTTCTTATCCAGTTGACATGATCATCTATCTACTAACATAAACTCTTATATTAAAGATTTTGTTTTGTTTTGTTACCGGTGTTTAACTTCAATTAGCTTCGCTGAACTTTAAACCTATAAAATTAAATGTGCAGCTCATTTATTTAATATTAAGAGCATCGGTTTTTTAGCATGGCGAATGAGCTATTTAATAAATGCTAACCTTAAGGGTCATATAATTTGTTACTGGCATCTGATATTCATAAAAGACTATATCGTTATGACAGTTTTTGCTAGTAACATCATTTCAAACCAATATCTTTCAAACCTTAAGGTACAGGGGATAAGTTCTCAATTCACTGATGCAGTAATCTTCTTCTTCGAAGATCTGGCTGGTTACGCACTTTTCTTCCCTCCATAAAGTATTTCTTATTTTAATGTTCTGTTTCAAGCCTCATAAATTTCCATTTATTTGGAGGTTCATTTCCTGTCAGAATGTTGTAGTAACATGCTCATGTTGATTATTTATAACTATCAATTCTTGTATTTCTGCCATCAATGATGAGGTGTACAGTACTACAATACAGTTATCTGAGAGAAAAATTTATTTAATTTTTAAAATGCTCATAAATTTCGGAAGCCATACTCTTGATGGCTAAATTTCTAGTACAGTCACGATTTATGTACTGTTGTACGTTTATTGTGGTTAAGGGTATAAAAAACGTAATCAAATTAATGTTTCCAAATACTGAGAAACTTTCTGATCGGTATCTGGAAACAACATGTCACGCTCGGGACTTTGGTTCTTCGAACAGCACACGAAATGTTGGTAAGATTCATAACTGATCTATAACTTTTTATTTTACGGGCAGACTGGAGCTGGAGGGTAACGATTTTTGATTACTATATTTATAAACGACTTTGTGTTACTAAATTTTCAATTTTAGTCCTCGATTACACAAAATTGTTTAAACTAGCAACAGTTCTATAATTTTTCTCTGGTCCTTAACTAATTCATAGATTTGTAGAATGTGAGGATGATTTACTTGAGGGGGTGGTGATTATGAATTTAGTAATACACAAATGATGACTTTGAAAGAACATTAACTAAATCCTACGTTTCCTAGATAATAACAGTAAGAGAGAATGTATGGTCGACTGTATTGTTACAGAAGGTTAGACTTTTAGCCGTTTTGTTTGCATACGATTTTTGAACGAGGAAAGAGTGTAGTAAAGTATAATCAAAAGTACATTAGTTCCTCAATAGATTTTCTAAGAACTTCGAGCCCAAATTGAAGAGAGAATCGAAAGTGTTAGAGATGTTTATTACGTCTTCGGTATTTGGTACTCCTCAAAGTACAGCAGTTACAGAAAAATTTGAGTTAAGTGTTGAATGATTCATCGCGTCCTTTCTGCTTTTTATACTTCATATTTGGTCATAAATTCATTTCAATATATGTATGGAAGTAAAAGTCTTTTTAGGCAAATGCCACTCCATTTTTCACATTCTTCTTCGTGGCTTATCTTCTTTAAAAGAACTTGGAGTGTTAGTTCTCAGCCATTCCTCTGTGAATCGATCTACGACCAGGTTGTCCACGGCCGACCGAGATAGTAGAATAGCAGGTTCAGCAAGGCGACGCCATCGACCGTGCAGACAGCCAGGCAGATAGGAGCCGCTCGGCCGTGTTTGGCTGGGCTGCAGACTCCACTGTCAGCACTGACCGGAGTCATCTGCGTCACGCGTCTGATACGTCGTGCTACAATCTACTCATTACAAACGTATTAAATAAGGCGAACATCTTTCTCTCAATGTATTCGTTTCGATTATCACAGCTGTAGTAGAAATCAAAACAATATTATACAGGTCCGATTACACCAATAGCGAATCTGTAAATAAATCAGTTATAAACTTATAACATACAAAAGATATTTCTAGGGAAACAAATTTTTTTTTCAGTTTCATCGTATAGTGTGTAAGGAAGTTAAAAATGCATATAAACGTTTTACTTTCCTACGTATTATGAATTTGTTGTTTTCAGTTATCTGCAGATGTTATAGATCGTTCCTGGCTTATTAATCAATTATTAAAATGTAAGATTAAGTTTTTGCCAAGATGTTCACCAGTCAATTTTCTTTTGCTGTGTGAGGACACTTTATATCTTCACATCCTGTCTTTCACGTGGACATCATCGTCATCATTTATGTCCTAACACAGGTTTTCACTTGGAAGCTCTCCACGCTCTGCTATCCTCTGCTCTCCTCTTCAGGTCCCTGTAGTTTCCGCTTTACTTGACGTCATCTATGACCTTGTTCCTCCTTCTTCCTCTCCCTCGCCTCCCACAAACTGGCCCCTCCAAGGCGTCCCCTCTCAACAAGTGTCCCATACAGTTCTTCTTTCTTTCTCTTATGACTTGCAATAGTTTCCTCCTCTCACCAATCCTCTCAAGCACTTCAACATTACTCATTTTTTCCATGTTGTTTATTCCCTTCACTCTCCTCCACATACACATCTCAAACGCTTTTATCCATTTTTCATCCTCTCATCTCAGCGTCCACATCTTTTCCCCATAAAGTGCCATACTCCATAAGAAACGTGTCTAAAGTCTTTTCTACATCGCTTTGTCTACTTTTTCAGTTAATAATGCCTATTAAACGCTTCCTCACTACAGCAATGTGAGTTTTCACTTATCGGTGGCATATCAAGTCCTCATCGATTGTATTGTCCTTCCAAAATATTTGAAAGTTCTTACTTGGTTGATATTATCTTGTCCTATTTTAATAATTATCAATTTTCTTCCTTCACTAATCACCATACTCTTTGATTTTGCTGTATTTATTCTCATTCAATACTCTTTCCACGCTCCATTAAGCCTGTGGCAATCCCGGGCCTCCTATTTCGCAACGAAAGAGGAAAGAGCTGTCGGAGGAGTAACACTTCGTTAAAACACCATGGGTCAACTGGCTCCGGTTGACAGCACCATGTGATGACCCGTTGCTAGGGTAACGGTAAAGACCTCAACGGCAGTGAAAACGAAGAAAGAGACCTTCGGAAAGGTGTAGCTGGCGGAACAGTCACCTGTCAACTCGGGGCTCAAATAAAGAGTATACGCAGCGACTGTACCCCAGAGGGGTGGCTACAAACAGCGTCAGCGTCTGACTCATAATGAGCGGCTGATTTCCAAGTGGTAAAGCTATTGCTTATGTGGAAACGAACGGGATACTACCACACTATAATTCCCGAGAAGTACATACTATAGCTCTCCATAAAGAAGAAATTAGAGGTAAAACTTTCCATCACTCGGTTTTCCGGGGAGGGAATACATTGAGAGGAAATACATTTGAAGAGAAGAAGGCACGACAAAAAGGTAGGAAAGATAGAGGCAAGAACATGGAATGTACGCGGAACAGTATTTACCAAAAACGAAGTATACTCAAATCTTGTAAATGTAAAACTTTAAGCTATCAATTTGGATCCAAGTTGACACGACATAATTCATAGTGAATTTCATCTAAGGTATGAAATCTCCTGCAGCAAATGATCTCTGGTGTTTCTCAAACGTTATTTTTCTCATCTTGATAATCAAAACACAATTTATACAACATGATACTCGTAGAAGTCGTTAAATGGATATGCCAACTGTCTTAACTCATATGGACTTCCATCCTTGCCGTGCAGCAAGTGGTATGCGCGGGAATTGCTCTTGAAGACTGTTAGTTTCTTGTCCCCAGTTTTTTTAGCGTTATTGGCGAGAATATCATTTAAACAAAAATAAGGATTAAATTCCACCTCGCGAACGTACGTAGGAACACAGTAACGCCAGCAGCGAGTGTGCTTCTTTAATGAGACAACCGTTGTCTGAAGCTGATTTCTTGTTGTCCTTCGCTGCTATACGAGAGTAGAGCTGCTCGGAGTCAGGTGTCCAAGGAAACCGGTGAGGGAAATGTAGGAGTTAAGGCCGGACTCAGTTGCTAACAGAAAATCAATTAAAGGCTAATAAGAGAGGATGCTGGATATTTCCAATTTGAAGTTCATTGCGATTATTAAAAGACAGTGACTTACATTGGGCGATTGATATTAAGTCAACTGATGGTAATTACAGCTATATGAAATGTAATTTTTTTACAATCACACTAAATATATGATCAAGTTCGCAGTACTGGATAACGAAACGAACATTTACTGCAGATAATTAAAACTCATTGAAAATATTTTACAAAGAGCCATATAGATCTTCAGATAATAGTTTAATTGGTCTTTACGCACTAATTCAAATGTGAAATATTATAAAAAAACATCCATCATGGCAGTAAATACATTTTTAAACTAGAATCCATAAACAGTTAACTTCAGTTTCTAGAAAAATGTTTTTCAGAAATTATAGTTTCCCCAAGTGTCGTGCTGTTGCCAGAGTAATACCGTAGATTAGTCTTTATTTATTTATCTCTGACGTACCTGAAGTAGATAAAGCGGCGGATTTTGTCTAACATTAAAATTATATATTCTGAAGTTTCGTGTATTTTCTGAGCATCGTATGTTATTATTTTGATCAATATTGTGTCGCCTAACTAAGGTTTAGCGTCACAGGAATAACCTTATAGTAAGGACAGGAGGTTGATTAATGTTGGATTTACTGTACTCAGTAAACAGTTAAAACAAATCGCAGTAGAACGAAGTCTGGGAATTTCAAACAGTGCATGTTAGTTGATGCGTAATTTCTGAATATTAAAAACGAAATGACTAGTTTCCTCGGTTAACGAATTTCGTCAAGAGAAAAAAACAAATACAGATACTGTATTACTACAAATTTTAAAATCTCAGAGTGGAAAACACTTAAAATTTTAACTATTCTTCTATTTACGATAGACTTATTCAAGAATAAAATCTTCTATACCCCTCAGTTAATAACACGAATCTAGTTAGCTTCAGTGGATTGCTGCGTTCTCTTATATTTAATCAAACTGCAGTAAGAAATAAATTCCGTTTCCATTATACAATTACTACATCAAAAGAGCTGCTCATTAACTGCATGGACCAGAGCCGTGACGTCAGAGCCGGCTAATGCCTGCTAATGAGATCATGGAGGCGCCGTGTCCAGTCGTGTCTGCTGCTGGTTCGATTAGCGATGGAATGAAATGACCTCAATACCAGCCATGTTTTACCTGTGCAATTGCTATCACTTTCAGCATACGTCCTCTGCGTCAGTGTGGTAATGTTGTCTGCAGTCAGCCCGTACCTAGTTCTACACAATCTTTAAAACACTGTAGCCTCAAGACTCGCAATTCATATCCATCTCCCGTCCTTCGTTCCTTATTTACGCAAGATGTTTGCCCTAACAGGGCCATTGCGAATTTCCAGAAAATTTATGTGTATCAATGGATCCTGTGAAGCAAACTTTTAGGCTGACTTAAACAATAAATTTCAATAACTATTGTAACTTGAGCCACAATGATGAGGCCTTTGGCACACATAATAGTGGCGACGCGTCTTGGCATGGAAGCAATGAGGCCTTGGTAGGTTGCTGGAGGGAGTTGGCAGGGCATCTGCACACACATGTTACATAATTCCCTTAAATTCCGGGGGGGGGGGGGGGGGGAGCGTTGTGGTCTGACGTCACGTTAAATTACATGCATGGTCGCCATGAAAGGGTGTACGTGGTCTTCAAACAGTGTACGATACTTATTGGCCGTCATGGTGTCTTGCAGAAGCTCCACTGAACCCATGGATGTTCCTCAGAGCATAATTGAGCCGCCACCAGCTTGTCTCCGTCCCGCAGTACAGGTGCCAAGAAGCTGTTGACCTTGAAAACGATGGATTCGCACCCTACTATTGGCATGATGAAGAAGGTATCAGGATTCATCAGACCAAGCAACGCTCTTCCACTGCGCCAGCGTTCAGTAAACATGGTCACGTGCCCATTTCTCTCGTAGCTTCCGATGTCGTGGTGTTAACATTGGCACATGTATAGGTTGTCGGCTGCGGGAGCCCATCGTCAAGAGTGTTCGGCGCACTGTGTGCTCAGACGCACTTGTACTCTGCACAGTATTAAAGTCTGATGTTAGTTCCGCCACAGTTCGCCGCCTGTTTTACCAATCTGCCCAGCCTACGACGTCCGATATCTGTAATGAATGGTGGCCGCCCATCCCTCGACGTTTGGACGTGGTTTCGCCACTTCTTGAAGACACTCACCACAGCACTCCTCGAACAACCAGGAAGTCGTGCAGATTCCGAAATGCTCGTGCCGATCCTCCGGGCCATCACGATCTGCCCTCGGTCAAACTCAGATAGATCGCACGCCTTCCTCATTCTAAACACGGATAGCACGCTCACTGATACTACATGCACTGCGCGTGTGTCTGACTAGCAGGCATTCCTCGTCAGGTGACGCCGCTATCGCCTGGACGGGTTTATATCGACAGTGGGTATGTAATCATAATGTTCTGTCTTATCAGCGTATATGAGAGTATGTTAGTTGCATACTATCTGAATTGCATAACATTATTGTTTTATGCGAAACTTACTAGTATTTACAGAATGCAAAGAATTCGGAGCTGATGCAAGAACTTAGTATTTAAACCATATCTCAACTCCGTTTTGCGATATATTCAATTTGGACTATCGGTTTTATTAATATAATAGGAAAAATGTTCAGAAAACAGAAAAAAATGATTTTTTCCATATAAGCTGGACATTTTATACTTTTGTTAGTTACGATAGGATGTAGCCAGAAGTGGCAGTCCGTTGCTTAATAATGAGTTCGCTTTGTGTTCCATAAAGACGAAGCGTATTTCTTAGTTTTAATGCGTGTCGTCTAACAAATATTTAATTAAAGTCTCTCTCCTTTTCTAATAGGTATTTAACTCATTTCATTGAATTTAAAGATGAGACAATACCTGATTCTCAAACAAATCAGGTAAGCGTCTCGTAACATCTTTCACTTGAATTTTGTCTTAGTAATCGAATAACAGAGAACATCAGTCACTTACTGTAAATATTATGCAACAACCACTTACATTCTTCATGTTGTGGCAACGTCCATAAACCACCTTGCTCCATTTTGGCCTCCTCTGAACCCTCTCTCGCTCCTCCTCCCCCTGCCCCACCGCATGGCACGTAGCTTTTTCCCTATTGATTCCAAAAGACATTTTGTACTGTTTTCTCTTGTCAGTCTATACTAAATTACAAACGGAGATAACTAAATGACCGAAATAAATATTCACGTGTTGTTGTGTCTTCTGTGCTTTATTTTAACTGTGACACATAACATGAAAGAAAAGCTACATGTCTTGACTCGCAAAGCCCCCCCCCCCTCCCCCCCCACCGTTTATGGACGATCCCTGTGATACATTACTACCAACCAGTTTAATATTCATTCTTATTAATAAGGTGCTTAGTTTCTTAGTTTCTATATATTTATAAACGCTTATTATGTTTCTAGTCGCTGCAAGTTTAAATGAGGGAAGTTTCGTTAATGATTACATATGCCAATCAATACAGTTTCGTTCTGAAATGTCCTAATTTTATGTCCAAAACTAAAAAAATCGTCTGCATTTCGTTTCAGGATGAAAGTATGTTTTTATAGTTTATACTTATCCAACTCAAAAAACTATTACAATACTTCCAAAACGAAAAATCAGTTATGAAATTCTTCTAACAGGATTGAATCTACATACAAATACACCGTAGCGAATTCTCATGCCCTATTCCCATCACTGTAAGTTCTGAAATGTTTTGGCCGTATATTTTAAACCCATATAGTAGGTGCAAAAACGTTTCCTTTTTTTTTTTTTTTTTGCTTATGTCTTTACGCCTTGTTGACGTATTAGAGGCGACAAAGGACTGGGGGCAAGGAAGGAAGGAATTTGACCACGGCATTTTGAAGGAACAATCACGGCATTCACCTGGAGTGATTTGTGGAAACCATGAAAAATCCAAATTTGGATGCCCGGACAGGGATTCGAACCCGTGTTCTCCCAGATGCAAGGCCAGAACTTTAGCGTTCACCCACCACGCTCGGTGCGAAAATGAAATAGCAGCTTAATGTAACGAATTGGATGTAAGGATTTATCATTTACCATGTATCAAACATAATTTTCTAAAATAATAGTTATCTCGTTCCTGTAATAGAACTGTCTTTTCCACTTAGCTGGCAATGAGTTTAAATTGCTGTTTCAAAAAATAAATAACTCAGAACTTTTATTAGGAAAAAATTATGTCGAAAGGCTATTGCATCTCAACATGTGGAGATGATCTTGTGGTTTTGAAACACGATTTATTGGTAGCAAGCTTTCTTCTGGAACTTCTATTAGCTACAGAGCTACAGCATAAAATCCCAAGTGTGAGTATATAGTGTCCGTCTTCACATTGTCTCTCAGTTAAACGAACGTGAATTGAAACTGTATAGGCGTTCATACACATAAAATGTGAAGTATGGTCTTCGGTTGTGATGTGTTTCTGATACTCCCATAGGGATCGTAAAAGCTGGTACACAGCTAGGGTGGGCAGTCCCTTTCTTTCGTGACACTATGTGTTGTCATTTCTGTGCAAGTTACTGTGATAACTTCTTTATATCAACCATTTACCGTCATGAAGTGATGAGGCCACATAGAATCATGAATACCAGGCATCATTAACTTGTAAGGGTGTGAAGGGTAATCACTACGCCAGCTTTAGTGGCGGATCCTCCCGTGTGTCGGAGGAACCTATTGCAGAAAGGGGCAGCTTTAGTATTTCCGTCTGTCTGTGATTCGTTGACGTATGTACTTCAGTGTAGGCGTATTTTTTGTTTGAGAGCTGTTCAGTTTACGAGGCGGAAATTGGGAACTGTCCCAGTTTTCGCGTAGGTGATCGTGGGAAGCCGACTAAAAACCGCAATTAGCAGGGCCGGTATTGGAGGCACGGAATTTAATCCTGGCCGCGTTATACCCCTCGCCTCCCTCCGACCCCCCACTTCCCTGGGTCTAGTTTGGCGGCACCTTAACACGCATAATCCATCAAAAATGGATAAAAGTTCGTTCAACATTTTTTTTTAATTTGTTTCTTTTCTGTAACGAATTGGCATGTCCCAGATTATTCATTACTAATGTGACCCGTTCTTCTGTTTCATTTCTTTCATAACAGTCATTTGTTTGCACAGCACATAGCAATTAATGATCCGCCAGTTGAAATAATTAAGTTATGTATGCTACTCATTTTGTGCTTCAGTTTAATGTTTTAAAAATACCGCTCGGAAAATGTGGTCTTCTGTTGCTTTTTTGATACGGAAGGTAACGAAGATGCTCTAGCTGCTTAGTCACAGCACAATTACGCAAAGAATTGTAATTTTCAGTTTATATGCGATTATTAGTACAAATAAAAATACTTAGAAACTAATGAAAACTTTCATTTGATGCGTGCATTACTTCAGTCTTTAAAATTATTCTTAAAACAGTGCTTCATGTAATTGTTTTCGATCCTTCGAGTAAGTTTAGTTTTATTTAAAATGACGACTGCACTTGTGACTTTATTTGTTAAAAACAACGAATGACAATAGGACGGCAAAGATTTCGTTTGCAGCATTACGAAATTAAAGTCGAGGTATTCTCTCGGAATTATCGATGAATTTTAATTGAATTATCTTGTGTGGCTTCAGGCATAAACCTGTAAATACAATCACAGAGTATTTGTTCAAACAGTGAAGTATAAGTATATTTGCTATTACTACTATTACAGTTGCAGTTAGAGACACAAAATAACTTAGTTTACTGAGCGAGGAAACTCGATACCACGTCAATATTTCAGTGTGGGATGGTGGTAATTTCGTTTGTTATGAATTTGTCACCTGAAAACAAGCCACACAATGAGTTCATAACTGCTGCTGACGGCATATTCTATTTCTTGGAATAATAATATTAAATTCTTTTATCCAATATTGAAGAAACTTCTTAAGTTATTCCTTGAAAAAGATTATATGAAATTCCTGAGATCTAAGCATGTGTGTTATCATGAAGGTGCAACAAATGATTTATTTCCGTATGCTGAATCAATTCTTGGACACAACTGAAAGACATTATACTAAATAAGTATAACAGTTCTGGAGCAATGTAATCGAGATTGCGCTCTTTGGGAGCTGTAGTGAGAGGCTATGTGGTAAGGCTTGTAGTAGGCACCATTCAATGAGGCTTTCATCAGACCAATCTCATTTCTAAACGACGTGATTTCCGGTTTTGAGACTTCTTGATTTAAAAAAATAAAATAAAAAAACAACTGAAAGATAACTGTTTTGTTTTGCGGAAGAATGTAAACGTAGTTCTGTCTTATTGTAATAAAAAAATATTTTAAAAAAATTGTTAAAGCGCTTCCTTTAAACTGCAGTCTCCCGGGTTCAGTTCTTATGGGCTTTCCTTAATCCTATGAGACACGAGAGATCGCTCCGTCGTTCAGATTTCTCGTTAAAGTCTGGGTCGAACCCGACAAATGAGGTATGCGCCGCAAGTCAAAATTTTATCACCAACTCGACAGACAGCATGAATTTACATTAGCGTAGTAGAGATAGAAGAAGAAATATTTTGCGTCATAATAGTTTGAAATAGTAGACAAACCAATATGCACACAAAATACTGAAGATGAAGATATTATAAAATGTGTAATGCTGCATTAGGGGACAGATTGCACCCGACTTACTTATCTGAAGTTTTATGTGAAGCAATAGAGCGGCAAATGTATCACATGTCCTGCAAATGACCTGTTAAAATCGACCAATACGTAGAAATTTTAATGATTAAATAGGATTGCAATTTTGAAGGACCATTCATTATTTCATCAAATCTGTGAAATTTTTCACAGTAAAGAAACCAAAGATTCATTTGTTTGCTTGATGATTGAGTTGCATTTTGACTTATGAAACTGAACTTGAGCACGACTGAACTCCCATTCCTCGATTACTTGCTTACTTGGTCGTCTCATAACTGTAACTATAAAGTGAACATTGAGGAAGAAACAAATTTCCAGGCGAAACGGTGATATTTACATTAGGCGTCTACTTGTTCGTTTGAGGGTTAGGGGATTGTTCTGTTTGCTCTACTGGATGACACTGCAAGTCATCATCTAAAATCAGCTGCGTGATAGAATAGCCATGACCAAGATTAAACTGCCACCTGCGACCGCTAGATAAAGAATTCCATAACAAACTCTCGAGATCGAATGGATAGTGATTAAAAGTCCAAAGTCGCCATGTCTTCACTGTTATTGCTTTATGACCAGTTGTAAGACACGTAAGTGTTCGATTGCGACTGTTAAAAAGTTCCTCTACGAGAATGGTATATCGATGCAACGGTTGGCTGAGGCTGGCATTATTGAGGTCAGTGCTCCTGTGGGGGTAATGACCAGGGCCGTGGTTGGGGGTGAGCACATGCAGGTCGCCAGCGCAGGTAACGGCGCTTGTCATGACAATAGGTGCTTTGTTTGCATCTACCTCACACAAAGGATCGCCAGTATGTTATAGCCGCCAGTTGTTACCCTGCGAAGAATAATGGCCCACAAAACTCCGAGTAAACCTTTCTGTGTCGTCTTTAATTAAAAGTCATTCCTGACTTCCTATATAAAATACATTTACTGAGTTATAAGAAGCATAATAGGGAATTTGCATGAAATTCAAATTTACGTCTAATATTTTTATTTGGAAGCTTTATTGCTATGGAATTAGCACTACAACGATTTTTCCTGTTTATTCGCTTTTTATTCATCGATTTTAATCAAAAGTGTTAAAAATACAAGGGAAATATTACTCCGCAAAACGCAACGCTGTTGGTCGAATCGAATCGTGACGTCAAAGTACACGTTCATATTGTAAGCGAAGGCGTAGTTACTAGGTGTATTTACAATTTTGTGATTGTTTTTAAGTTTTATCACAATTTGTCAGCATAATTGGTGTAATATTGCATTCTTGTGAGAATTCTCACACGATGAACAATTAATGGAAGCGGTTTGTAAAATAATCTCCCTGAAAAGAAATGTTATCATGATGACAACGAATTTTATGTGAAATCCGGTTTCTACAATCGCTGGCATCGGAGGAGTGAAAGCTGCAAGGTAATTAAGTGTTTGATATTTGAATTGTTGAATTTTTTTACACTTTTAGTGCATTAGTTACCTTAGATACACCTAATGTGAACCAAGGGACACGTGAAGAATTCAATGCAATCATACGGTAGGAAAATCTACATTCCTGCATAATGTTTTCGTTTTTTTTTTTTTTTTTCAATTGAAACAGGTATTATTTTTTTACTTTATTTCATTTCCATCTTTTCTATACTTGCGTCGTTAAGAAGTATTTTAAACGAAATACGTAATATCGAGAAGATCGATTTTTTCTTTTTTTCTACGATTGATATGTTTAATTCAGGGGGTATAAATGGTTGAAAATAAAATAATACACGTGACGAAAACAGATTCGACTCCTAACCAAATTTTAATGGCTATTGGCGGGGCATATTAGGAAGTGAACGGCTGAAATTGCATTTGTAGTATCTGTTAGAAGTAATGAAATTTGCTTTAAAGTTCAAAAAAATAAAAAAAATCATGTTCAAAAATTTCTGCAGATGAAAATAAATAGAAATATCTGATACCCGATTTGTAAAATTAGAGAGCGGACACCTTACCGCCTACATCACGCTGAAATTGGGTAGTATATGGAAAAAAATTGTAATTAAAAGACATTTGAATTTTTTTGGTAGGCGCATTTGAAGAAACGACGGTATCACAGACATATCATTAACAGCCAGTTCAGTCATTAAATGATGTGGCCTCTTAACGTCAAGAGTGGACATATTACCTTTCCGAATATATTCAGGAGAATGAAAATCGTTTTGAAAATTTCAGATGGTCTCCTTTGATGGCTTTAAAAGGTTCGTAGTTGTTTTAGATTAAGCTTGAATAAGAAATGATTTGAAAAATATACCTATAAAACTTTTGTAAACTAAGTAATGATTAGAGTTTGAATAGGTAACGAATTGTTATGTATTATTACAAATCTAACATAATAACATTTAACATTTTATATTTATATTAAAATGATCTTCATGACAATATAATCAACTAGTTTCTCTCGGGCTTCCAGCCGTGTTAAGATGTTACATTTGTGGGTCGTTTCGAAGGCTTCCTTCTCTGCCTTCATTCTCAACCAAATGTCAATGATCCAACTGTTTTACAGAACGATACATCTCCTCCCCGTAAAGGCTAGTGATGTAAGATCGTAATCTTTCACGGCGTTGTATGTTAATAAATTACATCACTGGCCTTTACGGGGAGGAGATATATCGTTCTGTAAAACAGTTGGATCATTGACATTTGGTTGAGAATGAAGGCAGAGAAGGACGCCTTCGAAACGACCCACAAATGTAACATCTTAACACGGCTGGAAGCCCGAGAGAAATTTATTAATATACAACGCCGTGAAAGATTACGATCTTACATCACTAGTTGAAGATTCTTTACGTCTTCTCTTAGTTGTACACCACTTTTTTCTTACATTCGTATCCCGCGTGACATTGAAATTATCAGGAGCATTTCTTATCGTATTTTTGCACATAGGTACAATACAGTTTTTATAAATTGTTTTTCGACCTGCTTCAGTGCCGAAATTAGTTATTAAACATAAATCTTTTGAGATATAACACTCCACAGTATACAATACGCCAATGTGGTAGTGTACAATGACGTCACGGTTCAACGCGATGCCATTGTCTAAATCGTTGGAACTGGATTGCAGTTTTAAAATATTTTTTCAATGTTAAATTTTAATATTTCCATCAATATTATATTTGTGCGGTTATATAATAGTGTAAATAATTGATTTAAAATATAAAAATAATACATCCATATACCTTATTACCAATCGTTAAATTAATAATAGCAACGTAGTGCTCAGTTGGTTTATTAATGCAATAGGAAGCAAAATATTAACACATTAAATGCGTGTACTGTCCATTGTAAATGTGAGTTCTGAGAGTGTGTATTAGCCTCAAGTGGTCATCTACTCGTCCTATTCAAGAGAAGTCACTTTTGAGAATATTATTAGAGTATGTGTTGAAGAATGACCCTTTTGTGAGTTATTTGAATGATAAGAACTGCGAAGGACAGCTTTCCCTTTATTTATAGTTCTCCAGTCTCTGCGCCATATAGAAAAATACTTGTGTTTAAGTTTCACTCTATTGCACCGAATGAAAAAGCAAATCTGCTTCAGAAAAACTACTTTTTTTCATGTTACATAGCATTCACAAGATTGTTAGTGGCCTGAGCTGTAGAGGTACTATTTCTTTTCGTTTCCATACGATCTTCTAAATGAGTCATTTTCTTTGGCACTTACTAATGTCTTCATAATACGCTACCTCAAAAAAATGTCTTAATATTTCACTGTTACTTTCGGTCCATTATTCATTTCCTAGCAGCCAAAAACCAAGCAGAAGTTAACAGGACTCACCCCAAACTTCAATTCACTATCTCGCCTTATTTTTTGACGCACTAACTATTACATTTATCGACAGCAGTGAACCTTCTGATAAAATTTCAATATAATTAAATCAATACATACAAACAAATATTTAGTAAATTAACCGTAGACATCAGGTATTCACTTTTCACTGTTCATGCATCAACCATTAATCAGTTCCTACATAATACTTCAGTTTCGGTTCAACGCAGGTGGGTGTAGGATAGGGGGAAGATGGGTGTGTAGGGAAATTGCCACCGGAGCTTGTGCTCCATTGCAATTAAATTAAATTAAACGCGTCCCTCCTGATTTTTAAATCTGTCATAACATTCACTGTGTATCTACTGAGTTACATCGCGTTATGTCTAGTTTATTGTAATATCAGCCCAGCTTATTTGCTTCACAGTTTCACCCATCCCTTCCTTATTGATCATCTCAGTAGGTACAAAATACATCCCTCTAGGAAAACAAACTAAACGTAAGAAGTATCATACCAGACTTGCAGAGTCTTGATACACCTTGCTCTCCAAAGGAACACCTAGGCTAACAAAAGAAGAAAAAATCGTAGTAAGAGGAATCAAAATACACTCATAACATACATGTCGGATATCCATTCACGATTCATGCTCCTGTGACCAGCAAATGCTATTTCTATTATGATAACAATAATTTCATATATTGCTATCTTGTAACGAGGTTTTTTACCTTTTAGGCTGCCCAATCCGCCTTTGCCGTAGACGCCTAACTCCATTCAGTAAACTAACCGCATAAACGGGAACTTGCAGTATAACGTGGAAACAGAAATACAGAACGTCATAGCGTATTTCGCATTAACAAAGCAAACTTCTGTCAGAGGTGAAGATCGGTTTTAAGGTTCCTAGAAATTCATGACAAAACTAGGATCTGCCAATTCCCAGTTTATCACATTACCAGTCTGAGTCACCAATCTAATTCGGTAACAATTCGAATTTTCTTATGCTACAGTAAAAATAATCAACATTAATAACATCAGCCCTAAAACAGAGTAAAAATCAGAAACAATATCCACTAAAGACGAGAATAACTGCTTCAAATCAAATATCGAGTAACAGTATTCACGTTGTTGTCAAAGAAATTACGCCTGTAATGTTGGGCGTCTCATAAAACCATAAAATCCTGAGTATTAGTTAATTATTTCACTGGATATTATGTGCTCCATGAAAACCAAACATTACGTTCAAAACATTGTGTTTCAAAACTACTCGAAAACCAAAAATTATTGCAAGTTGACATCCTCTGTGCTATTAGCAGCGGCAAGAAGATTTTTTCTTATGTTTTACACCTCGTCGACGTCGAGATCATTAGAGGCGGGAAATTACCGGGGACTAGGAACGGGAAGGAATTCGGCCATGACCTTCTGAAGAGCATCCCAACATTCATCTGGAGTGATTTGGGTAAACCTAAATCTGGATGCCGGGACGGGGATTCGAACCCGCGTCCTCCCAAATGCGACGCCAGAGCGTTACCACTCACCTACCACTCTCGGTGTATGAGATAGTCAGTGGCCCCAGATTTCTCAACAGCGGTCACGTCACAGCGTTTTTCCATTATCCAAACACCAAATAAATGAAAATAACTTCACATCCGCTTTTGCGTAGCGAGAAAAGAAGTAGCTGCTCCAGTCTGTCACTTTAACCACTAACCTCGGTAACACTAGCGGCCATCCCAGAACAGAGCAGCTTATGCAGCCGTGTCAAACACCAGTGGCGGGACATGCATTACTACATAACATCTAGCTCTCGAATAAACTGAGCTATAAACCACACATCTTCAATATTTTCATTATTAATACTATTAGTTGGCAATCCTGTCACGGTAAAGCCAAATTAAAGGTTCCATTAATTTATTTAGAGTCTTTTCAAAGCGAAATTTTCTATATAGTACGGTATATTCTCTAAAATTTACATAATTCTAACTTTTTCCTGTTTTTACAGCCATTCAGTGAGTTACAAAACTTTTATATTAATACCACAAATATGTATTTATAGACCTATTATCAGGTCAATATCAATTTTTTGCCTTCCCCGTAGGTTCAGAAAAAAAAAAAATTCACTATCCGGGCTTGATTGACCGGGTAGGAGAGGTGGTGGTACATAATTCCTAATCACCAGATTGTGCTTGAAAGTATAGGTTAAATCCCAAATCTCTCTGTAGTGCACATGAAGTAAGGTCATATGACACTGTTGATCCTGATTGGTCCGTCGGATAGATTCGTTAAGCCTGGTGGCCACGTCGGTTTCCCTCGGATGAGTAGGTAAGGTTGTCCGGCTCCGGATTTCACTCTCTCCCTTCTTCCATTCGTTACCAACACTCTACACAGAATATTCACTCATAATAGTCACTCACATAAAACCATAAACACGAAAATTTACTTCAATCACTGGGTAAGGCAAGGGGGAGTCACACCTGCTTAAATTTCCCAAGGAAATGTAGGCATTTACATGACGGTTGGAGAGAAAAAGGCTACATTAGTTTTATGAGTGTACTTAAATTATTTCTCGAGAATATGTATTTGTTAAGGTACGAACGACATGAGAAAGACACAAAACTTAGTCTAGAAAAATAAAACCTTCCTCAGCACTTAGTCGACCCGGCGATCCACACAGAGCGAGGCCAACACGCTAACACTACTGTTGGCAGTTTCATCACCGATGCGTTTTTTATGTCTAATAATTCATAGAAGATTTCAAGCAGAGGTATCATTCAACAGAATACTTTTACTTAGCAGCTCGCAAATTAAAATTAATACTGTCCGAAAATTTTGTAGCTGGAACTTTCTGTTTATTCCCCAATTGCTTTTTACTAAGTGATCTACATAACTTGATATCTGTTAACTGTTCTACGTTATCAAAACAGTGCCATCAATGTTCCACAATTTAATGCAACAAATACGGAAGCAAGTTAGGTGGATACTACAGCTTGCTCGAGGTGCTTGATGACGTATCGCATTACAGGCGCCCTTGCTACACAGTTCCTTCAACTGGTTCAGTGTTTCGTAGGAACTCGATTCCACAGCGTCACATTTCAGCTAATTAGCTCCAGCTCCAAACACCGACAGTGGTCGCAATAGATTCGCTGTGCAATACGATGGGTACTATAAGGCATAACCGGCTGGAGCCCACAACACACATTTTGGCAACATTCTCAGGTAAATTAGTCGAAATCCCACGTTATCAGAAGTTCTCGTGTGTGACCACTTAAGACGTGGGAGAGGTGGTGTCGAATTGGAGGATCCACAAAAGTCAATATCGAGACGCACAGCCTATGACTTAGCTACTTATCAGGCGCGCGGTATAAATGATACTCCAAGGTCTGCTTCGCGTACTCAGCACAGCATGGAAAATTATTTGCCAGTGAAAGACATAGCTTCGGGGGGGGAAAAAAGTTACAACCTTTAACAGCATTAAAGTCGATACTGACAGGTCATAAACAGCATTTTTAGAAATGTATTGATGTGAGCTCGAGTCATAGTAGGACCATGACAGTTTCAAATAAATTAAACAACTTAAACAAAGTATATAACAAACATCCTCAAATACTCACGGTCTTAAAGAGATTTATTAATATGAAGCACGTTTCATCAGAACAGCTGGGCTGACAGAAAACACACAGTTACTAGCCTCGAAATTATTCTGACTGCTGAAATTCTTACAGTACATATCAACAATGGATTAGTAAGCCTCTCAATTCAAAAAATAAATAAAATTTGGTGCCAATTACACACAAACCTTCGAAGTCTCCAAATCTGTAATATAAATCCAAAAATAATTTTTATTTTCCAATACAGAACGGTTTCATTATAACAAAAATGATACAACTCATTTAAATGTTCCTGATATTAGCTAACTCACTGCTAGCGCCTTGAAAATACGTATTGCACATATCTCAGTCCACATACCGCCAGCACATATTAAGTGAATTATAAAACAGGAAATTTGTGACTCGTAAAAAACCAAAAATTGTAAAAATTGTCTGCTAAGCTTAGACTTACATTATGAGATGGAAAAACACATTTCGAACTCCCCTGATATATTGTAATAATAATCTTGCGGTAATAATTGTATAGTTTCACTGTATACAATATACTTGGTATGGGAATGGTTTCTGTCCTCATGGATATTTCAACTAAAAAAGTGACTGAACAATAATTTTGATAAAACATGGTAAGATAATTGCGCCTGCCGTGAGCCTTGTAACTCTTTAACGCCATTTCTAATTTTTCATAACAGATGAGCCATCCAGTCATATAAAAGTTATTCTTCCAACATATTTCCCTCAGCTTCAAACATATTAGAGTTCAAAGATCCATCGAAGAATTCCTCCAATTCGTACGAAATGGAAACTTCATCAAAAACAAGGAATGCTTCAAAATGAGCTATTTGCTTGAAGCAGTTTCATAAAGAGTGAAAATTTTTTCGGTATCTGACACAATGCTGACATGTGCTCTCTAGTCCCCTTAAGGTTTTTGTTAAAGTTACTCCCATTGGTTGACAAAAATGGTATCAAGTTACTTTCAATGGACTGATTTTAGTATTTTCTTATCCGAAGTTAATTTGACAAATGGTAATCTAAGTTTTGTACTATTAAGTGTATATTTTTACTTCTTATTTTATAATTCTACCTATTTTATAATTCTCCATATCTTATAATTCGAAACCAAACGTGTTATATTCTGATAGTTACATTGTTTCTCTATGTATATAGAAAAAAGGAAACATGATTGATGCTAATACATTTAAAAGAATTGAAGACGTGTATCCTAAAGTAGTTTTAAGGTTTAGTAGTTAATATTCAGAAGCCGCTTGTGAAAATAAGACATATTCTGTTGGCTCCTGACAGCGCTGCTGCCATAACGTGTGTCTCGTAGGTATTATGCGCAGTACGTACACATCGCGCGCGGACATAACAGCCGGCCGCGACCAGACCAGTGCTGCTCTTCATAGAATTAACCCACGGATATGAAGCAGCTTCAGCAGCGCAAAAAGCTAGGAAACATCCCCAAAAGTAAGGTGAAGCATATTGCTAAGAACATTCACTGAAAAACATAGTGTATAATATAAGTAACTTGCACTGATATCAGCAGATGTTGTTGGAAATAGAAAATCTATTCGATGTGAGAGATTTATAAATAATAGTTCTTACTTCCGACTCACAAATTAGTCGCCTTTAAAGTTTGTATATCGACCACCTAATTTAAGGACGATCAGATTTCGTTTTACTTAATTAAATCTCGGTCGCCTGGCTAAGGTACAATTAATACATATATAACGAAATGTTTCTTCAAATAACCACACGTGTATGAAGAATGCCAGTCAAAGATTTATTCACAGTTTTTTGTACTGCACAATGTACCCGACCACCAACGGAAAATAATAATTAAAGTACATACAAGTAAAGTTATTGGTAGTAACTATAATCCGTAGATGCAGGTTCTTAAGAGTGAAAAAGCGACACATTAATCACTTTCACGTAGCTGTTTATACCAACACAGTTCACCAACACTCCGCCACTTAACGTAATCTCGAAGTTTCTTCTGTTAATAAGTTGACCGACGCGGTAGCCAATAATTAGTGTCTCACGGGAACCTAAACACTTTGACACAAACCGCTTGTTAATTTACTGCCACAACTTCTATCGAGCTACAACAAACCCGGCGGCATTTTTACCAACAACCTCTCTTCGGCCAAACTCAAATCCGCTTGTCGATTAATCGATCGTAAGTATCGCAGGTCACCGATACACATAGCATTCGATCCTTGGCAATACATAACATAAATTTAATATATAAAAAAATAATTAACGGAAGGGGCCAGCCTACTGTAATGTGAAAATTTCTACAACAAGTAACCATATTGCAACAAAGTGGTTATTGGGATGTTTTCTTGGAACTACTTTTTGTTGCTTTTGTAACACTCAAAATTTGTTTCAATCGGTTTCAACTTTCTTGTTCCATCTTGTCCTCCAACGTGGTATTGGAGAAAGTTATAAAATAATGGGAAACACAGGTCAAAGGAATACAGCTAGGAAGAGCACAATATACCAAAACAGTCATTAGATAACTGGCATTTTCGGATGACCTGGCAATACTCAGCAACAATAGGCAGTAAGGGTAAGACACTTTGAAACAGCTACATCAAATTGCCGCGAAAACAGTGTTACAGATTTCGTATGAAAAAACGCAGTACATGGAAAAATAAAACAACAACATACAAAAAATTTGGAAACATAAAAATTGAGAAATTCAAATATCTAGGGGAAAACATACAAACAGGAGACTCTAACAAGCTATGAAATGCGGAAAGATCAGAAAAACTTCAGAAGGCATACAGACACACATGGGCATATTATAACAAAAAAAAATACTGTATATCAAGGCATGTCAGACTCTGGCATTACAATACAGTGGTACTGCCAGAAGCATTACATGCATAATAAACAACCACATTTGGTGCTTCACGTATCACAGAAGCGGAGAAACTTGAGCGCAAAATCCTTAGAAACATTTTTGAAGCAATATATGAAAGAACTATACAAACATACAGATAGATTGAAAGACATGATCAGAAGATGCAGATTACAGTTCTATGGACATTTACAGAGAATGAAAAACACTAGACTCACAAAGAGGATCTTCGATGTGGTGAATGGTTCGCTCAGGAAAATCAATTGGTTCCATGAAACAGAAGAGGACTTAAATCATGCAAGGATGAGCAAGGAAATGACACAGGTAAGGGGACATTTAAGGAACAAAATTATGAACACAAAATTAAAAATATAGAAGATACAGGAACAAAATGGACTGATCAAAGGAAACAGGGACACAATGAACGTATGAATAGGTTTTGGGAAGAGAAGAGAAAGAAGACAAATACAAACAAACAAAAACTGAATAATCATGAATAATTTGAGTTTAAACACTGTCCTCAAGGGCCATAATGACTAATATATATATTTACTTAACACATGACAAATTAATAATTTATTTACTTTGCTACATCACTAACGAAAAATCTTAGTGATAATTCAGTTTATTTCACTTAATTCATACATCCAACGGATCGACTCAACCGCGGAATTATACACTGAGAATGCCATATTTTATATCTTCTCAATGTTTATTAAATATTTATTTGCGTCGTATCTCACAGTATAACAGCGATCTTTGAACCTTAGCAATTACAATTATTTGCATAAGATAAATCTCATAGCTTATCTGCCGAATCAGTTTTTATAAAACTGGGCCCTCAAATGTCAGGTGCTATGCTTGCATCTACTCGCACGATTTTACTTCTTCACACTTACAAAACCACAACAACCACAAACATGCTTACCATTCACACACGTTACATATATTTAAATATTAACAACAAGACTAAATCTTTTAACCGAGTAATCTCTTGTAAAATGGGTATTCATTAAAAAAAAATACTAATTTTATATTCAAAAAGAATATTGGTCATCATTCCTTGGTCAATACCTTAACTTAAATTTGAGGAATACCGCATAGTTTGTGCTATCTGAAGATAAGGTAATACCTGCGATTGAGGCAGACAGGATGGTATGGAGGATTTGCCACTGCTGAACGAGTAGATTGTAATGTATGAACTATATGCGGTTCCATATGGTAGGGGAAACCCGTTATTACGAGATAATATGTAATGAGCGCTAAGCAAACTGAAAATACATAGCTCATCCCGAACATCCAGCACCAACAACTGAAGCAATTTAATGTGATCTAAACTGGATAAATCTGAGTTATTTGTGCGAAACTGATATCAAAATGTTTTATAATGTCTAGTATTGCATTTTTCATTAACGTTGTAATTCCATCATTAGTACTATACGTAGTGATTAGGTCCGTTGAATTATTCAGTTACTACGTATTTGAAAAAGAAAACAAGTTTTTCCAATACTCTGCTATTCATTCGCTGATTTGTTTTTTTTTTTTTTTTCTGAACTTCAATTACCAAGAACATTAAATACATATACAGCCGTAAGTATAGATTTATTCTTGTTTTAATCAACTGCTTTATGAGTGTAGCGAGAATATTTTATTTCCTCTGGTCAGTAGCTGCTGTTTTTACTCCCGCAGTAACGAAATTTAAACCATATAAATCTGGAGCGCAGAGAGGATGGAGAAGCAATAAAATGTCTCTGCCGGCGGAAGCTCCACAACCCCGTGTCTGACTGTCGCCGCACCCGTGAATCCATTTACATCCTCTCAGCGCCCCACAAGTAGTGATGCACATCTCACCAGTTGCGTGCCTTGAAAGTGATAACACTTTCACTAAAAGTGCAAACTTAATAGCAGATGAAATAAAGGAAATACACAGAGTATTTCACTCACGACATTTTGAACTTTAGCGGATGGTGAAGTAAAACAATAGAACAGAATTGAATTTCTTAGATTGTAAACAGTTATTGGGTTATTAATTACGAAATACGATCTTTTCAAATAAATAAGTACCCTAGTGAATGCGGTGAAGATACGACCTAAGTTTCAAAATAATCATACATTAGTTCGGTTTTTCCCAATGGAATGTGTGATGCACGTTGAATAGTGATCACCAACTGAAACTAATCTCTGATATTTTAGTGATACTTGTTGTATTTCTAGAGAAGGGATAAGGAATAATAACATCTGTATCATAAAAAAACCATGTCATAATGAACAAGTATGTACGCAAATTGAGAACAACAGCCCTAGACTTGGTTTACTCCACAGCTGAATACTGCTCCAGCATATGGTTTAATAGTTCTCACACCCAGCCTTACCAAACAATGCGCATTATAACTGGCTCGCTTCTATCTACACCTATTCAGTGACTTCTTACGGACGTGAAGCTGGGTCACACATCATCATCGTCGAAATACTGCCTTAGAAGTGTCAATGTCGGATTGACTTTATTATTATTAGTGGAAATTAGTGAAATTTTTGGTGGATATTCAGACCAGAAGACATTAAGTTCGATTTTTTTAAATTTTTATTTTTGTAGTCATCTGATTTAACATTCCAGAAACATGGATAATTCTTATAAAGTTCTATAAATCCTACAAAATTTGTATCTGTTAAAACAGGCTAAACTTAAATAAAGTCACCCAGAAATTCAAACCAACAATGAGCAAGTAGGACGCAAATCTGTCACTACAGATGACCTTGTTCAACGAGTTGACAAAGTGGTAAGAGAAAACAGCAAGTTCACTATAAGCGATTAATCAATGAAATTTCCAGAGATCTTCACTATACTCTATCATAACAAACAATTTACGCTACAAAAAAATCTGTGCTCACTACACCAAACTGCTCCAGTCTACAGAATGATTCTGATAGATATTCTCGTGGAATTATCAGAAAATTGTGAAAACGATCGATATGAACAAAATGAAGCATAACTTCAGTATGAAGCTAGTACTCGTGAGTCAATCAGCTGCTCCCCCAATGAGGGAAAGAAAAACGAGAGCCTTGGCTAACGGTTTTCCTTTACCAGAGCAAACATTTTTTTCTTTCTTGTGGGGTCGTGTAAAAAGTATTGTCTTCCAAAATATGTAGAGAATTGAAGAAGCGGTGGCCAGAAGGTTTGAAGCCAGTATTCTAAACACAGTAGTTTTTTTCATCTCAGAGCTAACTACAGACGTTGTGAAGTATGCATCGTTGTTGAAAGACGCAGTTTTGATCACAACACATCAAAGTAGTCGAAAAATTATTACTTAACATCAAATGTCAGCATTCAACAGGTTGAATCACACGTTTACACCTCTCATCTTCTGCCAAAAATCACAAAGACAACAGAATACTTCTCTTGTATTGATCTGTTATAGTATGTTTGATGTAGCTTCTGCTAGCTAAATTTCTATTTTTGAACCAGAAGATTGGAACTACCAAGCATTCTCATAATAGAGCAGATCAATCGAGTCTCGTAGGGTAGTTCTTTTTGGGTACATTCGCTAAACATAATTAATATAATCTAGAATTATCACTGCTTATATCAACCTCGAAACGAACTAGTGTCTTTCTTCCTAATGATTGATTTGGAATTCTGTATCATACTTTCGACACAATGTTTTATTTGGGATTTTAATTATTTATTACCGATCAGTATTTTTTTTTAATGATATTTATCAACTTTTCGATAGCATTTTGTAATATTTCATTCTTCCATTTTCAATAATTGTAGAAAAGAGCAATTATACAAAATTTAAAACTTAAGATGGCAAGGAAACCATCGGCACTAGCTTCTAAATTATGAATTTTATGGCTGGATTTTAGGATAATTTTTCTGATTAGCGTAATTATTGTTGACCATTTCTTCTGGTTTTGTTTGTTAAAATAATAAATTATTATTTACAAATAAAACGCCTCTCTCGTGGAGGAATCGCTAGCGATCCAATGATTTTTGTAACATTTTTGAAGTTTCCAAATTTCATACTAACAGGTTTAATTGAATATTATTACAATTACCTTAATACAAAAATATTATAATGCACTTGTAATGACATATCTGTCATGAGGTGCACTATAATTTATTGATATAAATGTAATTTTTAATAACATTCAAAAAAATATAAACTGCAAACAAATTTTAAGAAATTGGATCGTCGACGATTCCTTGACGAGAGACAAAAAACATCCAAAATGACAGCCACAATTACACCGGCTTTTTTAATTAAATAGCAATTTATTATTTTTTACTAGCTATTCTACATTGGCGATCGCCATACCAGATTAATTTCATGTTAATTTTTTGCTTAATACTAACGAGTAGATTTGCCGTCGTTATCACATTAGAGGCTGGGGCTACAGTTATTTTAAAATAAGTCGTGGTTAATGTGGTATGATACCCACGCAATGGTTGGTTATCCACCTTTGTTTGAGATTTCTAAAAAATGAGAAAAAAAGCTTTGTCATATGGTCGTTTAGTTTTTAGAAGCCGAAGTGTTCACGTGTAGGTGTATTACCAGCTTAATTATTATAATGGGGACACGGTACAATAGGCTTTGATGTACAGCGGTCACAGCTCATTTGCACAACAATTGCAATGTTTCAGAATTTCCAGCAAAAGACAATAACTAAGTTGTGAAATAAATTATAAAAATTCCGACTTTTAACTGTAGATCTCGTAGATTCATTCGTTCTCGTTTCTTGTTGTAGTGTTCTATGAATAAAGGGTCAGTTTATGTAATTTCCAGCTATATTCTAAAGACAGAAACTAAGTTGTAAAATAAATTATAAAAATTCCGACCATTAACCGTAGATCTCGTAAATTCAATCGTTCTCGTTTCTTGGTCTAGTGTTCTATGAAGAAAGAGTCAGATTATTGAGTTCTGTGATGGGGAGGAAAATTATAGTAAACGACCAGAATCTTCCTACAGCTGGCCCGCGAGGACAAATGAACGCACGTACCGTAAATGTTCGGATTTTCGAGAAGCAATATTGCTTGAGGCTGTGGTTGTCTTTAAGCGCAGCAAGGACCACAGCTAGAATGAATATTACATATTGCAGCACAATGAACGAGGTATTTAGCTTTTAATAACAATCTTAGTTCCTTTCACGAGTTCCATGTTTCTGACGAAATTACCAGTTTACAGTTTGTTTGCGATATTGATCCCGAGCAACTAAAAATTTAATTGTTATTTGAGACGTTTTCACAGTCCTCTGTCGCTGGTCCCTTGACCTCTTTGAAATGTTTTCCATGTATTCAGAAAACTGAAGATAGTTACGTAAAAACTAGCACCAAGAAAAAAATTTCAACACAAATATTAGCAGGATCCGAAGAGCAAAATCGGAATCCGTTATAACAAAAAACTACAGTTTAGCTTGATGAATGTATTTAACAATAACTTTCAAATGCCAGAAACAACGAATATTAATACAAAAACTTCAATAAGGTTGTTACAAACTGTTTGGTATATTGCAATATTTGATGGAAGGTGCTACCTCCTCTGATTTGGTTTGTGTTGAATATCTGGGTTATCTTTTGAAGTTAAAAACAGGCCGCGCAGTGTGTTGAGACATGCCGCAGCTTTTAAGCTGCATCCTAAGCTTTCTAACTGTCAAAACGCCATCAAAATCTGTGCAGTAGTTTTTACGTAACATCTTTACAAACACTACGCCATACAGCCCACCACAGATTTATGTATGTAGAGATATTCTCTAGAAAACTCGTTGACTCCAGAATTTATTCCTTACCGTTCTTTCCACATCAACTGCGGTGAATATCGCAAGGAACTGAACTCAGCATACGGTTTTGTAAGTTGGGTTGTCTGTTAGTTAAATGTGGTTTGTCTGGACACAAATCGTCGAAAGAACCCCAGTTTGAAGAGGGGTGGAACAGTCTTCAACGATGGCGGATGTATGTGATGTGCACTAGAACGCTTCTGTGTTGTCTAAAATTGTAGATTCCACTTACTAGATCGTTGGAACGACATGGAATTATTATTACCTCCTAATCACACACGCTTAGCAATTTATTTCTATTTCAAAAATTGCTAGACCTCCTGTATGGATATATTCAACGAAAAGGCGTACCACTACTTCAAAAAATTATAGGGTATGTAATATAAAAAACATAAAAAATCAAATAATAAGATTGCATAAAAATATATTTATTTCTTACTGAACTGTATTATTTTATTAAAAAACACAAATAAGACAGCGCAGCGTTATATTTGGAATATCCTTTCCAAGTGGGTTTCTATGCTAACATCTGCGATGCATTTAACGTTGCTTTGTTGCTTCGTGCTTCTAATATTTTAGAAGTGAAATCAAATGTGAATACGTTTAATACGAATTCACTGCCTAAAATGAGCAACTAAATACGTTTCTTAAATGCCGCATGAATATTGGAATTAATTCACTTTTTAAAAAAATTAACGAGGGCTACTTCTACTACTACAAAAAAACAAACAAATTTTTTCCTCATTATTTTCACATCACAGTTACGAACAGAATGGAGTATATTACAGAATTTACATTATAATGGTAATATCAGAAAGTATTTTAGAGTTGTCTCCAAGTTCTATCAGTACAAGATGAACCGAATGCCTCACAGACTTTACATTATATTTTTTTGTAAAGATAATTTTTTTCTAGCTTGGCTAGCATTCAATGCAAGCAAACATTCCCTGGACACTGCCCGCATTCAGACCAGGAGTCAACTCAGAACTTAATGTTACTTCAAGATAAGCTGGCCTTAAAAATTAAAAAGGAGCGCAACTGCGAAGAACTTTTCAATGAAACATATCAAAAATCCCTCTAAGACTTTCTTTTAATTTCTTCTAATACTGGGAGGGATAAGGGGAAATTATTTTGGGAAGTTACTTATTTTTGTTGTGGACACGAAATGGATTAAACGAAAATTAAGAATTCTCCCTCACTTCCCCCCCCCCCGACCATTTTCCCCTTACTCCTCCCCTACAATGTCCCTAATGTATCGTTTTCCACCGTATGGCTTTGTTACAACCGTCACAGATTTCATAATAAAATCTTTCATAAACTATCGCCAATTGCAGCACATTTTATTGTGAAGGGTATATTCTGTATAGTAATAACGTTAGATGCTAAAGAGACGAAAAGTACTCCGAGTAAAAATGGGTATTCAGTGAAATACTAACTGACATTGACTAGTACTGAGATATCCATTACTATCTGTTTTACGCATTCACTAAATTATTTGGATACTTAACAACAAGCGATGGATAAATTAATCTCGTTTTACACCAAACTATTTTACAAACAATGGTGGATACTTATTCTACTCCAATCACTGCAAAAATAATCTAAAAGTGGATAAATTCTTCACAGTAAACTCTGTGAAAATACATAGCTGCTTAAAAATTAATCTCATTCTCGATTTTAGGATTTTAATAATTTTTCTGAGAATATTCCCTCGTTTTAGAAGTTTTATCTATTGCAGTAGCTATCTGCTTTTTTTAAAACACTGTTTGAAACAACACCATGGATGCTGAGAATGGAACCGAGAGGAAAAGTTTAATCTAGATCTAAGGCTAGTGAACTGAGTCCGTTAACTTCGTTACATAACCTGATATCTGATGAAAAATACCCTTAGCCTCTAGTTAAATGAATTATCTCAGACAATTCGACTAATAATTTTCAAAAAATTTAATTCTGCATTATAGCCATGCGGCCAAGAAATGTATTTTTTTTTTTTTTTCGTTTTCCTCAATTGTATTAGACGCATCTAGTGATATTCATAATGCCAAATGAAACGACAAGTGTAGACGAACGTACACTAACTTAAAAACATCCATCCCTGCACGGGACTCAAACCGGTGACCTCTGTAATACGAAGCCAGCTCGCTAACCCGCGCTGCCTAGGCCGGGATCAGGAATGTTAGATCCTGCTAGATGAAGGCGCGTCACTGAGGCGTGCTGTTAGCAGTGAGGCGAAGCGTCTGGTGGTGTGACCGTGATGTGCGGTGTTGCCTGCGTGGCAGGCTAATTTCCACTTGGTACACAACTGGACTGTGCGACTTCCCCGTAAGCCTCAGCGCCACTGCAAAGGGGACGACGGTATTACAGAGTTTGCGATGTCACTAAGGCAATACTTACGTCTCCCTATAAATTATTCATAGTTGCTTTTAAACGAGCTGCATCAGCGCAGAAAATTTCTTTAACATCTAACCGCAACAAAAGCGTATAAAACTATTGTTTCTAATTTATTGCACAATAAGACTACCATCTACGTTGTTAAATCTGTTTTTAAGTTATTAAAATCAAAATTGAAGTAGAACATAATCCACTTCAAAGTGTTGAAATTGTCAACTTTCTTCGTTTTCTTTTATAAAGTTTTAAATTTCCTATCAATTTGAAGTCGATCACATTGTTTGTTGCTTTTCTAGTACAGTTAGTTATTAGATACAACTAACGCAACTTTACTGATATTTCCATCTCCTATGTTCACACTCCTAGATACTAAATATGTAATTTTTTGCGTATATTACTTTAAAAGTGTGAAGAAAGCTCCCCAAATCTCTTCCAATTAGGCACATCCGTAACTGAAATTTTTTGGTTGCTTAGTGCCAAACTGATAAAGAGTTTGTGGATTGCGGCGCTATCCGCAGTTAATCCTGATTATTACAGTACTAGTGTTACCCGCGACTTCGTACGCGTAGACTTAGAATTTTCTTGATCGATTTGGAAATAGAAAGCAGTAAGTTACAAAAAAATGTATGTTTAAAATTATGTCACTTTCTGCGCATATCGTATATCAGTATCGTATTTTACACAATATTTTTGGTTTTGTTGTCCTTTCCTAAGGTGTATGGCCTTTGGGGGTTAGAAACCGGTGAGCTACCTGCAGATAAACACAAAATCCACATCCATACTATACAATAATTTGTGTCTGGGCAAGAATAAATCATATACAAGCTGACTGCGAGAAAAATAAAGCCTGAGCGTCCGTTATAATATTACAGAGACGCGCTATCCGTCTGTCGGTCACCGTTTATAGAATCTTTTGACACTATGTTATGTATCCAGAAAACAGTATCCTATATCATTCCAAATATTACATAGTCTTTCCACGTCAAATTTCACCAAGAACGGATTGCCTTTCAGTCGAGAAAATATAACAAACAGACAGAGAGAAAGTTACTTTCTCATTTATAATATTACTAAAGACAAATAATGTGGTCCACTTTGTCCGGCCGTTGGGCATTTCTAGCGGCTTCTTAACGTCCTGATTCTAGGTCTATCCATTAACTGCGTTTGTATGGTGCCTTTGATATTTACTTAAATAATAATTGTTTCTTATCGAAATGAACCTGGCAATCATAACCGAAACACAAGACAGTAATGAATGCAAAGTATTTTCGAGATTTTCGAACAGTCAGTGATTCGGCAAGTAACAATTACCTGAGAAAAACTAAACTGAAAGAGTTTTACATAAAAAATTGGATCTACGAATTTTATCGTCATCCAAAACTAAAACTTGGCGTTTCTATAAAAATTATGGATGAGCAAGATGATACATCCGGTATCGCTTAAAAAATAGCTCGTTAAAAATGATGGTGATGTTCCTAAGACAGGAAACAGTGTGCATGTAGGAGCAGCCAGAACGCACTACGACATAGGGTGTTATTGCCCACATATATAATATTATTTTCGATTATGTCTTTTTAATACAAGGCTTCAAAAGGAAATTATCATATTATGATAACTAATCACACAGTGGAAGACTAAAGTGACTACAACGACCATTCATTTTATTTTCTAGTTTTTCTTCTGAACTTAGTTGCCATCACCGCGGTTGTAAAAAAAAAATGGGGGGGTGGGGGTGCGAGGATTTGAAGATGCTTGCTACTGCGCTATATGGAGAGAACGTTCTGCAGTAGTGCTGAATACACGTCACTTCGGTATATTAACCACAAATTGTCTTTGACGACGAACCTTATTTGTCAATAAAGTTATATCATCGTAAAAGGATACTGTGAAATAAGGTGCGAAGAGCAGCTTTATTTGAAAATACTGGAGACGTTATTCGCAACCTCCTCCTGTCCACATATTATGAATAGTTCTTAAATTTTCTGGAGAAGCAAACAGTGGTAATGGGAATTTTATCTTCGTAGCACTATAATGTCACAGTGTTCTGTCACGTAGCCAAATAAAATGGAAAATATCTTTTCTTGGTTTACTAATAATCTCCTCTCATCCTACTGTCTATGATTACGTTTCAATTTACGTTGTTTTCTAGAGCCCTGTCTTCCAACATTTCTTCGTCGCTTACTGCATTTGGCATCTACTAAACGGATCAAAAACAAATATTCTTTAAACGGCTTCCCCCTGACGTTCCATCATATTTCTTTATGAATGTATTTAATATATGTTTATAGCCACCCGTGGTTTTTTTCCTTAACCGGATTTTTTTTAACATTGTACGTTAAAAATAATCCCTAGAAATATCGGAATCTCAGGGCTTAAAGTTACGGTTATCCTATTAAAACCGCAGAATGCCTACGACTCCAGCAAACCGGATAAGAAGACGTTTGTTAGCTGTGAGAGAGATAAATCACGGCTTGTGTGGCTCGGTATTCATGAGCGCGATGGCGTGCCCACTCACGTACGTGCCGTCCTCGTGACCTCACTCGGCACTTCTTACCCTCAAAGCAAGATCCTAATACCACAAGAGTGGAGCAGCTCAAATGAGTTATATAAACACGATTGTTATGAATGAGAACATGAAATAGGAGTACTTGTAGAATTTGCATCAATTCTGTTAACATCTAACTGTATCTGATTTTTCGCTCATATTTCCCTCATTCTTCAAATATATATATACGATTATATTATGCGCTAACACTGCCACATTAATTGCTGCAGGCTTCTTTTAAACAAATCGCTGATATTTGCCATATCGGCCTTACCTACGGAAGTTAAAAACCTCGGTATTAGAGTCAATAATTAATATATGGTGAGTGGTCTGGTGGCTCGGTGGTTACGATGCCTGCCTGGGGATTGAAACGTCCCGGATCGATTCCCTGTCTCGGTGATAATTTTCAAAGGCCCTGAACCCATTTCACCTCTGGCACAGCTTGCTGTGTAATTTGAAGTACGTTTCCGTGGTTCGGATTCCTCGTTGAACTGTGGGTCCTCTACACCCTGTAGGATTACCGTGTTGGATTAAAGCGGCTACGACAGGGGCGCAATGCGCAGCCGATAAAAACCAAGTCTCCAGGTCATTACGACCATACGACCCTTTACCTATACCATTGATTTGCAGCAACATTCCTTATGATTGGGCTATTAGAGAACTTTATTTAAATAAAACTTTACATTATATAACTGCATGATTTTCTGAAATATCTGTGACTTATATCATGTTCACTCCAAACATTTGATTTATTGAAATGTATTAGTCATACAAAAATATTGTTTTACTTGATTGAACTAGACAAAGTGTGTCATTACGTAGGGATGTTAAACTAATATCCAGCAATTTAATTACATCGTTAAGCGATTATATTAATGATAGTTGTGGACACGTTTTGAAGAGATGATAGAACGTAGTAACGCTCAACATACACAAACCTTTTATAATACAGAAAAATTCATCTGTTATTCTGCCCTAAATTCTTGCAAAATTAATGATATTGTTCACCGTGTGGTAGAAGAATTTTAGTTTAGAAATGATACAGTATTCTGTTATTGCGTAACATTCAGTAATAGGCTATTTGACTATTTTTTGAAAATGGTGTTTAATTGTCTATTGATTCCCCCGGTACTATTATTTTTTGTTGAAAGCGCTTGTTTTTGCGTAAAATTCAACGATAAGATTTAAAGTATTTAAAAGCCCGCCAAAACGCTCCTATGCTGCCTGGCGCGGGCCAACGACACTCGTGACGTCACGTGCCAGCAAGCCCTATATCTACATAAGTAACGTCTGGTTTGTTTCTGTGAATAAGTTGTTTCTTATAGAATTTTTAAATAGTGTGTAATACACCAATCTACAAGCACAACAATAAAAACTACCCGAAAAACTGTAAGTTTTACCACAATACCTGAAATACGAAATAACGAATCTGCAACTTTCTCGTATGAACCCGGGCGATATTGCGACTAAGTCATAAATCATTTTCTCTGAGGATCATTTATACTATAAATTCATTAAGTGTAATACTTTGTTTAAGGCAAGTATCAGTGAGGTTAGGGTCCTTAGCTTCGATCCTCCCATCGGAATATGTTTTAAATGTTTTCTGTGGGTTTTTTTCTTTGGATACTAAATGCTGTTTGTAGCATCACATATTCATGATTTTTTCTAATAACATTAATTTTTTTTTCGAAGGCTTCATAATTTTTGGGATTACAAGCGTATTACAAAAATTCGATCATAACCAAATAAGACTTCAAAACTAAAACTGAAAGTTACTTGCACAACGAAAAAGTTTGTTGTTGTTTTTGGAAACTGAAAATTACTTGTACATTAAAAGTAAATACCATCTAAACAGACTCTTTTATGTCAGAAGGGCTACATGCAGTTGTATCGTCACGTAAAAATTCCAACAAAAGCGATTCAAAGCGTCGCGGAACTGTTACAAGAATGGCGTGAAGTTTCTTCACGTGATATTACTATTAAATTCCATTATTCACCGTCGTACGCTTCCATTATAATACATCTCTGGTATGTTTTAAAATTAAAGAGGAAGGATATCTTTTCATAAAGGTTTTCTTGTATTGCAGCAATTTATGTTTCAAACGTTTGCAAAACGCTTAACAACCAAAAAATTATGAATTCTTCGAATAAAAAAATAATTGTGTAATTCAACAAACAGCAAACGGAAACAAATAAAATGCTTACACACAAAAAATATTATCCCAATTAAGGTTCTGTCCTAGCACCTTCTCAGTTCAGTCAGCACTCTATAAACACGCAACTATACCATAGCATTGTTGATTCTCTTTACATTAACACTGAACACTTAAACATCACAGTTTCGTCCTGTGAGACAAATTGAAACGCGGTCGGTAAATAAGTAAACAAACAATAAATTCAGTTTCGTTGGCATAAAACTTTATCATTTATCTATAATTTTTTACCTGCAACTAAGAAAAATGGCCCATAACATCCAGTTATTTAACTGTTGTGGTTACCTCATATCTACACTATAGCTTACATTTTTCTCGCCAATATCTCCTAAAACAACTAATTTTATTTATAGTTTTAGTCATTCTTATGAACGATTTCTGTTAATCTATAATTTTCAATTAAAATATAAATGATTATCAAATTGAAGTTGTTACATTTTTAAGCTCCGCAGAATAAAAGTAAAGGGTTGTTTATAACAATATATTTTTCCTCTGTAGGCTTCTACAAATTGTTCTCTATTTTCTAATCAAAACAAAATCTCATTAATAACAAGAAAACTAACAACAAACAATAAAAATAGTTGAAAACTTGGATAATAGGAAACGCTCCATTCGCATCCGCAGCGTTTACAGACACGTGACGTCACTAAATCGACCGCCAATCCTAGAGCGTTTTCTGTAACTTGACCAGATGTAAGAATAATATAATATTTATTTTGCTCTTTTTACTAAAAGAAAATAACCCACCTTTCTTTTAAAACTTTGGAAAAATAGCTTCATTAATTCACGCGAATGACTAAAATCAGTAATATATTTTTAATACTGTCAAATAGTGTCGAGTCAAAATGTATAGATCCATCTCTGGCGTTCTCATCTTAAGCTCCTACTGCCGCAGTTTTTTAATCATTCGCATGTGCAAAATGTTTTCAAAGATGAAGAGTTACAGCACTTTTCAAACATACCGGATGGTTATAATTAAACTTTCCCTTTTTAACACCTTATAACACTGAAACTAATTACCATACGAGTAACAAACTTTGTAGCAGAGTATGGGGTGCATGATTTCTATGCGTCACAGCACCACCTTCCAGTTCCAACTATGGCCACCAGGTGCCGTGATCAGTCATATTGATTCATAGTCTCTCCAAAACACATTTGGAAACGATCGAATTATCAGTCGATCGTTTCCAAATGCTTGGCCGACACGTTTACCTGACCTCACTCCCCGTGACTTCTGGTTGTGGGGCTATCTGAAGTACAGGGTTTACCAGGAGAACATTCACACATGAGCTGATTTTAAGCGCAGCATATTAAGAGGGGCAGCCAGCATACCTACGGACATGCTTCGTTTTGCTGTGCAGAATGCAATCTTGCGCTTTCAGATTCTTCTGGACACTCATGGGTGCCATATTGACCCTTTTGTAGCAGTAATGGTACCGGTACTCTTCCCCGTGTCCTTAACATCAATGTTACCACGTTTGGTTCTCGTACGGTTATTAGTTTCCGTGTTGGATTCCTATTGTACTGATGGACTTATCGCAGCAATCGGCATCATTGCAGCATCAGGGTTGACAGGTGGAACTTGGATTCAACAACAGGAGATCAGTAGCATCCACATGCGCCTTACCGATAATTAAAGGGGTGAACGCAACAGCCAACAGAACAAAAGCCGAGATTTCTTATTGAAAGAAATAGGAAATTACTATCACTTTTACATTGTTTAGGGGCCTGTGGCTATTGGAAATCAGTGACTACGCCGTAATCGTCCCCCCACCCCCCTGTTGCTCTTAGTCTTATCAGTCGTGAAGCATCCCAAAGCATGCAAGGGTTTAGGAAACCACGCCCGGTCGATTTAGCTCTATTACACGCACAATCAGCTGCTAGCGTGCATATACCTCACTCTCAATAATCGATGGTATTTAGTGAAACTACCATAAGTCACTACAGGTCACTGTGATATTCGAGCCTGTAACAACTTTCAGCCGAAGTCTGATATTGATTGCAGTGATTTACGTAAATAGCCATTGCAGCTATGGTTCTGTAAATAATATTAAGTGTTTTATTAGATTAAACTTACATTTTATAAATAAATATTCAGTTATTTCACAATATGGAAGTACATATTGCAGATGAAGGTGTATAATTGTAATAATGGTCAATATTCTAAGGTTCTCATTAATTTAAAATTATTAAATGTAACGTTTCCTTTTCCTGTTTAATTTTTTGGAATTTACGGTTTTTGCCTTGACGTTTATGTTACTGTTATAGCACATATCAACGGAAAAACAAGTGTGTCAATACTGCAGTATACTGCATCCTCAAAGGTTACACAGTATTCTCACAGTAAAATTACAAAGAACTACAGAAAAATTTATAATAGTTCAATGTAGTTTTAATTGTAAAATCAGACTAAAGATGCCATCTGAAGAAAGTAAATTCATAGTGATAATGACAGCACGGAATCGAGAAATTTTATTACTTATCAAAAATTGACTCTAGGAGAGGAGGTATGCTAGGGAAGATTACCAGCGTACTGAAACAGGGTATAGCGGAGCAAGTGTCTGAAACCAAATACAATGCTCTTCTGCCATTGGATAGTTTCTCACGATGCTAATGTGCCTCTTCTCTCTTATATTAGTAACTGTGGAGCAACTTAGGCAATATTCTGCATCCCTCAAGTCGTCACTTCAAAGTTCGCTCGGTAACATAATATGCGAAACTGCTTACTGAGCAAACAGGCGCACTAACCGATATATCATGAGGGAACAAGACTGTTAATACTGTTTAAACTGTGCCTTTAACGAATTTCAGTGCGACTAAAAAATGTGTGTGTGTGTGTATGTGAGTGTGTGTTTTTTTTTTTACTTCTTCCTTTACGCCTCGTCGACGTCGAGGTCACTAAAGGTGGGAAAGGACAGGGGGCAAGAAACGGGAAGCAATTCTGCTACGACCTTTTTAAGGAACCTTCCCGCCGTTTGCCTTGATTGATTTGGGAAAACCATATGGAAAACCCAAATCTGGAGGCCACCGGGGATTCGAACTCTCGTCCTTCCGAATGCGAGGCCAGAGCGTTATCGCTCACCCACCACGCTCGGTCTGGAAGAAATGATTCTCAGCTGAATAACACTGTGGAGCCTTTTTATTTTTTATTTTCTAAAGCACCAATTCTTTAGGAAGTTTGCTTGTGGGAGTAAGGTTGTGAGTTTTGGAAAACTCTTTATTGTGACACCTCATCATTGTGGTCTTCCTGAAAACTCATATATTAATCTTTTTCTCCTCCTGGTTTTAAATACTTAAAGGTACCTCGTACCTGCGCCATGTCTTCGGCTCACACATACCAACACGTCGAGCTTTTATTTATTTATTTTGTTATATGTAGGCCTAATTTTTTCTGCCTATGTTCTAATTTCAGGTTTAATGTAGTTTATTCCTGTCTGGCCATAGAGTTGTCTAATATACATGTGCATTCTCGCACCAAGGATTATTCTCAATCAGCGATTATATAGTATTTGAACAAGTTCGATATCAGAAGTATGACAAGCAGTTGGCAGGAATCGGCGGAACTTCTCCTGAAAACGCTCTTGCCGGACGACCAGCAGGAGTCCGATTCAGAGGAACACAAACTCATAAGGCAACTAATGAATAACGAATATGAAAACGACATGTCGGTTCTACCATTTGCTCAAGAGGAAGTAAGTACCGCAATAAGCGCGCTGAAGAGAAATAAAGCACCAGGACCTGACGGGATAACAGCAGAAGTCTTGCAAGCCTTAAGTCAGCAAATAGTTCCATACCTTACCGAATTGCTGAACGCCTGCCTGCTGCAGGGAAGGATACCTCATAGTTGGAAAACATCAAGCATAAAAATTATAAGGAAAGGAGAAGATAAGGACCCTACCCTACCAAAGTCTTACAGACCAATTTGCCTGTTAAATACACTTGGGAAAATTCAAGAAAAATTATTATGTAAAAGAATTAAAGAATTCAGATTATTGAAAGGTATGAATCAGCAGCAGTTCGGCTTCCGGAAAGGCAGGTCAACAGAGGATGCGATAAATGAAGTTCAGAGGATAGTCAACTCGACGAACAAAAAATATGTCGTTGGCATATGTATCGACATTTGCGGCGCCTTTGATAACTTATGGTGGCCGAGTATGTTCGCCCGACTAAGGGAGTTAGGATGCCCACGAGTGTTGTATGAGAGCTTCAAAGACTACTGTCGCGGAAGAACTGCAACACTTCAGAGCTCTGGTCAGAAACTGACAAAGCATCTCACAAAAGGATGTCCACAAGGTTCAGTATGTGGCCCAGAATTCTGGGATATTGCTCTGGAACCTGTCCTTAACAGACTCATGGGTCTGGCAGAGCTTGAAGGAATCGTTGCCTTCGCAGATGATATCTTGCTGCTGGTTGGAGGAAATAATAGAAGAGAGATCGAGACAAACACCAAAGAAATAATGAAAGTAATGGAATGCTGGTGTAAACAAGTTAAGCTCCAGTTAGCACCAACAAAAACACAATACATTCTGATGAAAGGAACACTGAAACGCAACCCGACTGTGAAGCTTGGAGAAAATTCCATTAAAAGACGCAAAACAGTAAGATACTTAGGAGTTGTTCTGGATGAACATAGGAATTTCAAAGATCACATTGACTATATATGCCAAAGAACGACTGCAGCAATGAAAAAATAATTAGCATTGGGCAAAGAAGATTTCTAATCCCACTGCCGACTATAAGGCTGTATCATGGTGCCATTACCACAGCTATTGCAAGTTATGGAGCGAGCACATGGGCGCATAGGTTAAGATTGGTTAAACCTGCAAGGGATATCAGACGAATGCAACGAGGAATTCTCTTGCGTCTTACAGGCGCATTCGGAAGTACCCCAACTGATGCACTTACAGTCATTCTCGGAATATGTCCTTTAGATCTGGAAATAAGAAAAAGAGCAGCATGTTACTGGCTACAAAAGGAAACTTAGACAAGATAACAGAAATCCTGGGTCAAGTGGCAACCAAGAAGACAGACATCAAAAATTGTATTTTGAATGAATGGCAACAGCAGTGGAACAATTCGGAAACAGGAAGGAGAGTATTTGAAATTCTTCCTGACATCAGAGAGAGGATACGTATGAAGCACTTCAATCAATCCCGAGGGTTAATACATTTCCTCACCGGTCATGGACCGTATGAAACATATCTTCATAGGATCAATAGGACAGAGAATGATCTATGTGCGTGCGGATCTCCAGGAACACCTGAACATAAACTGTTTGAATGTGCTCTAGTTGATGATCAAATCAAACAGTACAGAATGAAGCTCATGGGGAAAACTGTCAAGGAAATTATGAAAGACAACCTCCTCCTGAATGAACTCGACAAGCTGGCAGATGCTGTGTCAGATGTAGCCAGGGAGCAGTATCGGCTTCAGCATATCCAGCAACCTGCCGGAACACAACAAGCCATTTAAGGAATGATACAAGATACTCTAAACGGACGAGACACAAACAACTAAGTGGAACGCTGATGCCGGAAGTGTGGCTTCTGGAATTTACCGAAGCTTATTTCTTCAATGGATGCCAGCGTTAAACGAACTTTTGAAAACTCAAGATGTTCAGTTATTTAGTATTAGTTACTAACAGGTTGATAAATTACAGTGTGTAGTAATAATAGTTAATTGTTTGTACCATTTTCGTAGTATGTAGGATTTGTGTTAATTTTACAAAATTTTTGTTTATTATAAATTTCAATACAGTATTAAGAAATAACGGTTCGTTGTAGACTCTAGATAACGAACCATCTGAATGTACAGTTAAATAAATAAATAAATAAATATCAGATTTCACCGAGATTCGCAAACTGGGAAGCCGTACAGCACAAATGGCAGTATTATGATCTTGTAAATTCTGCTCCTAGTCCGAACTGTCAGTTCCTTACTGCTTAGTATCGGATATAGGTTGGTGATAATAGCCATCCCTTTTCTAATTCTTCCCTGACGTGTTCTCTGAACAGCATCCTTTGGTCAAGTTGGACTCCAAGGTGTCGATGTTATAACATATCTGTTGATTATAATTCCTAATTGATTTTTTGTGTGTATTAATTTCCTAATTATAAATAATTTGTAAGAAAATAAAAGAGATGTAAATGTTTAATTATAAACTGCCTTCCACAGACAGTAGTGTTTATAATAAGGTAGTAAATATATAATAATATCGTTGGATTCAACAAGAATATAGAATTTCTGTGTGTGTTAGAGTTATGAGATTAGTTGTGAAGTTGGCTTTGTAAATTAATTTTGAAGAAATTAAACCAAGGCATTTAATAATAGTAAAGTTCTGTTATTTTATTTTAAAGAAATTTGGAAGCGAAGGGCCTTAATTATATATAAAATGGGGCTGACCTCCCATGATGCAAATTAGGCATTAAAAAAACTATTGGTCGGTACGCTGAGAATGGTGTTACAATGTGCCTTTGTCCATTGTCCATGGTATTGTTGTGCGTCTATTTTTAACCGAGGCAATAGGTCGAAGTCCAGTCGTTTCTTAGTTAAATATATTGCATAGCGCATTGAGGTGTTCATAAAGTGACGATACTGGAGTACTGACCCTTGAGGGATTTTGTGCACGGCGTCAAGGATGGACCAGTTCGAACCTTCAAATGGCCTTCAAGTAATTTGCTATTAATTTTGTGTAGCAGCGTGGAATGTTTAATTTATCCTCCAGCTTGCATATTAAATTGTGTCTCCTCACTTTGTCATTGGCTTTGTCTACATGTATGAAGATTGCTGCTACCGATTTTCCTTTATTGAACGCTGCCATTGTGTCCACGGCGAAAGGTAATAAATAATAAGTTTGTTGCTGAAATTCTCGACAGGGTCCAGTATTAATCCTGTCTAATTGTAGCGTTCTCTTTTAAATTTTATGTTGTTCTCTTTCGGATGATTTTTCCAAGATTTTCCTGGAGAGCTTAAGAGACTAATAGGTCCATAGCTATAGGGCTTGATTAGGTCTTTACCTGGTTTTGGAATAGTAAAATCTTAACTGTTTTTCATGTTGTATGAAAATGACCTCTCGTCATTCCACCATTTATTATCCTTGTCAGCAACATTATTCCTTTTTCTGGGCAGGTTCTTGATTATTCGTGACGGTAATTATGCCAAGTGCTTTTTTGGCCACTAGTTTTTTAATTACTTCTTGGATCGAGGTGTAGTTAACTGTGGAATCGTGTAAGTAATGCTATCTCTTATGTTTCTGTACGTTGCTGAATTTCTTCCTACATTTTCTTTCCTCTCGTGTTCAGCTGATAAGCACGAGTGGTGAACTGTGTTGCAAATGAATCTGCTAACATTTCCGCCTTAGCTAGAGACAGGAAGGCAACACCACCTGGACCGTTTATACCGGTCTTTACTTATATTGGAGTTTCCTCCTATTAGCTGCCATGCTTCTTTCTTCCCTAAAAGCAAATTGGACATGTTTTCCTCCCACTTATCGATTTTTCTTTCGCTTAGTCTTCGTTTTAGCTTCCGAGCAAGCCGATGAAACTTCCTGCTGTCTTGCTGATACTTGTAGCTTTGCTATTATTTACGATATCCTTTTTTGTAGATATTTTAAGTCTTCCAGAAGGGGTGGTAGGTCTGTTGTGGTACCGGTAGTGGACGCTTTAACTGCTGCTCCCGTAACTACTCTTCGAAGGTTGTTTACCGCTGGTCACTTTCTTCCGCTGTATGCGACGTGAGGTTGGTTCGTATTTCACTCTGGTCTACTCTGCAGCACTTCCTGTCTACTTCTGTTCTCTTGCTCGGCATTCTACGTGTTGGAATCCAGTTTATTAGCTGGATTTTAACAGCCTGAGGTCGTTTATGGTAGCCAAGCTTACTTCTTATATTATATTTTTCGCTACAACGATTTCCAAGTTGTCTGGGAGCTAGTGGTTGGAAGGTTTGTAGATTGGCTCCAATGAATCAGTGTCTGCGACATTTTTCTCTCCCATTAACCGTAACAGATGTTCCAGATATTTTAAACTGTGGGCCACCACCTTCTTTCTTCGTTCTATTCTTCCATCGCCTACCATTTCCTTTTGAAGGCGAATGTCGGTTAATCTAATCGATCTTTCTTCATTAATTACTAACATTTTGAGTTAGTATACAACCCGATGCCGAAGGAGGCACACTGCGCCTTTGTGTCAGAGTGTAACAGCCAGTTCCTTTCCTCTGGGACATACAGCTTAACGTGGAATCTGAACGAGCGACCTGACCAACCTCATATTAACAAAACACATCTCGTAAAAGTTCCTGGCCACAGCGTGATTCTAACTCAGGATCTCGAATTTATACACTGAGCTACCATACCGCGTTCATTACTCTCACCCGTTAAACTCAGTGCAGACTCTAATGAGCGCATTAATTTAAAATACAGGAAAATAATACTATGCTTGCAAGCGAACTTGGCTCCAAAGGAGACACAGGTATAAGAAGGATACAAATTCGTTTTTCTTCTTCCACTATCGATTATAATAGAACTGATTAGAACAACTAGTATTTTTTCTTTTCTAATTTAGTATGAGTACACTGCTTTATGCTCAAAAAGTACAGAAAAAGCTCTCCATAAAATTAATAACCTAGGAGCCATACGGACTAATGTGAATTTGTTACACCTCAAAATGAGCCAGGCAGATGATTAACTTTGGCATTAAATGTCACATTGAACCCAGTACTTTTATACCTCACGCTGTCACGCAACAGAAGTCCAGAATCGAATGTTCTCACAGATAAATGGGTAGCCATTCAAAAAACCTCTCGAATGTTAACAATTAAAATACAATATTTAAGGCTCTGCGGTGGTAATTTTAAAGCAGTTAATTATTTACATGAACTGTAAGTTCAGTGTAATATGCTTATGCTTATGCTATACTGACTTCCCTTAAATGTATTTAAAATAACTGTTAAAGGTAGGGAAATCACATCTCCGTTACAAGATGTTCGCGCAAATAAGAATTTAAATGTTTCTGGAATTCATGCATCATGCTGACTGCCGGGCCATACAGTTCGCGCGACAATTATGCGCAGTTGTAACAAAGAGCTATAATGTTACGTTCTACATATCTTCCCATTTTAAGAAATGTTATACAGCACCGCCTAAATTCTACAGTGTTACTTCGGAAAGAATTTGATTGTTTTCACTGTACATTTTTGAGTTTTGTTTTATCAAAGATTTAACTGTGATAGAAATTCCGTTTACACTCTGGAATTCGTAACTGAATATTAGGTTCTGAATTGCTGTCAGAGTTATCAGACGAAATCAACAAGACTTTAAACTGATTTATCAAGTAAATATTTGCAAAATATACTTGATAAGATTTCTAGTTAAATTACAGCACCAAAATTCTTTGTGAAGAAAACAAAAATTTGAGTTGTTTACCCTGGTATACAAGGGTTAATTCCTTAACCAAGAAACTAAATAAGCAAACACGCTGAAAAATATTTCATCTCGAAGCAAAAAGGGATTGTTTAACTTAACAAGTTACTGATCTGCTAAAAACAGTAGTTTACGATATTCTGATGAAACACTACAAAAAGATGAAGAGATACATCCTTGAAATACCAACTGGAAATAAACATCAATCAGAAATTCAATTTTTAGTCCAATCTGTTAGTTTGCTATACACTACTGTACTCATTATTATTGTCGCGCTACGGCATTTATATTTTCAGGCTGGAGGGCAGGAATAATCCTTTTTTTTATTTTTTAATGCGGTCTCTGTCTGAATATATATATGTTCTATGTTTATACTCGCAATTTACTAAATTGTGAATTTCAGAGAGTACTTTGCACCAAGACTAATCTCTACTTTGTGAATTCGAATCCTGAATAGCACGAGGGAAGACAGAATCCATATAAACTCCAGTATAACACCTTATTTCTCTCATTTACTTCTCCTCTCGTTGCGACCGAAATAGGTTGGTGGACGAAATATTTCGTCGAACTTGTAATCCTGCTTTTTACGTAGCGTGGCGTGGTGAGCTCTGTCTGCATTTTAGCAGAAGAGATCAACTTAAGCTGCTTGCGTCCGCAATAATTTTTTTTGCTGGAATACATGAAGATTTAAAAAATTCTTCAGAATTCGTCTTTAACTGAGAATCCTTTCTTATGTACCGAAAACAAAAGTTTATTTTTAAGCTGCAACACACGAAAAGTGTCCGTATCTTTAGTTGTTCTGAATTAAATACTACCTCAATTAATTACAAATCCTATAAAACAAAAAAGTATCAATCGTCCTTAGGAAAAAATAGTTTAAACCGTGCGGGATATAAGGGGGGTGGGGGGAGGGAGGGGGAGGAAGGGCCAACCGGGTGCTGGCCTGGGTGGTAACTTCGGTTTACAATACTGCCCCAAGCGGCAAAAAAGGGGGAGGCAAAACAATGTTTGAAACGGCAACAATTTCAAAGTTTTTGCCCTGATTCAAAAAATTCTTGATCTGCCACTGAGTGTATATAGAGTCAGTTTTTATAAAGTTGCAATTGAGAGAAATATAAAGCTAGAATTTACTTTTAGATCAAATAAAATAATATTCCGTCCTTGAAAAAGTACACAAGCGGAAGTTATTGCTTAACTAAATAGCCGTCCGTTTTGTGGAAGCTGTTTTTCGAGGTTGATTAGTTTCTTTACGTAAATAATGTCTGTAAATGTCAATAGATTACAGCTATATATGAAATACAAAACTATTTAAGAACATTTTAAATGTTAGAACATGGGTGCAATGATGTAATGGGATGTTCAAAGCTTATTTTCCATAAATTTTTAAAGAATGTCGATTATTATGATTTCGAAGAAATTATTCGATTAATATGACTTCTCAGAACCGGAAAAGAACCGTGCTTGAATCAAATTTGAAAGCAATTAACAATCTAGAAAATACATTGATAGAAGCACATAGAAATCTCACTAGTGATTCCATCTACTGGCAATCTGTGACTCTATTACTTCGCGCAGGAAAACAGAGGTGGCAGCACCTACGAGACGCACGAAGCAGATATTTTGCTGCAGACGTTCTTACAAGTTTTGTCATAAAACCGCGAACATTGTAGCGTTCAGCAGTATATATATATGTATATATATATATATATATATATATATATATATATAAATAAATAAAAATAATAAATAAATAAAAATTCTTATTAAAGAGTCATCACTTTGTTTACTAGCGTTAGTCTTCTTGAACACAAATAAATTTTGAATTAATAAAGATAATTACTCTATTTTATCAGTGTAAGAAGGCATCTACGCATTTTTAGGACTAGGCGACACATTGTTTATGTGAAACAATTATAACATGTTGTTTCCGTATTGTGATAACCCACCCCTCCTTTTAAAATAAATTTAACAGATATAAATATTTATTTAATTACTGACAAATCAGGAAAAGAGTTATATGTGATCTGATTTATTTAAGTAGCACAATTATTGGAGCGGCACTGACGCTGATTACCGTAATTACTTGACATAAATCGGTGATTAACGTGGGAACGAAATACATAGGAATATACGTACATAGTTTCGCGGAGTCCAGGCGAGTTCATTGAAAAGACCGTTGGAAGGACGCCAAGAACCTTGACTTCATGTCGGCAAAAATCACAAGGTTCAGAGAATCTGACCGCAGGGCAATCATCCAGAACTGTTCACGTACCCTTCACTACCGGAGGAACACATGATTTTGCGGAGTAAAATAGCTCCGCTACTACGTACCAATGACCAATGACGAAAGCCAAAACAATTCAACTTGAAGCGATTGGCGTAAGGAAAGTTGAATCAAAGACGCTGGAAGCGAGGATGGAGGGAGCCAAAGGAGCAGCCATGAAAAGGCATTCTATCGCTAGTCTCGAGGGAAGAGGGAGCTGATTCGGTCGCAAGTACCTCATATTGGACGGAGGTACTACTTGCCTTGAACGGGTTAATCGTCAGCTGGAGCAAGTACAAGTCGACATACTGTCTACGAAGAATATGTATGCGAGTGCCTATCGAGCGTATAATAATGTGTATTATTGAAGAATAATTAATCTTTTATTAAAGATCACAACCGAGCCGAGACATGTACCACTGGTAATTCCAGACGAAGAGAGTCACAGTCTTTTCTGTGTGTATGCCTTTGATATATTTGGATTGGCCAAGTACCTCTCGCTATAAATGGAAAATAAAATATATGAGCCGCCTCTACCTGGGCAAAGCAGACCGACAGACGCAGATTGTGGAACAATTAAAATGTGTCCAGCAAATAACTTTCACCACAAGTAACGTTCGTGTAAGCTGTGTTATTAGCTCACCTATCAACGCCCATATACTGTTATACAAAATCCAAGACATAACGTGCGAGTAATTTTACCAATCAGCTAGCAGTGTAAAATATTAGTTTCAAATGATTTTTAGTGTAAATGCATGAATATCATTGTTATTTAACAACTCAGTTCTCCAACACAGAATCCATGCTATTAAAACAGTTGTGTGAACCGGCCACGTGGTTCGTATCCCCAATAATCGCATTCCTAAACAAGTGTTCGGGTCAGAGCCCCGTGTAGTAATGAAAGGTTGTTCGCAAGTTACAGAATATCTGTTTTGTGGTGACCTCATGTAACAACCAAATGAGTTATTTCATACCATTTTTTTTACTTATGGCTTTACGCCTCGTCGACGTTGAGGCGGGATGGAACTGGGTACAAGGAACTGGAAGGAATTCGGCCATGGCCTTTTGAAGGAAGCATCCCCGCATTCGCCTTTAATGATTTGGGGAAACCATGGAAAACCCAAATCTGGATGGCCGGACGGGGATTCGAACCGACGTGCTCCGGAATGTGTGCCAGAGCGTTAACCACTCGCCTACCACGCTCGGTACATTTCACACCAAATCAAGCCACGTTATTATATCCAGATTGCTTACATTTGGTGAAATACATCGTTTGGTCGATCAATCTGTCGCTTCTGACATTTGGTCAGCTTCCTGCGTACCCGGTGCAAACGCTAGTTTTCGTTTTCATTTGAATTTGCTGCAGAATATGCGAAAATCTTTAATTTACGAGTGCAATGAAACACTTTTCCGCTAACCTATTTAGGTCGGAATGACATGAAGGAAAATATTAGAGAAATAAGATTCCATATTGATACTTTTATGAAATCTTTCTTTCCTCGTTCTGTTCAGGATTGGAATGCACAGAATTAGGATTGGTGCTTAGCACCCTCTGCCACCCACAATATTAGTGAATTGCAGAGTACAGATGTAGATGTAGAAAGAGTATAACGTTTTTAATGCGGCAATTTTGGTCGTTGTTCAATATCCGTCCCTTTTTATGCTATTTCAGTGTTAATTACTATTGTCTCGCATTTAACTTGCAGACTGAATAGAACTCGGGAGTAGCAAAGCAAAGATTAATTCAACATTGAAATATTAGCTTTTTATTATAAAATAACTTCGATATAAAATCTAAAAAAGAACCTCATGAAGGAAGGAGTACACACAATGCGTCTGACAACTGAATGTGACCCATTTTATTGATTAATGGAAAAATGGGACGTAATGAGGTATTGTGCGCATCAGTTGTCTTTCAACCAGATACGATAGAAGTGAAGTGGTGAAATTGACGAGGTTGTCGACGTATTGTGAGGAGAGAGCGGTCTCGTTCATGCGGTGGGTTTCTCTGGCCTCTTCTTGGGCAGGAAGCTCCAGTACTTCTGGTCGCTGCCGAACACCTGCGCCTGCTTCAGCGTCGCAGGCAGCTCACAGTGGATGGTCTCTGGCAGGAAGGAGGCCAACAGGCCGCCGAATATCAGCAGCGACCCCAGGATCAGGTACGGCAGGCGCTCGTCCACGGAGGAACCCTGCCAAAGAGATCAACACGTAAACAACTCTATGGTCTCTGACGTATCTCGTCTATGTCGAGATCGTTAGAGGTGGGAGAGGGTAGATGGTAAGGAAAAGGAAAGGATTGGGCATGTCATTTTGAAAGAACAATCTCCCGTTTGTCTAGAATGACATCCGTGAACTATGGAATATCTAAACCTGGATGGCCGGCCGGAAGTATGAACTCACGGCCTCCACAATGCCGACCACAAGTTTTACTTCTCATCCACGGGAATTGACAATAACCCAAGTGATACTCATCCTAATAGGGAGGTATATTTAACAAACGACGTACAAATTTTATATGGTAAATATTGTACATTACATGAAAAAATTGAAATTTAGGCTACTGGGATTTTTTTAACGTTTGCCATTTGTTTGAAGATCCTAAAGAAGTCCTCCCCAGCCATCTAGAGGCAGAATTCCGCTGATAGGGCATCTTTCGGTCTTGCAATTTTGGCACCCAGTGCTGTTCTTATCATGTAAACCATGTTCGTTGTAATGAGCGTCAGTTTGCTTGAGGAGATTGTTAGGTGGAAGCTGAGTACCGTTGTCTGATAAGTCTATAAGTTTATGACTTTAGTTATTTTATAGCGGAACTATCTTAAAGGTATAGAAAAAATTCGCGGATTACTTCAGCAAAAGGAGCAGTGGCATAAAAATACACAGCCGTCAAGACACAGAAATTAAAATTTTCTGTCAAGGCGCTTTATCATTAAGATAGATGTTTATGCCACAGAGAGTGTCTACGTAGGTACCCATTATTTAGCTACAAAATTATGACAACTGAACGAAATTAGAGCTGCACTATAGGAGTGCTGAGTGACGTGAGAGGGCGACTGACTGACCAGGTAGACGATGTAGGGCGCCACGGCGCCGATGGCTCCCGCTGCGAGGTTGACGAAGGCGGTGCCTGTCTGGCGGATGCACGTGGGGTAGATCTCCATGGACTGCAGGTACGCCAGGTAGATGACCACGGTGCCGCAGAAGCGAATGAACACCACCAGCACCGTCGTCGGCCAGCTCTCCGACGTCGCTAACACACAACAACTCAGTCGTACATTAACCAGTACAAGCAAAGGATACTTGAACAAAATACTTCCAGTTTGGTCACCAACACAAACACCTTTAAACAATACGCATTAATGTTATGCATCAATTACAACCTACGCCCTCTGTTTATTTAGCACATATGTGCGCAACCCCCGGGCCGGATCCGGCTCTCCACCAACTTCAGTCCAGCCGGCCTCGGTAGCGTAGGGGCTAGAGTGCTAGCTCCGCATGCCGAAGGCCGCCGGTTCGAATCCGGCCGCGGGCATGGATGTTTAAGTGTTGTGTGTCTGTGTGAATGTCCTGTCCGTCCTGTGGCGTCCATACATCGGAAAAATACAACATATATGACGACTTATACACTGAAAAAAAAAAAAAAAAAACTTCAGTCCGGCCCGCGAGAGATTCAGAAATTTCAAATAACGCTTCAAACTCAAGTCTCCCATTAATTCTCATTTGAGTTTTCTATCTGTTTTTGTTAATTTGCTTTTTGTATGTTTGATTATCCTATTGTAATTCTAGTAAATAAAAAATGTGTGAATTTTTATCGCCTTTTTATTCACTACTATCTACTTCTTTCTTACCTAAGGCCCGCGACCTGATTAAGTCCGGCCCGCAACCTGATTAATTCCCGAAATTACGCCCTCAGCTAAGCATAGGTTGCCCGTACCTGATTTAGCATATTGCAGTTTTTTTGTCCCTACTCTGATTGTGATGTTTCCTAACTTTCAAAAACGTTTCCTTCCTTTCCTTCAACTGCTGCAGGTCTTCAGTACCCCATGTTGATTAAAGATTCGGTACCTTTCAAGTACTTCAGTTTATTCTGAGTGTTTTTCCGATTTCTCCCGAAACTGCATTTTTCTGGTTAAACTGACCTTTTATGTCCCAGCACCTAGATATGTCTCCACCCTCCACATTAATCCCGTCTTTCGTTTATCATTGTTACAAATTCCACTACAGTAGTGTGTGTGGTAAACAATCAGTGGTAGTCGTCAGCGTGTCCATTCACTAATCTTCACTATACGAAAGAAAGTAGCTCTAACTCCCTCTTTTAATGATCTAACTAATTATTCTTAATCAAACGTCTATCGTTCAACTAACAAATTCGTAGTTTTAGTGGGCATTTTTTATTCCCATGACTTACTCAATAAGCTCCGTATGTAGATCATAATTTTTGATATTTTACTCAGTACGAAACTACTACTATTGTGTTTTGAGACATTACTTGGTGATAGTCTTCGGATCATTAATCAGGGCCAGCCTATGCGGGCGTGCAAGGCGTGCACCGCACGCGGGCGGCACGTCAAGGGGGGCGGCAAATCGAGTGATCGACAGTCGATAGTTGCTGCGACGATGAAATTTGTGGTGATTTATGTTGTGGTCGACTTTTTTTTTTTAGCTCAACTGCTGCTTCAGGTTAGTGATGATCCGATACAAGTAAATACGAGTAAATACTCGATACTTTGTTTCGATACCAAGTACTTTTCGTATTCGAATTAATTCATTCGATACTTACTCGGTATCGGAAGAAAAGTACTTGTATCGAATCCAAGGTATCGAAACGCACCCGGTGTTAAATTCTAAACGCATCATCCCTGCTGCGCCACTCAGTCGCGCCTGCGAAATTAATTTCCCGCTGACGTCAAGTTGGTAGCATTGAAAATCAAACAAAATCAGTCTTAGAATAGGCAATGTAATTCTCAAAGAGTTTGTTTTAGGTCCCTATTTTGTTGTAATAAAGTCGTACTTGGCGCGCATTTCGCTATACCTGGCCAATGGTCGCTCTCGCGGCAGCCCCACACAAAAACCAAAAGATATGGTTCAGAGCAACTAAGCAGCCCAGGTGAATCGGAAGAAGCTGCTTCAGTTAGCGTTTCACAGGAATATCACTTCTGGAAACATCACAAAGAAAAAGAAAACGCACGGTAGTGACAAAATCTCTCTCCATTTGTCAAACACCGTAATGTCTCTATAAAGCAATCCATTTACAGAATGGGAAGAAATGAAACTTATATTTCCTTATCTGTATAAATACGCACAACAGTATCTTATTGTTGCAGCAACGTCAGTATTGAGTGAATGTTTGTTCTCTATTGTGGTTGAAACAATGACAAACAAAGGAAACAAGCTGTCGCCAAAATATTTGGAACAATTGCTTTTTGGGGGAAACCCTCCAAAAGTGAACTTTTATTGTTTAAAAGTGTTAAAACTATAATAAATAAATATTTAAAGATATGAAAAACCTTCAAAGTCTGTTTACAATGTGAGTTTTATTATAATTTTAATAAATAAATAAAAATGTTTACTGAGTGTTATTTGATTTTATTAAACTAGTGAAATAAAATAAATAATTTAGCAACATATGAAGTATATTTTTTACATTTCGACATTAATTAAAAAAAGTATCGATATGAGTAAGTATCGATACTTTTGCAGTACTCATATGAGTAAGTATCGTAAGACAATTTGAGTACTACTCATTTAAGTAGGTATCGATACTTTAATGGTATTGGAACATCACTACTTCAGGTGGCCGGAGACACTCGGGGTGGCAACAATGGGGACGGCAATTAATGTTCGAAGGGGCGGCAATCTCTCAGTTTTTTGACCCGGTTCGGAAAATTCCTTAGACTGGGGGCGGCATAATCGGTATTACACGCGGGCGTTCAAACAGCTAGCGGTGGGCCTGTCTTTGATGCAGTGGTTTCTCCTGTATTCTACGCTCTTGAACAGTTGCTAACCTAACCTGGCTTAGGAGTGATCGGAAAACAGTGAAAGTTGTCATACCGTCAGTCGTTTTAGTGAGTACAGCCTCATCGCTGAAGAAACATCTTAGTGGACTAACCTCCCACAGTTTCATATGGTCAGGATGAATCTAAAATAATGGCTTTAATTGTCTCAAAGAGTTGAAATTTTTTTTAAACCCTACAAAAGGTAGGTATGTCAACACTTATTGGTTTTTGTGTTCGTTTACATCTTAAGTATCTGGTGATTTGAATTTCGGTTGCAGGAAAGAGTCGAGCCTCACGCATCTGAGGTTCAAACTACAATGAGCAAGCACCTATCTTCAATGCCTTCCCACCTTGCCGTTCAGGTTCGTCGACGGGAAGATTCTTGGGAAAGGAAACGAGAGCTAATTTAGCCATGGCATTTGCGTGGAGCGATTTCGGAAAACAATGGAGAGCCGTAATCTGGATGATCGGATGGCGATTTAAGCCCACGTCTTACCGAATGCCAGATCCGAGCGATACTGTAATGTTGTAGGTAAGCACTCCATTTAGAGATTCTCAACGAACGTGTCATTAAACAGTGTCATTCTGTAGATGTTCTTAAAGTAAGTTTTGTTCTAACTTTCCTCGTGTTTCCGTCGTAATGGTTGCGTGACACGTGCAGTACTTACAGCTGAGGGAGACGACGATGGCGAAGTTGGCTGCGGCCATGAGCCACTGGCTGCCCGCCTGCACCCAGCGGCGCCCCAGGTAGTCGCCCAAGTAGCGGCCGGCTATGAAGCCCGGCACCTCCACCGCCGCCTGGCCCAGGAAGTTGAGGAACGGGTTGCCGGACATGTTGCTCACATTCAGCACCATCACGAATATCGTCATCATGCTACTGATCCTGTAACAACATTCATATTGCATGTAACATGACTGTTGTCTATTAACCTTCCTTTTATTTTTCAAGTCAACGCTGGTACAAGATATGTCCTAAAGTAATGTGTCGCATTTTTTAAAACAAATTTATTGATCAGATAGGTACAGCAACTTAAAATTCTTCAAAGTATGATCCTTCTGCGTCAATACATCTTGTCAGCGTGATTTCCATGCCTCGTAAGCACCAACGAAGTCCTCGGCGGGGAAATCCTTTAAAACCTTCGTCATACTTTCTTTCATGTTATCCAAAGTCATGAATAGCGTTTCTTTTATGATACTTTTTATCCGTCGTAACAAAGAGAAGTCCGCCGGAGTAGGGTTGGGACTGTAGGCTGGCTGAGGCAGCGTTGCTATAGTACCGAAGTGAGTCAGGAAGTCCGCGACAACTGTAGTGAACGAGTGGCTATTCACCACAGATAGGTTGAGTTCGCCTCCCCGGTTGATGTTACCGAAGATATATAATTATATGACCAGAGATATTACGTTCTACCATTACTTAATGCTAATATCAGTGATACAAGTGAAAAAAAAGTAGTTGAAAGAATGGAGTGACTTTAATAAAATCAATGAAAATAAGTACATTCACATACACGTGGAATAACTGAAAATATTGCATAAAAATAGCTCTCATGAATTGAAATCCTTATTAATAAAATCCTGTCACTCGGAATATTCTTTCTAAGAAAGCAGAAGGGTATAAAATGCATTAGTCGATACCTAATGAATTCTTCATGCGGACGGCGATGTGTCAGGCATGCGGCTGGGTCGAGAACTGCCTGGAGCGCCTGTTCCATAATGCGCTCCCGGGCTGGGACAAGTGGTGGGGGAAGTCACGTGAATTTAGTGCCATTGGGTTAAAGCATCTTACTAAGGGCTTATGAGTTACCGTAGTGGGGATCTCACTTCCCAAGGGAAGTGCGTCTGCTAACCTGGAGCCCTGCTGCGTTGAGTGGAATTTAAATTACATGGCTGTAAGCCGGAGAAAAATTATTCTGAGTGGAAATTACTATATTCTGTGACTAAAATCCCTCAATCTACTACACAACGAAGGCGGTGTTTGTCGTGGTAAAGCTTGCAAGAAGTGCTGATATCCTTTCTGACGCGGATGACCCAGTCGTTCAGTCTGTGTAGCACTTGTGTGTAGAACAGGGCGTTTACGGTCTGTCCAGGAGCTAAAAAATCACTGTGTAAAATAAAAAACTTAAAAAACCCTTAAAAAACACTTTATTGTGCCGTGGAGACGCCGAGGTGCGCCACTCCGCGCTCTGCCTCTTTGTTTCCGGATCGGACTGGAAGATACACGTCTCATACCCGGTGATAATAATCTGTTTCTGCGCGTCGGTAAAAAGTTTTGGGACAAGTTTGGCGCAAACCTTACGCATGAGAAAATCTTTCGGTACGATTCGGGTGAACAGTCGTTTTGCGGTATGTTCAATAAATCCAACATCAACCAAACACTCCTTCGACGGTCAGCATTCAGTAACTGGAACACACGAGTCACACTGTCGTCGTTGACCTCTTCTCGGCCTTCTTTGAATATCTTGTGCCACTTGTTTGTCAAGTGTTTTCTTTTCTTATGGCTTTACGCCTCGTTGAAGTGATTAGAGGCGGAATGGGACTGGGGCAAGGAACGGGAAGGAATTCAGCCATAGCCTTTTAAAGGAAGCATCCCCGCATTCGACTGGAGTGATTTGGCGAAATCATTGAAAACCCAAATCTGGAAGACCTGACGGGTATTCGAACCGGCATCCTCCCGAATGTTAACCGTTCGTATAGCCAGGTCAAAAAAAAAAAAATGCGACTCTTTTTCTTTCCAAGCAGAGAAGCGGAGTTAAAAAGATACGTTCTCTATATTGTTCCCCTTATTTCCTCGCTGTTTCTAGCGTATGGCCAGTATAATTCTCAGGTTATGACTTACTCTTTAATATAATATGAATACAAGCTATGTTTTGAGCGTTTAAATATTTTAACACTTCTAATTATGTTAGTTAAGATTCCACAATTTACGGACAAGCTGTATTTAGGTTTTCTTAACTAAAAACCACGTACTCACGACTTAAGAGATCACTCTGTTCCATTTCATACTGCTTTCGATATTAATATCAATATTTTTAATGTTGTTGAGAAGTATACCCATCCATGAATATCTTTAGCACGTTGCTATTAACAAACACAGTTGCGTTGACTTTCTGTTAAAGATAGCCATGGAGTCAGAATAACGAAATCTCCCGCAGCACTACGAATCCTCAGTTGTCTCGTTTAAAAGCAAGCAGTACGTTAGTATTAGTTCAGGTAGTAATCGGACTTTCTTGTGCTTGACCGCCGGTGCCTCCAGGTAAGGATGATGTTGAATTTCGTAAATTAGATACTTTCCCCCAACAACATAACCCATTAATACACTTTGTTTTGCTGTGATAAGGATAAGGAATCTCCTGTTTCTGAACTCCAGATATTGAATTGTTTTTTTGTAGTTAATTATAAATTAATTTTTTTATTTGGTTCTTTCGCGCTTCGATGCATCTGTTTGCAATAATTATTTTTGTAACGGGGTAGATAGCATACTTAATTTTTTTGTTTTCACTTTTGTCTTTTGACTTAAAATTCGACTTCAGTTTCTTTAAAATATCAATAACTATGATTGAAAATTACACTTTTTTAATTACAAATAGGCTCAGTAATGAACATCCTAAACTAACACATAACCACCAACATTAGATAATTTTTTGTTTGTGATACACGATACGTAAGCCTAACAGACGTGGTAACAAAGCGTGGATAGTAATTTTAAAATATATGCGTTAAAAAATTATTAAAATTGTTATAAGTTAAGGAATTGGGTTACAAAACATTGGTCAAACTATAGCTCGAATATGGTGGTGTAGTATGGAACCCCATTTTGGGTATCAAATACAAGAGTTGGAGGGCGTGCAAAGAAGAGCAACTAGATTTGATTGTGAAAATTATTGCAGGACCCAGTCAGTATCTGACATGGTAAAGGAGCTGGACGGGAGGAGGGTGAAGAGAGTACTCGGATGGTACAAGCCGTACGTTGGTGAGGGGACTTGGGATATTGGTCGAGGAATTAGTAATACTGCATGGAAGCTGGCACTTGATTTCATGCGTCAGAGAGAGGGAAAATATTCTTTTGTGTCTGTGTTTGGAACAAATTACCAAGTGAAGTGATGAATAATTTACAAAAACACCGAAGGAATTTAAAATTAAAATTTGTAAATTGCAAAAGTAGATATGGGAGGAATTTAACACTCAAATTATACAAAAAATTAAAGAAGGGGTAATTATTTGACTAAGTGAATTGCCACCTGAACGTACGCTCCATCGCAATAGCATTAATAATAATAAAATAATAATGTAAAGTACGAAAATGTACTTATGTCATTAGATAACTGAGGAGTTTCCTCAGTGCATCGCGATGTACCTGCACAGTGAGAGCAGGACAGTGTTCCTGATGATCCTGGTGCTGCTGAAGAGTCCAGCGACTCCGAAGTGCTTCTCCTTGACGTCTGCCATCTTCTGCAGCACGTCCATGGCTCCGTGCGGCACCTCAGTGCCGTTCACCTTGGCGATGTACCGCAGCACCTCCAGACACTTCTCGCTGCGACCCTTCGCCGCCAGCCAACGGGGAGACTCTGGGAACATCCTGCCACAAAATTACTCGTAGCAATTGGCTATACGTCCAATTGAGTTTACTGTGAAACGTTATGCCAAGACATTTACACTTCAAACCTTTAACGAGCAATTCTGTCCCCACTATATTGTCACTAATAACTAGAGCTCAAATTTTAGGCAAAAACCTATTTTGTTCCTGGTTGAAATACATGAAATTAACATCATATATGCAAGATTTATTAAGATTTAAGGCCGTTATTTGTAATTTTATAGTTCCTAAAAGTGCCTAAATTGTCGTTAGGACCTATTTTTGTCTATTTTACGTAATTTTCTTTCGAATATAAACAATATCGTTTTAACTCAGAAAAACACAAATATTTTGTTACGTTTTAATTTCAAATAATTGACGTTAGCATGTATGGGGTCATTGTTCCTCGGTCCTTGTTTACTATTAGTCGCACAGAAGCTTCAGTCAGACAAAGACAATAGCAGTCAGCCGTGTGTTCTCAAAAAGATCTAGTATGATCAAGGTGCCGATCCCCAAATCGTCTTTATTTAGGCACTGAATTAACTAGTTTCCCAATTTCTCAAAGGATGGAAACATTATTTATTGCGTATTGTGCAACAAACAGGTTAGTAAGTACATAATTACGTAGTCTTTCTCGGCGTTGAGAATATAAATATTGTTCTCGGGTGACTAGCCGAGTTATAGGAGTGTTATAATTACACCATATTTCAGCGCTCTCAATCGTTGGTGCCATCTTCTGTAGTAACTTTTATTTTATAAAAATAACCACAATTTTAAAGCCTATTTTGACATTTTTAGAACATATTTTCATTGGAATAGAGTCTATTTTAGGTACCTAAAATAAGATCTTTGGAACCTAAATATCCGTTGTATCTAATAAGCTGACTCTTCTTGGCATTTACCTTCATTCCGTGATGAGCTACCCAGTTAGATATTCTATCCACGTCACCCTGCAGCTGTTCTCATGTTTTGATCCTAATAGATACCATTATATCGTCTGCAGACAACCTAAATTCTGATTGTAAACCATAAACAGAATCATTCATTAGAATGACGAGTAGCAATGGTCCCAATACACTACCCTGTGGCACTCCCATATTCATTTTCATCTCGTTTAATACTGCATTTCCTAATCTAAATCTTTTAAGAATTCCTGTACCCAGAAAGTCAATGTTTTAAACAACTCCAATAGATTTAAACTTATTTAATATCATTTTATGGCCCACTCTTTCAAATGTCTCGATAAGATCTATAGCTACACTATTAAATTGTCCTACCTTATCAAATTAATCCGAAATATCTTGCATGTAGACCACCATTTTAGATTCACACAAATATCCTTGCCTAAAGCCCTGTTGTTGATTTTCAAACAAGTTTATTTCCTCACAGACATTTCTCATGTAGTTGCATATCAGTCCATCACTTTGCCTATCACTGTTGTCAAACTGATCGGCTTGTAGTACTTAACCCTATTTCACCCTTCCTTTATGAACCAGTACCACTATTGCTCTTTTACAGTACGGTGGTAAGCTACAATACTCCAAATTTTAAGCTAAGGTACATTATCGTGTGCACTATTTTTAAAACATTTCTAATAATATTATATATACCGGCCCCTTTGCGCTTTTTTAGCTTTCTGAGTTCCTTCATAATTACCTGAGGACCTATTTTTAACTTTGAAGTTTTCACATTTCTAATTATATGGAGACGCTCTTCTAATGACATTCCCTAATAGACTCATTCAATAAGTCACACAATATCTCTGCCATTTCCAAATCCACGGTAACTTCTTCTCCATTCTTATGTACAATTGTCTGAAAATCTTCCCATCCCCTCAGTTTCCTATGCCCTTAGACAAGAGTTATGTTACTGAGAAATTACTAAATGGCAAGGAGAAATAATGAGAGAATTTGAATTAAATATAAACCAAAACAAATCAGAAGTTCGAATATGTCTGAAAAATGATAGTAACTACAGAAAATTAAATATAAAAATAATATTAGATTTTTTTTTGTCATCAGTCTTTAGACTGGTTTGATGCAATCCACCATCCCTTCCTTTCTTGTGCTAACCTCTTCATGTCCACATATCCCTTACAACCCACGTCCTCGGTTATCTGCTTCATATAAGCTAATCTCTGCCTTCCTCTAGAGTGCTTACCTACGACTGTTACTTCCACTAACAAATTAACCAATCCAGCATGTCTCGAAATATCACCTACCAGAGTGTCTCTTATTTCTGTTAGCTTCTTCCACAAACTTCTTTCCTCGCCCATCATTTCCAAAACTCATTCATTTCTTACTTTATCTGTCCACTTAATTTTCAGCATTCATCACATTTCAAATGCCTCAATTTTCTGTCTTTCTGGTATTCCTAAAGTCCGTGTTTCGCTACCATAAAGTGCTGTGCTCCACACATAGGGTTTTAAAAAGTTCTTTCTAATTCCTAGAGAAATGTCTGAAACTAAAAGATTTCTCTTTTTCATGAAGGCTCTTTTTGGTAGTGCTATTCCAAGGGAAAATACCAGGAAAGAGAAGTGCTGGTAGAAGAAGAACTTCTTGGTTAAAAATCTAAGAATATGGACCTCCAAGACAACTACGGAGTTAATCCAAGCATCAACCAGCAGAGACGAGACAGCCAAGATGGTTGCCGACATCCGGAACGGATACGGACCAGAAGAAGAAGAAGATTCTGCTTTTAACATCATTTTAGGTTCGACCATCGGTTGTAATTTTGCTTTCCTAGTAGCAGAATTCACTTACTTTTCCTATTGCATCTGATCCTATTTTTATATTTAGTCAACTGTGATTGGTATAATTTCTGCTACATTTAATCAATTTTGTCTTGCTTTGATTTATATTCAGTCCAAAATCTTCCTTCTGTATTTTGTTCATGCCACTCAGTAACGTCTCAGTATCCTCAGCCCTCTCTGCTAACAAGACAATGTTATCAGCAAATCGTAGCATACTGATTTTTTCTCCCTGAAAACTTATGCCACACGGAAATTTTTTCTTTTACTTCCTTTTTTGCTTCTTCTACATACAAGTTGAATATTAACGGGGATAGACTACAACCTTCTCTCACACCCTTTTTAACTGATACATGTCTCTCTACTTTTATTATAGCTACTTGGTTCTTGTTATAATGTTACGCTGTCGCCACATTCTATTGTGCATTTTTTATTATATAAATCATAATGTTAGAGTAATTTAGATAAATCTTGGGTGACCACCTAAAAAGGTTTTTTTTGTAATTTCCTAAAGTACGCAAGATTCCAAGTGAGGACTGTAATGCAATGATGAACATTCAGAGTATCTTGTTGCAACGAATATTAAAGAATTATTGAGCTGTGTAGGCTTGAAGCTAATCGTGGTCATCCCGAGTCACGCAGACAGGAAGTCAGGGATAAAGGGTTTTGCCGGCTTTCACCTTGGGGTGGGGAGTCCACAACAGGCCGATGACCTGATGTAAAAACCCGCCACCCCAATACGTTCTCACCCCGGCGAATTTAGCCGAATTTGTCCGACCTCTGTGATATACAAGTACGCGGGGCAAATAAAATATCGGGGATATCACGTGACATTAGGTGCCAACCTGAAGATCCAATCCAAATGAGCATATAACTTAAAATCCTGGGAATTTTCTGTTAAATGTGATCTTCGTGACTGCAAGGGGCGGAGCCAGAAATTTCCTCGCAGATCGAAGAGCGATGAGCTTCATTCTATGCTAGGCTAGTCTGTGGTGGACTCCGAAAGTTGCTAACTGCTGCAATCCGACTCCTGGTGTCGGAAATCTGACGCCGCCGGCTTGCTGGAATAGCTTCCCCACGGCGACACAGCCAGTAATGCGATGATGCGCATTACCACTAGGGGCGTGCCTGTAGCCGCCTTGTGAGACAGTCTCACATACCGTGGGTCATCTCCGAACACCGCAGAGATTGTGCATTCCGTGAAACTGAACCCTAAAGCGTCTTTGAGAGGATATATCCATGTTCTAACTTTGTAACTCAAAAACGCCTGAGCTAGTGGCGTAATTTCCCAGAACTAGTTTTTTTCGAATGGCATATTGTTCATTCGTGGCACCCTTGATTTTTTGAAATGTAAAGTCACAGTATTATGATACCTATGTCTGAGGTCGTCATAACTTGTTTCCAAATATCATTATTTTTTGCATATTAATTCTGAGATGGATTTAAAAGTAAATACACAATTGTTTGCTTGCTCAGGACGGCTAATTGTACCTCTGAGCGTTGCTTTTATGATTTTGCCAATTTGTGTTAATGTTAACGGTAAATTCGATCATACTTGCAATCGCCAATGATAAGAAAATAATTGTCATATTGTGACAATTTTCCTATTTTCCAACTAACATCGAGATTCTTGCAAATTCATATTTTCACTCCTTCATAAAACTAAATAAAAATCCCCATTAATTAATCATCAATCATAAATGTATGAAAGATAAATATAACGTATTTATCCACCAAGGCCCCCACTACATAATGGCGCCCAACATTATATAATTTATAAAGTATCTCGATATTTTAGCCCTGACTTCTTTAAAATTTTGAACATCTTGTCCTAACTAACATTATCAAAAGCATTTTCTAAATCAACAAATGCCAAAAAGTATCTTGATTTTTCTTGATCCGCTCTTCAAATATTAAGCTCAAAGCCAGAATTGCTTCCGTCGTACCGCGATTTTTCCTAAACACAAAATGATCTTTGCCTACTATCTCTTCTACTACCCTTTCCACTCTTCTGTGTATTTTTCTGGTTGGTAATTTGAAGCATGTGATGTTAGACTAATGGTGCGATAATTCTCACATTTTTCGGCTTTCTTTGTAAGTGTGAAGATTATTTTTTATTAAAATCAGTTCGAATTTCTCCTGTTTCATAACTTTTTGATATCAGCTTGAATAATCTTTTGATTCCTTCTTCTCTTGGGGTTTAAGAAGTTCTGCAGAGCTCTCATCAATTCAAAGTGCCTTATTTTCTTTCAAGTTATTCTGAGCTCTATTAAATTATGCCATCAAAACAGGATCTCCTAAATCATCAACATCGACATCGCCTTCCTTTTCCATTATGCTATTGAAGTCGTCCCTATCATTAAGCTTCTCAATGTATTCTTTCCATCGGTTAGCTCTATTGTCTGAGCTTAAAAAAGGTTTAATATTCACACCTCTTTTCTTAATTTCTCCAAAATTCTGTTTGATCTTCCTGTATGCAACATCACCATTTCCTTTTCTCACTTTTTGACACTAGTAGTTATGATAGGACAAATAAAGTAACTGTGTTATGATGAAAGTAAAATTACAATTGATGACTGAAGCAAGAAGAATATCAGAAGCTGAATAGTACTAACGAACAGACTTTTTTTTTTTTTTTAAAGTAATTTGTTTCAAACGTTGACCTAGCATTCAGGAAGAAGATTCTAAAACTTTCTGGATTGAGCACAGCGTTTTATGCAAGTAAAATTTGGACTTTTGGAATACCTGAGGAAAAGAAAAATTGAGACATTTGAAATGTGGAGCTATAAAAGGGTCCTCGAAATTGATTTATAAAGTTCGAAATTAACGTGATCTGGTAATGATGAGTGGGGGAAGAAGTTTATGAAAGAGGCTGAACAATATATTGGTGGGACATATTTTAAGTCAAGTGGAATTTATTAACATTAAATGAATTATTGAGTGGAGGGATTGTAGATAAACACAATGGTTGGAATAGGTGAAACAGATAATTTGAACTCGTGGATCGAAATGGGTATGTTCAAATGAAGATTGCACTCATCGTAGGAAATGGAGGGTTGTAGCAAACGAATGGAGAGTCGATGGATTAATAAAAAATTGTCATTAGAAAGTTTTTTGATAAGTGGGAAAGTAAAAAATATACGATTGCAAATGACACCACATACATAAACAGGATTTCACTTTGTGAAAAATAGCTTAAGAAAAAGAATATGATGATCACCAACAAATGTGGAGTAAACCATTAAGAATTAATAATTCTTATTAAGACTGGGTCATTAAACCCAGGGACAGAAACTTCACCAACTATTTCGATATGTGTTATTGGAGAACGCCGTTAGTAATACCATGATCAATCATGTGAAAAAATTATTCAACCATTCCAAAAATATTTTCATTTCCTGTAATGCTCTGAATTACAAACTATTACAATTTTTGCCGAAATTATGGAGATGAGGCCACATGAAAAAAGCACTTAGACCTCAGTCAGACTGGTGTAAGATGCCGATTTTTGGGATACTGAAGTTGAAACCATGTTTCATTTTCTAAAATGGTGGTATTAATGAATCACATACTCAGATAACCTGAGTCGTCTGCTGTATACTTAATCATCGTAACTGGTCTCCTCACCTGTAGAAGAATATGACGAACAGAGTGGGTACGGAGGTGACGAGCATGAAGGGCACCCAGTCCCTGCAGGCCCAGGCGATAAGAGGCACGGTGCACATCCCAACGGACCAGCCCATCAGCTGCATCATGGCTATGTGTCCGCGGCGCTCACTGTCGGACACCTCCATGCCTGCAACGGACACGGTGTCACCAGATAACACCTGCTGCGTGCTCCTCTGCGAACCACACTACTGTCTGTGAAACTTACAACACCCAGACGAAATCACTCCAAAATCGGATGATATGTAGAACAGTGGCACCATAATAAGTTAGCAAGATTGCGGAGGGATGGTGTGCACCTAGGCCCAGTAGGGCCCTCTTTTCGTGACAGTACAGGTCATTGACACGCCTCGCCCAGTAGATATAGAGCCCTCAAACAAAATGGAAACGTGCAAACCAGTGCCGGTATGCCTCTTCTACTTCAGCAATCGAGTGAATTGGTAAGTGGTAGAGTGATTGCTCTCCGGAACAAGTGTTTGTCGTACCGTGAAACAGTGGCTATGATAGCGATGAATTAATCAAACAAATTGATAGAAGAGAATTGTAAGTAGTGATGACGGTATACTGGACCACCGCTTCGCGTTGTTCTCATCGCCGTAACCAACAGAACAGCTTCGTCCACATGTTGGCTCGACGTTGAAGCATTGCAACTGGTGTAGACAAATATACCCGACAGTTTCACGCTGTCTGCTGATAGCTGGACTAGAGGTTCGTATGTCATTACTTCTATTTCCATTTACCAGAAATCACCAGTGCCTTAGATAGATTGCAATAGGTACGGGCTGATTGACAAAATGTATAGTTCTCAGGTGAGCCCGCTTCATCTTGACTTACATTGATGGACGATTACTTTTTAAATGCTACCGTGTTGAATGCAATCGGGCATTGAGCGACATCAAACGCCAAGTGTGATGTTTTAGGGCACCATTTGCAATAACATGCCACCTCGCCTCCTACTATTGAGTGCTATCTGATCAGTAATTGCTACATCTGGAAGATTTTAGAGCCCGAAGCACTGTCCCTCTTGCATATCTCAACAGGACAGTGACCGGCCACATGTGGCGAGGAATGTGAAGGCCTTCTTCGAAGAGCGACGGAGACCACTGCTTCCCTAGCCTGAACGTTTGCTTAACATTTCAATTATCGAACACGTCGGGGTAGTGGTCTATCCGCAACTTGTTCGCTCTGGTCTTCCGGCAACCACTGTATGTGCTTTGTGGACATGCCTGGCAGTGTGTTCCACATCAGCATATCCGGAATCTCTTGGATTTAATGCCACGACGTCTAGAGGATCTGACTGTAACACGAGACGGTTCCACACCGTATTGATTTCTAATGGTCAATTGCATGTTTCTGTAATGTCTCTAATCTGGTAAATAAATTTCATTTTAATATCACGTCTCTTTGGCGTCGCAATATTCACAAACAGTAGGGTGGCCTGATGGAAGTACAGGACCCATTAAAATGAACATTCCATTGCGTTAGGTATTAAATGATTAATTTATATTCCAAATAGTAAAATTGATCAATTTACACCTAGCCCGGTGGGTAACCGGTAACACTCGGGCCTAACACTTGGGTGGATGTGTGTAAAACCGCGTCCAGCCATCGCGATTTTGGTTATTCTCGGAATCTCTAATTAACTCCAGGTGAATGCTGAGATGATTCCTTCCAGAGGCCAAGGCTGAGTGCCTCCTCGTTCCTTGCCCTTCCTCCTTACTTTTCCGCCTATAATGACCTTGTCGACGAGGTGTAAAGCCATAAACTCACAGATGAGACAAAACTGTTCAAAAATCTTACCAACGTCCATCAGAATGTGTAGAAAATAATGTTCCTGAACAAGCCACTACACGTAAATTGCAAATACGTAAACATAACTTAGATAATTTGCAAAACATCCGAGTATCTGCACATAAGGCATTGAAGTTTTTATATACAAAAAGTAGGACGTCGTAGTGATTTCTACTATTACGGATTATCAGTAATACCTGTAACAACATGGAAGACCGTAAACTGGATGGCCGGTTAGGGATTCGAACCTGCGTTCTTCGGAAAGCTTTACGACTCCACCATCACGCTCGGTTTGAAAATTAGCGGATATGCAGCTTAATTCACAAGACGAGGATAATTTACGTAAGGGTAAGGACGTTGAGTCATTAAAACGTGTAACCGTTTTAGGCTTGAGGATAGAATGCAAAGACTCTCAACATAAAACAATACTGCGGCAACAACCATTTAGGCTTAATTAGGATTAATATTTTTCTGCAACTGTATCAATTATATATATATATATATATATATATATATATATATATATATCCTACAATGCCATTTACAAAATGATTTTACCTATATTTTAAATTCAAATACATATAACAAAATTAACTGAAACAGCAGTAAGTAGGAAAAGTGACCATATATATTCAGTATCTTACTAAATTTTTCATATTAGTACTGGCTTCGTCGAATACGATTCTAAAAGGATTTCGATTAAGATTAGTAATTAAGGATTTACTGGGGTTATAAATTGACCTGCATCGGCTTCAATTTCGGTGGAAAAATCGTATATAGCCATTTATTACGTTTTTATGTCTCAAAACTGAGGAAGCGACACGTGTCGATTGATCGAAACTGTCTCTTTCAGAAAGTTCAGCTACTCGGCAGCAGTTTTCACTGCAGTGCTAATATTTTCCAACAGAACGTCTATGTAATCGCATAACTTGCAGTAATTTCGGTGATTAATATTTACAATAAAAACAAAGATATATGCAGCTTTGAATTTTATTTACATCATCCTTTGTCATTGTTTCTCAGGTGTGGTTCTGTGGTCAATTCGGTCTAGCAGGTATGTATATAAAACGGCTTTTTCCAAAACAGTCATAATCGTTTCGGAGAAAATCATGGATGGGAATATTTTAGTACAAAAATCGATATGTCAGAATCTTGTCTTCGTGAAAAGCGTTTAATATTTGTTATTCAAAATGTAAAAGCAACCCCTTTCTTTTTAGTAGCAAGTTAGATAGAAAGTAGCTTTTATTAAAGAAGAGGAAACAGGTTCATTTGCTGTTAGGGTGCACAAAGCTTAGGGCCAAATGTTTAAGACTGTTAATGTGTGTCTCAAAACATTAGCTTTAAAGTATGACAGAGTGTTTGTATCTATGACCCCGCCTATAAAACATTCTTTACCTCAAATCATTGGGTGCCTTGTAAGAATTTATCCAGATTATGGTATCATCTTCGTTCCTAAGTAAACACAATGTTAGTACTTCACAGTTAGGAAGCATACAAGGTAACAGGTTAATTTTTATTATTATTTATTTATTTATTTTATTTTTTTATGATTTTTTTTTATTTTTTATTTTTATTTTTTTTTTAACCAACTGGCTTCGCAGATCTTGTGATATTTCGTATTGCAGATGGAACGTTGTAACCAATTAAAACTCCTGAAGTGGGGTAAAGCGCCGGGTCCCGATGGTATACCGGTAAGAGTATTTTCTGAATACGCGGAGGATATTGAACCATTTCTGTCAGACATATTCCGTAAATCTTTAAAAGAGAAAAAAGTACCCTCTAGCTGGAAAATAGCCCAGGTAGTTCCCGTTTTTAAGAAATGAGATCGGAGTGATCCTAGGAATTATCGACCCATATCTCTAACATCTGTCTGCAGCAGACTTCTGAAACATGTCATATGCTCGAACATTATGAAGTTTCTAGATGAGAACGAGTTACTTACACCGTGTCAACACGGATTTCGGAAGAAGAGATCGTGTGAAACACAATTGGCCCTTTTTTCTCATGACGTAATGAAAGTTATCGGTGCAGGTTCGCAAGTTGATGCAGTTTTCTTAGATTTTCAGAAAGCCTTTGATTCTGTGCCACACAACCTACTTTTAGCGAAGATTCGAGCTTACCGTATTTCGGCTCAGATTTGCGAGTGGATACGTGATTTTCTAACTGGTCGATCTCAGTAAGTCGTTGTTGACGTGGAAGCCTCTTCTAAGATAAATGTTACTTCGGGAGTTCCTCAAGGAAGTGTAATAGGTCCACTTCTTTTATTAATATTTATAAACGATTTAGATGACAACGTAAATGCTGGTTGCGATTGTTTACCGACAATGCGGTTATCTATAGGGAAATAAGGTGCTCCGACGATTGCTTAGAAATTCAGCGCGATTTGGATGCTATTTTCGATTGTTGCCGTAAATGGCAGCTTACACTGAATTGCAAAAAGTGCAAGGCAATGCGGATAAGTAACAAGAAGAATCAGTTTGTTCACGAGTACAAAATAAACAATTCAGCTGTTGACACGGTTGATTGCGTGAAGTATCTGGTGTGATAGTACAAAGCAACATGAAATGGGGCATGCACATAACTTCCGTCGTAGGCAAGACTAATTCTAAATTACGATTCATAGGTCGTATTTTGAGGAATTTTAATGCTCATACAAAGGAGATAGCGTATAAAACACTAGTGCGTCCGCATCTGGATTACTGTTGTGGGGTTTGGGATCCATATCGCAAGGTTCTGATTGACTCAGTGGAGAGGGTGCAGAGGAGAGCCGTTTGATTCATGACTTGTTGTTACAGCTCTTATGAAAGCTACCAACAACATTCGTATCTCGGAATGACCGTGAAAATAAGATAAGAGAAATCAGGGCCAGAACCGATTCTTTTCTGTATTCATTGTTTCCACGAGTGATTAGGGAATGGAATAGAAAGGATTTACCGGGCGGGTAAACTTAAAATCCGAAAGGAGTAGCTTTCGATAAAGCTCTCCGGCCATCCTGATCTGGGTTTTCCGTGGTTTTCCCGGATCGCTCCACGCGAATGCTGGGATGGTTCCTCACAATACCCCATGGGCGCCTCCTGCCATATCCCGTATATCTCTTCCAAACTATTACCCTTTCGGACAGGTGAAATGCACCCTCTGCCACACACTTTTAGTGAATCGCAGAGTAATAGGGATAGTAATAGTAATAGTAATAGAAAGCGTCACAGAATTGATACATAGATTGGGCTGGAATATTTTGGAAGACAGACGACGTAGCTTGCGTTCGAATTTATTGGAGAATATGCGAAAAAATTTAAATTTCGAGTGCAATGAAATACTTCTTCCGCCAACCTTTTTAACAATAACCGGAGGGATAAGATTAGAGAAATAAGATGCCGTACTGATGCTTTTATGTATTACTTCTTTCCTTGCACTATTCGGGATTGGAATGCGCGGGTTTAGGTTTGGTGCTTAGCACCCTCTGCCACCTACAATGTTTGTGATTTGCAGAGTATGGATGTAGATTTAGATGTAGATCTCGGCCAAGCAAATGACTAACTACAGCGCATGATCACTGAAGCGAGTCAACAAAAGTAAAGCAATATTTACAACATAGTGGGAATATTCCGTCACAATGACGAATCTTTCTGGTAGTATATGCCTGAAGATCATGTCTCGCCAAAGATATTGCAGGTAGTATGTTACAGAGAATCAGTTTACTCACTGAGAGCCAGGGGCGCTTCAAAGACGGCTCCCACGGGCGCCCCTCCGATTATGGAGACGACCAGGAACAGCGGGTATATGGATGACGTCACGACCAGCAGGCACCGCGCCAGTCCCGCCAGCATCATGGACACGAAAAACTGCGGCCGACGCCCAAAGCTGCCGAAAGGTAGCAGTGTGCATTCACATTTACACGGTACACATAGGAAGCTTCATAAAATGGTGCACAGACTGTATTCAGTTTACATATCGACTTAGACATTAACTGATCCTGTCAATTTCATAGGATAACCCTTTCCGATTTTCAGGACACTGGATCAGTCTTGATTGGTATTCACTATATTTCACCAAAAAGTACGTTCGCCATTCTCAAGGAAACCCCTGTCTCGTGTCAGCTGTTAGCAGTAAGCGGAACTGTCCACGAAGTATTCGGTGAAACACAGAGGTATAACAATCCCTCTCGGATCACAGACTAAAAGACCAAAAGGATTCTACAATAAAAAGAAACACTCAGTTCATATAGAGTTTGAAGAACCAAAATAAAAACATTCATAAATTGATTTTTACTATGTATCCTATCAATAAATAAATAAAATTTTAATACATAAGTTTCTCAAAACCAGGTAGGAAGTCGCGACAAATAATAGAAGTTTCCTAATGATTCTATTGCTACTCTCAAGAGGAATATAACACCATGAAAAAGCTGAATTCATCATGGTTCTCCAAATCAGCAGCATAAATGTAAAAATAGTCGATCCACGATTCCGGGAAATTTATGAATCGTCGATGAGATTAATTGAGAAATATTTACACTTTAAAGTAATGAAATCTGTATCCCCCATATCATATAGCGCGTTTTGTTATTCATGCTTCCTCCAACTACTAACAAATTATTTAAAAAATAAAAATATATATTTTACCATCGTAGATATCACTGAACAGAGTTTGTGTTCATTCATGAAACAGTTATGGTCACAATATTCTTACAGATAATAACTAAGAGTCTAAATATTTCACTGATTGCCTGACGTATTCTGATAGTAAGAAAGGGGTCTACCTCTCACTCCTCCATGTTTCGTAGGCTCCTCATCGAATAGCAGGAGTAAACGTCGGGTATTGTTCTGGATGTTTAGCTTTATTGGAGATCAAATCCCGGTCGTCCATGTTCTACATACTGAACTGCGCGGGTTCTCGTTTATTATGATATGACCCATAAATGCGGTCCTTTAATGTTTGCTTAGCTACTCAGAAACATGTTTATCCTCGGAAAATGATAAATCATAACTTAAAAGAGATACTAACTTTGATTATTATTTTTGGATATAAATTCTATACTGGCAGGTGATTTCAGTTAGAAATTAATGCATGAAAAATGTCTGGAATATCTGTAGGTGGTGGTTCATGTAGAGGAGACCTAAGGATCTTAAATGTTGTGTGGCGTTTTGTGTAATAATACACGACACATTGTTGGAACAGCAGGTTATTTGGAGGTATTTTTGTAACGGAAGGATGTAGAAAAACAATCCTTCATTGGCTATTTACTTGAACAAACAAAGTTAATTTACTTTTTTCTTCAACTTTTCAGATTTTATACAGCTCATAGTGGTCAGCAGTACGTGGTAACTGGAAGAAATTGAAATATCCTACGCATCGAGGAACTGCGTACTGCTACGACGAGTAACTAACAGTTACAGAAATGTACTTCCTGCTTGGAACAAGTTTACTGGTCGCCAAAACCAGTGTTTTTATAGAAACATCGTCGCCAAGACTGTGGAAACACTGAGGAAGAAACCTTACCAGTCCAAGGAGGTTCTAACGCTTAGTGAACATCATGATGCTGTAGTAAAGGGAACAGCGTGTGACATTCATCATCTGTACATCGTAACATGTATAATGGGTTGCATGCATATTGACTGTTACATACATCTTTCATTAAAGGGGCATTTACTTCCATAGAATAAGGACACTCAAAAGGCAATTGGAGTTATAATTCGCCATAGACGTGCTTATACTGGTATATCACTTCATATTACACCCATTCTGAATCTGAATGCAGTTTAGTTTCATAATTGGTAGTAGCCTCCAGGTTGTTCACAGCTACTTCATGGTGTTAAGGAACCAGTTCCTTAAACTATGATGAGGTAACGAAGCGGAAAATTGAGTAACAAAGCGTTAGCATTACCAAGTTAAGTGCGAAGTTATCGTACAATAAGAAGTTTCTACAGTATGCTCTCAATGTGAACGATTCCTCACTAAGAAGAAGAAAGTTCCTTCAAAGAGTTAGCTATTGTGTCCACTCACTAGTCTCCGAGTTGGCAGAAGAAGAAACCCCCGACGACGTGGCCGACTTGGTGCAGGGCGAAGGCGTTTGCGGTGAGGAGGTGTCGCTCGCACACCCAGCTCTCCTGGGAAGGTATCGTCTTGGAGAACCACGTGGTGTCGAACTCGACGCCGTGCAGGCAACTCGTCACCTCCGTGTCGTTGTCTGGAGCCTCCAGCAGCGACAGCTCCACGCGTTCCTCCCAGCTCACGTTGAACATCTTACACTTCTCGAAGGAGACGTTAGTCGCCGTCCTGGTTGAAAGGGTAACGGTCAGCTTCGTGTTACGGTGCACACAAAAGCCGTTAACAAAAGAATTATGTTACCAATTTTAGTTTTGTTTCACTGAGCTTAACGAAGCTTTCAATTTGATATAAATAATTCAGAACACAATCCTAGTATACTCGTAATACTCGTAATACTAGTAATACTCGTATTACCTTGTAATAAATGTTCTCAACCTCACACATACACGACCCTACAAAATACGAAATACGGAAATTTGCTGATGATATCTCTCTGCAGATTAATTTAAGTTACCCGAAACAGTTTCTAAATGTATGCATACTTGTGAAATATAATAATCGGCAATTCCAGCAATGGCAGAGGCAAAGAACTTTTCGCACAGGGTAGTATTTATTTTATTTACAAATAGATTTCTTTTCAAACGGGCTTCACTCATTTTTATTTTTTTAGTTGCACTTTAATGGAGTAACTCTAGCAGCTGATGGCGGTCTTGATCGTATACAGTACAGATCACGGTCACAACATATCTCTATGAATACAGGAAACGATCTGTGTGAGGCAGTGTGAGGATGCAAGAGAAGTGGGATCACAGTGTGCTGTCAGGATAGTCCATCTGCATTTTTATTCTCAATAAATTACTGTTTTAAAAGAGCTAGATTAGTATTTGATAAGATTCTCATTCGTTTCGACGAATTGTTTTAAGGGCTGCAGCATGACATGGCAGAAGTTGTAACTTTTTTTATATTTAATTTAATACACACTCAGTTGAGAGTGTGTGGAAGTTCATCTAATCAACCGATGAAATAATGAAACTGTTAAACTGTCCACTATTTTTCTAATTATTTAATACGAATTTATGACTGCAATAGATTACGCTACTAAAATTCAGCTAGGAACAATGATGATGGGCTGCCAAAAATCTCTTAAATTTACGCACATCGAACCCAACTTCATTATGCCATTTATTAATGTATTGCGTTTAATAGAGAGATTTTTATGCATTACAATGTATTCTAATGGGAAACATTAACAAATATATTCGGGTTAGAGTTAAAATGAGCATTGCGACGATTTCTTTTTAAACGGGAGTGTGCAGAAACTAAACAAATGACAAATATTTTAACAAGGAGCTCTGACTTAAAAACACTAACAGGATGCATTATTCAAACTTAATAGTTAATAAAATATTATACAAGTTGTGACGAGATCACTATTCACCAATAACTTTATTTATATTATTTATATAATGGATTATATAAATATTACTCTGTAAGAGGGTTCCACATCGCAATAGTCACTGAAGAGCCAAAGAAACTGGTATATCCGAGCGTATGCAAACCCAGAAATATTTAAACACTCAAAGTAAGGCGCTGCGGTCGGCAACGCCTATATAAGACAACTGCTGTCTGGCGCAGGTGTTAGATCGGTTACTGCTGAACAATGACAGGTTATTACGATTTAAGTGAGTTTTAACATGTTGTTATAGTCGTCGCGCGAGAGATGGGACACAGCATCTCCGAGGTAGCGAAGAGGTGGGGAATTACCCGTACGACCATTTCACTAGTGCACCGGATCCGGTAAAACATCAAATTTCTGACACCGCTGCGCCGGAAAAAGATCATGGAAGAACGTGACCAACAACGACTGAAGAGAATCGTTCAACGTGACAGAAGTGCAACCCTTCCGCAAATTGCTGCGGACTTCAATGCTGTGCCATTAACAAGTGTCAGCATGCAAACCATTTAACGAAACATCATCGATATGGGCTTTCGGAGCCGAAGGCCCACTCGTGTACCTTGCTGAGTGCACCAAACAAAGCTTAACGCCTCGCCTGGGCCCGTCAACATCGACATTTCACTATTGATGTTTCGTTTCCAATTGTATCGAGCGGATGGACGGGTACGGGAATGGAGACAACCTCATGAATTAATGGACCCTGCAAGTCAGCAGGGGACTCTTCAAGCTGGTGGAGGCTCTGTAATGACGTGGGGCGTGTGTAGTTGGAGTGACATGGGACCCCTGATACGTCTAGATACGACTCTGGCAGGTGACGCGTGAGTACGCATCCTGGCTGATCACCTGCATCCATTCATGTCCATTGTGCATTCCGACGGACTTGCGCAATTCCAGCAGGACAATGCGATACCCCACACGTCCAGAATTGCTACAGAGTGGCTCCAGGAACACTCTTCTGAGTTTAAACACCTCTGCTGGCCACCAGATTCCCAAGACATGAAAATTATTGAGCATATCAGGGATGCCTCGTAACTCGTCGAACAGAAGAGATCTCCGCCCCTTCGTACTCTTACGGATTTATGGATAGTCCTGCCGGATGCACGGTGTCAATTCCCACCACCACTACCTCACACATTAGTGGTGTTGCGGCACTTCTGCTTGCTCGCGGGAGCCCTACACGATATTAGGCAGGTGTACAAGTTTCTTCGGCTCTTTAGTGTATGTTATAGTCTTTGGTGTAACAATAAGTAGCATTAAATCTTTGGGTATACAGTGTCTGATTTAGAATGTTCTCATGGTAGTATTTTTTTATTTTTTTTTTTTTGCTGCCATCAGTCTTTCGACTGGTTTGATGAAATACTCCATCCCTTCTTATTCTGTGCTAACCTCTTCATCTCTACATACCCCTTACAACCCACGTCCTCAATTATCTGCTTCATATATTCTAATCTCTGTCTTCCTCTACAGTTCTTACCTTCGACTGTTCCCTCCATCAGCAAATTATCCAATCCAGCATGTCTCAATATTTGACCTACCAATCTGTCTCTTCTTTCTATAAGCTTCTTCCACAAACTTCTTTCCTCACCCATTTCCAAAACTCGTTCATTTCTTACTTCGTCAGTCCACTTAATTTTCAGCATTCTTCTGTAGCACCACATTTCAAATGCTTCAATTTTCTTTAAGCATTTGAAATGTTGTGTATATAAGGTCGTAGTGAGTCACGTTCCCGAAGCTAGGCAGCATAGGGCGATTCAGAGAAAGCTGTTTTTCGGCGAACTGCCGCCGTTGTAGGCCATTCGTCAACCCACCTGCTGGAAAACAGTGCGAAGGACCAACCGCGACGACAAAAGCATTGGGAAGTAATGTATGAAGTTACAAGCAACGCAGCCTACCGAGGACTCCTCGCCATCGATAACAACAGGGAGACAGCCACCCTATGCAAAATGGGAACACACCACTTGGATATTTTCTTTTATGTGTTACATGGAACGCTGAAGCTGGCAGTGGAGGCAAGGTTTACTTCTGGACAGTGTGTCGATGTGAGAAGACCGAATGGCCAGACCCCCGCCATCCTCTGTGGGTCCGAGGAGCGCTTCCCATCGCCGGTAGTGTCGACAGCAGTGCCCGGAATTGGTAATGTGCCACAAAACGGTGTGACAGTTTGCAGCATATCAATGGCCGTAAAATACTCTTGAGAAATTTCTACAATTAGCCAGGGTCTTCTTAAATGAACCTACTGAACTTACACTCTGCAAAACTGTATAGGTTTCAAATTTTATGTCGTAACAAAAATCATTTGGTTTGTTAAATAAATTCATTACTTTTTATGAACCCATTTATGTTTTCTTGTAACCCATTGGGATATGTCATGTGCAGGGCTCACTGTTTAGTAACATCCAAGTAGATAGAAGAATGCCAAGTATTTTTTCCTGCTGGCACAACACAGTATCAAAAATAGAACCACCCACTAAAGAGATTATTACAAGGTGCTACTGTGTGAAACCATCTTGACTGCTGAGTTCGGAACAGTAATTAGTGTAACCAAGCGTGGCGGTGTAACGGATAGCGTTCTCGCCTCGCATTCGGGAGGACGGCGGTTCGATCCCCGTCCGGGCATCCAGATTTGGGTTTTCCATGGTTTCCCAAATCACTCCAGGCAAATGCCGGGATGCTTCCTTCAAAAGGCCATGGCCGAATTCCTTCCCATTCCTTGCCCCCATCCCTGCCCCCCATCCTTTCCCGTCTCTAAAGACCTCGATGTTGAGAGACGTAAATACAATTAAAAAATTAAAAAAAGTAATTAGTGTAATTTTACTCATTACTGAAACCCAGTGAGAAGTTTGAAGGAAAGTGTTACGTTTTGATTTTGAAACATGTTGACTGTGATTCAGATATATTAAACGTCAATGATAAACCAGTTTTAGAAAAGTAGAGTGTTGTCGAATACATCTTTTTAAATGCATTAAAACCGGGACATCTTCATAGTTTAGGTATATTTACGTAAGGAGTAAGTTAATGTTAAAATTTGCGTTCCTATTCTAAGATAATTGTTGAAGGTAACTGAAAACATTATAAGGTTTGAAGATTTTGATTTATGAAAAGTCATTAATTATAATAGTTATGGGTGGGATTTAGTTTTATCTGATTGAATTAGTCATAATTACTACGTAACGTGATCGTCTCTGTCGGTTTTTAATACTTCTTCAAACTCAACAGGAATTTTTCATATTCTGCAGAGCGGATCCTTGACGTCAAATACGGAGCAGGTATTTTTTCAGCCATATCATGTCACGTGACCGTGACCGTGACCTATGAACGTAAAAACCCTTTTGTGGTCACTATTATTCTCTGTAAAAAAAAAAAAAAAAAAAAAAAAAAAAACAACAAAACACCTTTGATTTAAATGACTTTAAAATGATGTTCTGAAAAGATAGCTCCGATGAAGTTATGCATCCATGATTTGACATTAAAAACTCATTTTTGTCTAGAAGAACTCATTCTATTTCATTTTAAAACTCTGTGAAATTCGGTTTTGGTTTACACCGTCGCGTTCTTAAGAATTGAACAATGATTAAACCCAAGAAATAGCTGAGACCATGCTTACCACTATGACCCACAACCATAAAAACTCATTTTTTCCACTTTTTCATTCTGTGCAATGCATTTTCGTTTTAAATTGACTTATACACTCATTTATTAGTATTTTGTATGATACTAAAGTTGTGGCTAGGAACCATAGCCAATAGGCGATCCCGAGTTTACCCCTTTATTAAAATCGTGAATTAATGGTGAGAGGCAAAGACGAGTGCACGTTTACAATACAAAACTTACAAATCTGACTAGCGTAAGGAAGATACCTGGGCACGGTGATCTCCCTCCACTGGTGCTGCGTGTAGTTGGTGAGGTCTCGCCCGGGCACGTGACACCAGTGGTCGGGCACCGTCATGGCGATCATGTAGTTGAGTGGCGGCATGGCTGCCAATATCAGGAACACCAAGTTGAAGATCAGGTTGAAGCGGGTCTGGAAGCGACCCCTGGTGCCTATCTGGACCATCAGTCCATCCAGAAGCGAGCCGTCCTGCTCCTGGAAGGCACTCGACCTCCGACGCTTGTCGTCTGCAGATTTTTTGAAGCCCATCTCGATTGATCGTCCCGGATTGCCTCAAGTATGATCTGCCAAACGAGAACAGCCTTATGAAACGTTTTTGCTGCTTGGTACTGTGTTACATTCAAAACAGAGACCGCTTCACTTATATTGTACCTGTGTAACATGATTAGCAAAATTGAACTACAACTACGACTTAACATATCACGTGTCAGCAATATGTCGTTACTTTTCGTAACATTTTGCTAGTCTTCCATCGTACAGTCACGGGTATCACACATCGTTTTTTGAGTGGCAGAAATGGTGTTTACTTATTGATAACAGCAGTATCATCCATTGTAACAAAATTTGAGGATAAAAAATTAAATAAGATTTACGATTGCTATATAATCAGGAAATTGGGATGGAAACGTGCAACGAATGGTGTACTCAAAATACCAACCAAGAGGGGAAGGTGTGCGGTAACTCTTTGACCTCGCATTCTGGAACACGTGGGTTCGAATACCAGGATTTCGGTTTTCCATGGCTTTCCGAAGACATTTCAGGCGAATGCGGGGAAGAATCCTTATAAAGGTCATGGCCGGGTTCCTTCCCGTTCTTTTCTTGCTTCTAATGACTTTGACGTCGACGAGACCTAAAGTCATAAGCCAAGCCACCAAAATACCAAATGAAATTTCAACTTTATAGAAGTACGAAATCATAATATTCATTTTACGACAGAAATAAACGTGATGCATAAATTATTTCGTGGTTTCTGATGTTCTATTCAATCTGAAATTCTTGTTGTTTCCGCATCAGTGTAACTGAAATTTTGTTTTCATAATATTTAATTGGCTCCTTTAATCTCCTCTGTTGGCTTTACATAAATTGTTCCTTCATGACAAGTTATTTATCGAGATATACTGTCTCAAAAGAGAGATGTTTTAGGTTGAACTTCAGAAGAAAACTATCCCCAAAGTCAAATTTGATAATAGATTCTTATGTAACACGACGAGAGAAATTGAAAGTAAACAATAAATATTTTCGATATCTCGTTTAGTTCTCGAGATATGCTGTCTCCATAAGTCAGAAGCTTAAATGGGAGTAGTATACATTGCGATACGCGATACATGTTGTGTCGCTAACATGTTGGTTATGAAATTACTAACAACTAATAATAAATTGTTTGTCCCTTCTGGTACAGGCTGCATTTCAACCTACCTAAATTTCCATTAATATTATCGCTACAAAATCAAACTATGTAGACACACGCAAACACATGAAATGCATCGCGAACTAAATTTCGGGTAACAACAACGTTTGCTTTCATCAAGTTTCATAGTTTGCATAGCACAAATTATCACAATTAATTTCATCGTACACTTTCAGTGTAAACTGAACTGGTCTGAAGGATGCACAATACCAAATTCATTGTATCACGATGTAAACTTGACCCGCTTAAATTAGACTTCCAACACTTGTTTACAATATGGCTAGCCTTTTATGTGCAAAGTAGTAACATATGCTGATTGTCTACCCTACACCAACAAATATTTGAGAACGACAATATCCTGTTGAGAGCAATGAATAAATTTATAACGATAGGCCCTAATGTTGCAGTTACCTATCAGACACTTCAAGAACAATAAATACAATGTGACTTAATTATGAAGCGTTATTCCAGGTTGTTTCCTATCTTGTCTGTTTGTGCAACCGTATGCAACACAACTTGGTATTATAGAAAACTTTAGAAAATTAGCAAATGAAATGTTCTCGGCAGCAGACACAGTGCAAACAGCCCAGTGTTTTGGGGTTATTCCTATGGCCACGGCGCATGCGCAGTAGGAGACGAGTTTTTATATGAATTTTCACAGATTTAGCGTTATTTCGTCTCCATATATTCCTTCCCCCATGGTCACATGATCGCAGAAACGACCAACGAGGATACCGCTGATGTAAAATTTGTAATACCTAATACGAAAGTTTATTACTACCAATTCTAGAATTCATATTGAAGTGACTATAATGTTTCTAATTAAGTTCCAAAGCTTTCAAACTGCGATAACCACGTCAAATTATATTAATAATTTTGTTCGTGATGCCGGAAGAAACAACACAGCTCGCGGAAAATTTTTAACAACATAGACGGACGCAACTGGTAATTAAAATATTTAGGCTGAACATCGCATTCATAAAAAGAAATTGAAATCGCATCACTGTAGTAACTGTCATTTCGCAGACACATGAAGCGAAAGTTAATTTTGGAACAACACGTCGCACGTAATCTTCACAGTCATGTAGTTCGCGGATGTCAATCATTATCTGTGGCAGCGGTGGCCAATCAAAATGATCTTGCGGGCCACCTTGGAAACACATCATAACTCCGCGGACCCCAAATAAAATCATATATCCTCATATTAGATTTAGACCCACTATAGACTTTTTATGGAGTGAAAAATTGAAACAAAATGTGTTTTTATTATTGTGTTTCCCTTTATTCTTACATGAAAACATAGATAATATAATGATACTCATAATTTCGACAGATAATTTTTGAATATATGTATGTACAAATAATGTATTTTTTTAATACATTCATTTTCACTACTTTGGCCATTATAAAATAAATATATTTTGTAAAAGTGTGATGAATCTCGCGGGTCGGAAAAATGTTCCAGGCGGGTTGGCTACCCCTGATCTATGGTGTCAGGAATAAATTTCAACAGTTTTACTTTTCTCAGAACACGTACGTTCTAATAGCACCTCTCGATATTCTTCTTCCAGTTTTCTTTTGAATATTTAATCGGTTGAAACAGAAAAAACAGTATTCAAAACGACGGAAACACATCGGTTTCAGTCATCATACGTAGAAAAGTTACGTAATGGCTGTTTTACAGAACATCTCTGTATTTATTAGTAAGCAGTCTTATGAAATAAAGAAATTAAATTTTTAGTCATATGTGCCGTAGAGTAATCTAAGAAAAGGTGATGAGGGCTTGATGGAGTATGTTTAATTTTTAATTAAATATAATTTCGATTGACGTACTTAAGATGAACGAAACACTGAATTTAATATTGTTTCCATCATGATCGACCGTTGACTCTTGCAAACTGAATCGAGCGCGCTAGCCGCGTCGTGTTCGTTACTGACCTGGTGGCGCTGATGTAAGCTGATGATGTCTGTTGGACTGCACCGGCTGTCGTCCGAGTTATACGTCGCCTCTCTGATAAGAATGTCACAAAATCCCATCTCGCCGCACAATACCTCTCCTTAGGTCGCAGTGGTTCCACTAATCCCCACGGTCTTAATGTGATAATCCCGCCTCCGTAACGTAGCTACATTTACTTCTGCGGTAGTGAACTGAAACAGAAAACAGTTGGAGATTACCAAGAAGTCTGAGCAAATATTAGGAGACGATTCAGGTTACGGGGCCACATCTTTCAAGAAATGCTGCGTCACGCGTAGATGGATAAACAGTGCCTCACCTCGTCACAGACGATTTAATACAATGTCAGATCGAAATGTCTAACTTCAGAACAGAAGCATCTCCTCATTCGGCCTTATACGTCATTCCAACTTTTTACTACAACTCCTAATATTCTTATGTGCCAAATACTGTGTTCTTATCCTGTCATACAGTATATTTCGTATTCTTGAAGGCATTATATCGGTCTAGTGAGTGTCCAAATACTGTCATTCTAACTACGTACGTGTTATGAAATCTTAAACATGGAATCACTTTCAGCATAAACCTTAACAGTGGAGATTCCAATTCAGACAATAGGACGATTGGTGCACACGATACACTAATATCCATTTTCGCCATAAAAATGATTTTGATTGAAAAAGTAACAGAGTATAGTGAAATTGCAGTAGCAGCTTTATTAACAAAAAGTGAGTTTTGAAAATTCAACTTTGTAACTGACGTGCCTTCAGGAAGTTAAGGAATATTCCCATATATATCTACGGTTGACATAATGTCACACTTACTATTAACCAATAATGATGAAAATGCAATGGAAAATTTCAAAGACTTCACACTGTAAAAACTCAGACATTTTAAAGCTTAAGTTTGCAGTCAGCAGACGATGTTTCATACTTTATCCATGATGCTCTGTTGACGGAAATGTGGCAGAACGCCAACCGCAGATGGTAAACATGGGTCGCCCACTGCTCTGTGTCGTCAGAACCACTGATATGCGGATTACCAACACACCCCAGCAGCACTGCAGGACTTTGCTCCCTCCACGCTGCAGTGTTGATACAGCACACTCACAGAGACGAGCCTTCACCGGCACGATATTCTCACGATCACAAGTCGCTCATACACTGCTGTACACGTGCCCTTCAGTAATTACTGAATTTTACAGGTATATGCATTATGTATATACTTACCTGAATCAAACTTAAATACCATACCAGTATAATCAAAAAGAGTCAATAATAATTGTATATATTTTTCTAAATCTTAAAAATAAATATCAATAATCAGTGTCCGTATTAGGAAAATTTTTCTTTGAGCCTTTTGGTGCGTCACCGACGAGTTCAATAGATCCGACAGCGAAGTGTGTTGATCCTGTGTGAACTAACTTCTGCCTACAGTTATTTCAGAGGAAAATATGGCAAACCATCAGCACTATGAAGAGCCAAGGCCGGTACTCAGTGACAGTACGTCAGAACAGTGTAGCGTATTCAACAAGCTATATAAATTGTGTAAAAATAAAAATAAAAAAAAGAATTTAGTGTAACTGACGTCTACAATACAAAAAAGAAAATCGTAGGTTGTATATCCGATATAGCGATAAATAGAAGGCTGTTTATTTCCGCAGGAAACCTAAGCATGCATGTTGTCGCACCAAATAATGCAACATAATTTCTATCTATCGCAATGATTGTTAAATTACATAAAAGGATTATGCAAAAAATAAATCACTAACAATTTTGTGGTCCAGACTGTGAGCCATCAATCAAAACAGTTATGTGTAAATTGTGGCACCATCCCACTATTCTTTAGTCGCACCAAAACCACTAGAAATCAGCCTCCTGCACAATAGCAACATGAAGAGTGACGCAGCAAAGTTGTCAAAAAAAAATTGACAGCATTATTCGAATCGAAATGAATTGGAGCAGCATTTCATTCATCAAGCAAATCATACAGAACAAGTCTAAAAGATAACTGCATACGTAGCTGCAACAGAAATACCATCTCGTAGCTGAACACTCCGTAATACACGTTCAAGTGAAATGCATTCCGCATAAACCACACAAGGCAAAATACCTACAACAGTTAAATGTCGGCGTAGTGGCCTACGTCAAATTTAATTCTCACATCAATGGACCAAATGCTAAATGATCCCGTTCAAAGATTTCTGCAATGTCGAGAGAAACTCACTAATCAGAAGAAGTATAGCTAGCTGATTTATTTAATGAACTCCTTGTATTACCCACAGGCAGATTTCATTAAATGTCGAACGTAGATTTCAGGTTACAACCATAGTCGGCAGAAATTTCCATAAAACGAATTATGAAAGAGAGTAGCTTTAAGTGCTAAATAGTGATCGAGTTTCATTTTGGCAGAGGGAGCAATCATTATCAGATGGAATGCTACTTACAAGTCTAGAGATGGTGTAAGGAGAATGAAGAGCATGAAATCATAGCCGACCTGGAGTAACTGATAGAAATAATAATTTTGCACTTTTTTTTCTTTCCAAGACGAGCATTGAAAGCAAACTCTCGCAGCAGGATCCAAGGAAACGAGCTAAATAAAATAGCTTATTTGATGAATTCCAATTTTTAGTAAAGCAAAATGTAAATCATATGACGCTTTTGACCGAGAGACCAAGAAGGATAATTTGGCCGTCAAGGTAGAGAATTTCGATTAGCGGCACATTTTATTTCTGCCGTTGCTTAGCCTCCAGTTTATCCTGGAACTCTAAAGACAAACGTCCTACGTTATACTTGACTAACTACACCCGCAACTTCGTCCATGACGAATTTGAGATTTGCATTGATAATTTAGCAAGGTAAGCAGCTCTTTTAATCTTATTTGTTGGAATTCATTCTTTCCTTCCAAATTCAAACAGTATGTAAAATAAAATTATATATATATATGTACTAAAACTAGGCAGAAACAGACTAAATACCTCATGCTTGGCCTTCACAGATTCGCAGATAATCTGGCTATTCTGTCAGAAAGTGAACAACAAGCCATCAAACAAATAGAATCCCTAAAAGAATTAGCAGAAAAAAATTGTACTAAAAATCTCCTTTGAGAAAACGGTTTTTTCTTGGCACACTAACTGAACGTAAAACACTGGACACAAAATATGGAAAAATCAACAGAGTCAACGAGTTTAAATACTTAGGCGAAATTATCAGTCCAACAAGACTCGAAAAGAAGACACAACAAAACAGACTCAACATAATTAGAAAGGCTTTCGGACAGATCTGCAACATCAACAACAAAAAGAACATAGGAATTCAATAAAAAATTAGACACTACAATACAGTTGCTAAACCCAACGCTCTATACGCCACAGAAACACTCACACTAAACTCTAAGAGGGATATCGAGAACATCCAAAAAGAAGAACGAAGAATAATCAGGAAACTAATTGGATCAACCAAAATTGAAGAAGGCTACAGACTGAAGTCAAACAAAACAGTAGAGTCCCACTCAAACATAGCCAACGACGTCAGAAAACGCAGACTAAAATTCTACGGTCACATCTACAGGATGCCAGATCACAGATTAACTAAGCAGATATTCAAACTCATGCAACCATTAAAAATGCTAAACAGTTGGTTCTATCAAGTAAGACAAGACCTGGAAAAAGCTAAAATCAAAAAGCTAAAATCCTAGATCGTAAAATCTTCAGACAAAAAATACACGACTGGGTAGTCATGCCAGAAATCAAAGCCAAGAAGACCGGCACAACATGGACAGAAGAGAGAAAACTTGCCTTCAGTAAACGGATGCGAGAATACTGGAATGGCAAAAGAAACTCAGACAGAAAATGACTACGTTTTGCGTGATCTGTGTAGGTCTATTCGCGTAAAATAAAATATATACGTATTGCGTTTGTGCATGCCGTTTTTCTATCATTAGTGGGAACTGACACTACTTTATGGTTGTGTATGACCCACATGCACACTTCAATGTTGTTTATTACTGACATTATCTGTAGCAAATTAAAAAAAAAAAACTAATAGCCTCTGATCCACGTCGACCAAGACACGACAAAAGCTTATACAAGCGCTCTCTCCTCGCATGAACGCAAACCACGGGATTTAACTGAATATATTCTTCTTCTTGACTCCATGACAGCTTCATATAGTAATCTTTTCGGTTTCGCGATAGTTTTGACACTGTCTTTCAGTGGGCGTGTTCCGAGTTGTGGACATGACCACAAGATTAGCATTGTGTGTGTGTTGCCATAAGAACATGTTGCATCTGGTTGCTCGTCCAGTGGGTTACAGATGGGCCTTGGTGGCAGGCATTCTGTTGGTATTATGTCCAACTCTGTTCTTATGGGTCGAGTCTCATTCCCTGCTTGGAGCAGTGGCTTTGTAGTTCGTAAGAAACTTGTTTGGGACTTCAGTATTGATGGTGCTGATACAGGACCATGTATAGCAGGGGTTCCCAACATGGGGTTCTGGAAACCATGTGGCGGGTTGTAGGTGGTTCGGGTGTGGCGGTAGTGGGATGCGAGTTAGCACCGCCACCCGTGTGGATGGATGATTCCCTAGTTCTACATCGACGCAAGTACTATGCCTTTCGGTATTAGTAACTACATCTCGATGTATAGTATTTCTACAGGCGCATTGTCAGCCAGTATCTCCACGTGATGTGATTGCTATTATGACATAGACGTCGTATAAGGTCTATATAGAACTTTGTATCATTTTTTATCTGAGGCTCAACATGCGGAGTACTTTTTTAGTTGTCGTAAAATGAAATAGTCTAAGAGCCACTCAGCTTTGTGGGGAAATTACGGGAAACATTCTGAGTAGCTGGCGGCCTCCTCTCGATTACCCAGCAGTTGGTAGCAGCTGGGCTGGCAATGAGAGCGGGACACGCACACTTGTAGTGTGGTCGGGAAATAGTGTCTCATCTATATATGTAAAGATGAATGTATGTGTGTTTGTTTGTTTGTTTGTTTCTTCTTCATACAAATCCACAGTTTTCATCCGATCTCTATGAAACTTTGCACACTTATCCATTGAAACAAGGAGAAAAATGCTGTCTACATTTGGTTGAAAAATTATCTGTATAAATAACACATGTTGTCTCATAATTACGAAATACTACTGGACGGCGATTGACAGGCGCGTTGGATATGGACGTCTCTGTACTGTTTTTCCGTGTAGCGGTCAGGCAGCTCAGTGGATAAAGAGCTTGTATACAAATGTCATGGTCTCCGGTTCAAACCTCCGTGAAGGCTAAGATTTTTAAAAATTGTTTTTGATCGTAAGAATCACGCCTGGGCCGTAGGTTATTCGGATTAAATGTTAAACTGTAGATATTAGAAAGTTAGGGGTGCAATGCGAGGCAAATCGTAGGTAGTCTTGCAATGCTGTAGGTGTTGTTCGCAGTCAGTGTGTGTGTGTGAACCGCAGTAATAGTATTATAAATACGGAAGTAAGTCTCTTTATGTTACTTTTTGACGACTAAATGGCTATACTGATATTGATGGAATTTGATAAGAAAATCTGTATGAAGGGCACAGGATATTTTTTCCAGTATGATTAACAGTTGTAGTCACGAAATTTTGAGAGCTTATCGAATGGTGACAGAAATATGTAGGAAATTGATTCTCTTCAAGAGACAGGTTCGACGGTAGAATGATATAGTGATAGCTTTCCTGTCATATTATTCTGAATCGATATTGTTTGGGACCAATCCTTCGTTACCAAAAACTTTCTATATTTAATTCTGGCAAAAAAAATTTCTTAATCCACGCGTACGAAGTCGCGGGTACGAGCTAGTGCTGTATAAAGTTGAGAGGTCGTACATAAATGTGAATAAATGGAACATAAAGTAAAAGTTTGAATCAGTGAGAATTACCACCAATACCATATCCTTTAACTCACATTCAAGCTGGTACAATAAAGTAAACTCGTGTGATGCGCAGCTCGCCACTATCGTAGCCACCTAGCCTAACTCGGTAATCCTGTCGGGTATACGGGACCTACAGTTTAAAGTGTAATATCAACCACGGAAGCTTCCTATCGCACTTTACATTTCGCAGCAATCTGTGCCACAAGTGAAGATCGGGATAAGGGCCTATGAAAATCCTCGCTCGACCAAAGACCTTTCTTCCCCAGTGGTAAGCTTACAAGAATGAGCAACCATGCCACTACGCTGTATCTATCACAAGGAAATGTTGAAATTTATTTTCCGCAATAATTCGTGGCCGAATTGACAAGCTGATTTGACGCGTAACTTACGGAATTCCCGGTAATGATGGTTAACAGCAAACAAATCCCTCAAACTGTACTTTTGGTGTAAGGTTAGGCAAGAAGTTATCTTGTGTTTCGGGGGAACACCGGACAGTACAAATATAACGTAACTTATGGAAGACCTTCTTTGTACCCGTATGTTTATAATTATAGACTGGAAAATAGTACTCTGGTGGAGTACATTGTTCGAATCTCAGTGAGGTTATTAATACGTAAATAAATTATCACAGAACATAATCAGTGACTATGTGGTTATGAGTCATTGCAGGAGTTAAGAGACTCTTGGGTGTATGAAGAGGCGTATGCTAGCTATCAATTAAGGCTGAATGGATAAAGGTAGAAGTTTTAGGAAAGGAAAAAAATCATTTCGCCCACAAATTGTACTGAAATTTTCTTTTACACTTAAAAAAGTCAGGGACTCAGCTAAAAATCCAAGGCAAATGCTGAACAATTTATCTGCAGCATTGAAAGAATTTAAATTAAAACTCTTAAATGGCAAATGGAGATGTGTGGGAAAATTGCACTCAAAGAATTTAATATAAAAGGAATCATGAAATGCTAAACTAGGTGATTAGCGTAATTTATAAATGTACGTACGCTATAGTGCAACTAAATTAAATTAATGAGACACTTTGGCTCTCATTAGAAGAAATCTGTTATTCCCTTATTTCTAGCCCCGAAAGACTAACGGTGTGCTAGGACGCTTGTTTGGTCATGTTATTCAGCTTCGTAATTTTATTTCAGGAATCAATCGCACTTTCTATTCCCGTGCATATATTACATCATTCTGTCATTGAGTAGGCCTACTCATTCTGCGTAATGATGTTTAAAATTACTTCGTTAGTGACAAAGTTTAAGGCTTTTTTATTGCAGACGGCAGTTTTACTTGAAAATCGGCTGATATTACTTAATTCGAAACCCACCCGGTCTAGGTTGGACTGTGGAGAGGATATTTTCGGTTCGATTGTGGTAAATTGTTCGTCATTATTGGCTTCCCGGCTGGGCCAGTGGTCCTAGCTTTTTTAACTATGTGGCTGGTACACCCACGCGCACCCAGCAGCTAACACCAGGCTAGCCGACCGTGCTAGGAGGTGACGGCTACAGCCACAGGTGGCACCCGAGTTGCTGACGTCAGAGCAGACCTGTAACCCCTATCAGGCAGGCAGACCAGGCCAGGGGTTGGTGGATGATGCAGGTGGCGCCCACTTCGAATAGAAGTGACTGGAATGTATTAGCTTGACATTGGTCGAGTTAGCACGAACGAAATGTTTATGCGTACTTCAGTAGCAGCATGAGAAGTATTATGTCTGGATTAAACCTCGTTAATTGTTATTTACTTTCTAACCCAAGAACTAACTCTGCATTTTTGTTAACACAGCCACTGAGTGCCACAAATTAATTTCGAATTCTAAGTTACACAACGACACCAAAGTCTCCCCCAGATAAATTATACTCTATCTGCATTAATTTGTAAAGTATTAAAACTCATTGAATTACATGTTAGGTAACTAATTGCACAAATTTTGATGGATATTTCCAGATGAGTTCCGTAAGGTATTATACTTAATTCTATCCTCAAATCCCGTCAAAAATGACGGACTTAGCGGAGTGTTTTGGCAAACAATCTCTTTCCAGTTGCTTATCGAAATAGAATTGTTATACAATAAAGCTTAATGTAATTTCTCGGTCCTTTTAATGTAGAAAAAAGTTTCAGTTGTCAACTTGTTCCAGGTTGCATTTCAGCCTAACCACAATCTCCGTTGATATTGCCGCTAGAAAATCAAAGCTTCAAACGCACGCGAATTAATATATTCCCTGCATCGCATGTCAATGTCATCACGCATCGTGATGGAAACTTGATCCCAAACCATCGCAGGTTCTTACATCATTCTTTCGTATTATTTATGATGAAGATCTATCTTTGAACAGGTGACACAGCTTACATGCGGTTGAAACAAAGATCCCAGTGAAAACGAAGGATGCAAAAAATAAATCTTAACAACTTTCGTTATGCCATGAACTATTAGTTTTAATTGTGGTTTAGTCCTCATAGATCGCGGTCAATTTGGAACATCTTTCATTCAAACCAAGTAATGATTTCAAAAAAAAAAGCAAGTGATAATTAAAATGCCAACTTAAACGAAATACATACTTTTCTTTCAGTGTTCTAAATCATTTCGTAGCTATTGCTTAACTAAGTAGAATTGTTATAAAATAAAGCTCAATGTAATTCCTAGTGCTTTGCGCTGTAACAATAGTTTTCTGTTGCCATCCTTTCCAGGTTGCATTTCAACCTCACCACATACTACGCTAAACTTGCCGCCAGAGAATACTTCAATCACAAGCATATTAATGCACGTAATGTATCTCAATTTAGTAGAAATAACGCACCGTGATATAAACTAAATAAAATAAATCTTCACGGATTGGTACATCTACCTTTTTTTTTTTTTTTTAAATCTGTGATTCAGTTCGATATTACAACGCTTGAATGGCTAATGAAGTTCGGCTGAAACATGTCTTCAATAAAATCAAAGGAAATTTAAAAAGCATAACAACTTATGTCATGCCAGTTAACATTAGATTTAATTGTAGTCAAGGCTGTATGGATTGCGATCAGTGTGGAACAACTTTCGATCAAACGAAGTAATGATTTAAGTAACAAGACTCTCATGAAAACAACTTAAATTATTTTAAAAAACTAATTTAATCATGCCCTTTGCTTTGAAGTCAAGTGCCGGTTACACTGACAATCTTATCTTTAATAACGAAAATTAAAGGTTTTATCTTACATATCTATGGCCAAAGATTTTAACGAATAGTTTTACATCAGACGAATATTAAATAAATATAAGCAACTAATAATTATTTTGTCGATATAAACGGAATACGTACTTTTCATTCAGTGTTCTGACAATTGATTTATTTACTGATGCTTAGTTAAATAGAACAGTTATTAAATAACGTCTATAACCTAGAAAAACATCTCTGATCATAAGTTGGACAAAAAAGCCTAAAAACGTGACGTCATAGCCCGACGTGATAGTGTGACTTCATGGCGTGACAGAAAGTGAACAAATAAGCGTTTTATAAGAACAGATGCTATCAGATCAAGTAGCAGTGCCTTATTCCTTATATCTATTTTAGATGAAATCAATGTGTGGCCAACAGCACAGTTCACATCAAACTGCGACTTCGGAGTCAAACTAAAATAGGAACACTGCATTCTTCCTAACAGTGTTCCCATATGCGCTGTTTCTTTCTTAATTTATTTGAAAAATAATTGTTTACGGTGATACAGCCATTATAACATCGATATCAGATAATGATTTCCGAACAAAGAACACACTAAATTTTTTTGGGCGCTAATAGTTACAATTATTGCTCAGAAACCAATTTCTTCTCTCAGAAAATAATTACAAATATTAGACTTCTTAAGCATCTAACGCATTTCTAATACATACAGTAATTAGATTTTAAGAGTATCCGTACTTGAATAAATCTATGTTTTATTCGCCAATATGGATACATTAATAAGTTGACTCTAATCCTACAAGATGTAGTTTTATTACTGAAATATTTCGTAGATACGGAAATCTTCCAGAATGGAGAATATTGTAACAACTGCAGTTACACATGTTTGGAGATTTATAGCTCATAATTAAATCTATCTTTGGATTAAAATAACGCGGTCAACACATTCTACTCGCCATTTTTGTAGATTAACGTAAATCATTTAACTAAAGATTTTGTGGCAAGGTTTTTTTTTTGGGGGGGGGGGCATTAAAAGGCATGTTGTTCACTGATTTTTCAGGTGTTTCTTAGCAGACTTCTAGTATCGAAATTTTCTGTAAAATATTTTGTGTTTGCCGGACATTAATAAGCACTGACTGAGTAAAACTTTAGATACCACTTTATAATAATTCACTGCCATCTTTTATAATATCTCAGAGCAATTCGAAAAAAAATGTTTGATCCAGAAAGATTAATTTTTGGTCAGATGGTCTTAAAATTTTTCACAGGTGAATAAGAAATATCGGTGTGATAAGTATACACCACTGCTATAATAGAAATTTTAAATAAGATTTGTTTCTATTTTGTGAAGCTTGTAATATTGAACATAATTTTATTGCGTTTCTAAAAGATACGTGTTGGTTTCCCATGAAATGGAAATTAGAAAGGAGAAAAGGCGGCTAGAAACTATACTCGCAGCTGTGTGAGTCAACAGGAAAATATTTTTAGAAATACACCATGCGATGGTAAAATATCTGACGTTAACTTTCAGAGTGAACCACTGTTCACAAGCATAGAGATTCCCACATTACTCGGTAGGTAATATCGGCAAATATTACTACTGGGAAAAATAAGCTAACGACGTCAGCTTTTCTTTCGGCAGCTATTGTTCGTAGCTGTTTATGTATTACATAATCAGAGTCTTGTAAATCCTCTGTTAAATACAGTACGATTATATTAAGTGAAGTAATATGTCTAATTGATCCAAAGACCTGAATTATGAGAAAACAATAAGAAATTAAATGTTGCGCCTTGTTACTAGAAGGTTACTGAAAGTAGTTTTTGGTGTCTCTAATGGTACACGCGGTGGAGCACAAGACCAAGCCACTACGAACTGGAAGTTTATACAAAGTCCAGGTGATTTATTACCAAAGAGTACAGAAACAATTGTTGAGCCCTGGGGCAAAAAGTTGGGATGAACCTCTTCTCTTGAAATGCCGAATTCATTTAAAGTCTTCCAGCGCAATAAGCCTTAAACATTATGTACTTTAACTTCCAACCTCTGAAAAGTACTTTTTCCATCTCACAAATTGCTTCTTATTTTTTTAACCTATACTTATGCAGATATACTGTACCAAAATGCTATGAGTTGTTCTTTTATTGATATGAATCAGAGGAATATGTATCACTATCTGCGCAAATTTGTTACGAGTAACTAGTTCCAGTGTTCTCTTAAGCACGATTTGTTTCAATTGACATTGGGACAAAATGCTTACAGTCAACCCGTATCAATAGTAAGTTTTTTTAACCGTCGAAAACATTTAACAAAGAGAGGTGGCATTCGGGAGGATGCGGGTTCAAATCCACCTCCAACCATCCAGATTTCGGTTTTCCTAGGTTTCTAGAAATCACTCCAGGCGAGTACAGGAATGGTTCCAATCAAAAAGCTGTGGTCACATTCCTTAATCCTCCGCCTCCATTCCCGGGTCTAATGACCTCAATATCATAGAATCGAAATAACCGAAAAAGGGAGAGAATGTACAGTAAGACACAGGGAAATTTGGATTAGCCCAGGACACTTGCGGTCATATAAAATAGAATTTGTAATCATAACCATTTTTTAAAGTGAATTAAATAGAAAATACTTTCGCCTTAATTTTTCAACAACACAAAAACAGTCGGATACCCACGGACACAGTAATAAATGATGGCCTAATTGTTTTTTGACCTTACAAAAATCACAAAAATAATGGGTATCTGAAGAAACTATATGAACGCAATATTTGTGGGCCCAGTCTTTGCCTCATAGCACTGAATTCAGTCTTCTTCTTCAAAAAAAAATCCATGTACGATGCATTCGGTCTGATTTAGTTGATTTATTTTTTTCTTCGTATTCAACGTCTTTATAGCGCCTTTACCTTTTAATTTTTTCGCTTCGCCTTTTATACAGCATTTACCTTTTTACCCGTCCTTTCCACATTTTTTTTATGGTGAAGATGTTGAAATCTCACCCTTTTGGATATTTCAAGGCTGTGTTACTATGCGATTATTTGACGCATCATAGTCAATAATCTCCGACAGGAGCGACGAAAAACTTCTGCCAGGAGAAAACATACACTAGTGTAAAACTCACTGGGTGCCGAAGCTGTAGCTCAGTTGTTTTTACACTGTAGGCTGTTTATTTAAAATAAAGGTTTACCGACGCAGCGTGGTTGGTTTGTTAGAACTTCAAATGTCCGGTGTTACCCGCCGTTTAGGGCTACTCGACCTTCCCCTATACATTAAATTAGAAACCCGTTTATAAATAAAAATTAGTGTATTAAAATATGAGTGAATCGAAATTTCAGCACGTTAAGAAAAAAATATGAAATGAGTACTTATTAAGGAGAATCCTTAGGTTATTCGTCCAGGGCATTATTTTTAAACAGAACAGATCCTCTTTTCGGATCCTAAAACTGCTGCGGCAATAGTGTGAGAAGCTGGCAGATAATATGTTCAAATAGTGAGGTGGCGTGTAACCCATATAACAACTGTTTCTTCTTTGTTTTTCTCCAGACTATATTGTTCGATAATAAAGGAGTCATTCAATCCATGAGTCTGTCTCACTGTAACTAACAAACTGTAGAGGAACAAATCATAACATGTTTTAATACATGATCATCTCTATATTTATGTAGAGCCACCGACAAATATGGCAACAAAAAACTAATAGACTTTAAAAAATAACCGCTTACTGTCCTCTCGAAGTTAAGGCTTTTGATTCAGTTAGAAATATTTCTTCTCATAATGAAGTCATAGTATGTGTGGAAACAAATTCTATGATCCTCAAATAGAGCATTGAGTTAAACTCCTCGTTGACACAAAGGCGTATAGTGACTTAGAGATGCTTAGTTTCTGCAGATACTGTCACAAGAACAAAGCACGAAACGTACTCTCTCTACACATGTTAACAGTACAACAGTGAGACAGCGAAACATTACCAAGACCATCTATCTAATCCATAGCACGTGCTTCAGTCACAAGGCGACAGCCAGGGACTAAGTTGGTTCCAATTGAAGCCTAACGGGAAACATTTACAGATATCAATAAGCATAAAGGTTACAATTCATCATTCGATTTTGTTTGGAATTTATCTAGAATACACTCAACCTTGTGAAAGATGTACTGACATTTTAATGTTACTAATTATGAACGTTAAAAGCAAAATGTATTAATTCTGTAGTAATCGATTTGTTTTTGAAATAATACAGCCTTTGTAAGTATCTGATGATAGACAAGTATTTGATGATACAACTTCTTTATAGCAATAAGCTGTTAGGCTTGTAATTGAAGAATTATTTCTTTCGTTTTGTGAGTCTTCTATTCTCACTTTTACTTACAAGTTGTGTTGCGTACTGAATATCAACTTGAAATACCTGAAAGTTAATCGAATTTTACTATATCATCTAGCTTTAACTCCGAACGTAATTTGTTTTCGCACATGACTTCCTTTACTTTGTTTACATATAAATTGTTTTAAGTGACAAATAAAAAAGGCTTTTGCAACATTTCCTCTCGTATTCGCCAACTACCCTTTATAAAAATGCTACCCCTTCAATAAAATGCTTGGCTTAGGTCACAGAAGTTGTTACTAGAGAGAAACTACGGAAGATGGAATTTCGTAGTGACTATCACTCTCAACAATCCAATAACAGATTCCAGAGACACTCTGTAAATTAATTTGTTAATATAACTTGGTACATCATAAAATAAACAAAAAATAATATTTTCCCTTGCACTTTATCTAAATGCTGAAGAAGCACACATCATTCTGACGTAAGGCCAGTCGACTTAAGACCAGCAGGCTTGGCCTTCTGATCCACAAAACAATGCCACAGTGATCCCTACTTTTAGGATTTGTCAACACCCTTCTTTGTGGCTTGTCATCTCAACTACCTCGTTCACGTGATATTTAAGAAAACTCCATATGATACAGATATCTTCACTACATACTGATATATTACACGTTCACACACAAATTCACGTTTTTTTGTATCTTAACACGAATTTTCATTACTTTAACGTTGCTGCCTTTGGAACTAGCACATTGTCCCAATGTAATAACCAGTTTCTTTAGCCGAAAAATTTTTGCTTACCAGATAGCTTATTGTATTATCTAGGTATAAAGAAGATAGTTATTAGAATGTGATGAAACAAGTTATATCAAGTCTCTCTACTTTCCAATTAACCGAAAGTCGACAAATACTAAATCGCCTCCAGCATAAGATAATATTATCTTTATACCTTACGAAGAAATAGGTAACAATTGAAATAGGTAGAATTTTTATACAAATTCTACTCTGTTCCTAACAGAGGAGCATAGATAAAAAAAAAAAATCAAAATACCAAGGCAGCGCAACAGATGAAGTTTAAAAATGGACAATACTTAAAACTGCTGTTGATTGGTGTAATGTGATATTTTTTAATTGTTAAAGAGTCAGACACAGCCTAACGTGAACAATTGAGATGTACTTGGTTCAGCAGCAGGCATCATCATATAGGCAACATGAGTCGCCCTTTGCTTTGTCGGATTCTTTACACATTCGGTGAGAACTGCCACTGTTCTATACAAGAAAAGCGATATGACAGAGGGTAAATACTCTGTGTGATATCTTTTTCAAGGTAATTAATAGAACCTACAACTTATTATTCTTTAGGGCTTACAGTTTCTTAAAACACAATTTAGGAAAACAAAAATTTAATATATATAATTATCAAATGCATTTCTCTCTTATTTTTATAGCATTTTGTGTTACTGATGTTTACGTGTGGGGGGAAAAAAAAAAAAAGCCTAAGCCATTGGAGAGACAAACTACCAAAAACTCACAATGAACATAGTTTCTTACACGCTATTTATATTTGCACTGTTTAACTGAATTTTATATTTAATAACAAAAACCGATACAGAGCTGAGTCACTGTATACCTGACGCTATCTGGGTGCACGGTAGTGCTCACGCCAAGTCGAGTCATAGGCGGCACTGCCTATCCTTTTCTCGAAGCGGTTAGTACCATTTTTGTATCTCAATTTCTTCGGCCTTATTGAAGCTACATACCTCAAATTTCTATAACAATTTTAGGAAACATGCTAAATTTTGCTGAGTTCCTGTTCTTAGTTTGGATGCTATTCGCATGCAAATTTCACAGACTTTATTATACACTAACTCGCTCACTCTCTCAATGACTTATCATCAGAACTCTAAGGTACTTCCCATAGTCATAGAAAGCTGAAATTTGGTACACAGATAACTCGTTAATTTCCATATATCTACCCCTTATGTATCGCAAAGGTGAAATCGCTTTCTACCCTTATAGCTTTATATGGTTCAGATTTTCCTTATAGACGGAGTTTACTAAGTTAACTAATGTGTTATATATTACTTCCTTCCTCTTCCTCTTCTTACTTTAGAAGTTAGCGAAATTAAAAAAAAATCAATGACGATACCCTAACATCAAAAGTCCACTGTACTTCCCGTGGTCATAGAAACAGGTAATTTGCTGCACATACGGTACATGGTTTTATCCAAGTATTTATTCAATTACCGTGACTCAGGGTTACTTGGACCCTAGGGGGTAACTTGAGCCCATTACGATAAAATGATAAAATCCCGCTCGGGTACTTATTTGTTGAGGAGATGCACGTAGTTCCTAGTTCCCCGCTGAGTAGAAGCATTCTGCAGACTCTAGCGCTATCCACATGGTTATCTAAGTTACTTCCTGAGTTTAGTTGAGGTTACGATGTTGTCTAGCAACGTGCACAGAATTTTCTACCGGACAACTTTTATGCTTTCAAAGCATACAATTCATTGTTGAAATCAGGTAAGTGCATTTTTTTATTGTCAGACCCCTTACTAATGTAATTTCAACCAAAGATTGTCAACATCAATAGTTATTTAAGTTATTTATAACAAAATCTGCGACAGGGAGCCGGTAGCCTAATTCTAGGGTTACTTGAACCCACCATTGGCGTGGCTAATTTCAGCCTTGAGTTAGTATCAGACGCTTTTATTGCACACCTTGAAAGCAAACGTCAGGATTTTGTTAAGACTCGTCCCACCAAAAAGAGGAAACTGCAATTCCCAGCCGGAAAAAGCATTAGTGCCGCTGATGTCAATGAGGATAAAACATCCAATCAATCCAATAAGAGGAAAGGACAAATAGAGAAATCTTATAATAAGGAGCTCGCATCAAACCGCAAGAAAAAGCAAACAAAAAGAGGCTGGGAATCATCGTCTGAAGATGCAGATAATTTCAGCCTCCAATCGTCGAGAGAAAGAGAGTTAAGTTTTTTGAACAGTGAATTTGATCCTTTGGAGCTTGTAGATTTGCCGTCAACTAGTGACGCTAGTGAAGTTAGAGCGAAAAATAAACTCTCCAATCAAGATGAAAACATCATCGAGGATAAGGACGATGAAAACTTAGTTGAAAATGAACTAAAAGAAACATTAGTCGAAGGCAATTTCGTCATAGTGTTGTGGGAGAAAAAGGAATTTCCCGGCATCATCACAAATATTGATGAAGAAGGTGCAGTTGTTGAGTGCATGCAACGCACTCTAAAAGGTTGGAAATGACCAGAGGTGAAAGACGTTCTACATTATAAGTGGAGTGACATTAAAAAAAAGATTGATCCTCCTAAAATGCTAAATAGTGGAATATTTTCTGTCCAGTCAAACAAAGAAAATGTCTAGATAAAGAACCAATATGTAATTTTCCGTTTTTGTAACTGTAATGTTCTGGAAAATATATTTCTTCATTGATTAAATTGTATTTTTTCAGATCCTATGTCCTACATGAACCCAATAGACGCTTACAATGCTTTATTATATGGAAACTAAACATGGGTCCAAGTAACCCAATGCAAGGTCTACTTGAAACCATTAAAAAAAAATTTCCAAGAATTTTAAAAATCAAATAAATCGAAATTAAAGGTTAAATTCTTAATTTACAGGTATTCTTTATAAATTATAAGTATAAAGTAAAGAAATCAAATTCTATATGTATGAATATAAATAAGGATTGATCAGAAATACCGCTAAAAGTGGGTCCAAGTAACCCTGACTCACGGTACAGCCCTAAACGTGAAAGTTTTTTGGCAAGTCGCATTGTTGTGCATTAAAAAGAAATTATATCATCTTGTTCTGATCCAAGTCTAAACTTTACAATACGTGTTCACCTCGCTTTGGAACCGAATGGTTTCTCTCAGTGTTATATCATCTTGTTCTAATCCAAGTCTACACTTACAATATGTGTTCACTTCGCTTTGGAACAGAATGGTTTCTCTCAATTTTATATCATCTTGTTATGATCCAAGTCTACACTTTACAATATGTGTTCACCTCGCTTTGGAACAGAATGGTTTCTCTCAATTTTATATCATCTTGTTATGATCCAAGTCTACACTTACAATATGTGTTCACCTCGCTTTGGAACAGAATGGTTTCTCTCAATTTTATATCATCTTGTTATGATCCAAGTCTACACTTTACAATATGTGTTCACCTCGCTTTGGAACAGAATGGTTTCTCTCAATTTTATATCATCTTGTTATGATCCAAGTCTACACTTTACAATATGTGTTCACCTCGCTTTCGAACAGAATGGTTGTGTTACAGATCGTTTATTTAGAATTTAAACAAATTGTGCTAACTTGGCCATTATTATATATACTGTCCCGAAAAAGGTGCGAGTAAAATCTTGGCTTTTTTGTAAGTTCAATAAAGCAACACATTTAAGGTATTTATTTAGGTTTAATAAAACATGCACAATGGCCAAGTCACCGGATTTTTTTAAATAAACGATTTATAACACCATGAGAAACCATTCTGTTTCGTAATGTGTAGACTTAGCTCAAAACAAGAACTCATAATTTTTTGTTACTGTACAACCACGAGAGTAAGCCTCTGTTTACAAGATCTGTTTTTGTAGGTTATTCTATTTCGTAATTTACTGATTGGAAATGTACCACATCTCAATACCAATGCTGTGCTTCGAGGAGTAGTAATCATAAGGAAGTCTTTTTTAGAGCTGAAATCTTAAATTAAGTCAGAAGCTGTGCGTACGTAAAGTGATATTTTCTATTCTCATAAACCGCAAGCTCCATTCTATTACCACCCGATTCATTCATTACTTGTGACTGCACTCTGTCACTCGAACACAAACTGTGGTTCCCTTCATTCATTATTTACACGTGGAAATCTACTTTTCCATTGTTCCTCGATTCCCGATTGGCTACGCACACATGTTATTCTGGCTAGAATCTCTTCCGCATTTTATCGATGTTAATTTTGACACCGGTATATAGGTGGTTGACACTTGGTAGTGATTTGTACGGAAGAATTTTGCAAATCTCTGCCGTGGAAGCTAAATTCTGAGTCGTAGGAAAGTTCTTCCTTCTTCTTTTGGCTTCAAACCTCGTCGACGTGTAGGTCATTAGAGGAGGGAGTTGATTGGGTGCACAGAACTGGTAGGTATTCGCTCATGGCCTTTTGAAGTAACCATGCAGGAATTCATCCACAGTGATTTCATATAACCATAGAAAACCGAAATCTGAATAGCCGGACGGGTATTGGAACGCACGTCCTTCCGAATGCGAGGCCAGAGCGTTACCGCTCACTCACCACGCTCGTTTCGGAGGGAAAATGTGGGATAATAGAAGTATATCAGGTCCTGTGAGAGTTGGTTTATGTTTTATTATGGTACTTACAGATAATTCTTTAACAAAAAAAACTTGAAAAATGGTTTTTAGGAACTGACACATAATCTGTGCTACCCAAAACGGGAAAATAATGAAGCGTCAAAAGTATTTGTAATCATATGCATAGATTTACGCTACCAAAAATTGTTTGTTAAATTGACGTTGATTTCAAATATTAAGACAAGTTTTTAAGCAACAATATAAACCATAAAATTATCTACCTTTAGTTTTTTATTGCATTGCTTCGAAAATAATATTCCTGACATGTAACGATCCCGGAATCACCGTTTTCGCAAACCAGCGACTTGTGGATAGCGCTGACTGACACCACTTACAACATACGCTGCATTCCATGTCCTGAGCGGAAAACTGCGATTTCAGATAACTCATATTTGTCACAAAATACTGCTATCTGGTTACACAGCTTCACAAGGATCTTTTTTTTGCATTATATTAGAGAGGACCATGCTTATTATTTTCTTTTTTCATCTAGTACAAGGTCTCCATAAGCAAACAATGAACAAAGTAATGCTTCATGAAGCAATAAGTATATCGGAGAATAAGTTAATAACATTTTCACTAAAGTTAACACGTTTTACAAATTGGTTAGTATGAGTCTTTTATCTACTTGTTTTTATACAAACATGGAGGAAAATACTTTAAAGACGTGTCTGACACTTTCCTTGTTAGTTGCCAGTAGCATAATAAATCTTCGCTTCACTGCTTTTGTCGTTCTTCAAATTAATTTTTTTTTAATGGATATTGACGCAGGGTGAACGAAACATTTAACAGAACATACCATAATTAATTCAAGATTCAGACGATGATCCTAACAACGCAAAGGAAGCTTAGCACCCCGATTCGGACTGAAATTCTCTTACTGGGATCATTCATAACACATGCAACTTAATTTTTTGTCATAGCAAACCGAGCGTGGTGGGTGACCGGTTAACGCTCTGGCCTCGCATTCGGGAGTACGGCGGTTCGAATCCCCGACCGGGCATCCTGATTTGGGTTTCCATAGTTTCCCAAAATCACTCCAGACGAGTGCCGGGATGCTTCCTAAAAGGCCATGGCCAACTTCCTTTCCCTGCTTTGTCCCCATTCCTTTCCTGCCTCTAATGACCTAGACGTCGACGAGGCGTAAAGCCATAAGGAGGAGGGTCTTAACTTACTTTTATCTTAGCTTCTGTTGCCTTGGACTCAAAGTCAAAGATTAATCTTCTGGTCTATTAACCAATAACTTCTACTTTTCTATCTACTAATCTATCGGAGGGAAGTCTGCGTCGCAATGTCTGCGGTTCTGTATGGTAAGAGTACTTTTTGTTTGTAATATGTGTATTGAGGCGGAGACTGGGGACCGTCCAGGAATTCGCGTAGATGATTGCGGAAAACCGCAACCAAGACTGCCGGTACGCGAGGGACGGGGGCCCGTGCCCGGTCCCGTTGTGACTCCCCGACCCACTGTGTGGCCTACTAAGCCACTCTTGCGGGTGTCCCACGTACCTTAATATATATAAGGGGGAAAAAATTTATTCTTAAAATGTATTTGTCAAATGAGCAAAAAGTATTTAATTTGAGTTGTGAAACCAAGTACAATTAATTTTTGCAACAGTCTGCATCAGTGACAAAAATAAAAGGCATCTGATCCTCCAGTTATTTAGATTTTCGTTTGATAAAACTACGCTTTTCCAAATGGCACAAAACGTTATGTACATTTTTAAAATATTAATTTTCCTTCACAGACTTTACCTGCGTACAGTTTCTGCAGACGAAGTAGTTTCTACTTGCCTAGGGTTACCAGACGTCCCCGTTTGCCGGGGACAGTCCCCGTATTTAGCTCTCTGTCCCCGGACAGATTTCGTCCCCGTAATGACCCCGGATTTTTACTCTTTTGCTCAGATTTTTTTTTTTTTAATCAAGTGAGAGATCTTTAAAATCCCTGATTTGTTTAAAGCAAGATATATGAAGCGCCCTTCTTTCCTTGTACGTGCCTACGAATAAAATAAAATTATAAGGATACTGCGTCTTTGACACAACAGCTTTGTGCTGTATGCAACCTGGCTCCCTGTGATACTCATTTAAAATACAAAATATAAATAATATATGGCTTTTAAGTTAACCCATCCTTTAATCATATAACTTATAAAAGTACAACGCGTAATTAGGACAAATGCCGAAAGCGTCCCCGGATTTTTGTGAATAAGTTGTGAAGTGTCCCCGGATTTGGAGAAAAAATTCTGGTAACCCTATACTTGCCACAATGCCTTTTCTGAATTATACAACGCTTCCGATATTTTAATCACTAATTCGAAGAAGCAATAATTGAAACAACATTAACAGATTTTTTTTTTTTATTAGAAGTCGCTGAGACAACTTACTCAGAACAGTATCAGCCAAGTTACAACTTACAACGAAGCAAATCACTACCTTTCATGGCATCCGGAACACACATCTTATTTGATTTTTCATCTATTCGAAAACTTATGTTTCTTAGAAAGATTTTCGTAACTTGCAAAAATTAGCATTCATTGTTATAAATACTATATAACATTTATTCTAAAACCATTGGGATAGAAATTAGTATCAAACATCCCATTAATTGTTTGATTCCCTTTTTCAGTTACCCTCAGACAGGTGCTGCCACCCGTGTACAATCGGTGAACATACACTTTTGTGGAGTCGGCAGAAGATGGCAGCAGCTACGAACGAATTACAACTTGTACACGTATTCCTACAAAAGCAGATACCGCTTCGTGATTGTAGGGGAATATCATGTATACCCTCTTAAGAAGCTGGTCCGTATTTCTATTGTTTCAGATTCAGTTACCTATCTTTCTCTCGGATGAGTAAAGTAACTTTTTAATGTTATTCTTTAAACAGGAATGTATACATAACTTTAAATGTTGTTAGGAAATATAACTTAATCAATACAATGATTTATTTCTGAGATTGTAAATGATTTGATGTTTAGTTCTTCCACAATTATTAAACCAATCGGTTGAATTGACACACTACAGGACCAAAAAATAATTTTATGGTAATTCTCAAAATTATTTTTATTACTTTTGAACTAATATCTTTAGTTGCTGTGTAACGGATATTTGCTAACGTGGATTTGAAAAATTGAGTTCTAGCGTGTGTACAACGACCGTACATACAAACTGCGTCAATAAAAACTTTAAACTTGAACCAAATACGGTGCTTCTAGGTTTGTATTTACTCCAGGCGAATGCCGGGATGCTTCCTACCAAAAGGCCACCGCCGAATTCCTTCCCGTTCCTTGTCCGCAGTCCCATCCCGCCTCTAATGACCTTAGACTTCGACGAGGCGTAATGCAGTGAAGTGAAGTTTGTATTTAACTTTTATTACATATTGACTTTTTGTCTTTCTGTTAAACAGTTTTTTCTCCTTTCGGAAAGGGATCAGTTATCTCCCGGTTAGATTGTGATGTACTTAGGACTTATGTACGTGGTTACTAGTGTTATTTTATTGTTATTTGTTAATGAACCCTATCGGATAATGTCAAGCCCATCATGGCTTGTAATTAAGAATTTCTCCAATGTTTCCATCGGGTAGTTGGAACTATGGATTGTTAATTCCTGGAGCACTGCGGGAGCTTAGGTGTTGCCTTCTGTCGGCGATTCGATATTTTCTACGATGTGTGTATTGTTGTAATTGAAATGCGTAGTTTATTAGTCAGAGATTAGGTGACTGCGGAAAACTGCCTAAAAACAGCAATTAGTACGGCAGGTACTAGGGGGCCAGGACTCGAATCAGGTCCAGGGTGTTGGCCCACTCACACTGGCGGGTGTGTAGTCACTCTCATTTCACAATACTTAACAGCACAGGCTAACAATCAATGTCCATACTGGATATCTAGTTGTTATGACAAATGGAATGAACATAATGCCAAAAAGAATGAGCGTTTTCAGTTGAGTAATTTTCACGACGGAGCCTTCAGAATTAGTAATTCCACCTAGACAATAACGGCTCTTTTAAGTATACTATAAGGCACAGAGAACTTTTGTTTATATCAAGCTAGAGCCATTCTATGATCTGCTGAGTCACTACTTTTGTTGAATTTTGTTTTAACATATTTCAACATTTCATTTCATTTGTGGTAAGAAGGAAGTTTTCTTTTTGAGATTTGTAATAAATTCATTTGTTAGATAACATTTTAATTGTGAGTTTTTTTATTGAGTATGATAATAAAATACTGCCTCCTCCTGAGTATATATTATTTAATTCTTCTCATCCAGAGCAAGAGGCGCCCAAATAAATTCATTAAATCACATCAAAATAAGAACATGAAGACACTTGAATTATCGTGCAGAGACTACATCAAAGGTAAAGAATTTTTAACTATAATCGATAATGTTCAGTACAGTTGACCCACAAAGTGAACAGTGCAATATCCACATCTTCCTGAAAAATAAATGTTTTGCAAATAGAACAACTTTACAGACGTTATTCAGTTAAGATATATCTTAACATTTACTTTTTCGATTAGCAAGGATTTTGTTTAGTAAGACTTAGTGTCAGAAAAGATTAAAAGCTACTATAAAAATTCTCAATACCATTTTCGTCTTCCTCATGACTATAGATGGCACCAACATCTCCGTTAACAGCTTACACAGAAACACCTACTCCTCCCGAAATCAACAGAAGAGAAACTGACGTAGAATTTCGCAGTTTAGACTATGAGAGTTATGAATAACAGGTTATAATCTGTATTGAAAATACAGCTCAGTATGTTTTTGCCTTGCGTTCGGGAATCCATTGTAATGTTTTGGGACAAAGATTATACATATAACTACTTGTTCTGAACAAGAGTCAAACAGCCATATCAGAACTTGCTAAATATTTCTGCTTCATTATAAGAACGGATTCTTATTGCCAGACTAATTACATGTAAACATTGATTCCTAAGTAAACGCGGTGCAAAGAATTTCATATGACATGAAATTATTTTGGGCGCCGTAAAAAATTGCAAAACAGTTGGCGTGCGTCTAGAACACATTAATATAAAATGATAGCATGTGTAGAAATTGATGGGTATAGTAAATGAAACATTGCAGCTGAGGTCTTTTCATTGTAGGTGTCACAGTTTTTCAAACTCAGTTATGCATAAACGAAATGTATTTCACGAATCTACAAGTCAGTGAACATAATAACTATCGCGATACACCGCAGCCATTAGTTCATTGTAGAATTTCGTTGGGGCGGTCGCAATTTGTCTACGTGAGTAGACAAGGGTTATTCTCAGGCGAAAGGAAATGTAACTGCGATGGTTGTGGAACATGGATAGCGCTACCAGCTGATGATGGTTTGAAATGATGACGCTAAGACGTGTCAAGCGCCTGAGGACGCCTTTTTGCGCCGTATGGAGGAGGGAGCAATGCTTCAACGAGACACCACAACCAGTGCTGGTATAGTGTAGGCTACGTATAAAATAACACTAGGGGGCCTGCATTAATTACGTGAGCTCAAAATAAGGGGGATGCGGCAAAATTTCTCAAATTCATTTAATGGACAGGGAGGGGGGAATTTAAAAAAAAACCTCACGTCTTTTATTTCCGATATCCACCCATCAAAAAGCACTACTGCTAAAAAAAAAGTCTTCAAAAATACAAATTCAATCTCATGTTGGTGGGGGGGAGGGGGATCTCACTAAATCTCGCCGAGGGGGAGGTGAATCTAAATTTAAGAAAAAAAACTCGTCACGTAATTAATGGACGCCCCACATCGCTTTCCACGCTGAGCTGGAGTGGCGTGATGCAGACAGTGAACGTGCATCTCGAGCTATAAGGTAGCTGCGCCAGCGTGCAGCTGCCAGCCTCGATTCATTTCGAATCCCCGCGTGGTGAAATAGAAGAGTTGATGAATTTCCCCGGCCCCGCCGAGTCAAGAAGTGTGATTTCGTTTACCCTGAGAAAAGTCTGGCTGCACCATATAACCTTTCACCACCCTAGGTAGTCCCCGTGATCGTATAAGTAGACTGGAAACTAATGTACTCGATCGTACGAGCTACGAGCGTAGACACTGCACTACCTTTCATTCACTATTGGAAAATGCACAGTATATAGACACAAAAATTGCTGTATTCCGTTGCCCAACTACTCTTA